>OZ024857.1:51255278-51405278 GCA_964017155.1 Oasisia sp. SBJ-2009
TGTCACTACACCATATGTCACTCTGCAGTGTCCTGTACAATGTGTGACATTCTACCCTGACACTCACCTAGGAATGGGTTGTTTTCATTGTTGACGATCTCGATAGGGTCGCCCTGACTACTGGTTGACCTTCGACCTGTGTGTTCCCGTAGCAACTGAAGGAGGCCTGAGGTGGGGTCGGCTGCTCCCTGCTCACAGGGCCTGGGAGCGGGAATGGCCGACTGGGAGAGCAACTCCGCCTCCGTGATTGTCTCCATGTCCTTAGATCTCCTCTTCTCCTGGAGATCACAAGAGACAATGAGATCACAAGAGATAGTGAGATCACAAGAGATAGTGAGATCACAAGAGACAATGAGATCACAAGAGACAGTGAGATCACATGATACAATAAGATCACAAGAGATAGTGAGATCACAAGAGACAATGAGATCACAAGAGACAGTGAGATCACAAGATAGTGAGATCGCATGAGACAATGAGATCACAAGAGACAGTGAGATCACAAGAGACAATGATATCACAAGAGACAATGAGATCACAAGAGACAATGAGATCACAAGAGATAGTGAGATCACAAGAGATAGTGAGATCACAAGAGACAATGAGATCACAAGAGACAGTGAGATCACATGATACAATAAGATCACAAGAGATAGTGAGATCACAAGAGACATGAGATCACAAGAGACAGTGAGATCACAAGATAGTGAGATCGCATGAGACAATGAGATCACAAGAGACAGTGAGATCACAAGAGACAATGATATCACAAGAGACAATGAGATCACAAGAGACAATGAGATCACAAGAGACAGTGAGATCACAAGAGACAGTGAGATCACAAGAGACAGTGAGATCACAAGAGACAGTGAGATCACAAGAGACAATGAGATCACAAGAGACAATGAGATCACAAGAGAGAGTGAGATCACAAGAGACAGTGAGATCACAAGAGACAGTGAGATCACAAGAGACAGTGAGATCACAAGAGACAATGATATCACAAGAGACAATGAGATCACAAGAGACAATGAGATCACAATAGAGAGTGAGATCACAAGAGACAGTGAGATCACAAGAGACAGTGAGATCACAAGAGACAGTGAGATCACAAGAGACAATGATATCACAAGAGACAGTGAGATCACAAGAGATAGTGAGATCACAAGAGACAGTGAGATCACAAGAGACAATGAGATCACAAGAGACAATGAGATCACAAGAGACAGTGAGATTACAAGAGACAGTGAGATCACAAGAGATAGTGAGATCACAAGAGATAGTGAGATCACACGAGACAGTGAGATCACAAGAGATAGTGAGATCACAAGAGATAGTGAGATCACAAGAGACAATGAGATCACAAGAGATAGTGAGATCACAAGAGACAGTGAGATGACACGAGACACTGAGATCACTCTAGTGAGATCACAACAGCCAGTGAGATCACACTAGTGAGATCACAATAGATAGTGAGATCCCACTAGTGAGATCACAACCGACAGTGAGATCACTCCAGTGAGATCACAACAGATAGACAGTGAGATCGCAACAGACAGACAGCGAGATCACACTAGTGAGATCATAACAGACATTGAGATCACATCAAACAGTGAGATCACAACACACATTGAGACCATAACAAACAGTGACATCACAAAATACAGTGAGATCTCAAAAACAGTGAGATCACAATAGACAGTGAGATCACAATAGACAGTGAGATCACAATAGACAGTGAGATCACAACAGACAGTGAGATCACAACAGACAGTGAGATCACAATAGACAGTGAAATCACAATAGACAGTGAGATCACAATAGACAGTGAGATCACAATAGACAGTGAGATCACAATAGACAGTGAGATCACAATAGACAGTGAGATCACAACAGACAGTGAGATCACAACAGACAGTGAGATCACAATAGACAGTGAGATCACAACAGACAGTGAGATCACAACAGACAGTGAGATCACAATAGACAGTGAAATCACAATAGACAGTGAGATCATAACAACAGTGAGATCATAACAGATAGACAATGAGATCACAACAGACAGTGAGATCACACTAGTGAGATCACAACAGACACACAGTGAAATCTCAACAGACAGTGAGATCACAACAGATAGACAATGAGATCACAACAGACAGTGAGATCACACTAGTGAGATCACAACAGATAGACAGTGAAATCTCAACAGACAGTGAGATCACACTAGTGAGATCACAACAGACACACAGTGAAATCTCAACAGACAGTGAGATCACAACAGATAGACAGCAAAATCACACTAGTGAGAACACAACAAACAGTGAGATCACAACAGAGAGTGAGATCACAAATAACTATTTGAAATGCAAATATATGCAAACAAAACAAGAGCCACTAGTTCACTAGTTTCCAAAACAATATCCCGGTCCCCGTTGACACTCACCCCAGGGTTGATCTGTTCCTGGATGTCACACGCCGCCCTACTGGGGGAGGGTGGAGGGTGGTCAGGGGTGGGGGGCTGAGTGTACCCCGTAGGACTCAGGGGGAAGTCTCGGGCCCTCTGACTGCTGAACTCTAGTGACGGCGGTCGTGACGATGACGTGACAGTCTCCTGGGTGTCATGTGACGTCTTGTCATGTGACGTCTTGTCATGTGATGTCTTGTCACATGGAGAGCCTCCAACTGACACGAACAAGTCATCAGCAAAGCTTAAGGTTTATACTTCTTCACAGAAATTTAAAGAAAATGAACTGATCAGGCAGCTTAAACTTCAGTTAACCTGTTGGACTTTATGCCAACTAATGAAGTGGAATTGCATTTTGAAATCACACTAAGGGGCAGTTGAAGTCACAAAACCCTAGAAATGAGTAGCATCACACATTGGGAGGTGGTGGGCTGGTCAGCAAATGTGTCGCGGAGAAATCAATTGCTACAGTGGTGTTTCCTATTGAGTAGAACATACACTAACGCATACTGATGCTGTTGTCGATGACAGAACCACGCAATGTGGTATGTGATGTGTTGAAACTGTGCCACATCAGGTAAATATTACTTACCATTCCTTTTTTCTTGCAACCCTAAGACAGGGGAATAGGCTCCCCACAAGCTTATCACCCACCTAGAGGCTTTCAGGGCTGGCCTTCGGGCCTTGTCATCTGCTTTAATTTCTTCATAAGACATCATAATAATAATTGTTTTATATCACCAGAGGTCCATAGAATAACTTCATTAACGTTTTAATTGTTTTTACATTACATGTATCTGTTTTAAGAGAGCATATACCGCCCCCACCAAGAGCACAAGCTTCGATTGGACTTCTAACGCCCTTATATGGCCCAGTCCAATATATGGAAGAAGAAATACCTCTGTGGTGGTCCAAACAATCACAAAACAATATACTGATAATACAGTTTCTGGACTTCGAGAATTGAGACAACACGAATGTTTTTGAAACACAGAAAATCAAGAGAAATTCATCGCTGCTTGCAAATGCAATGATGAGAATCAATCATTTACATGCCTTGAAATCAGTCTTCTCATCTGTAAAAGCTCTCCCTCTCCCTCTCTCTCTCCCCCCCCCCTCTCCCTCTCCCTATTTCTCCCTCTCTCTCACCTGCTTTCTGTTCTCCCTCGGCAGGTGGAGTCTTCTCCGAGACGAAGTATTCCGTTCCGTCCTCACACACTTCACACGTGGCCTCGACTCGCTCGACCGGCACGCTTAGGATCTTGTCCGTCCGGCTGCTGGACGTAGCAGTCATCAGAGGCTGACTGCCGGAGACCTGCACACGCACTGACGCTCTGTACCTCAGCCCTGAGTCACTACTTTCGCTTTCAGTTCTTTCACTTTCACTCCGTTCACTTCCCGTTCGACTTCCAGCACTGGGCGATCGATCGTCCACTGAACGACCTCTCTCTCTGTCACCAGGATGCGTTGCCATGGAAACGTTTCCAGGTCTCTCGTGACATATCTCAGCCTTGGTGATGCCGGGTCTACCGGAATGGTTCATGACATTTGGGTGTGGGGGGCTACCATTTACTGTCTTGCCCCCACCCCCACGGGGGGACGGGGGGTGTCGTCGCGGTGGCTTTTTTGGTGTCACACCCTAATAAAAAGAAATAAATTGCAATAAACATTCACATGTGTACTGATTGAGCAGAACCATTACGGCAAAGTGTTAGTAATACCCGTAATGTGATTCTTATCAGCAGTTAACAGCATCACAGAGATATTGTTACAATTGACACATCAAACCGTAAATAGAATGTTATACCTCATTAACCCTGCCAGGGCCGATTAATCGGCCCGAGACACCTTCTTGCATAAAAACATTTTTAGTTTGTGTAATCAGTAACCGACCTGCCCACATTTGGTGTCATCGGATAGCTGACAGATTTTTCAAGATGGTGTATATTTATTCATGAGCAGGTTGAATGACAGGTAGTTACACGTGGGTGGACAAAACATGTGACAAAGTTGATGCCCAAATTTGGGTGGTTTACTACGCGTTCCGTCACAAATTTACGCATCCATTCATAAAGATCCGACCCCTGCATACGTGGCACCAATAGAAAGCTCTGTTCTTGCCCAATCTGGGTGAATGGGGCTGGTCCAGTGAACCAGAACCAAGCTTTCAAACACCGCGTCATCTTCCCGCCAGAGCAGAAGTAAACAACAGGATGGCGGTCGGTCGTGTCGAAGAACTTTCTAGAGTCAAATGTCTACTTTGGATTATCTAAAGTTACTGCATCTATGTTTCGACAAAACAACTGACAGTATTCAAGAATGACTATTATAGAAATAGTTAGAATGACTTTGGATGCTTTTTGGTCTGAAAAATCGACCAATTGTCAGCGCAATATTTCACTGCTCGCGCCGTGGGTTTGTGCCGGAGGCGAATGTAGCAGCGATCAGGTGGTCTAAAATGGCATACCTCAATGTTGAAAAAAATCATAACAATAAAAGTTCTCAACGGATTTGATTCATTTTTATGTTATTTGGCAGCTAAAACATATGGATGGATACATTTGTCTTGCAGGAAGTAGGAACATTTGTCCATTCAGTAATTATTTGGGAGCAGGATAGTGCGGTTTGTTTTCTCGTATTTTTTGGACGACGTTCAGCTAATAATACCACCATGAATGTCTAACATAATAGAGATAATATAATTTTATTATGATAAAGAGTTCATTTGGCAGTAAAATTATGCCTCATTCATATTTTTATGATAAGTATTTACAGAGTTATGATTTTTATTGTAACAGTAATTACCCTTGTTGAATCATAATTACCCTTGTTATATCATAATTACCCTTGTCAATCATAGTTACCCTTGTTGAATCATTACTACCCTTGTTGAATCATAGTGACCCTTGTTCAATTTCAACTGACCCTTGTTGTATCATAATTTACCCTTGTTCTATCACAACTTACCCTTGTCGAGTCTGTGGGCGAATGTGGCAGCGAGTTTGTGGAGCCAGTTAGTCCACTTGAGGGCAGCAGCAGTCTTGGTTTTGCAATGGGCGCTACAAGCAAATATGAATGCAAAATCACATCAGGATCATAACAAACTAACACATGAAGCTCATTCACATGTTTTGTGATGAATAGTTCCATAGATCCTTTCAGAAATGGTCTCATAAATAATGGACTACATGAAGCTTGTTTACAGCAATATGTTTATGGTCGTCACGGTAAAGGTCTCATGAATGATGGTCCACACAAAGCTTGTTTACAGCAATATGTTTATGGTCCTCAAGATAAAAGTTTCATGAATGATGGTCCACACGAAGCATGTTTATAGAAATGTTTATGGTCCTCATGTTAATAATGTTCTCACAGTAAAGATCTCATCAATGGTGGCTAATAATGCCTGTTGTTTACAGGAAGATGTTTGTGGTCTTCACAGTAAATATTATGCTAAACACCTGTGTACCTCTTCACTACAAAGACAGTGGGTTACATGTCAAGATATGTTGGAAATGTCATTTCTACAAATGTTCTTCTTCAAACAAAAATGTAGTCACTATCTCTTCCTGATTATAAATATTCTACTCCACAACAATAAAGCCAACTACCAAATCACTTTCTGCAACCTGCTATTTGTCCAGAACTGAATTGTTCAGTTTATTTCAGAAGAAATGAATCAAACTATTCAGTTCCAATACATACAAAGTCAACCAACGTCACAGTGATGTCAACAGGAACATTTATACAGTAACAACGTAATTCGTATTCATGTCATGATTACAATTTTATCATTCCTAACATGGCAAACGTTGTTAGGGTGAACATTTTATAACGATTTAGTTCCGAATGTTACCACCATGATCACTGCTGTTTGTGTACCTGGAACGCTGCGGGTTGCCATGGAGACGGGCATCGGCGTGTCATAGATTGGCTCTTCCACCATCGGGTCGCAAAGTTTCGGTGGGACGGTTGGCGCCTCCTGTATTGAGCTTCCCGCACTAGACATACTGCGGGGAGAGAGGCATGAATCTTTGTGATAACAGAACTATGACTTTACTGTCTTTGTCTCACTTTTAGTAAGAAGTGGTCTTATTATACAAGATTTATAAAGACAATGTTTATTTTGATGATACTGTTTTTAATTGTCACGCTTAGTTTACATTATACATAACAAATTCTTATGTATATATCATGTTCATTCTATTAAGCATACATGCCTTAATTAGCATACACCCCCATTTTCAGCAATGTCTGACATTTATCCATGACAAAAAATTTATCATATCAGATCCATCATTTATTGATATTACCAGGGGTAGTCCCTGTCAACCACTGAACCAGTGACAACATCAGAAATGTCCACTTGTATCTGCAACTTGTGCACTCCTTTGACACACAATCACATATACCTGGATGAATGAATCATTTCTAGACCATTTATATTGCCATGTGCCATCCAGCTTGAATTTTACGTCAAGTCAGTGGGCCATGTTAATTTACAACAGAAACAGCAAGTTTGGTGTCTCCACCTGGTGGATGACACTGGCAGAAACAGTAAAACTACACCAGTCATTTTGTAAGAAATTAACTTACTTTGGAGCAAAGCTTTTAAAACGTACAACTTTGAACAATACATTCCATACATCAGATTGACTACACAGTGCCATTATTTTGTTGTCGGCAAATAATAATTAATTAAGAATTCCTCCTAAGCACCCTGGATGCTTAATAAAAAAATTAAAGTAAAGTTAACTATTATTGTTATTAAGTACTACTGTTGAACCTCATTTTACTGTCACCTCAATGATGGAGACACCTCACAATTAAGGCCACCCCAGAATGGGCCTAAATTAATCCATATATAACAAAATACAGGAAATTAATTCTGCTAAAAAGGTCACCTCACTACTCAGGTCACTTTTGTTACATCCCTCGGGTGGCCTTTTGTTCTGAGGTAATCCTGCCTGCAATGACATAGACTGATGTGCTAACTTTGGAGTAACTGTAACTTCATCTCCTCCCAGGCGCAGAGGATCACTCACTTCTTTCTGTAGCCAATGGTTCAGGGAAATGAATGGACTCTGAACCTTTGGCCTCTGATCTGGCAATGTATGTGGGAAAAGCAGGTGGTTATTTTGAGGTTTTTGTTTTCCCCGTTGACATCTTCCTAAATCCCCAACTACTCCCTCCTGTGTCTGCCCTTCTCCTGTCCAGATCGGATTCATGGACGTTATATTTTAATACATCGCCATTTGCTAAACCATTGGACGAAGGAAAGGAATAAACACAGACAGACCTAAGTGGAGCCTGGGACGTGACAGTCACACAACTGACCCCCAAAGTCACCACGCGAGGGGTCAACATATCCACACCTACCTCTCCTTGCTGCTGTAGTTCGTTGGCCTCGCTCGGTCCTGCCTCACGACCTGCGAGTACAACTCAAACACATCAGGCGAGGTCGCAGAGGTCACCTTGTTGTCACGGTAACGTAACGAGGTGAGCGGTTCCTGTAGACTGACGGTGTCGTAGACGGCGCAGGTGTTGGGGAGGTAGCAGGAGCGGCGGTAGAGGGTGTCTAGGCCCTCCGTGTGGTCTGAAACAGGGGGAATAACACCAAAGGTTAGTTCTCTCCGTCCTTATATGGGTGTAGGACAGGACCCCCGTTGAATGTAGCAAAACCCACCTGGACAAAACTCCTGCTGGAGAAAACTCCCACAGACAAAACCCACCTCGACAAATCTCTTGCTGGACACAACTCCCATGGACAAAACCCACCTGGACTAATCTCCTGCTGGACAAAACCCCTGCTGGACACAACACTGTAACACGAAAATGGATGAAACCCCTGCTTTTTATATTTTTCAATGATGATGTGTTACGGAGGTGTCTGATCTCACAGAAATGTTCTTTTTTCAGAACGCTTTGAAGATTGGAACACATTTTGGAGAGACAAAAAAGTCAGACCATGTGACCTACAAAGTGGAAACTTTGTGGAATCATCATGCACAAACCGAAGTTAATATGCACCGAATATGACGCCATTCGCTGAACACACGCAGAAATTATTGACATTTTTGTGGGTGGCTTTCTTGGGGTCACCCTGTAAATGGAAACAAAATAGTGTTACATGGTTGTCATATGGTCTATCAACTAGCTAGAAAAACACGGTTATGTCCGGCATGGTTTTTATCTAGCAGAATGTTTATCTGGCAGGGTTTTTGCCCAGATTTGTTTGTCTATGGGGTTATGTCCAACACCCTTCTTATAGACTACCCAGTCATGAAAGGCCACTGACACGGGACACAGCAGGAGAGCTCACCGAGGATGATGTTGCCAATGTCGAGTGAGATCTGGGAGCGATGTTCACTGAGAACTTCCAGCGCCGTACGACCCTCGCTGTCTGTCAAGGTCGCGTCAATGCCTGCGTTAACACACCAACACATGTGTATGTCACACAAGCACACATGTAATGTGCAGAACACACCAACAGATGTACATGTATGTACATACAGAATCATACACATGTACATAACACACCAATTTATACTGTTTGCACTATACAGTGATGGCATCAACATACATGTGTTCATAAACACAATGTTAATATATAATCACAGTTTCTATATGTTTATTCCTTTGTAGTTTACATTTTAATGTGGCATAGTTTCTCTTTATCAAATAACTAGTTCATAATTTTGAATGTTCTTTGTAACATGTATGAGTATGTAAGGCACTTCTGAGCATCCAAGCCTGTAAAAGGTACTATTAAATATTTCTATTACCGGGTATTATAACAACATACACATTCACACATATGCAGATCAGAAGAATATACAAACATACAAGTGTACACAAGACAATAAGAGTTTCCCCGAGTGCGTTACATTTCTGATCAGTAGGGTTGGCAGCGACCAGTTTAATTTAATTTAGGAGAAATGGTTACACTATAATAATTATTATATAAACCAACTGGTAACAGCCTTAATTGGCTCCGCTGTCTGCCCAGAATCATATATGATATAATTGATTCTTCCATTTTATCTCAGGAAACAACAAGATTCCGGACATTTTAAGAAAGACCTAAAAACGTTTTTCTTTAAACAGGCATCTTCGTAATTTATTCTAGACATTTTAGAAAGAAAATGAACACTTTATATTTTAAATGAGCGTATATTTACTTGCTTACTTTTTGTGTGCATTATTTTATCAAAATGTGTACTTATAATTTGCTGAACTGTTGTAATGTATTTAATTTTTAAGCTATTTTACTTGTACACACCCCTGAATTTACTATGTAAAGAAATGAGGTGTTTAAATAAAATTATTATTATTATTATTTGTTGTTTATACATACTGTTTGCTTTGTACGATTCCCAAAAATAAACATTCATTCAAATATTCATTCATTCGTTCATTCGCCCACAACTGACTTGCCCACATAAAGGTTTGTCTCTGCAGCGTCCAGTAATCCAGCAATCACTTGACCAAGGCTGCTCTCGCATAATTCCATCACTGTAATCCTATCAGTCTATTGCCAGCCACCCATTTACACAGCTCAGTGAACTGAGGCAAAGAGGAGTGGAAGAAATTATCCAAGCTTTGGATGAATGTAAGTGCATTTGTGTCTTCACAGTTGACAGTCCAATGATTTACAGATAAACCCTTAGAATATCACCCTCCACAAATACATTATCAGTCCCTGGTGCATATCAATCAGTAGCTGCTTAATTAGCTCAAGGAAACAAGCATGATACAAGATTATTTTAGATTTCATAAGCTATTAGAACATTTTGATTTTAAACGTATTTACAGTGGCACCATCTATAGTATGGTTTAACACTTCAGTACTTTTTTATTTCTCTAATAGGTAGAAAGGCTAAAGTTCAGTTGTGTTTGGTAAGTGTTAGACATAGACTGCCAATTTGCATATCAAAGGTTAATGGTTGACAATTTTGTTATATAAGAACATAGAAAGATGCAAGTAAAATATAGCCTCCAACTATTATTTGCTAAGTCAATTGTGATTGGTCAATAGTTCAAAATTAATGATCCAACAATGGATTTCATTGGTTGATGGTGCAACTTAGACAATGTTCAAAAGCATTTTATAACACATGAGCTGTGGTCAACAGTGAGACCTAAAATGTAGTTAGCATTATAGGAGCCAGTCTCTCAAGTACTGACCGTTGTCCAGAAGCAGTCGGACGACGTCTCCCTTCCCAAAGATGGCCGCCTCGTGTAGGGCTGTCCCAGTCTCCATCTGGCCAACAATGAGGACATGTGAAAGTGACATAACAAGTTAACAAACATATTTAACACATCAAGGTCACGTCAGGCATTTGACAAATACAATTTGATTCCTGAAACATTTCTCTGCAGTTTAAAATGTGTCAATAAATGTCACAATATGACAGTATGTTGAAGATAAGCATTGTTTTTAAGAAGGTCTGATCTAGAGGTAGTATACAGTGTAATTGTTTTAATATATCTATTTATTTCATACCATCAAACAGCATGTCAGTATTTACATATAAATTGTATATATATATATACATATATATATATATATATATATATATATATATATATATATATATATATATATATATATATATATATATATAATAAAATTATATTATATATATATGTTTGTCATTATTTATTATATATTATTATTATTTATATATAAATATATATAAATATATAAATATATATATATATATATATATATATATATATATATATATACAGTACTGTATATATGTATACAAATAATACAAAAAACAGGCATAAAGCAGTGTATTTATGCAAGGTAAACACTGTTGCATTTCCCCCTGAATTTTTACTGGATCCGATCAAAACTAATTCAGTGAACTCTAGAACATTTTCAATGAAACTAAATAACAGATTTGTACAGCTGACTTCCAAGGTCACAGTAAATAGTTTCCACGAAATAAGTCAAAAATTTACCTACCAGGAACATTTAACTGACAATCATTGTGAGTAACACACAGATGTTCAAAAGCCAACATAATTTTAATGGTGGAGATTTAACACTGACCCGTGTGTTGATGTCGAAGCCGGCGTCGAGCAGCAGTTGCACCACCTGGCGGTGGCCGTTGCGAGCAGCGAGATGAAGTGGAGAGTGTTTGTCGATGTTGTGGCAGGGCAGCGTGGGGTGTCGCCGGAGCAACTGTTGCGCTGTCTCCAGGCGGCCATATTGACAGGCGAGGTCGAGGGGCGACTCGTTGTGGTGGTTGCGTATGTTCGGGTTCGCATGGTACTACGCCAGAGAAACGGCAAAAAATTCACCAGTTAGACCTTAGTCGTTTATTTTGAGGTTCGTATTTTGTCAGGTATTTAAAAATATGTAGAATTTGAGCAATTTTGTTTTCAAAATATCAGTGAGAGGGCGCCACATGTAAATAGGTCAAGATTTGAAAAATATTTTGTTGATGTGTTTGGCAGAATTGAAGATCAACAATAAACATATCTTACAAGGAATACAAGGATTCCTTTTATTATGCACCTAAAGACGTAAAACCAAACTGATAATATGCAGCTACAATCAACATTTTCGCATTAGTGGTTAGATGCAGAATGCATTGTCAAAGTGGAAGATTAATGAAATGTCCAATATCTTGGAGGCAGCCATCTTTCTCACGGTGAGTGACTTGACCAATAAGCACTGAGCTAGGGTGTTGATTATGACGGACCTATGTTTGACTGATGTGTACATGAATACACCAGCTCATTTATTGGTTTCTCGTATTCTCTTCAATTTAGAAACTGACTAACATTTTTACATACATGAATAACTACTAGAATGCATACACCTACATGGATGTAATGATTTTTTTACAAAATGACAGACAATCTCACAATTAGTTACATTGTAAACTACTGTAGTGGATGCTTCACAATATACACAAAACCAACTTTACTTATGTAATGGAAAGTGGCGTAATGCGATGAAAACATATCATTATAAGTGCTAACAAGTTGTTGGCGGAAATACAAGTGTTCATCAAGGATCGTGTGACATGAGTCTACATGTAAACTACTGGCATAATAGGTTTAGTAGTTTTAACTGCAAATACTTGTGTCTTTTTAATATTTCTAGGAGCACATACACAAACATTATTCTTTTGTTACCCGTTAAGCTAAGCATTAATTACCATTAACTGTAGTTTTTATAATAAAAAAACATAATATTTTAACTGACATTTCTATAATTTATAATATCCAATATATAAATAAATTTCCCAAATATAAAATATGAAAGTAGAGCAAATAATAAACACCCTAGTCTTAGTCAGACTTGCGCTAGTCAGAATCATGTTTTTCCAGGGTTTTTTCTAGAAGTTTTATCCAGGGGACTTTCATCTTGAGGACTTTTTCATGAGGGTTTATGTCCACACCCCTAACTTCCCTAAGATGCTGACCAACAGATGACCACTGACCACACACATACACCTACCTCCAGCAGCACACTGACCACTCTGTCGTGGCCGTACTGGGCAGCGCAGTGTAGAGCCGTCTCCGAGATTGCATTCTACAACATAATTTCCATAATTTCACCACGAATCAATAACTGACAATCCCAGATGACACGAGAAGAGAGAGAGAGAGAGAGAGAGAGAGAGAGAGAGAGAGAGAGAGAGAGCGAGAGAGCGAGAGAGCGAGAGAGAGAGAGAGAGAGAGAGAGAGAGAGAGAGAGAGAGAGAGAGAGAGAGAGAGAGAGAGAGAGAGAGAGAGAGAGAGAGAGCGAGAGAGAGCCAAGGCAACACAGTGCTCCTGGACACCTTCTGTTGAATTAAATATCTCCATCAAAAACATGATTTCCATTGTGATTTGAGGTGATCAATCATTCTGCTCAAATTGAATGTAATAAAGTGGATTTGTGAAGTCTGGGCATGGGCGCTGAATCATTTATTTTAACTTTGCAACAGGCTGGCGACAGGCTCGGTCTCAACAAGATCAACACAATTTCAGATTTAAATTGCTTTCTCACTATCTGGACCATGACATTGTAGTCTCCATCACAAAGCATGTGATAGCTGCCCTTCAAAACAGGGTGATCTTTTTTAAAGTTACACGTTTAGAGGATTTACTGGGCGGAATGTAGCTAGTTATGGTTTGATTTTGTTTTGTGTTATAATGTAGTTAACTATATTGTGAAACTAATATTCACAGGAATCTTTATTGTATGATTTGACTTACTTTGGAGCAAAATTTGTCGATGAGCACGACATTTTGACACATCAGCTATGGTTCTTGTTCACGTACTGGTGTCACGTGTGATGGCTCAGATTTTTGCTCCAAAGTAAGTCAAATCATACAATAAACCATTATGGGAGCCATAAACAATATATTCAATATCACAGGAATATTCTTAGTGATTCAACTTTTTCACATGGGCGATAAACATTGGACTGCTCGAGTCAACATGTCACATGGAAACCAGGTTGTGTATGAATCTGTTCTGTTCTATCCTACAAAATGAACTTAAAAACAATTATTATACAACAAGGTGACATTAAAAACATACACACAACTACAACTGTGTGACAATGTTTTTATTTAGCTGTGACGCCGTAAGCGAGAGACGTGAAGTCACATGTCAGACGGGGTAAATGATTGTAACTGAAGTCACTGCATGTTGACATTCCATAGTGTCCAGCTGAGGACACATAAAGGGGTCATTTGGTGACACCAACACAAAGCCACACACCACTAGCATGTGTAATATAATTCACTGGTCATTGCTGTCCAGTGTGTGCCCTGGACATAAGTCCCGCTGACCCTTGAACAACACTGACCACTATTTACTTTTGGTGGTCAAAACTGGTCTTGCTATAACATTTGATAAAATTTGCAATTTTTGAGAAATCTGTAGCTGAGAACAATGTAAAATGTCATCACAGTCACTTATATATATGTATATATGTATATATGTATATATATATATATGTATATATATAATTATATATATATAATTATATAGATTTTGTTACACAATAATTTAATATATTCACAGTGCCCATCAATATAGACCAAATTAGTCATATTTTTGGCACCCACATGTAAGTAAAACTGGCAAAATAATCATTGCACAAAATTAATTATTCTTCCCAATATGCTTCACTCCACTGCCAATATATCCTACTAATGATCCCGCTAATATTCCTCATTCCAGTTCACACAATCGATAGTTCTAGCTAGCCGGTAGTCTGTCGTTATAGACAAGTAGTCATGAATATATTTTACTATGTAAAAGGGACAGCTCTTACTAGTCCAAGCTCTAAAACTACTCGTCCTGGACAAGGACGAGTTAATCACCATTTTCTGTGTGGGATACTACCCTGTATACACTATTCTTTAACACAACAGGACAGTCAACTGTGGGGTGACCCTACAGGCTTCACTGTCCTGAGTGACTGGACACATGCCCTGTTGGTCAGTCAACAGTGGACCAGTGGGGGCAGTAAACCAGGTCACTCACTGACAGATAAATCCATCTGGTCACTTTGACCTGCACTGACCCCTTAATCTGTCCACTGCCCCTCCCCGGGGCACAGCTGACCGTCCTGTTGTACAACAATACCGGACCTCATAGATGGGGACATTTAGACCCTGCAAGCAACTTCTTTATGTTTCTGATACGTTACAGTGCAAAACCCCTACTGGTGGGCATCACGCACTAGTATGGATGTTCGGTTTCAGGATGGCTGGTTTCATGTTATCTGGAAGTGGAATAAGAGTATTTCTGTTTGGGAATATGGGATTAGGGTGGGGTGGATGGGGAAAAGTACAATTCAATGATGGGGAAAGGTGGGGGTGTGGTAGGGATGGGGTGTGGAGGGGGACAGGGGTGGTGGAGTATGTTGTCTATTAGAGGTGCCTCAAGGGTGCAGTTGTCAAGTTAATATCCTGCAATGCACCCTTGAAGGCTTCGAGACTGTTGTGGGTAAATACATTAGGTGGAAGTTTGTTCCACTGGGCTATTGTTCGGGGAAAGAAGCTGTATTTATAATAGTTGTGGGAGGTGGATATTTGTCTGTTTTTGTGTGGGTGGTTGGAGCTTGTTTGGCTGTGTCTGGGTATGAGGTATTGGATGGGATTGATGTCTAAGAGATTGTTAATTATTTTATATATGGTGGTAAATCTGGCCTCAGCCCTCCTCTGTTCTAGGGTTGGCCAGGAGAGGGCAGAGGCCAAGGTGGATCCAGATGTTTCCCAGCTGTAATTATGGACCAAATGCAGTAGAATAGGTGTATTAGCAGGATCATAGCCTCTACTGGTAGTGAAACGACACAACAAAGAATGCAGTTGTAAGAGTGATTTCCCCCCAGTTTTATTCACATTCCATACGTGGGTGTTGATTTACATGGCTAATTTTGTCAAAGTGCTGGGCGTAGTGCTTGGCACTGCATGCATGCATTTTAAATGATCTGGAGATATGTGACTTTGATCAAACCTGAAGTCATGAACAGCATGTCAATGACTTGATGGAAATACTTTGAATACCTTTTTTCTCACATTCATAATTTTCTGGCTTTTCCATGTCGTTTGTAAAAATTCCAGGCTGTTCCATGCTGCTTATAAAAATTCCATATTTTCCATGCCGTTTATAAAAATTCAATGCCATTTATAAAAAAAATTCCAGGCTTTTCCATGCTGTTTATAAAAATTCCAGGCTTTAAGTTTCACAGCCATGATTTTCAACTACTGGCTCCATGTTACTCCAGGAAGTCCCTTCCCCGCTTGAACCTTGTACAAAACATAACACAGGTACAAACGGGAAAATTGACTGTACATCCCCTGTCCCCACAGTTCTCCCACAATGCTGCCCAAATACTTGTTGCTCTTCCCCAAGATCCCACAAGCAGACGATTTGTCAAAAATGATTGTCCTAATCGCCTGGCCAAGAGCACCGTGTGAGCCAGTGTCCTGGGAGTGGTGTGATTGACTGGTCCTGGCTTACTCTGTCACAAAGATGTCCCTTGCCAGTCGTTGTATATACAGATACACAACAACTGGGCACTCAGTGAGGCTGATTCATGGCTCTTTCTGCCGATACTAGTTACACGGAGGCCTTGTATTGATATCTTGGAAGTTGGAAGTTTCCACCATACTGATTATCCGATAATCGCAGCATCAATTAGAGGTATCTCAGCCTCCGTACCACCAACCACGGTGGGTGGCAGAACTGATAAAATCAATAATAAGCAGTTAGATGATCTGATGGCACTCAGCCACTCACTGTAGGAGATAAAAGTATGTGATAGTAAGTTATACTGTCACACCTGAGTTTGGTGTATATCAAGTTACGTCTGCATTGTTTACAGAAAGACTGCTGTAAACACGGCTCCAATTTACATGTGTCCATATGAAAACCGAATCAGTGAAATTTGGCTGTCTGTGACTTTATGTGGTGGGTTTGAGGCTGACCCACGTAACAGGTGAAATATATTTTTTAAATGGACATGAAGTAACCGCTATTGACTCTTGAGTTGAGTAGGCATGTGACAAGGCAATATCCATCAAACCTTGTCAGAGAGTATCAGACATAAACAATCATATATGTCATCACTGACATGCATGGTCAGAGCTATTAAATGGATATAAAAGTGAGTTGGCTGTTGTATGGATGCAAGACAATGAAGACACGGGTCATAAGGTCTGATCATTGCACGAGGACGGTAAGAGTTGAGATGAGGATGGGGAGATGGATGTGTGGTGCATCAGTCAGTGACAGACAGTGGAGAACTTAGAAGAAGATTGGGAGTAGAGGTGACTGGAGCTGTGGTGGGAAGACGTAGACTGAGGACACATGGGCACATGGAAGGGACAGTGTGAACTGGGTAAAGGCTGGTGGAGGACACAGCTCCCATAGGCAGGCTAAGGAAGACGTGGCACGACTCTGTGTCTTCAGACTTGAGTTTGATGGGTCTCATCCCACGGGATGCTCAAGACCGGGCCAGTCGTAGGAAACCAATTTGGAAGAAGGCAAACCCAGCAGGGTCTGGAAACGCAGTCGTTAATCAACAACAACAACAAAAATGTTGACAATGATGATGATGACAATGATGATGAAGCTCTCCCAGCTCTGCCAGAACCTTTGGTTTTTAAAATATACCTAACGGCAAGTCTTGTCTTCATGTAATAATCAATGTCTTGCCAGCACCTAAACACTCCGGAATTTAAATCTTGAGGATTTATGATGGAAGTCAAACAACATCTGACGTAATGCATAATCATATCAACACCTGCTTGACCAGCAGTCACCAACAGTGACCAACAGTGACCACAGGACTTATCCTTACAGTAGGCATGGAGTCTTGTAGCACAAGTCACGGTACGTTGACATTCCAATGTGCTCATTTCATAACACATACATATTTGTAGACACTGCCACAGACTACAACCATATGTCATCTCATTCCCTGGGTCCGGTTTCACAAAGTGTATTTATGACATCATAGCAGGCGATAACTTGTCGAAAGCCTAAGATGTCATAAAGTTACACTAGTTGTTTTCATGGGTCTGCTCCACACTTGCACTTAGCTGCTCATGTATTTTGTAGGCATAACTTTATACTAGTTGAAATATTTACGGGATGCTCCCCAAGTTTGTTGATGCTCCAGACAACACGCCCACTCTCAACTTATTATTTTTAATGTTTACACTGGAAATCCTTTGCATTCACCATAGCTTGGTGTTTGGTATACAAACGGCAAAGGCGGCATGGTGTTCAGAGACAACATAAACCCACCGCGACCTAATTAGGTCAATTCTACGTCGATTTAATTCCGCAAATGCTAAATTGGTCATGCAACTGGCCTTAAGCCACATTGACTAGTAACTGTTACTGACGACAAGTGGACTGTATAGTTACACATATAGTTACGTCACTCTATGAAACCACCCCTTGGTCATCACTGACTGTCCTGAGTGTGTCCTGGACACAAGCTGACCTACTGACCCACCTGTTCGTTGACCTTGGCGATGGAGGGGCCGTGTGTGAGGAGGACGCGGCAGATGTCAGCGTGTCCGTTCCACGCGGCCAGGTGCAGGGGGAAGCAGCCCCGACTGTCTTCCGTGTTGGCCGAGCCCTCGTATCGGAGGAGCAGGCGCACCGCCTCCCTACAGGGGACAGACCGCAGTTAGACACGCTACTTCCCTATAAAGAGGTCAGACCACAGTTACACACGCTACTTCTCTATAAAGAGGCCAGACCACAGTTAGACATACTACTTCCCTATAAAGGGGTCAGACCACAGTTAGACATAACATCTCCCTATAGGGGACAGACCACAGTTAGACATGCTATTTCCCTTAAGAGAACAGCTCGCAGTTAGACATAACATCTCCCTATAGGGGACAGACCACAGTTAGACATGCTACTTCCCTTAAGAGAACAGCTCGCAGTTAGACATAACATCTCCCTACAGGGGACAGACCACAGTTAGACATGCTACTTCCCTATAAAGTGGACATACCACAGCTACACTGCATATTAGATACAGCATACAGTCTCTGAACAAAGATATAACATCTTCATACAGAGGAACAGTCCGCAGTTACAATTACATTTAGTGCTCTACACACTGCCTTCATACATGAATACAGCCTCCACACAAGGGGACAGACCATACTTATAGTACTTAATATAGGATACAGCCTCCTTACAGAGGGGACAGACCACAGTAACACATCATACAGCCTCAATACAAGGAGACACACCACAGTTATACTTTGTATTAGACTATTAGATAGACTTGCTACAAAGGGACAGATCGCAGTTGTAGTTCAATAACTTCCAAGGAGTCATAGGACAATTATACTTTTTTCAACACAATGGCTCTCTAAAATACATACAAGGGGACAGACCACAATTACAGCTCCACTTGTACAATGTCATAAACAATACGCCTATAAAGTATAATGCCAATTAGATGTAATATTATATTTCAGAAATCACAAATTCAATTACAAATGAACACAGCATTACTTTTACAACTGAGCATCTGATAACAATCCACCTAGAACATCCCAAATGATTTCTGCACCAGTAAACTACACAAAATGTATCTCTCAATTAGGGTCACCTCACAATTCAGGCCAATCAGACCCAATCCCCAGGGGCAGCCTTAATTGTGAAGGTCCACTTATACATAGCTGCTGACAATAAAACTTGGACATATCAGCCGGTCATCTGTCTGCACAGCCAATAACCACAGAACTGGCCCGGGCCGTATTAAGAGGGCACTTCCCTGGGGATGTTCCCTAGTTTGGGGACAGTGTTCCCAGCGACTGGCCCATTCAGCCGCAGGTGCCTCCAATCAATACAAACAATGTTTTTGCGAGTGAGCGCCGCAGTCAGATAATCAAAACGTGAATCTCGTGGGTTTGGGAGCATCAGTGAACCCGCATCTGGCGGCCACCAGCAGCCTCCGTCGACTCTATTAAATATGTATGTCTGGGACATGCTACTGAACCAATACACTACAACCGGTGTCTACTTACTGTAATACTTCTACTTCTGTGTGTCTGTGTGTCTGAGATTGTGTCTACTCAACCAATAAACTAATAATAATATGATATTTTAGTTAATATAGTGTCAAAGCCAATTTTTTTGTCTGTGGCACTTTACTGCATATACGATACGAACTTAGACCATTGTTTTAAAACTTTAAACAAAAATATTAACTGTATCTATGAATATTTTCTACTGTACTATAAGTGTGTGTACGACTACTCTACAATCTGTGTGTCTTGGACTGTGTCTATTTAACCAATAATGCCCACATCCACCCAACCTGATATTCCTCAATTTTTTCTGATTTTGAAATGTTGGTGCATTCTGCAAAATCAACACTGTGTGAATATGCAGTACATTTATTGCTGTGAAAGATCTACTAAAGTACAGTGTAGTACATTCATTAGGCCAGCATGTCCTCATGTTGTGTGGTGTAAGGCCTACAGATATAGATGCCAGTGACTGGAGACTGCCTGTGGGTGTAGGCATTGTGTACACTACACAGTGCACCCAGCAGTGAAAGATGGCCTAAATTAGCAACATCCTGTGACATTAGAATACACACAGGAATATGATACATCTGTGCCACTGTGGCAAGTTCACTACACGTCTATGTACACACATACACAGACACTGACACGTGCCAACACATTCGCCCGCAGACATGTGCACACACATGCACGCAAACACTCACATCTGATGTCAGTGTTTGCGTGCATGTGTGTTTTCAGCATCTTGATGAGGGCCAAACCAAACATGCACGTCTCAAACTTGAGTATGAGAGACGACACAGTTTAATACCTGGTGGCAGGACAACTGATGGAGTGTCTGACTAGGTCCACACGACTGTCGTAATCCCTGGCTCAAACCACTACAGGTCACATTCACAACACATACTACAAAATGTGACATAACCTGGTTGTCACCACTAAGTTGTATATTTCAGTGGAAGCGGTAGATCCTTATCAAATTTATTTTACACAACGAAATTGATTTTGTTTCCGGTAAATAATCTGCCACATTCTTTAAGTCAGTAATATTACCAGGTACGTCATTTTTCAGTAAATAAGTGAAAGAGCGAGGGTATGTAGGATGAACAAGGGTGTTCATTTTCAGTCAGTATAAATGAGCAGGATGTTCACTTTCAGTCTGAGTAAATGGGCAGGAGTGTTCATTTTCAGTCTGTGTAAATGAGCAGGAGTGTTCACTTCCAGTCTGTGTAAATGAGCAGGAGTGTTCATTTTCAGTATGTATAAATGAGCAGGAGCGTTCACTCTCAGTCTGAGTAAATGGGCAGGAGCGTTCATTTTCAGTCTGTGTAAATGAGCAGGATGTTCACTTTCAGTCTGAGTAAATGAGCAGGAGTGTTCACTTTCAGTCTGTGTAAATGAGCAGGAGCGTTCACTCTGAGTCTGTGTAAATGAGCAGGAGCGTTCACTTTCAGTCGGTATAAATGAGCAGGATGTTCACTTTCAGTCTGAGTAAATGGGCAGGAGTGTTCATTTTCAGTCTGTGTAAATGAGCAGGATGTTCACTTTCAGTCTGAGTAAATGGGCAGGAGTGTTCATTTTCAGTCTGTGTAAATGAGCAGGATGTTCACTTTCAGTCTGAGTAAATGAGCAGGAGTGTTCATTTTCAGTATGTGTAAATGAGCAGGAGCGTTCACTCTCAGTCTGTGTAAATGAGCAGGAGCGTTCACTTTCAGTCTGTGTAAATGAGTAGGAGCGTTCACTTTCAGTCTGTGTAAATGAGCAGGAGCGTTCACTTTCAGTCTGTGTAAATGAGCAGGAGCGTTCACTTTCAGTCTGTGTAAATGAGCAGGAGCGTTCACTTTCAGTCTGTGTAAATGAGCAGGAGCGTTCACTTACAGTTTGTGTAAATGAGCAGGAGCATTCACTTTCAGTCTGCGTAAATGAGCAGGAGTGTTCACTTTTAGTCTGTGTAAATGAGCAGGAGTGTTCATTTTCAGCCTCTTTGTATGAGCAAGGATATTCACTTTCAGTCAACTGGTGCAAATAAGCGATGCTCATTTCCAGCCTGTTTGAATGAGTGCAGGTGACCACTTTGCCTGTGCAAATGAGTGAGTGAATGAGCAACGTTAATCACTTTCAGCCTGACTGAAATCACTGAATGTGTGTCTAGGTGACACTTTCAGCCTGGGTGTCTGAGAGAGAGTGACCACTTTCACTATCTCTGACCCCTGGGCAGCAGAAGTTGGAGACACAGAGATGTACACTTGACCAACGGTCAGTCTCATGTGACATGTGTCCCAGGGTCTGATCTAACATTGCAGACATTGAACACTCACGCACACGCTTCCGAGAGAAATGGAAAGCTCTGATGCTAGCCAAATGAAAATAAAGTGCGGCCCGCCCACATTTCTTTGAGGCACAACTACCAGATGGTTCTAATTGCACACAAAGAACAGCCGGCAAAAAGCAGAGTGCATTCTTTTGCGAATCTGGGGGAAATTGGCACATGTTTCCAAGAACAAAAAGGGCTTGTCCTGCAGTCATAGGGGGTTTCCATTACCGGAGTGCACCCAGGCCGGCCTCGCTGTCATTGCTCAGGATGCAGTGGGGATGTTAGTTGCAATTACGATAACTAGATGTCAGTGGCAGTGCGGTGACGACTGTCACTGAAGACACACATCCATTATAGCCCAGCCCACACACACAGCGTGACTGGCCTGAGACTGGGTCTTAGACTGTCACATGGCCCACACCTCTGTAGGCCGCAGAATAAGGGTAATGCACATTGCACTGTTGTCACATCAAAACAGCAGCAATAAATGGGATGTTAACACAACAGTGGTGTCATGTGTCTTGTGTACCATGTACTGTCTACTACTACTGGTCTACTACTACACAACTATGTGGGTGTCAGAGGTCAAATGTGTGCACACAAATCGGCAAATTAGCCTGATCAGTCAGTTGGTCGGTCGGTCGGACGGACGGACGGACGGACGGACGGACGGACGGACGGACGGACGGACGGACAGAGAAGCTGGGAGAGAAAGAAAGAGGGAGAGAGGTGGGGCAGGGAGGAGAGGGAGAGGGGGAAAGGGCAGACAGAGAGAAGTGATATATGGGGAATGAGAGGGAAAGGGAGAGATAGGGAAGGGAAGGGACAGAAAGACAGAGAGAGACGAGATGAGATGAGATGAGAGAGAGAGATGAGAGAATGAGAGGTAGAAGGATAGGGAGGGAGAGGGGGGGTATGGGAGAGATGGGGGGATATGGGCGAGAAAAAGAAGGGGGCAGGGAGACATATGGGGATGGAAAGGAAGAAAGAGAGGGACAGAGAGGAGAGAAGGGGAGGGAGGAAGGGGGGTAGGGAGAGAAAGACAATACAGAGATTGTGGCACACGTTACATTACCATGTATAAATGAATATTTTAAAACTGGAGTTGCATTTTTCTCGAAGTTTAAAAAAAAGTTGAAACTGGAAACAAATAATGTGGAATAATCTTTGCAAAATAGAGCTAATCTCTTGGAAAATATTAGAAATTAAATTAACAGTGGCACTGGCATAAGATGTACTGCAACTGAAGCTGAAGTACACAATGGGAAGTCCACATAGTGCCATGATGGTCGAGCATGTTCTTTGCCCTACAGAATGAATTCTAGCTCTTAGTTAAAATGCAAACATTTTATGGTTCTTGGCTGTGACATTTCCTGTCGGTGATCTTGAACTTTGGGCTGAGTGAGAGAAATGTTCACAACTTGACAACCCTAAGTGACTAAAGTGTGGCCCTTAAGTGAAGCCTCTAATTGAGTCACATGAGTGTGAACAGTCAGAGTGTAGGTGTGAGGAACCTCAGTCAACTGGGTTAATCAAAGCCCGGTTGTGTATTTATAGCGCTGCCAGAGCTACCATAAGGGACTGGTCTACATTAGAGTAATTTACCACCCACTCACAGATGTAGGATGAACATTACGTCACTCACCAGGAGCGCCACTGTCTGTCTGACACAGTTGAAAAGTCAACATCAATTATTTAATTTCTCGTATAAGTACACGTCACAAAACAAAAAAATACATACCGGTAATTACAAATTCTGATTTTGCTAATTTTGTAATTAAAATATATCTACAGGGGCAGAAACTAACTTTTTTTACCACTAGTCCACCGGACTAGTGGCCAGGAAAGTTCACTAGTCCGCAGCCAAATCCACTAGTCCCGTCAAATTCATCAACACGGAGTCAAGATGACCAAATTATATGCAAAATTTATTTACGAAAATCATACCAGGTAGTAACGATAATACACATCTCTCAATCTGCACCATCCAAGTACTTGTCACAACTGGCATCATTGTCCCACTCTACACAATACTGGCCTTGACATTAAACTTTTGCATACACTGGCCCGGGGGCCAGTATATTTCAAAAGTTACTGCCCCCAAAAAAGTTACTGGCCCGAATATTGTAAAAAAAAATATGCTGCTACCGAGGTGCCCATCACTTTATAAGACCAAGTTTCGACAGGAGTGACACCATGAAGACTATCTGAAGCTCTTATGTTGCATGCGATTATTTTTAATGTACATTATTCAGATTGCAACAATAAAAAGAGACAACTCGACGTTAAATGAAATGTTTTAATTGTGGTGCAAGTCTGGTAATAAAAAATCTGAGGCAACGTTCACACTATACAATTTTAGCACATTTATTTATAAACTTTACATGGATTAAAATTACTATATATTATGAGAAATTAAATATTAACCTCAATGACAACAGTCAACGTCTTCTGTGGGTGTTGTGTGTCTTCTAAATATTAAATAATGAAGTCAGTTTAAATTCGATAAATAATATAAAACAAAAACGTGTTTTCATATTTAATATTAACAATTGATTTGCTCGTTGGCAATATCTATTAATTAATAGTTGGTTTTGCATAACTGCATTGAGACTAGTCTAAGGCAAAGTCGGCGAAGTCGAATTCATGACTTTGTCTTTGTCTTTGACTGTTTTGATATGCTTGGGGCTTGAAGCTATAGGCAGTATAGCTGTCTGTCATGAAAAACATTTCTTAGTTTTTGTTGTGCCTGAAAACTATTACTGCAGAATCAGGCATACATGATACCATGATAAATTAGCACTAGAACGCATATAACCCGTGCCCCATCTAATGACAAGCTATCCTATGACTACGTAAACATCGCGTCTGTGTGTGAGGCCGAGAGCCCACGTGCGCCGGTGACAGTGTTGAACGCTGTCCAAAACACTTGTCCTCTTTCTTCCAAGATTGTTTTACAAAATCTACCGCTGCAGGAATGGTCGTTTGCAACACTATCAAACGTTTTATATTATGATTACGTAGATGTCTTTCCACTACGGAATGTTAACTAGCGTTTTATCATGCAGACAGCAACGACATCGCCTACCACCCATAGCCAACGGCAATGTGTAACACGATCGCTGATTGGGTGAATAATGAGTGACTCCCGCAATTTGCCAATCACGCAAGCATTTATAAAATATGACTTCCACAGTACATGGAAATAGTTGTGTTCGCACGACAACATTTTAGACATGTTGCGTAATAAGTTATATATAAAATGTAACAAAACGAACGTTAATAAATAGACTCATGTTATTAAAGTCGTTCCATTTTTCTGTGAAGGGTCGGGTTACGGAAACATCGACGGTGGTCAGTAGGGGATTGAAACCACTTGATATTAAATTTAAAAACTGGTGGCCCGACAGCTTTAAAACACGCGTCGGGTCATCGCGCCAGTGCCAATTTCAAGCCCGGCCGATAATACACGTTGCTATTCTTACGAAAAATTACGCGAAATTGGTGCAAAATGGCGGCGTATTTCAATTATAAAATTATCAACTTTTGTAACACCAGGTGGTGCCACTGAAATTTCTGATGAATTCAGTAGTCCACCGGACTACCGAGTTGTAATATTTACTAGTCCGTGGCACAATCTGGTAGTCTCGGACTAGCGGACGGTCCTTAATTTCCGACCCTGTATCTAACTGATTATTTCTAATTACATAAATTGTAATTTAATTATTGTACAATGTAATGAATGTATGTATTCATTCGCATATCTAATATAACTAAAAAAAAATTAGTATTAAAAACATTATGCATATATGTATCTGAACCACAGCTCATGGCGTATCAATCAATCTGTTGACAACTCTGAGAGTACTTTTGTATTAATGCACCTCTGAGCTTGGTTTCCAAGGATTTAGGTGAAATAGAATAACATTAAAAATAAGCAGTGTTCAAAAAGAAAATTTCTTGTAGATTTTGAGGATAACATATACTGTCAATATATACAGTCATATGCATTCATTAAAGCATTGTATTTCTAACTCTCTATAGTCTTAGCTGTGATGTTCATTTGGAGCAGGGTAGTTCCGTCGGAGTCATGACCTGGTGTCCTTGCTCCTTATCAGCCAATGTAGACTAATGGGCAGTAATGGCCGACTGTCATTACCAGGCTCATCATAAAACAACATCAAACAGTCGTAATCACACGTCTAGATAGACCAGGACACACATGCAGATGCACACATACACACACAAAACTACACATGCATGCTTATGTGAACTTATTTGTGTATTCACAGGCAGTTACACATATGTACGCACGCATGCACGCACGCGCGCGCACACACACACACACACACACACACACACAGCACACACATACCCATACATACACTCACATGCACAACAAATGGTTACCTACACATACACATAAAATGATGGGAAAAGGGAGGGAGGGAAGGAAAGAGGGAAGGAGGAAGAGAGAGGGAGAACTAGACAGAGGGAGAGGCATACAGACCAAACAAATGGAGCAAAATTACTTCCACTACACTAAGGTGTACAGTAGCGCATAATCATTACACCAGGTGTCACTGCTAGCACTCACATGTGTCCGTTGAGAGCGGCGAGGTGAAGGGGTGTGTCTCCATTGCTGTCTTGACAGTTGATGTTAAGTGTGCGACGGGTCAGGCTGAAACATTGACCCAAGGTCATTGTCATGGTCAGTCTGTCACAGAACAGGCTTCTTCACATTCTACTATATTCACTGTCTGTATTCACTGTCTGTATTCAGACACATAAAAACAAAATCAATTATCTGCTGTTTGAAAACATTTAATGAACTGTAATAAATATGTGTCCGAATAAGTACTTAGTACTGTATGTATCTGGATAGTTACGTAAATAACAGGTGTCCAACAACATGCAATAAAATTAAGCATTAAATTCTTTACAGTGTTTAAAAACATACAGGTTCTGAATACGCATTGTCATTGCGATATATTATAATTGTATGCTGACATTAATATGCTGACATTAGTAGGCACTGTATGTTCCCTCCTTCCTCTCTCTCTCTCTCTCTCTCTCTCTCTCTCTCTCTCTCTCTCTCTCTCTCTCTCTCTCTCTCTCTCTCTCTCTCTCTCTCTCTCAGTCTCTCTCTCTCTCTCTCTCAGTCTCTCTCTCTCTCTCTCTCTTCCTCTCCCCCCCCCCCTCTCTCCCATGCCCCTGTCATATATTCCAGCAACCACACTATAGAAATATACAAGTTCTGAGTCTCAAAGTGTTTTGTAGGACGGTTACCAGGTGGACACTTATAGTAGCCAAATGAAAGAGTGGACACTTATAGTAGCCAAATGAAAGAGTGGACACTTATAGTAGCCAAATGAAAGAGTGGACACTTATAGTAGCCAAATGAAAGAGTGGACACTTGCTCAGGGACAACAAATTTCCATAAATGTAATCATAACCATAACGCTACCCAAACCCTCATCTTATCCATAACACTAACGCAAATGTATTTATTACATTTCACTGATTTATTGTTTATTACATTTCATTAATTATTATTATGGATTTTTGGTCACTGGGCAACTATCCACATATTCATTTGACCACTGGTCTGTACCCAGAGCATTCATTTGACCACTGGTCTGTACCCAGAGCATTCATTTGACCACTGGTCTGTACCCAGAGCATTCATTTAACCACTGGTCAAATTTATATCCAGTATGTATGTATTTTTTTATTAAATAAAATTTAAATTATATTTGTTTTTCCTTTTGCAGAGCAAGCCTTTTCTGAAATATTTCTCATTATAGTTGTTTTTCTTGTGTTGCTGCAATACCCAGTAGTCAGCACACTGTCAGCATCCCAGATGACTCGCCCGTGACAGATGTTATGGATGATTGTTTTAATGACTCTAGTATTATGACAGCAAAATGATACAGTGCTCAGCAAATAATGACAAAACAGATCTAAATCTAATATGTACATCTATAATTTTATATAGATATGCAGTAGAGAAAACCAAATGTTTGCAATTAATTAATTTAGGGTACATACACACATCTTATTATAATGTTATTATAATGTAATTCTTAAAAATAATATTGTTTGTTGTTTAACTTCACAACAGACAAATTCAAAACGAATATTTTGTATACTAATATAAATTATACTCTTATTAGTTCAGAACAATTTCATGGAAATGTAGCCAGTGACATTATTAGGGCATTATTTTCTTAGAAACAAAATAACTACCTCTATTAAAACAATAAGACAAATACAGATTTACTGTTTTCATCGGGCAATTGACAAAATAAAAAAAAAATATAAATTTATATTTAAAACTAAATTGTGTTCACATACAAATGTAAACAGTAAAACTGTGTATTGATTATGCGCAGTACAGATTAATTTGTTATGCACAAATAACACTATAAATGCACCAGTCATCAAAGACAGGAGTCCGTAATTACCGCGTCGTCGATTTGTCATCTGCTTTGATCTGGTGGGTGCACTACTATCCAAACATGACAGATCAACAATACTGTTGACTCTAATGTTGATATGATCAATACATGGCAGATACCAATCACTGTCATTATATTTCACAGTCACCTGTGGACAGATGTCTAACTAATTACACTGTACCTGGCCTTTGATGAACTAGCTCACTCCTGCCCACCTGCTTGGCCGGATGCAGGGCTAAACCTCTACATAGCCACAAACAGCCCTGGAGCCCTCTCCCCCTCCCTCGTATGGATAATGCCAGGAAAGAGGAATTGACAGTGTTGGATTTCACCAAACCAGGTATCACATGTTCTGAACCCAAGTCAAAAATAGCTGTCTTTATCACATACAGTAAATGTTTTGATTTTCACATAAACACATATTATAATCTCATATTTCTATGTCCAGATTATTTTCCTCGACAAATCATCCAAAACGGATCAAACAAATGCATGTATGAATTCACCAATTAAAACACCAATAGATAAAATTAGTAAAATTACCTTGTTTCTCAAATAATGTGTTTTTTATGCCTGGTTCAAAAACAACTAATGGTGATATTTCAACAAATGAGGCATACTTATAAACCTTATGAACTGTGGACACCAAAAGACACAAAATTATCAATTATGTGACTTGATGGTGATAATGATGCTAATGATGAATGATGATGATGATCATGACATAATGGAAGTGACAGGTGCGACACGGGTGAAGGAACTACTCTGATCAGTCTACAGACTGGGTAGTGGGCACTGCTAAGTAAAAACATGCACGTCATCAGTCTGCACGGCCACACCAAGTTCTACTTGTAACACACCATCATTAGTCATAACTAACTTCAAATCACAGTTTTTATTGCCACAAAGTCAGAGCATAAACAGTTAAACACACAGTCACCTAAGAAGATGCGTCATAATAAAATTAATACTGTTGTGAAATCTTTACAAAAATGTTAACTCAAAATTCACATAGTTAATTAAGCTGAATGCCAATGACACTATGATACCGTCATGAGTTTAGATAAATGTTGAATTCCCTGTATAAATCACAAAATAGACTTCTTATGAATATATAACCATAACCTTAACTTCTCCTAAACTAAAAAGTCATAGGATAAAATTTAAAAATACAAGAAGTCTATATTTAACTTCAATTGCATGACATTTTAATGAAAATGCCATATCTTAGTTTTTAACATAGCATGGTCATATTGTTTGTGCAGTCTGGTCATAAGCCAACTATCAAACTAATAACCAACAATATAATTATACATGACCTGGTTATAACAACTATTCATCAACTAAACTTGAGTGAGGACTTCATTAAATAATATCCTACAAAGAATAAAAACACAAAATGTTAATTGTTTGAACAATGGATTTCTCTGTTTAACTTTTTTGTTATGGCACTCAATAATAAAAAATAATAACTGGTTAATATGACATTCCAAATACTACAGTAATCATGTGCCAAGAGATGTCGCATGATGCTGACTGTGGAACCTTTTCATTAGTTACTTGTGACAGATTGAGTCACCATAACCACAAATAACTGGAGTGATACTTGAAAAGCCCAGTGCAGACTGTGACGACTTTTTTTATTAAGTTCATTACATTTTCATTACATCATAAGGGTAGGTAAATATGACTTGATGAACCATACCGTATCAATCTGCACAGTTTTTAACAAGGAATCTAACTTAATCATCAATAACTTAATGATAATCAGTATGGCAATGAAAAGTGATCTACTATTAAATGTTTAATAATTAATATACATGTAAAGTAAAAAATATGTAAATTCTTATGTAATGCAGCATATTATCCTCAAAGGTAAATTAACAATTATTTACACTACTCCTGTCAGACACTATAATTATCGAGTATATCGACTTTCTTGGAAGCACCACCTAGGGCTTTAGTTTTACGCAGGACAAAATTATTGGCAGTCACACATGTTTTGGTGGACACATGAATGTTAACTGTTAAGCCAGTTAACAAACTTTAAAATGTGTTTGATGACCTGAAATGGACTACAAACACACATGTGACACCATTTACACTCACTTCTAAGCCATAACTGACAATATCTGGTTTTGGAAGACCTTTTTTACTCCTTCATTTTTTACCCGTCAACCCACATTTCTACCCGTCCAAAACGGTTTTACCCATCCAAATGATGGGTCTCTGCATAAAGCTATGCATCCACCCATGTAATGCAAGTAATGTTCGATGACTATACACACACAAATGAAATACCCACCACTCTTTATAATTATATAGCAAAATACCTATATACATGGCTGAGTGAACTGGAGGAAATACAGAATCAACCAATTTGCCCAAGGTTTAACACAACAGCATGGGATTCAAATTCAGGTTCTCTTAGTCAAAAGTTTGAAGTTCTAGCCACTGTAACACAGCCAGAGTCACACTATATATAAATATTAATGATATACACTGACCACGTGTACATTATTTGATTCATCCTCGTGCTGTCTATAATTGCCATGTCTAATACTAAGTGAGTATGAGCTGTTTGCTCACATGCGTGATCACATAGCTAGAATAAATACTACTAGTTTCAGCCTGCCAGTCACTAACCTTTCAGCTGCCAGACAGTCACATACCTTCTAAACATGACTTCGCTAGTGCATATATATTATTACTGTATACATATGTATGCCAATAGCGCAGATTTAATGATTTTTCTATGAAAACAACAGCAATCAAAATACAAGTGCCATCAGTGCAATGACTGACTCATATACAACCAGCCTAAGGGTATATTCTAACAACACATACACTGTAAAACTACTACGAGGTAGGTATACTAGTACTTATGTTCATCTGATTTCCAGCCAGCCACTGAAATTTATTAATGTGACAGAGGGTCAGAGAATAGAACAAGAGATTTTCCATAAAAGTTGTTTTGAGTACTTATGGCACATATATCTCTAGACTGATTAAGTTCAAATCGTTAAATACATCTCTTGCCCAAAAACGTGTTCATCCTACTTCTCAGCTATGAAAATTGCTGCATGTTACGTGATCAATACACAACATATGACGATGTATTGCCTGTGTTATACTTAGTTACAACATAAGATTTCAGTGACCCAAATTTGAGTATGATTTGCTTTTTATTTTTTATTGCTGGTTATGACTATAAATATTAGTATACAGTTAGTGGCATATCAAGGACCACATTAAGGTGACATAATTTACATAGCTTGGGGGGCATAACATTAAATTAAACAAAGTTGTAAATTAAATGACAGCTAGGTCTATGTAGGGTATATCACTGGTGTTGCCATTGGTTGCTGAAAATAAGTTATTATAAGGGTAGTGAAAGATAAAGGGGGTACTGAAAGTTCCTACACATGTTGGGGTAAATGTATGGGTAATCTCCATTATAAGGAGGAATACTACTAACCGGAACTAAGTTTTCGTCCAGTCTCTCGAGATATACTCAGTGACAGGACAAGAATTTATGAGCCGAGACAAGTGCGACAGAATCATGTGTCATATGAATGTGACGTCTAGCGTCATGATGGCAATATTTCTCTTTAGGTAGGTAACAAATTGTACATTTTAATCGCACATATGTTGCACATAACGTATTTCTGACATCACTTCTATACTGACATCATTCGGGGCGACCCGTGCCCTCAGACAACCTGTTAGTCGACAGCGTAAAGGCCTAAACCTCAACCTGTCAGTTCGTTACCTTGCTAGCGGAGCCTGCAGAGCCAGCGGAAGCTGCCCCATCCGTTTGTGTCGCTGTGCTACGATCTTTTCGATTACACCACAATTACCGGTCCTTGCTGCATCCAACAGATCGTGTTCCCTTCCCATTGTGGCGTATTCAGGTCCACGGCCACAATATTATCGAGATAAAAAGACAGACATTTTTCGACTCTACTCTCGCCTACACCCATTCATCACACTACATGCGCCATCTGGCGATTAGTGAAGCATTAGATTCGACAGCGGAACATGGCGGCCTCTGGTGGAATATTTAGTAACAATTTATAGCTATGGTATAACATTAATTTTTGATTGTGATGAAAAATAAGAACGTCAAAACTGTACGTAGATATAACAGATGTTTTCTCAAACGTATTAATAAAATTAAAACAGGTCGGCGCAGTTTTGCGTTCTGGTTGTCTGCGATTAACTATTATTCTGACCAAAAACATAAATGAAAAAAGTTAAAAACATTCAACCAAAAATATCGTTCTATCCATCAAAATGGATAACCAACAAGCTTTTGTTGACATTCTAACCTTCGAAATTGTTTGTGTATGGTTGCTTCAACCAATACGTTCCATCAACGTGAGCAAAAACTTCAGTTCAGTGTTTTAACGAATATTTTAAGTGCCAATTTCAGCGCAGTTATTATTTTATCTTTCATGACCGCGTTCACCGAGCTCATGAAATTATATATTAACAAACATACATATATGTTAGCAATAGCAATTTACCAATTATAAACTATAAAATAAAATTGAGAGCACACCCGCGCGCGCATACTTATAATAATAATAATGATTATTCATACAATAATCAATATCCGCGTGTATATCCATACATTTACATACATATCTTGGACATACGGACATTCATCTACTGATTTGTTGTCGTTTGAGTTGTCTTGAAAATAGTATATTGTATATGGTAAAATGCAGCTTGTTCGTGTCCAAAGAAACCTTAAAAGTAATAGCGATAAATATTACACGCGACAGAGGAAAACATGTGACGTCAATGACAGTCACGTGGACTGTATAAATAGACATAGGAAAGCAGTAGGCAAGGAAAGCTGACAGCACATGCGAAAGGAAGGGTGAACCTGGGAAACGAAAAATCAATCTTTGGAGACAGAACGTGAGATAACATGACGAAACCATTGTCAGTGGTAAGTGTAACGCTGTCCGTGAAATTATGTTAATACAACCGAATGACAGCCATAGTAAATTATTCCCACAAAGAAACTGCTCTCCTGTTTCGCGCTCTGTCAGTGCATGACCCCCAATCTTGGCATTATTTAACGCCCGTGGCTTTGACAGTTGTAAACATTGGCGCGGTTAAGCCGGACATGTGACCTTGCTCAAATCAGATTCTGACGTAAGGTTATTTCAACAATAGGCCATATGATGTGTAGTATAATTATAAATGGAAACAATATAATGCATGTGATGACGGCACAATGACAATGTTATTAAACAAAATTATATGTATAAACTATAAATAATATTTCATACAAAATGCCGGGAATAGATGCCAGATGGGTAAATTATAAGTAATGCATCCATGCGCACACACTCGCGTGCATACACCACACTCACACATGCCTATGACTATGCCAACACGTACGTGTGTGTAACTGTGTATATACAATATCATAAATATGTATTACCCATGATGGTGCATTATTCCGACAAGTAAAGCATAATATTAATAATGAACAGCTTAGTATTGATTCAGTTTATATTATAAAAAATAACTCCGCATGTGCAGAGTTTCTAGTTTGGGCTTTGCCTATAGAATCTCCCGCCTATACTGTATAAGGCATGGTTATGAATATTCGGTTCAGTTTGCCAGACTACTATAGCTTTGGTTTTATCCGACATGTTCAAAAAAATCAACAGTGGTTAACAGCACGTGTACAATTATTAATTATAATCAGGCTGCATACTTAATCACCCATATGGAAGCACTCTCAAAATTATTTGCATAAACACAATTATTTATCAGCTTTTTGTGCAGATGTCAGCCAAATTAGGCATACATATGCAAGACATAACTAGCAGTGGAAGTATACTTATAGGAAATAGTGACGTCTTGATATGGTACATAAAAAGAATCCCTTTTATGTAGCTTGCATTATGAGGTTTGTGTGCAATATACACTTATGCTAATAGTAATATGGTTACTCTCATCCTAACTGCTTAATTTCAATACCGGATTACAAATAAAATTACATCAGTTTAGCAATGTGAAAAACATGTTCAATGGCTGCTTCTAATCAATTAATGTAATATTTGTTGTATTAAATGTATACATGTATACTAATTACTAGAAGCAAATACAATATTATATAATTACTTATATTAAAAATATCTTATGTGATTTTACTCTTTATGTAACTGTTTTCTTCAAGGGTTAATTGTTTGTGGTATGTGACTATGCATACAGTGTAGATGCCTTGTCTTAACTGTGTTCTAGTTATATTAGTTTATGAAGTCTCACTGCTCAGAAAATGTTGGTGCATTGAGTTGTCCTATATTTGGTTGCGCGGAATGTGTTAACCTTAAATATACTACACATATGAGAGTTTGGAGGTTGTCTTTCTCGAGGTATAAGACCACCCACTGTGGTGACCCTACTTGTTAGTTCACCTAACGGCGGGGTATTTGTAAGTAAACTTGATTCATTCAATGGTTCATATGGGTGTCATAGTAAGCCGACAAAATGAGTTGAAGTGTCAAATTGGTTCAACATTTCTTCACTGATTAGGAGTACTGTATTATATATTATTCTCGTTTAGTTTATATGTAACTTGGAATGTTGGTGAAGTTAATCGTTGTTACTGTAATCATATTTGCATCATGGATGAAATTGTGGTACAGTTTGAAGAAAATATAATTACTCGGTAATATATGGGAATAATGATGGTTAATAATTATAATGTGTACACATGTTATTATTCAAGTTCTCCGACTCCCAGTCTAGACTACTTTTCTAAGATATCTGCAAACAAATCTGACACTTTTGTGTAGTTATCTAATGTTGCAAGTATCCTTCCCCCTTGGTAGTTATTTTTCTACATATGCTTTCACCGGTGTGATAAAGTTCAAATCACAAATGGGTTTTGTCTGTGAGGAGAAATTTTGAACCCGTTAACCTGTCTAGATCAGTGGCTGTCATTCCTGATTGCCTCCCAGTGATAGCCTCTTTCTGAGGTAGAAGTTCAACAAAGTTCAGTTGACATCTTGTGACAATACATGTTGACCCTACACCCCCATTTGTAGTATAACTGTAAACACCCATCCCCAGTCCAGCTGGTCAGATAAGATAGAGAATATTTTGAGACGTAATCAAGTTTGACTACAGGTTGTCACACAAGTGCTATCCTTGGCAGTTGATGTCTGGGGCAGAGTGACCGCAGATTAGCTTGGCAATAACAACTGTGTGTGTTATTTATCAACTGTTTTGCACATCTAAGTATTTCTTGGTTTGCCACCCCCTCCAGTCCCTAGCTACATTTCAACAAGTACCCTGTACATTCGGTGAAGTATGGTCTGTTAGTACATTTCAGTAGTGCAATATTATCTACAAAAGACTACAAGCCTATTGACATTAGCTAAAATCCGTTTTTCATGTGTACACACAAATTTTAACATTATATGTAACATGGTTTGGCAACAATAAAAGATACTGAAAAATACACTTTTAGTATAAATTAGATTTTTAATCCTCAAACAGTTAAGTGACATTATTTAAATGAAGTTGATGTATATAATAAAAAAATTGGATAAAATTGTAACAATGTCTGAAATATTTGTTACAGATTTGTTATGTATACACAAAATGTGGATTTTGATGTCAAATCACAGAATAACTATACAATATATTTATTCACTCAATGTTGCAGCATACATTGCAAGCTAGGTCTCATTGGCTGAAAGTGGACTTATCGTGTTTTGAGAGAATAAAAAAACTTTTTTGTAAATAAAATAAATTGTATCCTTGCTTTATCATGTTTTGTGCCTTCACATGGACACTAACAGTTTTTCTCTCCTCCACAGCTGAAGAGCGTCGGGCCAAAGCTCGTGCCATTCTTCAAGACGGTGGCCATCTTCTTTGTGCTGTTCGGCAACGGTTCCAGCCTCTCTTCCATCTTCTACTGCATCATCAAGTGTCTCCCGATCGTTTCCCTCATGATCTTTGTCCTCCTGCACGGCATGAACTTCTCGGAGGCGTACGCGTACTCACGCAAAGTCCTCCTCGGCCTCATCTTCTCCTGCATTGGAGACGCGTTCCTCGTGTGGAAGCACAGCATCTACTTCATGTGTGGGATCGTCATGTTCGCTCTCGCCCAACTCATGTACACGTCGGCGTTCGGGCTGAAGCCGTTTAACCCGTACGCCGGCACCGTCTGCGCCGCGCTGGCGGTGGCGATGTACACGTACATGCTGCCGGGGATGACGGGGGCAATGGTGTATCTGGGCGCGGCGTACTGCGTCTTGATCTTCACCATGGTGTGGCGTGCGGTCGCGCGTGTCCAGTTCTTTGACGACCTCTGGACGTGGACGAAGCTATGCAGCTGCATGGGAGCGATCTGCTTCGTCGTGTCCGATATCGTCATCTCCCTCAACAAGTTCTGTTTCCCGGTGCCCCACAGCCACATCGCCATCATGTCTACCTACTACGCCGCACAGCTTGGCATCGCGCTCTCCGTCGTCGACAGTCAAGTCCTCCACAAGAAGACCGAGTGAGTCACGGTATGGTGATTAAAGAGGTGCTGTATGGGATTGAACCTTCCACGCGAAACGGCAAAATTTGGCCGACCCGCGAAGAGGCAGCGCCGTCAGTACCTAAAACGTTGAATCAAACACGGACACGCGTCTCTCTTTTCCTATCTTATGACAGATGTTTCCACAACTGCACTGTCCAGGATCACTTTTAAAACCCATGAGTTAAAAAATAGCAACAACAGTTATCACGCAGCATGCTTGTCTTGTCAGTTGTCGCAGTTGTGTCCACCGCTCGGCTGCGCAACATCGTCAACGTCAACAAGATATCTTAGGTACTGACAGTGCTGCCTCCTCGCCGGTCGGCCAAATTTTTCCGTTTCGCGTGGAAGATTCAATCCCATACAGTGCCTCTTTAACACCTCAGTGAGTCACAGTCTGTTAATTGACAACAGAGTGAGTCGCAGTCTGACCACAGAGACAGATGTACTGGACATTATAAGAGAACAAACACGATGGTTGATAAACCCATTGTCAGTATAGACGCAGGGACACTACTAAACACACTGACAATTTACCCTTAGCAACACATTGGAATGTATCCCATGGACTATGTACTCTATCGAATGCCTACATATGATGTTCTCTAGCATGTTTATTATTGAAGATTTATTTCTAAATCTGAAATCATTGGCGTGGACATAGCAGTTGAATAGGATGTTATATAATTCTGTATATATACATTGAAATGACCAAAATAATTCTGTCGAATATTTGATAGAATTCTATAGAATTGTTATGGTCATGTTGGTTTAAAGACATCTATAAAAATATGATAGATTACACCATACAGTATTCTGCTAAGGGTAAAAGAAAAAAGAACAATTTGTAGTACAGATAAAATGTCATTACAAGAGAACCAATCACAGCATACATAGGAGGTATCTGTTTCATCTTACTAAATCAACAACACATTAATTCCATAACTAACTATGAACCACGGTCTTTCTTGGTGGTCTTCAAATATAGAGTGATTGAAGAACACCATATACAAATTGCAATAGGTTCATAAATAAATGGACAGCTGAAATATAACATTTTATGGAGAGGTAGATTTGTGTAAAACTCACATATTGGTTCAAACTGTATATCTCACTTGTAGCCATAGCAACACCCACGTATTAACGTAAACAAATAGTTTTGATTAAAGTGTCTCTAAAAGAATAAGATGGATTTATGTGTACAAAGATTGATATTGAGTTCTTGTTGTGGCACGCTTTTTTCTACAAAATGTAATCAAATTCCTAAGCATTTAATATGTTTGATTGCTATAATTGACATTGTTAAGTGACGTAATAACAAATAATAGACTTATACAATGAAAAACGTTGGCTTGATGGAACTTAGTTGCTTTAGAACATTCTACACTACTGAGCTTTTAAAAGTGGTTTGAGTAGCTTAATATGCACAAAACAATCTACACAAAAAGATGACATTTAGGTAGAGGACAGCTATGTTAAAAACAATCTCAGGATAATTGGTTTCTGTGGAAACGTTCCCGGTATTGATTTACTTGGTGTTAATCAAGAATATGTGCACAAAGGTATAAAACTGGTGATCAGCTTGCGCTAATTTTTTTGTTAGTTGCTGGTTATCAACTGGCATTCGTTTTCTGTCGAGGCATTTATAATATTTGGTAATGTTTGTTCATATATTCTTATATGCATTCTCTGTGAAATGGAACTAACAGAGAAATGCTGTTATGTGCAAGTTATAAATAATATTTTATGGTTAATATTGGTTTAATAATGGTAACTATTCTGGCCAGTGAAGTGTTGTTTATTTGTGACAATTTAACTTTCTTTTGTTGCGTCTTATTTATTTCCGAGTTGATCTTCATTAATCAGAAATGATTGCTATTGCCCAAACAATGCAAAATATTTAAACTTGTTTATTTTTAGTTTTACACAGACGTGATGCAACAGTTCAATGCAGTCTGTAATTATTATGATATGATCATTTTGTTATCATGATTTTCATCGTGTATGATATTAATATTTTCTTTCTGTTCATCTTTATTGTTTGCACGTTTCTGGTATTATTGATATGTTTATGTGATCATTGTCATGGGTGATGAGACTGGTGGTTTATCAGTCACTTTGTGTGTGGCCACATTTGAAAGCCTGACCAGTTGGTGCAGAGGTGAAATAAACAATGAAATGTAGCAAAGCATTAGTTAGTTGCACCAGCACCAGCACCAACAATGCAACGTTTCTTTTACGTGGAATGCAATTTTGCATACGGAATAACTCATGTTGTTGTTGTGTTTTCAGTATTGTTTGTCTTTCATATGAACATCATCTCTTCAATATCAGGATTGGGTTGTATTATGATGTTATCATTATTATTATTACAGTTAATGTGATATTTGACTTATATTATCATAATGCCAGTACAGCCACTTGACATGATGTTGGTTAAGTTGTGTTACAAATGCAGTTTCAATGCACCTCAGTCACGGTTGATGCCTCATTGTCAGTAGTTCTCTTGCCATCAGATTGTGTGTCCCCTCGAATGGAGTTGCTCTGCGCTTAATCACGAATGTCAGTTGCCGTGTCCCCAATGTCAGTTGCCGTGTCCCCAATGTCAGTTGCCGTGTCCCCAATGTCAGTTGCCGTGTCCCCAATGTCAGTTGCCGTGTCCCCAATGCCAATTGCTCTGTCAGTTGTTATGTTCCTATCATCAGTTGAACACTGTGTCCCCGACATAAATTTTGAACCTGACAACAGTTACACCCCCCAGCAAATTGTGCAAAAGAGCACTCTGCCGAGATGTGTTTATAACATTTCCTAATTGATCGACTGACTGACTGACTGTGATATCATTCTTTATCCAAGTACATATGTAATATACATAATAACAGCTGCTGACTACAGTCGTAATATTCGTAATAAAACCCAACCCTGTCTCATGTTTTATTATTTGGTTAATTCTAGAGGCACGCGTAGAGTTGCAACAGAACTACTGTTATGTTCTGTACAGTTGCTAAATGCACAAACTAGTCGCTGAATCAAAGGGGTGACAGGAACGCCCTGGCAGGGACACTGGTGGCCAGGGTTCTGTCACTGCCATGGAATGTGCCAGTGATTTATGTGATTAATGACGAAGTATTCCACGGTTGTATTGAGTGCACCAATAAATAAGAAATAAAGAAAAAATGTTTATAATATGAGCGTTGTTATGTGTTGCTTATTTCGGAGCAATATTTCCTTGAATTATTAAGAATGCTCGCAATAAATGTTTAGAAAATACACCACTGTAGCAACATAACTTATGGGGATAAGTTGTGTGGATGTGGTCAAATTATTTATGGGAATAAAGTTGTGTGGATGTGGTCAAATTAATTATGGGAATGAAGTTGTGTGGATGTGGTCAAATAATTTATGGGGGTAAAGTTGTGTGGATGTGATGAAATAATTTATGGTGATAAAGTTGTGTAGATGTGATAAAAAAAATTAAGGGGATAAAGTTGTGTGGATGTGATCAAATAATTGTTGTATACATGCAAAAATATGCTATTGTGGAACCATAATACTCTCTGTCTGTGTGTGTTGTGTCTGTCTGCGTCTCTTACCAGCTACTATGCCTGTTGCTAGGCAACCCTTCATTATAACCATACAATCAGCTTGGAAAAAACAATCCCTCTCAGAGAGTGGTAATCTCTGCTTCAACAAACTCCTTCAGAAGTCGTTGACAAGTAAAGCAATTGAATCAACGGCCTTTGGAACAGATCAGTCGGTGATGTTCTTATCATAAATGAATTGTGGCATCAAAAAAAAAACAGTATGAAGATGCAAAGATAATCTATAGACTTGCCCAGTCTGCGTTCCATTTGTAAAAACAGGTCTACATGCACCAACCAAAAGGTGGACGAAAAATGCTGGCAAAATTCAAGTGGCAAAACAGCTGTGTTTTAACTGATGTCAACCATGTGGGGTGTTTTTTGGCCTTGGGTTGGGCATTTCCAAAAATCTCAGATTTCAGCTGCAGCCACTGTTGGACATGACTTCAGAAAATGGGGGAGTTTTTGCAATCAAGGAGGGTTGTATGACTTGTAGCAGACATTTGTCACGGTCAGTGGGACTGTTGTTTTAATTTTTTTGTAGTTAAGAGGGCTGTATTTTTTAGACTAATTTTTATGTCATGATATAAAAGCAACCAAATCTAATTTCATCCAATTATTACTGGTGAGTATAAGCAGTCACCCCCCCCAGCCTGTGAATCTGTGAACTGATGTCTTTGTTTTACCACCCTGTCTCCCAGTCCTCACGCAGTGTGTAGCACCAATGGATATTCTTATATTATTATAAATACTAGTAATCGCCACAAATCTGCTCTTGGGAAACTGGCTTTGATTTCCCCATGGAATGTCTCAGAATTCTGCCAGTGTGCGCAGCTGATTAAGAAAAATAGCATTTAAAAAAACTGCATATTTAATTAAATCACATGAGAGATATGCTTTATCGTAGGATGATAAGGGCTGTTTGGTTGTGTGAGTGGGTGTTGACAACTGTTGTCTTCTCCGTGACATATTTCATGTTCATAGCTCCAGACTTTGGAGGGGGGGGACAGGTACACTATACTGCAGGATTGTTATTACCCATTGTGAGTTTTTGTTTACCAGTTATGGTCATTAACCCCCCCCCCCCAAGGCATGCATCACATTTGTCATTGCTGTTAAAACTTGGTGAATATTAAGAGCCAAGATTCTCTGAAAACCTCCAATTCCACCCCCTGAGAGCCTTCTGAAACCCCCCTACTACATGATCTATACCCTTTTTGAGGTCCACACAAATGTTCAAACTGTAGTATTTTCACATTTTATGACAACATTGTTGGGACAATAAACAATGCTATGATCTAAGACAAGATCTTGGTACCTGAAAAATGCAAATCCTGTTATCCCAAGAGTGATTATTTGAAGAAGAAAACTCGCAATTTTCCAGAAACCTGTTCCAATGACAAGTCTCTATCTAATAGCTAGCTACATTGGACTGACTTCAAGGTCATTTAGTTAGTGAAAACTACATCTAATCACAACTTTCCATACGAATAAATGTTGTTATGCAAATATGTCATTTTTGTAAAATAAATTATTTAATGAAGTATTTAATTTTTTATTTAATTACATTAGAAATTAATTTATATTTTGTGTATTTTTCACTGTGACTTTTTGGCAGTATTGGGACACTATTGTATAATTATTTAATAAAGCTTTATTCTAGGTACCAACATTTCACCATTCATGTTATTAAAGATTATTAATAAAAATACTAAAGAGCAAACAAGTATTATTTTTATTGTGTCAAAACATTACATTCAATTATATACACCTCAACACGTGTAGAACTGGAAGTAATTTGGTTTGTTTTGCTGAAATGACAACACCACAAACTAATATTAGCTCCTCTCCTGGATTGAGGGCAGTGGTACGCCGATGGTATTGTTGAGTCATCAAACACCTTTGAACCAGCCACTCACCGAGGTAATGTTTACTATTATGTGGGTCAGCAAGTGGTGTTATATTTGGCGGTAATTTTGGGGTATACCAGTGACAGCCAGTGACAACCAGTTCGGCAGTGCAAAGTGAATGTCATGACATTGACTGCTAATCAAGTGAAGCCACGCAGGTTCTCTGGAGAGCCCGGCTCGGGCTGTAGTCAGACAGGGATTATCTGGTATCCTTCAGGAAGATCCATATGTTAGCAGCCCGCAGCACTTCTAGGGGATCTCACATAGAGTTAGTGGCAGAGGGAACAGCTCAAAGTGACGACACCAGTCTGAGAGCAGGGGGTGTTCTCATATTGATATGTTGTTACATAATATAAATGGTTGTGTTTAAAAAACATCACAAACAAGGACATATAAAAAAATTATGTTTGGGTGGGATGCCAATGTCTTGTGATATGGCTGTTTCTCGATTTGTTGAAGTGTGTGTTGATGTGTATGCATGATGTGCACATGTGTGTGTGTGTGTGTGTGTGTGTGTGTGTGTGTGTGTGTGTGTGTGTGTGTGTGTGTGTGTGTGTGTGTGTGTGTGTGTGTGTCTAAATACATGACTACAGGTGTATATGACTATGTGTGTTGTATGTAGGTGATTACAACTGTATACATGATAAGTGTGGACATGACAACATGAATGTGTGAGTGCACACATGTAACTATTAGTGTGTCTACATGACAACAGCATGTATATGTATATCACTACAACTTCAAGTGTGTAGTCACTACAGTGTGTGTAACTACAACCATGTTTACATGACTACACTGTGTGTGTGTTTGTGTGGTGTGTGTGCATGCTTACAGCCATGCATTGATGACAACATACACCTGATAAATAGATACATTGGTGGTATTATCGAACCATTTGATTTCTTTTTAATTGGCCTACATGAAACTATAATTCCCACCCACCTAATTGGTGATCAAGGACAAATGTCACAGTTACAAGTGATTATAAATAGTTAATTGGGAAGGCAACATGACACAATTTACACACGCTGCCCTAGTTGAAAGCTGCACCACACAGCATGGACACTCCGGCTGGGACCACCCTGTGGTTGGCTGTGCTGCAGTTAGATTCTGAGAACCATGATCAGGTATTGATGTCTCCCTTACCAGTTTTCTGGCTCTATGAGTGGGTAAGTGTATACCCTCCATTGTGTCATTTCACTGACATAATACTGCTTGGTCTTCTATTAAAGGTCAGTACTCATGTATGACAAACTCTGCCTATGTGTATAATGTCCTGTATATACAGGACATACAGCAATATATATATATATATATACAGTGTATATATATGTATATATATACATATATATATATATACATGTATATATATATATATATATATATATATATATATATATATATATATATATATATATACACACACATACATACATACATACATATACATGTATTGCTGTCTGTACTGTTGTACATACTATAATGATCAGAATTATATTACATAATACAACTTATCATTAAGTTCTATTTATCTGAATAACTCAAACTCTCTGATACTAGTAAATGACAGGCTAGTATTCATCATCATCCAATGAAACATTTAACAAGACATTACAGTTAATCAAAAAGGAAATTTAAATTAAAAACTTATTTATTACTACAAAACATTGTTCTTTTTTTCAAACTTACATTTCGAAATATAAACAAAGCATTTGCACTGACATTAAACAATAATTATGTTCACACTGTACGATTTCAATACAGCTGTTGGAGTGTTAATTTGTACAACTCATTTTAGATTTAATTGTTAATTAATTTTATGCATAACTTGTTCCTTAGTTTTTAGATTCAGTGATGAAGTTCATATATTTGGGTTTTATGATGCAATTTTGTATTGATACATGTAGAACATAGTGAGAGAAAGGTGAAGGAGGAGGAAAGTCTACACAAGAACACGGAAACAAAAACCATGGCCAATCTCGCGTTTGAGGACAGAGATGCCAAGAGGATAACAACAACTTAATTTGCATAAGTCCACACATTGAATTATCTGCACACATATCTGGATCACATACATTTTAGTGACCCAGTTTTTTGCCACGTGTCATATTCCCGAGATGAAGGAAATTTAGACAAAAAATAAGCACCAACATCAGGGGATGTCTTCAATGGACAATAAGGAAATGCATGTTCCATACGTGAAATTATATAAAGGTGCATGAGTTATTGGTGTAGGTGCTGTACCTACGATATAGTCAGTCAACATGATCACTGAAAAATAATGTAAAAAAAGGCAAACTTCTACAGGTGTCAATTAATACTTAGGACTGCACTTCATTGCTTGTCAAACCCCTCTCAATGTATCTGGGAAATATTCAGTATTAATTACTGGCATTCAGCCATATTGCAATTTATAAATTACTTTACGTTTTGCACACATATATCTACTACTTCTATAGCCAGGTACTCATTCCTTCAGCTGAGTGAACTGGAGCAATGTGGGGTGAACAAACTTTCCACCGATTTGACACGGGAGCTACAGGATTCAAAACCTCAATCAAGAGTATGATGCTCTTGTCAGAACATTTGAAAAATCATATTTATTGTCAGCCAGGAATGTCTGGCGGATGTAGCAAAATAAATATATGTCAAAAATGTATAATTTATCAATTTCATTTCAAGCACAGAAAGTACAAGCACGGATGGTAAAAGAAATGTCTGAAGAGGACCAATACAATATTTATGAGTGCAGCTGTTTCCTTGAATACGGTCAGTGAGAAAGAAAGTCCTTAAGCAAGGACTGAGTTAGTGTTTGATCTTGAGGCAAGGTCAAGAGAGAGATCAGTGGAGACTCGTTAGACAACGATCAATTGTGGCCGTTCGACCCAACCAGTGATCAATACTTGTTAGTGCCTAGTTGCCACGGCGAGAGGAAAGCCTTCGGGGGTACACGAATAATTAAATGCGGGAATCGTAATTTATCAGCACATTCCTTGTACACAGGATTAGAAATACGAGTGCCGAGTGCATCAAGTTCTTGGAAGTTTGTCAGCCCGATATGTTAAACACGCATATGCAAATATGCAGATGCGCACACACACACACATACACACATAGACACATCATCACTGCACATGCATCCACATGACACAAAATAGAATAGATTTGGAAATTTGGGATATTTTATTGAAATAATTTTGAAGATTTTAAAAGTAACTCGATATCATTAAAAAAACATAAGTACAGTGTACATGTACCTTGACTTGAGTAAAATGATGATGTTATATGGATATTAAATTATTTATAACTGAAGGCAAAAACCTACAACAGAGAAAATAACTCCAAGATATGTTTTAATCATACAGTGTTGATACATTTACACCACAACAAAATTGGTTTAAAAATTATTTCAGGACATTTAAAAAACATAAGTATCTTGAAAACACTGAGGTTCTATGCAAACTAAACTATCTATTTATAAATTAAGGGACAATTCATCAACAGATAAAATAACCCAAAAACAGGTTTTACCACAGTCCAGATACCCTTACTTATGCTGCACCAAAATTGTAGCAAACCGTAATTCAGATGCATTTAAAATTGACATGTTTTACCTTAGTAGAATTTATAAATATAAATAATTCCAATAATCAAACAAACAATTGTTGTGGGTTGATGGGTGAAAAATCCATTTTGAATGCAAAAATGAGTAGTACTCCAGTGAACATAAAATGTGAGGTGGACAAATTCGGCCCTATATAGACATTTTCGGCTGTGCCTGTAAATATGTGTTTTTATATATTAATCTTTTTGTTCTGAATAAGGGGTGGGAGGCTAGCATTGGTCTTATCCATTGCAGCATTGGTCTTATCCATTGCTTTAATTGGATTTTTTTTATTTACAAATCCCATTAATCAATCATCCTGTTGAAAATAATGAGACAAAGTCTGTGCAAAGTTTTGTAAGCTACTAATCTAGGGAGAAATGCCACCATTATAAGCTCTCTTCAATAGCAAATGATAGTATTTAATAATAGGCTTGTATATTATATATTAAAATAATGCAAAAAGCTTAAGTTAAATCAAACTGGTACTATTCGCATATCACATAATCAAAAGGTACACATCTTTTTCCTCACGAACTGCTAGGTGAACAGGAATTTTTTGTTTTATGGTGCAAAATATAACAACACAATTAGTGTATAATGTAAACCTGTAATACGTGCAGAAGAACTAGTAATAATGTATATAACTTAAGTAGTGCAAAGTCTGGATGTTGCTCTTAATTAAATTATATATGGAATGAAGGATAAGGTAAGACAAGGACTGGCATTTACTAGACTACAATATTTACAAGAATATGGCGTTGATTTACTGGTACACCCAGCTAGGCTATTGCTATTTTGTACATCATACCTAATTTTGCACTGGTTCTTTGGTCTGATAGCGTCTCCATATTAATGTATGAGGCATATACCTTTCACTGGGGGTATTATGGTGAAGTTATGAAAGCATACATTATTATCCTGCCAGTGAAGGTTTATAATTAACACATTCACTAGGTGGCAGCACAAGAAAATAATCTGCCATCATGGGCAGTTTTGGTTAATCACCAGATGGAAGCACCAGCATGCTGACTCCAGTTGTGTACCTTCACTACCTTGAGCTGATTGTACACGCACACGAATGGACAAAGGTTGCCACCTTCCACACGGATAAATAAGGCCCGGAACTCCGGTCCTCTTTATAAAGGATGCAACTCATAACTGTAGGATATTCTGTATTTTAAGGGACAGTTGGCAAACCTAGGATGTACACACGTGCTTGCATATAGATAGACTAGTATTATCAACTGATTTAGCAGAAATAAATAATACTGTTATATACATTAAACAGTTGTGACAATAAATTTATTATGTCCTCACATACATATATACACTGTCAAAACACTTTCACAACATCGTCACTTTCACAAAACAGAATGCCTGTCCTTATACATGATTTTTAAACACATTACACAAACTATACAGACAAGAAGTGTCGTCATCTTAGCAAGACCCTCTTGTACTTGGTGTTGGGGATGGCCCCTCTGTGTCGCAGCCTGCGGACCCCTTCCCTCAGGTGCTTGGGCTGCAGGGGTCCTGTGTCTCCCCACGCCTCCAGAACATCAAGGGCTGCACAGGGAAACCAGCGCTATTAATAGAACACCTTCACCTTCTACGTGCCAAACCGTTGTTTTTATTCAAATAAAAAAATGTTAGGCGAATTTAAATGTTCATGAAATAAAAAAGTAAAGGCAAGTTCTTATATAGTGCAGTATCCAGTCGTCAGGACCGTTCAAAGCGCTTTACACTTCTCAGAAGATAATCATGGTTTGCAATTCAACATAATATGCTATATATATTTATTTTCATTTTAGAAAGTCAACATAATATTTCATGGGCAATGCTTTAAGTCCATATAGATTATATTCCCTTAAAAAAATTGGCCAAACAATAAATGTGCTAATCTAAACTGCAAGAACATTATGATGTTTGACAGAATTTTTTAGAATAACAACTATATTCATACTGGAATACATGTATATTAGTTGATCCATCCAATGCAGTTGTGAAACTTTTAATAAAGAAATAACAGCACATTCGGCTTCTTGCCTTATTAATTATAATGCACAGGATACATATCTAATTAAGATTTATAATAATGGATGGATAAAAAAATAAAACAATACACAGTATTACATACCACATTCTACGACTTCTCCAACAAACACCTTGGCTATCCCCGACATCGCTATGATGACATTTTGTGACACTGATGCCCCAGCAATTGACTGCATCAACTGAAATGAAACACAACTGATGTGAGTAAGCATATTAACTACTGGGTAGTATTGTGTTCTCAGGAGTGTTTGATACATTGCACAGAATGTCAGTCAGAGTTTAAAAAACAAACTGAAATTTAACATGCACTATGGGCATCATTCCCTACCACATTATCCATGAATGTTATTACTAATTATTAGTATCTGGCACTGTTTATTTTTCTCAACCTAATATTACAATAATTTAGACTTATAACAGGGTACATCCTCAAAAACCTGAGCTTCGAAAAGCACATGTTTAAATATGTTGTCCTGATCACTAGTTTGTTTTAGTTGGTTCATTGGAATAGCTTAAACATAACATAAATAACTTAAATGTCAAGAATACTAGCTTGGTGTATCCTGATGATAATGTGGTTGCATATATTGCTAAATTAAAATGATGCTAGACTTGAATTTAGGTAACCAATGCATGCTGAATATGATTTACAACATACATGTTATGTCTGAAGGAATTATGATATATTGGCAATTTAGATGAGACTTAACTACTCAGGGACAAGAAAATATAGGCAAGGAAACTAAAAAAATTATGCAGAGCTGGGAAAGCTATTTAAAATAAAGATAACAATTCTGTAAAAGTCAACAGAACTTTAAAAAATTAGCCGCCTGTTTATATGTGTGCTATGTGAAGTTGCAGAGGTAGTGGTGTCGTACTCTTACCCGCTTAACAGCAGCCTTTGGGAAGGCGGCTCTCCTGTACATTTCATAATGATTGAGCTGTTCTTCTGAGAAGTTTGACACAAGCACCCTAAAAACAGAGACATGACATTTCCAGTCATACTCAGAGCTTGTGCTTTTGTAACAGTGTCGCATGACAAGTATTTTTTTATCAAAACCTACCCTAAGAACTTTTCATAAGAGTCTGTGTCTACACAAATTGTTGTGACAATGTGTTTTAAAAATACAACCTAGACAAGATTATTCTATTTATGTTCCAGAGTAAATATATGATGACACATACATTTTAGGATTTAGCAGTACAGTATAGCACACAAATAACATTACATGGTGCAAAGTCAGCTGCACAGTGCAACATTGCTGATATAATATTATATCTATAACAGTAATATCGTGGAAATAAGTGTAGCATTTCAAGTTATTTACTAAACAGGTTTTCTGTAGCGAAATTGATCATTTATGACCTTGAAACTACTTTACATACTAACTTCATTTTAGTTTGTTCATCTTCTAGCTTTTCTTTCTTATTCTTGCCAATATCTTGTCCAGTGCTTCCATCCTTGTCAGATTTAGAATCAGGCGACGTTTCTTGTTTTGACAATTCCTTCTCTTCCGTCTTTGACTCTACAGACGCTGGGCCACTTTTTGTGTCACTTCCAGCCAATGTTTGTTTGTGTGCATTGGATGACACGTCGCTCTGGGACTGGGTGACACTTTGTGAGGAGCTGCACGCTTGAACTGGTTCATTTAGGCAAGTAGGCATGCTGATGGATGTGACATCTACGTCACTGTCACTAGAATCTAGCTTAGGTCTTTTTTGAAGGGGCTCTGTTTGAGAATTAGGTGACGTCTCAGCAACACCAATGTTCATGTTGCCACTGCCACTTTCACTACCACTTTGACCAGTAGCCTCCTGAGCCTGGGTAGGTGCATTACCACTGCCACTGGTGTCGGCATCCTGAAGAAATGCATCATCGTACCACCTCTTAGGGCTTGTATAACCCAAATCTGGCAAACTGTCCATTATTATGGTAGTCTTGCTGGTGACATATATAGAATAAAAACGATATTTTGCTTACAAAGCCCAGAGAAAACATTGAGCGATATTTTACTTTACGGAAATGCAGACGCACAGACATACGGAACTGGTTTACAGTGTAATAGGTGACGCTGTAAATACGTGCTTGTTTTAACGTAACTTGGTCCGAGGAACAAACTGTTTAAATTTACTATGACATTTTAACGTATATTATTTATACGTCGACGAACTAACATAATTATTTGTAATTTGTACCGTGCATTGCCATTGGCAAATAATTTAATTGTCATTTATTTGCTTGGAATAACATTTCCATAAGTTCAGAATGTGATTCTCAGATAGTTTTAAAGACGATTAATAATATTAAATAAAATCTTACATGCAATCAGGTAATCATATAGGTTTCATATGGACATTATATGTGGCATATTATTATATAAAGTAATGTGAAGCTTTCGTTATTATGCGAAAATGTTTTGAAGCGATATGCCCAGATATCAGCTGTTTCTATAAGTAGTCCCATACAAGTGTTATATTGTTGCGCCGTTGTGATCCGGTACTTCCGCTTAAATTCGTTAAAGATGTTATAAAATAGTTTAACATTTTTTATTATATTATGCATAGTAATATACCATCTGTATCAACGCGTTGTGCTGCTGATGATATATACATGAAACACATCCTAAATCAGTAAAATATCGCCTGACTGCTAGACTATATAACTCGCGTAAGGTTCAGAGTATTCAGGTGGAGTAGTTTGTATCATTTACAATTTTGACAGTGAGCAATGTGCCAGTGGACTTGGTCGTGTTGTTAGTGTAAATGTACAAGCGTGCATTGTTTTGTATTTATTTTTATGCCGACAAACAGCCAAACTGTTCGTTCTTTGGAAGCTGCGGGTTAGATTCCGAAGGACAAGGGTATGTATTAATTGACATTTGCCAGCAAATGAAGATGTATACAAACGGGTACAAATCGCAACACGATTTTCGTCTCTGTCAAACAGTGAATTATTGAATCTGACTGAATCTTACGCACGCATGGCCTCCGGTTTTTGGTGGTGATTCATATGTGCACATGTATTAAGCCATTGTGGAATTCTCATTGTATCAAGTCGATATGTCAAGTTTAAATGTTACTTTTACTGTGGTATTAATCTTCGGACGTTTGCAGTTTGTCATGTTATTTTAATAATTCATATGATATTGTTAGTACGGGATCTAGTCTAGACAAGTCTGCCTGTAATCTTGACCATGAGGCATGATAGTAGACCCTATCTGTAGCTCAGCCAGTTTCGCTGGTGGTCGGTTGTCAATCGTATGTACCATGGACATCACATGCAAATTGTGTTGCTTGCGGACTTGGCCAATGAATAAAATAGAAAATTATTTATCAAAAATTAGTCCTTTTCTGTTTCCTCTCTTGTGATATCTTTGTCATTGATTTTGACTTTCAAAGAGATGGTTTCACTCAGTTGTGATTTGCGTTATCTTGTATTGCCATTATTGGATGTGCGTCTTTTTGTATTTGTTTGGTCAATTGTGCTCAAGGAAGGGGTGTCAAACTCTTTCAATGGTTTGAGTCTGTGGAGTGATCCAAGTGCTCAAGTTCCTATTCAGGAGCTGATTGGGGTCTGAGTGTCATGATTCAGATTAATTGTGTTGAGAGCAGGGTGTTGTGTAGCCGTGTCCTAGGCATAGTAGTCTCCTACAGAATTTGCCAATGTCCAAGCTACATCTGATCAGGCTATGAGGCTAGTTTATAGGCACTGTCAACAAGCAGCTGTCAGTTACCAGAGATGTTTCGAGTTGCTTTTGGGTGTTGTTACTGTATTGTTGTTGTTGAATTGTTATTAGATCTATCTCTGGTGCCGAGTGAAGTGTGTCATTTCCTGGATCAAGATAGTTTGTGTATTAAACATATAACTATATGTTGATGTGCTTTCTCAAAGAAAGTGTTTCACTTGACTTATACCACGGGAAGGCTCAGTCCTGTATGCCATAATACCACAGAGTGAAACCTGGTTTTCTAGTGATTCATTTTCCTAAAACTGGAGGATGTGGTAGACAGACATCACATTAGTGCTTGGCTTTTGAAATCATTATTCCTGTTACAGGACGTTATATGGCATTCTGGTAGATTGTGACTGGTGTAAGTAGACTCTATTATTGACTTGGACTGTCAGACGCTTAGGGGCTAGCTGTGTGTTGAGTCATTCACATTATAATCTAAATAATTCATAGTTAGGCTGAAGCAAGCATTGTATAAGCTGTACCACAATCTTAGAACTCGGTTGATCCATTCAGCATGTGTACATATTAAATTAGGTACACAACTAGAGAACTTGTGACAATCTGATTTGTAATGAATTTATTAGCAGTTTATAATTGATTTAATTTGCAACCATAACTACTCACAAAAGCTGACTGAGAGTTTGAATTCAGAGATTGACTGTTGGTCTCACGATCACTAATCACTAGTGGGTCAAGTGTGATTGATTGTGAGTGGTTCACCAATAATAAATGGGGGTGACGTGCCATCACAACATCTTGGAGGAACGAAGTCACATCTCCATTACTGTAATTCAATTATCTCTGAATATCACACCAAGGTGAAGGAGGCATTAAAGTTGAGGTTTTTTTTTTCATGAGAATTAATAGTTTGGCACGTAAACTAATCTGTTTATGTGCCATAAAAAGAGTTGAAAGCATGAATGTTGATATGCTTGCTATTTATTTGATGACAATAGAGAAAACCATAGCTGTTAATGTATGTAATATCTGCTAGTACATGATCTAGTAAACCTTTAATGATTTATTGGTTTATTGTATTTAAACACCTCCATATGCTTAAAAACATTGCCCAAGCAAGGTGATGTATGCATTTTAAAGAGTTTATTACAACCTTGGACATTAATTTTGGTGATTAATGTGGATAAGAAAACGTGTTGAATGTGATTAATCTTTTGAGTAATTATGACCTGTAGTATGTAGGTGAATAGTAAAAAAATTCATTGCCCTGTGCTGACTGTAGTATGTAGGTGAATAGTAACAAATGTCACTGACCTGTGCTGACTGTAGTATGTAGGTGAATAGCATAGCTTTATGTAGAGACCCGTCCACCCGTCATTTGGACGGGTAAAAAGAAATATGGATGGGTAGAAATATGGATGACTGGTGGTGGACGGGTAAAAAAAGAAGGAGCAAAAAAGGTCTTCCAAAACCATAGATATTGTTAGTTGTGCCTTGAAAGTGAATGTAAATGGGTGTCATAGGTGTGTTTGTAGCCCATTTCAGTCATCAGGCACATCTGAAAGTGTGTAAACTAGCTTAACAGTTAATATCCATGTGTCCACTAAATCATATATGACTGGCAATAATTTTATCCTGCATAAAGTCCTGGTGAATAGCAACAAATGTCACAGACCTGTGCTGACTGTAGCATGTAGGTGAATAGTGACAAATGTCACAGACCTGTGCTGACTGTAGTATGTAGGTGAATAGTAACAATGTCACAGACCTGTGCTGACTGTAGTATGTAGGTGAATAGTAACAAATGTCACAGACCTGTGCTGACTGTAGTATGTAGGTGAATAGTAACAAATGTCATTGACCTGTGCTGACTGTAGTATGTAGGTGAATAGTAACACATGTCACTGACCTTTGCTGACTGTTAGTACAATGTATATACTACCAGGATGCAAGCAGCTGGTTAATAACATGTCTGACTGACCTTGTTGATTACATCAACCCATAATGACCGAACATATCAACTTGAGAGTATAAAAAGCATGGTTTCATTGTTGCTTTATTGGAAGGGTGACCATTGGAAGTAGTGCCAGTTACTGACCCGAGTAAACCAAATTGAAACCACCACCAAGCCCCAGGGCACAACAAGTCAACAAAACAAACCAGGCTCAATAGACCAGGCCAGGCTAGACCAGGTCCCATTATTGAACACTGAATGTCTTATAACTAAGTCTATTGTTCAGCAACAAGGCAGTACTATTTATGTTATCTGAGTAATTGCACATGGGCTGACTGCATCACAGATGAAATTGATTTTAACAAAAATATATCAGAATGATTGTGATTATTTATGCATTTAATCTTGATAGAAATCATGATTAAATTATTGGTTTATGTACATTGTTAGACTTCCTGATTATTACCGGATATAACAGACCTTAACTACTAGAGCTTCATATATATATATATATATATATATATATATATATATATATATATATATATTTGTATGTTGCATTGCATGTCCATTCCATCAGTGCTGATGTGGCATTCCGAGAAAAAATAATTATTACATTATTGATGTATGTTAAGCGGTTGGGCTTGTCTGTATGGATACACTGTAACACAAATGACACTTTCCAGCTATTGTTCGTCTTTAGAAATGCTTTGCATAATATACTATTATCTAATAACTGTCAGATTCAGTCATGTGAATTCTCCAACTTTTTGCCTTGATCCAGGAAGAGGTCAGCATTATGTACCATAGACACACTTGTTTACATTTCTACCCGTGTGTTAAAGGACATTTTGTCAGAAGGGAAGCAGGCAGTACCTGATGAATGCTGTTCAAACGGAATATGAAATACAAGTCATTGTAAGATTAATATCTTAGAAAAGCAATTAAATTAATTGAAGAGATAAAAAACGGTTACAGCATTCTAAAAAATGTGTCTTGATGGGGTTAAAGTGTTGTTTTAGTAATTGTTTGTGCTTGACATTTTTATGCTGTGATTTCTGCTGGCACCTGTGTAGTGTGCTTTATCATTCAGTTAACTTCGCTTGGGGTTAAAAATAGTGCTGGTTCGATACCAAAAATATCGAAGTATCGCGATATTTGCGAAAGTTCGATACCGATATTTAGTGGTATCGCGATACTTCGATATTTTTGGTATCGAACGCCCACTATTCGATACCTTCGATACCTTCGATACCTTCGATACCTTCGATACTCGACATCGAGTTCATTCGACGAAGTCGATGCAAAGCCAAAGGCGCAACATCGTTGTTGATGACGACGTTGTTTACGGAAGCTATCACTACAGCGCTTCGCAGCCTAAATTGACTTAGGCGTGGTTGTTTAAAAAATAATATAACATAAAATGTGAATTGTTTTCTAAAACTTTATTGTAGAATTAGTCTCTATAATAACTGTTTTCTGTGTGCTATCTTAGCGTAGGTCAGACTTCGCTTAGCCTCGACCTCGTTACCCAAACCAAGGTTCGTATGTGACGATCTCGTTTGGTGGCAGTACCATGCCATCTTTCTCCCTACTTTATTTACGGTTACGCGTACAAAAACACACATCCTATGGTATTTGTATAGAGTGTTTATTGCACGCACTAGTATTTATGAAACTAGTTTAATAATAATATTATTAATATAAATATTTATTCGAGCGCGATGCGGAGGTTATGTTCATCCGGGTTCCGTTTGGTGGCGCCACCATTTGCCGTACACGATGCCCAATAACCAAGGCGAACGACAACAAGTCGCAACGTTCATCGGCATCGGTAATAATTTGGCAGTTTTCCAACAAGGAGTGTCTGCTGTGCTAGAGGCGTCTCAAAGATAGCGTGGGAAATACATCGAATTTGACGAAACATGTCACCATTCAAGAAGCTATCAAAACGTGATGATCAACTTTCATCGTATGGCGTCGTCGACGTTGTTGACAACGTCGCATTGCCATTGACTCGAGAACGTATTCTATCGAAATATTCGACAGTGACCGAGCAATGGACATTTAGTTACAGTCGAAGCGAATCGCCATCGGTTGCCGAATCTACTAAGTAACTGCGGCAAACATCGTCAAGAAGTGACATACACGACGTGACTGATTAAATAACGATGACGATGTGCTTACTGCATCTACTGTCACTCTCACTGTGACACTGCCAGTCACTGGCACTGGCCAAACAGGTTCACCACTGGCAGAGCCAGAGGTAGAGGAAGAAACTGACCGGTTCTTGAAAACAGTTGCAAAAACATTATGGGGCTTGTTATGTGTACTTGATAACGTGGTAATTTGAGTTTTATATAAACAAAATTGGTGTGAACTGGGAAGTGCAATTGAACATTTTATTAATATTTTTTTCTATTATTAATTAGTGTTATTTTATTGTAATCGTCTATACAGGTTTGATGTTAAATCACAATTATCTTTACGATTCAATTAATTATAAAACAGTTATAACAGGGAGAGTGCAGCTGTGTTGGCAGTGGCACTATTATAAGTGATAGGTGTATTTATATTTAATATAATAATAACATATTATTTGTATGTTATGTTTCAGCTGTATTTGTTGATGGTCACTTTAGGAGACACAGTGAATTGAAATTAAGCTAGTATATTATAGTGTATTTACAAACAGCTGGGGTGAAGTACTGTTATTAATTTAAAATAATTCAGTGCAATTGATGAATTTATTTGTCACTAGGTATTTTATTGCAGTTGTCTTTATTGTTTTAATTTTATATTGCAGTTACCTTTTAGTTTTACAACAGTAATCAATTATATTGAAACTGTTGTTTGTTTACTTACATAAAATGGAAATTGCATTTTAATCATTGTTTGTATGACTATAAAATTATCACATAATTATTTCCCTACTTGTAAGTGAAAAATGGTGTGTGTTTCTGTGGCATTAGTCTAAGTGGATAGTAGTGTGTTTCTTTGGAGATCTCTACTGTACTGAATTACACTTACAAGGTAAATTTTGAGTATCGAATAAAAATCTGGTATCAATTGATATCGAAGAATTCTGGTATCGAACCAGCAATATATCAATCGGTATCGAAGAATTCTGGTATCGAACCAGCACTACTTCTGTTGCATACTGTTTCTACTGGGAACTGTGTTCTATGTGAACATTAGACTTACAACGTAAGTATCGAGTATCGAGTATCGAACAAAATTCAGGTATCGATCGGTATCGAACAAAACCTGGTATCGAACCAGCACTAGTTAAAAACCTACCAACACGAGTTTTATAAATCAGAGCAGAGTGACACAGTGTCCCTGCAACTTGTGACCATGGTGGCAGGTGTCTGCAGTCTGAGGTGTACATCCATATCACACTGGGCTCCACTGTATCTTTGCATACCATTCATCCTTCCGCATGGGTGTAAACACTCCCACTCAGTGTGTTTATCTTCTGCAATAAATCAGTTCAACTTGTCGTTGTGGAGAAAAAGTCACTGACACTGGCTGATGCTTTGGTAGCACTAACTTATTAAGATGTTTTTGGTTTGAGTCCCTCACAAGTGCATTCAGTCATCTCTGTTTGTCGTGGTGTACTGGTGATATGATCCATCCTGATTTTTTTTTCATTGTGGATCACAAAACGACTGATCCAAAAGCAGTGATCCAATGTGACTTATAACATAATATGGCAAAAAGTATTGACTGCCACTTGAGAGCAGATCTGTGAAATCAACTTGTACTTTACATATTGCATGGACATTTAGGCTGCTGTCCTTGGCATTTGAGAAAAAACAGTTGTTATAATTTAAAATAATAAGTGTTTTTCTGACTCGACTCATAACAACTATCTGTAGCAGCACACAGAACTTGAGGTCATTGCTAATATTCTGTCTGTTTGTATGTGGTCAGATACATCAATATACAGTGTACATACATACATCATGCAGAATACTGTCATTGCCAGTGACGACAGCTGTCATGTTTGATAACTTCACTCCTCCTCAGCACTGTTAAGTTGATTAATTACAGGAAAATGAGTGAACTGAGTGGCGTGTTTTAAGAGCAGGAAGTCAGCTGTGGTTTGACACACATAGCATGTTGCACCTGAATGACTTAGCGGTCAGCTATAAACACCCTGAACCCTGGCCCTAGCATCAGGACAGCAGGGCCCCCATTGTGAGTGTGAATGGGCTGGTCTGGTGACCACACCAGTAGTGTCAGCTCAACATAAACAACTTGGCAGGCCACATCCTTTGTTCTCGCATGTTTCTCCCTGATCTCATTAGGTCAGCTGACCAATGTGATTACCTCCATTGAGAGGCGAGATTGCTCTTGTGCCTAGCGCCACAACTTCACCCTCTGCGGTTCTATAGAGTCCAGTAAGTTGATCAGCGCCAATGCCATCAGTGGCGACGTGATTACTGGGTCCTAAGAGAGGGTCAACCGAGGTCTGTCATAGCGGGTCTTCACCTGAGAGCTTGTCCCAAGTAGTTACACAGATGGTCAGTTTGTGAGGTCACAACAGGTGAACCCCGATGAAAATGCTGGTATGGGGTAAACAACACCAGAACAATAACAAAGAGGGGTATATTGGCGTTGTTGTCCTAGAAAATGTACATGCATTATTTGGGCTGTACAGTGTTGAACCTAGTGCTAGTATAATTTCACCGTTGTCATTTTAGCGTAGGATGATATATCTGTAACGTGAATCACAGCTGAAGTTCTGTGAAAGCCATCAGTGACACTGCAGTGTTTGGGTAAAGCTTTTACTAAGTCATGACTCTACCTCAGGCTACCTGGGTCCTCATCTACAACTGTCATGGCCAGCCTGACAGCACAGCTGTGTCAACTGTGCGCACTCCAGATTCTACAAACACTCCTAAAAAGTTGAAAATCGTGACAGCCCAGATAGATGGAGAACGCAGCCATTTCTCTGAGGTAGATGCCGACTTATTCCTCACGGGATCCGCCAAATGCCGCGAGATTGATTTGGCAATCGGTTCATGATCTATCTGTCTCGTGGCAGACTCCGGTGGCATTTCCTGGTGTGCGCAATCAGAATGTGCTGCTAGGCAATGCGAGCGCCGAGGCAATGCAATTATATGACAGCTGCCACGATGGAGGTGTGGAGCTGGAATTATGAGCTGCCTTCCCGCATATTCACTGGCCGCTTTGATATTCGAGTTGCTAATCCTATCATTAGTAAGGCCTCCATGCCACTGTGGGGTGTGACAGTTGCCTCTGTCACCTGAGCCGTCTCACATCTGTCTGGGCCAGGACCACATTTGTGCCAGTCACACATGTATGTTTTGGTGGACACATGGATGTTAACTGTTCAGCTAGTTTACAAACTTTAAATGTGTCTGATGATATGAAATGGACTACAAACACACATGTGACTCCATTTACAATTAAACTCACTTTTAAGGGAACTGACTATATCTATGATTTGGGAAGACTTTTGGTCTTTTTTTACCCATAAATGTATTTCTACCCTTCCACAACGGGTTTTACCTTTCCAAGTGACGGGTGGACGGGTCTCTGCAGAAAGCTATAATCTGCTCCAGTGGCTTGGTTCACATCACCTCTCATATCCCCTTGGGGTAACAGCAGGCAGAGGGAATTAACCAAAAGAATAATCTCAGTGGTGAGCTGAATCATTGAATGGTCTTAGAACTATTGAGTGCATAAATAAAACTTTGATAGTTTTGATTAAATTTAATTAAATATAATATCAATACTAGTAGTATAACCCAAGATGTGTGATTGCTTACGTTAATTTAATTGTGTAATTTTCACACATGTACATGCTGTTTTAATGAGTTGTGTCCATGAAATTAGACGTCTTTTGTAATCGTCAACGCCATCCATTACCAGCCAGTGACGTAGCCACTAGAATGTAGTCGGTGGCATGCCAGTTATGTAGCTCATATGACGCAGATAGAAATTACATTTTGCTTATTGATTGACTGGTCTGTGACTGGTTGGAAAGCGTTTTTTGTCCTTTTCTATTTTTAGTCAGTTTAGTTTGCTACAAGTTTTGCCATTTTTTGTGGCCAATTGACATTGCTGGTGTTCACAAATTAAGTAAGTATTTTAGATGGGCATAAAGAAATCATGAAGATTGTATAATTAGTTTTCCATGCAGATAAGTGGCTTGTTATTTTGGTGAGCGTGTGTTTCGAAGACGGTTGTTATTCATCTTAGATGTGGTGTTCCTCCTACAGGTCCGTGCAAGTCTGAGCAGGTCTACTGCCATTGTACAGGTGTGTACATTATCACTTCCTGGTTCTCAGACGAGATCCTAGTGCACCATGTGTCATACCCATATATCTAACTCTGTGGTCATACCTTACCTTGGGAACCCATATGTGCTGACTCAAGCCATGTGTAAACTCTTGTAGTTATAACATCACAAACAAATCTCAGTTGAGCCAGTTATGTAATTAATACAGAGCCATTTTCAGGATTTGTTTCATACCCATTATGCCAACGATAGTCATTAATGTGGTGTCTTCCCGTTATAGCTACTTCCCGTTATAGCTACTTCCTGTTATAGCTACTTTTTATTCCCGTTATAGCTACTCGTTAAGTTTGACAGGCAAACTAGTCCCGTTATAGCTACTTTTCTATTTCTCCATTTTACAATGTATCAAGATAAGGGAGCATTAACTATTTCATCTCCACCCAGCTGATGTCCATGAGGGGTGGACTGCTTTTATGTAAGTGTGTCCCACTGAGGAATTTCCACAAAGTCCAGTGATAATTGTTAATGAGTACTTTCTTCGTGGAGACATGGCTTGGTGATGATTCAAAAATCAGGTCTACACAGAATCTGACAAATGAACAAACAACCATGTTGAGGGATGGAATTCCAAGTTTGCAAAAGTGGTGGGGAAACACCATTCTAACATCTTCCAGTTCATGGTTGCTAAACATGATGCCACCATATAACAAGAATAATTGATGACATTCATTCCTTTTTGATAAATGCAGTTCTGTACTCAGTACAATTAATGTAGTTGTCTTTTGAAAAAAATGTTTTGCACAAGTGTTTTATGGTATATTTTCCATTTCAAATAACTGACAGTTACATCTGTATACCATTCCCAGGACTTTTAACATGTGTCCTTCATTAATACATTTCATGTAGAAATCTTACACTAATCTGAAACAGTTAATGCTCCCTCTTGCTGTCCCCTCCTGAGTTGTGTAATTAAATAAGTAGCTATAACGGGACTAGTTTGCCTGTCAAACTTAACGAGTAGCTATAACGGGAAAAAACTGTAGCTATAACGGGAAGTAGCTATAACGGGAAGTAGCTATAACGGACCTAGACCATTAATGTAGGTCCTTAGACTTGGGATTAATACTTAGTGGCCAGATGGCCTACTAAGTTCCTGCAGTTTTAACTATTAATTAAAAGTAATTATCAGTCCTGGACTCCTGGCCCATGTTGAAGCAGGTAGACTATCTCTGGCTTAGTCCTGCTGGTCCATAACATTTTAAACCTTAGTCCTAGCTTCAGTTCTTTTTTACATTGCGATTGTTGCATTGTTCTGTAAAGGTGTGTGTATTTGTGTAAAACCACTTGCTTTTTAATGCGGACAATGTGTAACTGATCCATAAATATAGTTTATCATGTAGGTCACACATGCAGTATTTCAGAGTAATTGTGACAAAAAGGCCACTTGATGTGGCTACTAGTTGTTGGTTGGCCCAGTGAGTGTGAGTCAGGATTTATTTGAGTGGCCGCGTCATGGCTGTTGTCAACAAACCTAATGTCCTGTTGTAAGCTTTTGTAACAAGCCCTGCACTCGGTGACTGCTTGTGTCATAACCGTAGGATATGGCTAGAGACTTGACGTTTAATCACTGCTGTCGGATCTGGCAATAACACGCATAGGCAAGCACTTGTAATCGGTTTAATGACGAATGTTCAATCAGTTTTGGACACAGTACAACGTAGTGAATTGGTAAGTGGACATATATATTTGTGGTTAAATTAAAACATATTTATGTGGTGTTTACCCTGATGTTTCAAAACTGGAACAGTTTTGTCTTCTGGGAAAGGTACTAAAACTGTTTGTGCTGTCTAGCTGGAGGAGGTGGTCTGGAGAAGGCTTTGGTAATACGAGCCTGCATTACTGGAACATTTGGAATCCTTCTCAAGGTGTTTTTACACAGCATGTTATCTGAGAACATATGGACACTGGCCTGGTGGCGGTGCACTGCTGTGAACTCAGGGGGTGCCTTAAATGTGTTTACCCCTGTGCTGTAATCAGCACTAGGCACCACCGCAACATATCATAGTGTGCCATACTGTTTAAAGAGGATGTCACTGTTTTTAATGTGCGGTCGAAATATCTAAGTAACTTTTATTCGCAGAATGAGATTAATAAATTATAAGTCAGAACATTTAAATATGTTAACTGATATTAAAACAAAACGGTCTGTGTGAACTGTGAATACAAATTGCAGGTGACATTTGTACGACTATTAGTACCGATTAGTGAACGCGTGTGCTTTGCTGCATATTAGAATTATGCAGCTGGCGTGTATATATGCCAAGTGTAAAGAATAAAGGTTGGCCTGTCGAGAGGCCTTGGCCTATGGCAGGTCGTGGAGTGCCAGTGACAGGGCCACGTGCATCTCCACTCTCAGCTTGTGGTAATCCACTGATCAGCTGCCACAGAATCCGAAATGTAAACAGCAGACAGCGTTTCTATTAACGACTCTCGCCTTAATCCTGGGCAGCTGAGTAGGGTGGCCCCGCTAAACCGATAGTGTCGATTTCTGTGTGCAGTGTCTTAAATCAGTGGGATCTTGGTAGTTTAACTTTATCCAGGACTGGGTGGGTGGGTGGAGGGTAGTGACAGGTGTCAATGGGGCAGTGGTCAGTGGAGATGACCAGGTGTGGTTTTTTCTTATCTAGGCGTATGTAAACATCTTGTATATATATACCTGGGTATATATCATCATGGTTCGTGTGCTGTGTAAGCAACATGGACCTGTGTCCTGAACATGAGAAGTGTATTAAAACTATTAATTGCAGGTGTGACAATATTTGAGGTGATAGGTTGCTGTCACCTCTCATCTCATTCTGACATCACCATCTCGCATCTATGCAGAGAGACCCACTCCGACATCATTTGGACAGTTTGTCCCTGCTCCCTATTCCTAGTATCTATGATCAAATTTCCAGGCACACTATGGTGATGACTGGCAAAATAAAAAAATTGATCCTGCATCTATGTCATTTCTGGAGGCAGTTAAAAGCAAAGATCATTTACTTATCTGACCACTGACAGCAGTGCTGTATACTACCAAAAACCGACTGGCCTGTTACACTTGTCAACTGTCATGTAGAAATTGACAACGCAAAAACATACATTGTTTGGGTAGCTACCACTGGTTGGTTTGATTCTGTCAATGTTGTGGTCCCACTGTATGGTCTTGTTTGGGGTCCCTATGCCACATTGGTGCACACACTTCACTTGTAGGTGACAGTCTAGGTCTAGTCTAGCCTTTCAGCATGAAGCCGTGTTACTTGAGCTGCAGTTGTAGTGTGTCTACACTCAGTGCCGAGTACATCAACAGTCACTTATGCTTCCTAATGTCACTGTGTTTGTGGAGCTGGTTTGAGACACCACAGCACCATAGTTACCGACACAGCTGTGACGTCTAGCAACGGTAGCTTCAGCGGTAGCTTCAGCGGCAGTTCACACTACATGTGCTACTTGGTATGGTACTGTGGGGTCTGTGACTCCTTACATCAGTCAGTGTAACCACTAACTAGTTACACCAGGTAATGTAACCTGTTACACTGAATACATTGGCAAGGCAGTATTGTAACAACCAGTGGGTTTGATTGTTGAGTAAAGCAATTGTTAGTTGCTTGAATGCTGTGGTTGATGCAAGGGTTTCAATCACAAGCTAATCTAACTTAGGCTTGAATGATGAAAATTAATGGTTGTTGCTGATTTGTTGTGATTGCTGTGGAGCATCCATAAATGTTTTCGGTTGTTGCTGACATCAGGTGTTGTTGCAGCTTATCCCTGGGTTTTGTCGGATGTAGCTGACTGGGGTTTTGCTTCATCTGTAGCAGATATTGTTGCTGGCTGGTTGTTGTGGCAAGTGTCACTGTCTTCCTGAGTTTTATCGATTGTTGCTCATTCTGGTTGTTGCAGGATATCCACAAGTGTTTTTGACAAAGGTTGTTGTTGCCACATATCCCTGTGTGTAGTTGGTTGTTGCGGTTGTTGCAGGGTGTCCCTGTGTGTTGGTTGTTGCTGACTGTTGCGGTTGTTGCAGGGTGTCCCTGTGTGTTGGTTGTTGCTGACTGTTGCGGTTGTTGCAGGGTGTCCTTGTGTGTTGGTTGTTGCTGACTGTTGCGGTTGTTGCAGGGTGTCCCTGTGTGTTGGTTGTTGCTGACTGTTGCGGTTGTTGCAGGGTGTCCCTGTGTGTTGGTTGTTGCGGTTGTTGCAGGGTGTCCCTGTGTGTTGGTTGTTGCTGACTGGTGCGGTTGTTGCAGGGTGTCCCTGTGTGTTATTGGTTGTTGCTGACTGTGCTGTTGTTGCAGGGTGTCCCTGTGTGTTGGTTGTTGCTGACTGTTGCGGTTGTTGCAGGGTGTCCGGTCGAAGATGGCAACGGTGGGTGAGCACCTGCAAGTGAGCAGCCACACGGCAGACAAGGTGACCAAGCTGAAGCTGTCCCTCGAGAACTTCTACAGCAACCTGGTGGCACAGCATGAGGAGCGAGAACACAGGTCAGTCGGTGGTCAGTCTCAGGATCCATCCTGTGGTCAGTCTCAGGATCCATCCTGTGGTCAGTCTCAATGTTAGTCTTACTGTCAGTTTGACAAGTGATGCAGTCAGTTTTATGGTTAGTTGCATGGTCAGGCCCGGTCATCTTGTGGTCAGCCTTGTGGTCATTCGTATGGTCAGTGCAATGGTCAGTCTAGACAGACACTAAGAGTTCTCGTGTTCAACAGTTGTTCTCAATCTGAGCCAGCGTGATCTACCCAGTGTTGACAGTTCACCTGGCACTGGCAGTCTTGTTAGGTTTCATCGTGTCCGTGTGAATTCTACGTAATCATTAGATCATGTGTTTGCCATTTGAAGACTGTCAGTGAGATCAAAGTCAGTGGCTCCGGCCGATAACGTGGAGCTGAGATTCCTGGTAATCAGCCGAAGATGGAGTAGTCGGCTAGCAACAAGCATAGATCACTGCGAGTGTGGACAAACACTGGTTGTAAAAAGAAATTACTTGTCATGTATTGCACTCAAAAAGTCCTATGTGGTGATTAAGTGAAGTGACATGGGGGAAGTCAGATGGGGGTTTGGGGATAATTACTCAGGAAATCAGTCATATTAGGGGTAGTTGGTGATGGGTCAGCTATTCAGGGCGTTAATCATATGGTGGTTACTTGGTGGGGTTGATATGGAGGGAGGGGCATCATTCATACATAGATCCAATAGATAACGTCAAGCAGGAATCTCTACAGGATAGGTTGCAGACCAAAACTTGTGTCGCCCATTGCATCAACATTATCCCCATGGAATGTGCACAGGTCATATTTAATGCATTTCAGAATTATTTATCACGTTTTGCTTACATCGGTTGTCACAGTCAACTGCACGGGTGTCGTCAGTTGGTGTGGGGAGGTGAAGTGGTTTGACAGGGGGCTGGGGGGGGGGGGGGCAGGGGGCTGGGGGGGGGCAGTCTAAGGGCAGCACAGTCAACCTGCTCATGTTATTGTGAATTGCTCGGTGGGGAAAATCGATGGCATTGACATCCTGAGCGGATCGTTCATAGACAGCTCCGTAGTTATGGGTGTGTATTTATAGAAAACATCTGCAAGCTTTGTCGTTTAGCCTTGTGCGCGTGATGGATGGGGGATTAGTTGTGTTCCGTGGTTGTTAGGTGCACTCGTTCCCCTTCCGTTGGTGACTTGGAAACCTGCGACAAGATTGAATTAGCTTTAACACGGTGCCCAAGGTTGGTTCTTGTGTAATACGAAAGATCACGCCTTAAGTGAGTTGCCGGATGTGTGTAATGTTCTGCAACTCTGTCGGGCACGTGGGGGGTTACTTGTAAGTTACAGGATATTACTGGATCAGAGATTAGGAGGGATTGTGAGAGGAGTGGAGAATGAGAGATGGGAGTGGAGACCATTGGTAGAGACTAGAGACAGCAGTGGAGGAGCAGAGAGGGGAAGAAAAAGAAAACAGAAACTGAGAACCAAAATTGAGGCTAGCCTCACCATGGGTAAAGAGTGAAAGAAGTCTAGGACAACTTTATCCACCAGGGTGGGGTGCAGGGCTTTATGCAGGATGAAATTATTGCCAGTCACATGTTTTGGTTTGCCAGTCACATGTTTTGGTGGACACGTTGATGTTAACTGTTAAGCTAGTTTATAAACTTTCAAATTGTGCCTGATGACCTGAAATGGGCTACAAGCACACATTTGACACCATTTACACTCACTTTCAAGGCATAACTAACAATATCTATGGTTTTTGAAGACCTTTTTTTTTTGCTCCTTCATTATTTTGCCCGTCCACAACCCGTCCTCCATATTTCTACCCGTCCATATTCGTTTTTACCCGTCCAAATGACGGGTGGACGGGTCTCTAGATAAAGCTATGGTGGGGTGACTAGCAATAACAGGGTGGTTTGTGGTTAACCCGTTACAACATGACTCCGATAACATTCTAATTTGTAAAGTGATATGATCGCGTTAGGCGCAAATCTTGGGTCGTGTTGTCACAGTCGGCAGTAAGAACTGCCACAGTGCCACTTAGTTGCCGCATGTTGATGTAGCTTCCTTTATTTACCGGGGCCTGCCATTGTTGCCTTCGGGCGTCTGTGGCTATTTGCGGCGATTCCTCGAGCGTGTTTGTCTTCGATATAGCCTCGAGTCGTCATGTAGAGTGATCTCACCCAGAGCTCTGTCGTCAATGGTAACATCTCCTGATGTTTAGGGTCAGTGACTGTGCACTCAAGCATGTCTGCTCAGACGCAGCTTTCTTAGGCCGGCGGAGGGAATTGATTCAGGCATTTTGATTCAGACACTGAAACTTCCTGTTAGCTAGCCACCTGTTGAAAGAGTGCGCTAGACGTCTTGACTCCAGTCAGAGTCACGCCACTCTTTGTGACATTGACTTCACTCTTTGTGACATTGACTTCACTCCTAGTGACATTGACTTCACTCCTTGTGACATTAAGTCCTATTGAGACCATCCCTTGGCTTCATTTGCCATTGATTCAATTCCTTTGTTCCATTCATTGACCCCATTCTCATGTTGACACCTACCTCTACCACAACACTCATTGATGACACTTATCCATTCACCATTCCTCAACCCCACCCCACTTCATCCCAGGATAATGACAAGTGCCTAACCAACAGGGGGCAATGGGTAACTCTTGGGGGTTTGAAACTAGAGAGTGGGTTGTGGTTAACCGAAGGGGTTGTGGTTAACCAGATACAAGAGGGAGAGTTGCGGTTAACCAAGTAGGGATTATATGATGGGGTCTGAGACAGGGGTAAATGTATGACCCATAAGTACGGAAACAGGAAGAGTTCACCTGACTAATTGTTTGAAAGATAGACACAGTCATTGACATTCGCTGTGACAAAAACCTGTGATGTATCATGTGATATACGGGTTGTTTTGTAGTCACAAAGACGGCCTTTCCTGCCATCTGTCGGTCTCACAAAAACAGGAACACTTATGCCAGGTAGTCACCCGGATCCACTGGCACACGTTATGTCACACGGGGCCATTGTAGAACTACAGTCATACATGTCAGTGGGCTCACTGTCATCTACTGTCATCTGTCAAGACCTCTGTCATACAAGTCAGGTCACATGGACCTATTGTCATGCGTAGCACATGGATGGACTTTCATAAGTGTCATACATGCACAGAGTTTGGCAAACCCACCATCACCGTCTGTCATTTGTGTTCATTTAGAGTTCAGTTGTGCCAGTGCAGTTTGTGTCACAGAATCATGAAGCAGGATCATCACAACTACTCAGGGCTTCCCTATATTGCTACTACAACTAATGCAAGTCATTTAGTTGACCACCTGGCTGCTGGGACATGTTTGATGCATCCTTCGTGGTGCCCATGTCACCCGCAAGCAGGATCACCTTGCTGTTTACATATTCCATCCCCCAACATGGCCTGTTTGGGCGTGTGCGAATGCTGTTATCACGTCGAAACAGCGTCTGTCATGCATTCAAATGAACAGGGACCGGCATAGTCATGACACTGGGACACTGGTTGACTGTCTGTAATCATTTGGGTGCGAGAACGGAGTGCTTGGTTACGACGGTGTCAGCGCACATGAAAGGCGCCAAACATGGCAACAGTGTTGCTGTGCAAGGCTACACCTGCATCTGTCCTGGGTGTGGTTGCATTGCAATTGTGTCATCATTGTGCCGCTGGTCTTATCTGACAGTGTTTATGTTGATTTTACGATTGTCTGCGGTTGCTAGGTGCCTCAGTTCTGTCAACACTGACTTACAACTGCTGTCAAACGTGGGACTTGGACATGTATCTGTTTGGGACGGCAAAAAAATTATGTTTAATAACAAATCCCTTTTCTGGACTACTCAAATGTTTCTGATAATTACTGGATAGTATAATTGTGCGTACTTGTACAGCTGGTCGATTTGCAGAACTGTTTATGTGAGTGTCGACTTCATGAAATGGTTTCAAGTGTTTGTGAGGGGTAGTAGCCATAAAACCCTGCTAATGGGGTGTAGGTGGCTGGGTGGGGAGGTCTCAGTCACGACTGGTGAGTCATGAGTCTAATTTGATCTACTCCTTCCTCAAGTCAACCAGACATCTCATATTTGAGATATAAGGAGAATATGACAAGATAAGGAGAGGCCACAGAGATAAGCATAAGTGTTTGACACACAGGCATGTTTGCGAATGTCTGCAAAATCCTGCCGATGTGTGCATAGTAACCACTACATACACTGCACAGAGCACTAAGTAATTTCACAAATACTGGAAATTGTTATTATGAATATATGGTGATATTAATACTCATAATAGTAGGCCGTGAGTTGTGGTTTGTCCATGTTCTTATTTTGTCGACACTTTGTTCATGACCTTGAAGATGTTTTATGCAACTTATACAAACAAAACCAAAATTGTTGTTAGCTATGTTCTAGTTATATATTACAACAGTTTATTTAATTGTGTATACCTACGGGTAGTTACAGAGATGGAAGTACAGTTCATAAACTTTAAAAACAGAATTTTTTATGAAGATAGATCCTGGTAACAGTTTCAACTAAAGACAGAGAAATTCAGTTTGATTCAGCCAGTGCAGGTATTTGACATGGTTAGTCAGGTGCCACAAATGTCACCAGTCCCTCTGGGAAAGGTCTAGGCACAATGGTACTGACATTTGGGTTTCGAGCAGCTCAAAGTGTGGTAGTGGATGTGTTTTAATACTCTGTATGGAGTATTATGCACAATGCATGCTTGAACCACTTAGTGACAGTGCTGACAATGTCATATCTGGGAAATGTAAGCCTTCCATGGCATCCACATCCTCTAAGGCTAACAAACAAACATAGGCATTGTAGTGCACCATTTGTTTATTTATCTGCATTTTTGTTTTTCTTCATTTTTCTAATCTCTTTATTTTGAACACCTTTCTAGCTGTGACCCACCATATAGGGATCAACACATCAAGTGTCAAACCAGTCTGTTCATACAAGTCCACTGCCAGTGTTGACAATATCACCAGCCATCTGTCCAGTAAAGGGGCTGTCTTGTGTTGGGACAAGACCGGTTTACACTAGTCTGTGTGTTGTGTAACTTAATACAATAATCATACACGCTCGCTAGATGGTGGCCATCACATGGTGACACCATGTTAACCATGACAACCAAACGTAAACACTGATGATGAAAGCTTCAGAGTATGATGTGGTTATCGACACCAGTAAATTATTGGGAACTAAGTAACCAAACCAAGGTAACTAATGGAAATACATTTATTTTGATGAATTAGATTACAGACCTGTGAACATTAGATGATAAGTAGATTACAGGTTCTCATAATGGAGATTGCATCCACAACTGGATTACATGACCAGATCCTGCTAATATACGTTCTCACTCAAGATCCACAACGTCGCGATGACCAGCCTAATTCCTAGAAGAACTCGTACACACACTGCTGATCATTAATGCGACCATGGATCATTAATTTCTGCGAGTTATGCGTGTGCGCAAGAGGTAGTTGTCAAGTGGATCGACCGGCCATTCATCGCAGGTCGTTGCCATGATGCAATATGCATTGACATGTCTGCTGTCGCCATCAATCTCCGCATTGATTCGGTGCCGAGCAATTTCTAGACGACCAGCCAACCAGGTGAAGCACTCTCGGAGGCTTATCTGCGGCACTTGAAGATTCACGCAGTGTGTGGACTGCACCATTAAACACAGAGCCAAGGAGGGGAGGGGGAGTCTAGCAACAGATGCTGCTGTCAGATTGTAGAGTGCATCTCTCTTCTCTGTCTAGGTCTCCTGGGGCAGCCTTTTGTTGTCAGTGCTCACAGGTAGCTATGGCCATTGTGTCCAGTTCTGGGCCTGAGGCTAGTCGGGTTTCTCCCTGTGGATGTCAGGTGGACAAGGTTGTTGTTGTGATCAACCCCACCCCCTTGTTGATGCCTCTTTGGTTGCAATACTTCTTGGTCAATGTGGGTCGTCACTGTTTGTGCGTGTGTGTTATATGTTTTGTGTGTTATTTGTTTTTTAAGTGTTATTACACGATGTATCATTGTGTGTGTCAGTGTGAAATAATTATAACATGAAAAAGTTTTCCAAAATATTTTTGTCAAGGTAGACAACATACATAAGAATATAATATAAAATTGTTTGTCTGTTTGCATGTTACAGATGTCTTTCTTAACTCGTAGCAGAAGTAACGAACAAAGTGTAAATAATATCAATGCGTCTGTCAGAATGCTGGTAACATTCTGCCATGAGGTAGAGATGTTAGACACACAGTTGTCCACAGTGGGTTGTCAGACGTGGCTCATTTGGCTGCCGTAACGACTGGGGAAGAGAGTGAATGTTGGTTATGGTCGTCAGTTGCACTACTTTACTGGTCATAGTCGATTGCTTCTGTATGTCGGAGCGTTATCACCTCCAGCCTCAATTAACCACAGGCGTGTAGAGGGTGGTCGCTGGGACCCCGCTCCGGGATGTCCCGTGTTCCCGTCCTCGTGGGAAATTACCCGTGTGGCGAAATGTGTCTTGTTCGCCTTCGGTTGCCAACGAAAACATCCATTTGGATCAATCCGTTTCCTGTCGTGGTGCTGCCAGTCCACAGCTGGGGATCACAGCAGAGGTACACACACGTCTGTCAGCAGTGTCATGTGACATAACAGCGCACTCGCTCGCTCTCGGAGGTAGCCATTAGGTTGATACGACGGGGTAGTATTGCAGTGGGGATACAAGTGTTTCCTGCCTGCAATGTGGGCCCGGGGCACTCTGCTACATATGGAACACTCAGATTACAAGATTGCTCTTGCCGAGCTTTTTTAGTGTGTAATGTCAGGTCTACAGACAGTGTCTTACAGGTCTGTTATCAGTGTTATGTGACTTTAATCCATTTTGTTTTAATTAGAACACTCCTCTGTAGTTTTATTGGGTTTTTCATTAGTACTTGTTTTATTACTTTACTTACTTATTTAGTTTAACTAATTGGTTTAGGATAGTACTGTCAAAACCAAAAAATCATCTTATTATAATTATACGTAGATTAGTCGTCTTTCTTTCTGGTTGAATAGATATAATTGTGATATGGACCAGTGACACTTGCAGTGGTGAAATGGTTGGGCTCTGATCTGGGCTCTGATCTATCAGTCAAGAGGTTGCTGGTTTTAATCCCTGTTTCCAGTTCTTTCAATCCACATTGCTGTATGAATGTATACCTGGCAATAGACTATGGTGATGGTTGTGCATGAATGGCCTTTCCACATTAATTACTGCATGGCCAGAGAAGTCAATATGGTGGTCGAATGAACATGTCTGCCAGGGAGTAAAGTGTAGTTTAAAGTGCCTTGAACTGTACGAAGGACTGGCTACCATGCTAAATATAAGAACATATTTTCAGCCAACGTAGTGGGTATGATGGTAGACTGTGTTGACTGCATTGCCAGCATTGCCAGACCACACACAGACAACCTGAGTGAGGCTTAGATGTGGCTATGGTCGCACCTGACTTTGACAAGAACAGATATGTACAGATCCCATTACGAGGTGCAAGTGTTTGATCCGTCCGTCCCGTGCATCAGCCAGCAGAAGGTGTAAGTTGTCTGACTTGGGCTCCCATCATACATACATACATGTGTTTCACTCACTCATGAATCACTGAAGTAATTCCTGCACATGACTCACTTCAGTGGCTTGGTTCGTATGGTTTTTGTTGCTGTCTCATGTTGTCAGTTCTATGAAAATTCTCTATCATACTTGCTGTGCCTATCATGGTTGAATCGTTGACAACAGGTGTTTTTTTCTTACGGTTGTTTGCCTTGGTGATACTGTGGTTTATTATTTCTTTAAACAACATAGCCCAGGGCATATTATTCATGCCAACAGGTGCAAAATGGTGACTGACTGATATATAAAGTGAACCAAAAATTTGTAAATATACTTATTACATCAGCAGTAGCTCAGTCATGTTGTTGTTTGTCAGTGTCAAACTGACCTGCTGTGTTACTTGTAGCAAGTACAACAAACAGAACGTTATTGTCTGTGTGTGTAGGCATCAGTCTGACATCTGCTCTACTTTGTTTTGCTGATATACATCAACCTAGTGATCTACATATATGTCAATGACACTGGCAGATTTTCTATTCAATTCAGTTTGATGTGTGGAATAAGTACGATCAGATTTGTTTGTGTTTAATTGATCGTTGGAATCTTAACTTCCTATCAGTGATAAGAGAACAGATATTTAGCCATTGCCAGTTATTTTAATTTAAGAGACATGTTTAAAAAGCAGTGACATATGGTCATTATGGTGAGTCTGGGAGGTAGAGGGTTAAATGCAGGTGACATGTGGCCAGTTTGGGTGGAGACATAGTGTTAATTGCAAGTGACAAATGGAGAAGTCTAGCAAACATAATTTGTTAAATCTAACAGACACAGTACGATTACATCTGAGGTAGATGTGAAGCACAGGTTTACAAAGGAGACACAGGCAACGCACACAAATGTATCACAAGTGTCAGATGTGTCCCTGTGGTTGGTCTGTCATGCAGTTGACAATATACATGCATTTGTCAAGTGTCCATTTGTACGGCTGTTGTGTCTACACAAATGCTGCGGCAATAGATGTACTTGGTCATGTGTGTGTGGGGGTATGTATCACGTGTGGGGGTATGTATCACGTGTGGGGGTATGTATCACGTGTGGGGGTATGTATCACGTGTGGGGGTATGTATCACGTGTGGCTGTCCAACATTCTCCCCCCCCCCCCGTGGTAATCAGGGTGTTGTTCAAGGTACAGTCTTGTACCTTTGTATTCTGTTCCCAATGCGTAATCATTTCTATTTGTCCTGACACTGCGCCTAGACGAGAGGCCAGCTGGGAAGTGTCCTCAGATATTTCCTGTCACCTTGTCTGGTTGTCGGATGACAGACAGACACGCCTTGCCAGTTTACATGGTCCCGTTGTAACCTTATACGCTTGACTCGTTCAGAATCGCAGCAGCAGCAGCAGCAGCACGCGCAGCTTCTCTCTGGCCGTGCTTGTCCATATCTGTTGTTGCCAACTTAGTTTTTCTCATAAAAGGTGTTTGATATATCTGAGTGGAATCCGTGAGAACGTGCCTAGCATAAGAGACTGTCTATTAAGATGACATTATGCATTCGGTTTCCCACCAAGAATTCTACCGTTCCATTGTACCGTCCGGGCCAGTTGTGTTCCCTAAAGATGTATGTCGTTGATGATCTATCACCATAATCTGTTGACCATGCTAATAAATAGTCACTTTGAGCCATGCAGATGAATTGCCAGGATATTTCTTTCAATAGCGGCACTCAGTATTGACTAAGTCGTTACTGCCTTGGTTTTACTGTGCCTATATGCACATTATTTACACGTGGATTACTTTATGTGTCATTTATATCATGACACAGTGATCTATAGTCGAGTTGTTGACAACAAGTCAGGCAGTCTGTCTGATGACAGCGCCAGGCTTATGGAGATGGGATGTGTGGATGGTTGAGAGCACTTAGTCGAGTCAGGGGGAAGTAAGATGGACTGTTGCAATATCTGCAGCCCACAACAGTTGCATCACTGTAGCATACTTTCTCTCCCTCCTTCCCCATGTCTGTCTTTATCTCCATCTGTATCTCTTTGTGTCTCTCCATTCCTCCCCTCTCCTGTCTCTCTTCCTATCTTTCTCTCCACACACAGCAGTGCCGCTTTAATCAGCTGTCATACATATATGTGATGAGAGGATATACATAGTCAGGCCAGGCAGTGTCACGTGAAACCTGTCAGCTGGAAGCTCTTTGATGTGTCTGTTCATCTCATCAGAGTTTTTTCGTAGAAGTGAAACTGACAACCTGCGATTGAGGTGAATGAAGATATATTTGTGTTCCTGTAGACAGTGACATGACATGACATGACATGACATGACATGACATGACATGACATGACATGACATGACATGACATGACATGACATGACATGACATGACATGACATGACATGACATGACATGACATGACATGACATGACATGACATGACATGACATGACATGACATGACATGACATGACATGACATGACATGACACGAGACTGAACTTGGACTGCTTAATATGGCTTAGAAAACTTAAATAAGCAAATAAGCATACTGCTTTTGTGTATTACTTTCACTGCAGAGACTGATAAAAATGTTGGAGAATATCGGTACATCAGGTCTGATCACACGGTGAACTTTGTCTCAGTTGCACTGAATGCATTGTCTGTGATTTATAGCCCTGTCATAATATCAAGTTTATTGACGATGTACATCTGTATGAATATGCATATACCCCGGGGGTATGTGCAGGTATGGGTGTATCTGTGTAATGTACTGCGTGTGTGCTGTGTGGGTATCTGCACCTACAGGCATGCATCTGTGTGTATGCACTTTGTGTAGGTAATAGGTATAGACCTGTTTTGTTTCAGTGTATCTATGTACAGTTAGTGTCTTATGTAGAGTTAGTGTCCTCCCACGTAACATGGTCTGGTTTAGATAGCAGACTCCCACGCCTGTGCCGACACACTGGGTAACTGATGCGGGCAGTGGCACCAGGAAATACCTCATAGAAATAGACCCACTCTACTTGAGCCGCGGCATACTTAGACTGGTAGCTCAGTCCAGTCCAGACCTTGATACAACACAACACCGACATCAGCACTGTGGTTGGCAGAATGCTACATCATCCATCTCACTTTGGCCATTAGGATCCTAGTTTCAAAGGCATCTGTATGTATAATTGTATTGCTTAGATTCATGTCCAGTACTACTATAACGGTGCATTTGCAAGTCATTGTTATCATTTTGGAAGAAACAAATGTTCCTGAGTCTGCATCCGTTTTTACAATTTCATTCAGCGTGACAAACTGTAATTTATTTAGATCAATATGATGATAAATTATATTTTGCTGCCCCACAAATTGAATCAACGTCTTTTACATATTAAATAAAGTTCATTACTCTAACAACAAAATGTTGCTTCTATTTCAAAGTGTGACTAAAGCACGTGAATGCCAATTACAGTAATTAATCAACCACCGCCAGGAGAAACGTGACATAGGAATCAGTTCAGGTGTTTACTGAGGCCAGAAGCTGTGATTCAGCAGTTTCTCTTTGTCGCCAGTCAACCTTATCAGGTCAACAAGTTTAGCACCTCACCCTTCAGATAGCTGCCTGCTTACAGACTCGCCATACACCACTGCTCCCTTCTGATGGGATCTTCACACTTATGTAACCTGATAGACATCCTGTGAACCCAGCACAAATCAGGTCACTGGATTGTCTCACATAAAAGGCTTGTGCATTGTTTGGCAACAGTTGCCTGGGGGGGCCATAAAAAACGTGTTCTTCAGGTTGGTGACTTAGTGGGTGCGGTGAAGCGTGAAGAGCGATCTATTTCTGTCTCACAGTTTCATCTGTGTCCCTCCATCTCCCAGTTCGTGGCTGGGCGGCCCTGGCCAGGCCCGGTGGCTCCCTTATAAGTGGAACTGGGTCAGACTCTGCAGTGTAATTGTATTTTCGCAGATAGCAACATTTCCTGCACGCGTAATCGCATCATGCTGGTTTTTTTCAAAGCAAACAAAGCCCAGGCACTTGTTCTCGATCTGGGAATTCTGATTGACGCATTATCTGTGCCGCACAGAAAGGTTATTGGACAGCTACATAACCTAGCAATTAAGCAATAATAGGGTAGACATCTGGTGTAAATCTCTCGGGTCGTGGCAATGGCTGCCAGTTGAGAGGCGCCACTGGGCAATTGAGTTTTTATGTGACCCCACTCCCTTTTTGAATGGTGTGTGGTACCTTTAGTATACGTTAGTATATGTCAAGGCAGCTCTCAGTAAGATCTGTATCATTCAGTTCTGAAGAACCATAACAATAAATACATTACAACCCATTTGACAGACGTATAAATAAATAGATGTATAAATAAATAGATAGTGATTTGCAGTTGATGCAATCTGATGCTTTGATTGCTTCGTTGAAAAGAAAGAGGCCTTGAGGTCTGATATTGTGTAGTAGTTAAAAGTAGATGTTGTATAATGTGAGTCCCTAGGCGTTTATGTCAAGGTTATTGTAGCACTGGTCTGTCAGCAACAGACCAGTTATGCTTCATGTTTATTTCTCCAAACTTGAGCAGGAAACAAAATTATACTACTTGATAATATATTTCTTAATAAATTTTACCAGATATCTTCAATTCTTGCAAGTAGAAAGTGATATCAGAAAGCTATACAGAGAATGTTGTTGATTTTGTATCTAGGAAAAAAAATTCAATTAAAAACTACTGAAGCGATGGTGGATGGTTACAGCACTGATTGGTGAACCATGGGTGGATTGTGGCACTTACAGTACCATCATGTGTTGAGCGAGGCCCCAGATTGACACACGTGGCCCACATGGCCACGGGAGCGTGGCCCTGCATATGTGATGGGGTCTTGCTCATGTCATGAAAGCACATCACAAACAGCATCCTGTTCTGTGTGTCACAGCCGTCTACTCAGATGCACTGGCGCCATTGTCATTTCTATTACTATTACTGTTTAATGGATTCCGCTGCGTAAAGGAAACCGCAACATATGCGCGCAGACGATAGATGGTAATTAGAAGAAACATGTGGCTGTGTGATGTGACATATTACATGACAGATTGCGTGACGAACGAGTGGCGACTGCTGACAAACTTGCATTTAATTGAGCAGTTTTGTTACAAGACAGTCGCGGTCCACCGCAGTCAACAGATGACCTTTCACTATGGCCCCCTGGGATAGGCCAGCTGGCAAGTCTGCATAGTAATGCAAGCTCACATTGTAATACAGAATATGTTTTTTTAATACGGACCCCCTGTAGTAATACTGACCCCCAATTGTGTTACCGTCCCCTTGTGTGTTGCCAACCAACTGTGTTGCACTTTGGCCCAGTTTTTCCAACTCGAGGTGGCAGTGGTCAGTTGAATGTGTCTGGTCACTCCGCCAGGTCAGTTGGTCATCACTGGTGTGACAGCTGCCCTCGCTAACGGGGCGTGAACCCTAAAGTGTTATGTCTGCACACATCACTGCCCACATAAATGGTTCAGTCCAGGGTAAACATAGCAACTGCCGGTCTATTTCTGTGCTGAGATGTGTGCGATACACAGCAGGATGTTTGGGAACGGTAAATCTTATTGGATTGACATTTGGCCGTATCTAAGCAGTGGCTCTTCTCTTCAGTCACAAATTGCTTTTTCAGCGCCCGACTCAATAGGTCAGGGACTCAGGGACTGGCTTACACGGTCAAAGACAGCTTATACGCTCCCTCAGTCAAAGATAGCCTGGCTTGTGTGAGACAGTGGCTGTAGGGGCAGGTTGAGGCCGTCACACACGGTACTTGATCCTCCTCATCCACTCGGGGCTGACCCTGAGCAGCTGTCGACTCAAGTCTGTGGGTCAGTCACCTCGGCTCTCTCTCAGTCCAGGCCATCTTCACCTGGGGGCTGTGATATCACTGTACAGCACATCACAGCACAGCACAGCACAGTGGGTCCTAGTCCACTTTGGTCAGCCTTGTTGGTTCCATATGTAGTGGGTTTTCTTTGAATTGTAGACATAGTAACGTTGTATTTTGATCCTGGTGTTTCAGTGAACATAAGTAATGAGATTAATTGTTATGCTGAATGTCGTTTGAAAGCTATGTTGAGTTATCGCTGTTAGTCATGTGATGCTGTAAACACAACAGGGGCACCACAAAATATAAATGGAATTAATTACAATGATTGTAAAGATGTATTATTACAACTTATAATGTCATTATTACAAATTATAATTACAGTTGGACCTTACTATTAAGGTCATCCCTGTGATTGACCAATACTGACCCATACTAGCAAGCCTTGTTTCTTCAACATGACTGTTTGGGGTAGTGGTAAGGTGGCCATATTTGTGAGATGGCTGTATTAACAAGGTGATGTCCTGTTGGAATAAATAGCTTGATTACGTTCACAACTTAACCACTGTTTGTGTGTTGTTTATGGCGTTGTTTACATGTGAATGCGGCTGTTTGTTTACCGGTGCGGTTGATTGCAGGTACAAGAAGTTGGAGCAGTCGATGCAGGAGGAGGGCCTCAGTGAGGAACAGGTGAGGACAGGGTGAGGGAGGAGGGCCTCAGTGAGGAACAGGTGAGGACAGGGTGAGGGAGGAGGGGCTCAGTGAGGAACAGGTGAGGACAGGGTGAGGGAGGAGGGGCTCAGTGAGGAACAGGTGAGGACAGGGTGAGGGAGGAGGGGCTCAGTGAGGAACAGGTGAGGACAGGGTGAGGGAGGAGGGGCTCAGTGAGGACATGGTGAGGGAGGAGGGCCTCAGTGAGGACAGGGTGAGGGAGGAGGGCCTCAGTGAGGACAGGGTGAGGGAGGAGGGGCTCAGTGAGGAACAGGTGAGAACAGGGTGAGGGAGGAGGGGCTCAGTGAGGAACAGGTGAGGACAGGGTGAGGGAGGAGGGGCTCAGTGAGGACAGGGTGAGGGAGGACGGACAGTGGGAGGGGGTGGACAGGGAGACATTTATGACAGGGACACTGAGGCCAGTTGTGACTGTGGTGACACGGCCCACTCGGTCAGTGTTTACTGTCAACAACACTGAAGTCATTGTTCCAATATTTACAACTTTATTGTAAACAATACCACGAAGACCTCATCTAACAGATTGCTGTAAGTCAGTTATTTTTGTGCTGCTGGAATCAATCAAGACTTGTAATTCTGGTTCTGTTGCTTGATGCTCGCAAGCATTGTTGTGGACACTTGGACTTGTTGGGTAGTGACCACCTGTTAGTGACCACCTGTTAGTGACCACCTGTTAGTGGCGTGACTACGGCGTAGCTCCTTGACCTACTTTCAGGTCACCTTTCGTAGATATGACGTTGCAGCTATTTCTTACTTCCTCTATTAGGTCTGATTGTCTGGGCTGTTATCACCAATCTCGCTACATGTAAAAAGAACGACCTAATTAGGTATTTGACCTGGTAGACAGATTACTTCAAGTGATTAGAGGGAGGTGCTGCTGGTAGATTGATGATTACAAACTAGATTGACAATCGAGATGACCGAGGTTTAAGCACATGTAGTATCATTTAGAGATCTGGATACCTTCATTCACTTAGCCATTTGTTTAGAACAAAGCCTTCAGTTACTGTCTATGCTGGGGAGACAGAGATATCCATCAGAGAAATGGGAAACAACGTCATTGGTTTTGAACTACAAAAACCCATGTGGTTGCAGCATAGGCTGCTGCTAAAACACAGCCTATGGAGTCAATGCCCTGTCTGTGTGGCAGCTTGTGCTGAGTCAGACATATGTTATTTGTTATTGTTGTGAATGGGTGGTAAAGCAAGTTGACCTTAGCCACTGTCAGGTTGTAGAAGTGTGTGTAGTTTTTGCAGGAAAACAAATGTATTTGAATAGTACATAGCAACACAGTGAAGCAGTTGCAGGTCCTGAATTATTGCTGTTTCTCAGTGAAGTTTCATATTCTATATCATTTTGTATAAAACTGACCTTTAAACTATGATAATGTGAATTAAGGGGTGAATTAAGACGTACCAATGGTTGTAATATTGAAGTTTGTTTCCAATGATTAGACTGATCTACAGGATTTTATAATGCAAAATGTTGCTGTTTTATCATAAAGGACAGTATTTTCATGACACACCCCATCCTCATGTTTCCACTTTCCTGTTTACAAGACAGGAGAAAAATCGATCTTAAACAGCAAAATCCTAATTTTTATCTCCTAAGAATGTTGGTGAACCAGTACAGTGGAGGCTGAGTGTCATCTCGTGTGTTCTTGTGTCATCTCGTGTGTTCTTGTGTCATCTTGTGTGTTCTTGTGTCATCTCGTGTGTTCTTGTGTCATCTCGTGTGTTCTTGTGTCATCTTGTGTGTTCTTGTGTCATCTCGTGTGTTCTTGTGTCATCTCGTGTGTTCTTGTGTCATCTCATGTGTTCTTGTGTCATCTTGTGTGTGTTCTTGTGTCATCTTGTGTGTTCTTGTGTCCTCTCGTGTGTTCTTGTGTCATCTCGTGTGTTCTTGTGTCATCTTGTGTGTGTTCTTGTGTCATCTTGTGTGTGTTCTTGTGTCATCTCGTGTGTTCTTGTGTCATCTCGTGTGTTCTTGTGTCATCTCGTGTGTTCTTGTGTCATCTCGTGTGTTCTTGTCCTACAGAAGAAGGAGAAGAGGCAGCAGCACGCCTGCAAGGAGACAGAGTTCCTCCGACTCAAGAGGTCAAAGCTCGGAGTGCACGACTTCGAGCCACTCAAAGTCATCGGTAGAGGCGCCTTCGGTGAGGTAAGGACACGCTTGTGTAGTCTCGTCACAGTGGTGGGAAGTCACGTCTTGTTTCAGTGTGTTTGTGTATGCGAATGTAAGGTTATGTCGTGTTCCTGCTTGTTTATGTAAGATCATGTCATGTTTTGGCATGCTGAACTGTGTTCACATGATGTGTGTGTAAGGTCATGTCATGTCTCTGTGGTGTATGGTCACAACATTGCCGTGTGTTGGCACTGGATATGGCCTGCTGATGTCAAGCTTAGCTCCAGGGTGGATCTGTATTGTCACAGCATGCATCACTGTCATTGTGGACACATTGTCTAACACAGTGTGACACCAGCGGGCAGGGATTTGATTATGTGGATTTGTTGGTTCTACTGGCCAGGCTGATAGCCTAGAGTTCAATGGTATTGGTAGTTACTATGTAGAGTTAGTCGTAGACAGCTTGGTGGACTGACATTGTAGGATTCAACAAGGCCAGTGTAGGCCAGGTCAATTACAGCACTCGACAGTTTATGTCACCGCGATAAAATCTGAATCGTTACGTTTCATGCAGGACTAAAAAAAACATCAACTCGTCGCCTGGGGAGAACGGAATACTGATGTGTCCCCAGACGGGCTGACCCCAGTTGACCTACATACAGTGGTGTGACCCCAGCTGACCCACATACAGTGGTGTGACCCCAGCTGACCCACATACAGTGGTGTGACCCCAGTTGACCCACATACAGTGGTGTGACCCCAGCTGACCCACATACAGTGGTGTGACCCCAGTTGACCCACATACAGTGGTGTGACCCCAGCTGATCCACATACAGTGGTGTGACCCCAGTTGACCCACATACAGTGGTGTGACCCCAGTTGACCCACATACAGTGGTGTGACCCCAGCTGACCCACATACAGTGGTGTGACCCCAGCTGACCCACATACAGTGGTGTGACCCCAGTTGACCCAGATAGTTCAGTATCCATAGGCTACATGCTTGGGGCAGTAGAGTCTGGTGCCTGGACAGCTCATGTAAGAGGACCCGCTGGACAGCTAACAGGTGTCACAGTGGTGTGTTTACTTTATTCCTCTCAGTGGCTGAGTGCCTGTCACCTGTCACCTGTCACTCAACAGTGGCTGTAGACAGCTTTCTTTAGTGATCTCCTTCCTGTATGTGGCCAGACCTGAGGTAGTTACCGCTCTGTGCTGGATCCGTCAATGTAGACAGTGACTCTGGGAGAAGAACAGTCTTGACTGTCTAGAACATTTGTAGGTAGAACACATGTACAGCCCAGTAGTTGTGTCAGGATTGTTATTTTGTAAGAACAAAAGTAGCGTTTGTAATAATTTTTCAGACAGTTGACCGTCATTAAAAGTGACAGAAGAAATGATTTAGGTAAACACTGCTAATTGTCTAAAAGTGGTTCAGATAATTGTACTAAAGTAATGAATGAGCTGGTCAAAATTGTAGTCGTGAATTCATGGTACACGTTATCATGTGACATAGGTTCATTTACACAACTGCTGGGCAGGAAATGCACACAGGAAATTCCTAAATAAATTCAAAGCATCAAAGCGACGTGGTCTGGTTCCTGTCGTCAAGCACATTTCACCAGGTACAGGCGGTGGTCAGCTTCTCTTGTCCCCTAGTGTCCTCGTGATGACTGTACCGTCCAGGTAGTGGTCTTTCAGTCTTCATCACATGATATCTGTTCTCTACCATCCAGTATTTTATCTATAGTATTCTCCGTTGACTATCATATCTTCATTGGTTATCTGTCCTATCCGCTGCTGCATGGAGTGTTGGTTAATTACTTCTCGGTGTGGATGTGGATAATCTCCTCTCACCCGTGACTCAGCTGCACTAATCCGTCCTGTCTGACTGGATTAATTTCATTCATACATTTCAGAGATTGAACTAGCACTGATGAGCCTTGTGGTCCTAATGTTTGCCTAAGATTCTCATTATCAGCATGTCATCGAGTGCCTTGACACACCATCAAGCATGAGTGAGATGTGACTCAGTGCCAGCACACTGTGTTAACACGATAAGATGTCACACTCTTGCAAACCTACCAAAACCCATACTGCAGGTCTACCATCAACACAGTTTCAGTGTGTCTGGTTTTACTTTATGGAATAAGTTACCACTACACCTTCCTTCAAAATAGCCATTCTGTCCCAACTTTCAGAAAGTCCCCTGACAATTATCTGAGCATTACAGCAATGTTTTAAATATGCTTTCTTTTCATCTGTTTCGTATATATTGGGATTTTATTGTTTTAATTATTTAATTGTGTTTATAAATGTTTTTCTTTGTACATTAATCACTAATGTTAATATGTGTGGTACGATTGATACATGGAGCATTCATATCATCCGAAATAGTTTAAGGTAAGCATATTACTAGATTGAAGATAAAACCATCACCTAATCAGACACAGACAGCCTTTACAGCCGTTGCAAGCTGTGGGCCACACATTGACGGGAGTTGTGTTTGAGTACATCGCTGTCTAATTATAGATACAATCAGTGAGTTTATTTTCTTGTTACTTATCAATAATTAAATATGGAAGTCCTCTAGGCCCACTGAACCTCACTCTGTCGGAAGCTTGTGGGACATGAACAAGATGTTTCGTTTATGACATTTACAATGCCGGAAATGCCATTGGATGGCCAGCCGAACATTGCTGCATTTGCTGCAGTTATAAAAATATCATTTGCGGTCATTGCAGAATTACCATGCTCAGTGCACATTAATAATTAATGGGAACCTTTTAGTTGGGTCTACAGAGAGTCATCGTAGCAGCGCATGTGAGAATATCATTGCATTGGATAATTTGACGATATCAATAGCAGAGTTCTGTGAATTCAGGCATTGATGGTACAGCTATGCAGGTGAAGGAATTGTAAGGTGCATTTATTTGTAGTGTTGTGTAGATGTGGCACCCCGATAGGCGTTGACTTTGTCTGTAGGTAAAACCATTACACAGACAGCTGTGGTTTGTCTGTAGGTAAAACCATTGTACACTCACAAGGTGTGGCGGAGTTGATTGTTCTCCAGCTCAGGCAATTATACCTGTATCGCTGACTAATCACGGCTATAATGGTGACACCAGCTTACTGTGTGCGCTACAATCAAGTAGACATTTAGCTAATTTAATGTTACCATTCGGACAGCGCCAGTTGTTACTGACAATGATAAGTATGCAAATGGCCATGAATATTTATCTCTACTGCAGGCGTAGCCCACTGGCCTGGTGTGATCACTTACTCACTGTGCCACAGTGGCTGGCCTTCAGAAACAGATGTGGAGCAGTAAGGACTGCTCCCTGACATCTTTGTTGTAATTACTTGTTGTGGTTAGTGAGTGATTGCTCGAGTAATTGGAGGCTCAGTTCTCCTGGCCTTGGGTCAACAGGCATGCAGCCTGTAGAGGGAAGTCATTAGGTGGTGTGCAATGGTGTGTGCATTGCACGTGTCTGTGTCTGTGTCTGTGTGTGCGTGCAAGTGCACATGCATGCGTGCATGTAGGGCTGGTATTGGGAGGGGGCCTGTAGACTCTGGTGGGTATCACAGAAGTAACTATTTTATTATTGTAAGATATGGTTCCTTTTAGTGGAGGTATGTTTTAAAATGTGTTTTATTGAAGATAACTCACTGGTTCAGGTCTGTGAAATACACCTTATTTACCCCCTCATCTTCTGCATGGGTCACCATGACCCACACCCATCACCTGCCTTGTCCCTCTCCCTTATCCTTTCCACAGCTCCCACCAGCTAGTAGGGTGAAGGAGGGTCATTACCCTCCCCAGCAGTCTTCATACCTCTAGGGTAGGCAGTCTTCTAGGTACCCCTTTGAACAATTCCTTCAACTTTGAGTGGTTTTGCCCCTTCCTAGCTGCCTGTGGCCAGTTGCGTGATATCAGTACTAAAATGACGTGTTATCAGAATGTGGCATAACACAGGCATCTAACACAACCTGTGAGACGCCCTGTGAGACATTCACACGTCCTATCGTGATAAACGTCTGATTCTGTGCCATCAGGGGACCAGTTCATATCGGCACTCAAGGGGAGGAGTACATGTTTGACTGGGCAGATTTTTTTAACAACCCTACAGGCGACAGTACTTAGTGTGTTTGCGACTGCCCGCCCAGGGCACTCTGTCACCCCACCCTCTTTTGTGGCGTCCACACGACACAAGCGCCCCACTGTCCTGCACAGAACGTGATTCATGTAGCGCCGTTATTAAAGTTATATGTTATCACTGATGTGAGGCGCTGGCCGGCCACTGGCACTGGGGACTGTTGTTGTTCCGTGTCAACTCTACATATGTCTCACACCTTGTGTCAGTCACACTTACGACACTAGTCAGGCACACCCCGACATTTGTAAAAATGATAAGTTGACATCTCACCCGCTGTCTTGCTGAACATTACTTGGTGAAGCCACTGTTAGCGTAGGTAATTTGTTAGTGTTGTTCCACTGAAATAGGTGTTTGATTTTAATGGGTATTTTTCTAGTTGCACACTTCATGTGTAAGAAATCGTGAATTTATGGCAAGCTCTTCTTTCATAAATGTGTGTTTAGCAAGGGTTAGTATCCCCCTTCTTCACTGCTGTGTAGGGGTGAGGGTCAGGTATAATGTTGCCAAACAACTCAGTGTTTTCTGTGCAGAGTTTGCATTTATTTCCACTTAAATATGAGTAATGAATTGCACCCATTTCACCTGAGATCTTCCATTAACCAGTAGTTTTTAAAGCATTTTTCAACAGCTTTAAATTGGCGTGTCCAGTTCGGTGACAGACTGCTGTAATTAACTGCCATATTTACCACCTAGAAAGTGTCCCAGTAATTGTATTTACCCCAGTGAGTGAGTGACTAGGCAGAAACCTTGTTCTGGTTGAGAGAACAGTTACTAGCGACCCAATACCCACACAGCGAGGGTTAGAATGCCTTTGAGCAGCCTTCACTGGTAACAGATGGCGTATGTGGAAGACGGTGTTTACTATGTAAGTGTAATTATTGTGAGGGCCGATCAGTCAAGCTGTCGCCCTACTGGTTTCATTCCACCGGCATCCAGTACAGTGCACAGGGTCTCGTGGCTGGTGGAACTGTTCCTGCATTATCAGGTTGCTGAAAGCTGAGGCGTGACAGACAGACACGTTGAATAAAGAACCAATACGTTGTTTACAGCACTCATCTAGAGGGAGGGATTACTGGGCAGCCAGCCGCAGTCAACAGCTCACAATGAAGACAGGAGAATTAATGCTCCCTTGCTAGCATGCTCTCTGGTGCCAAGAATAGTTCCGCTCGAAGGCGTCAATTCAGTGGAGAATAGTTTGCAATAAAACACAGGGAGCTGGTGTGAGTGAGTGTTTGTGTTTGTTCACATGGTGTGTGTTTGTGAGTGAGTGTGAGTGAGTGAGTGTGAGTGAGTGTGAGTGAGAGTGAGAGTGAGAGTGAGAGTGAGAGTGAGTGTGAGTGTGAGAGTGAGTGTGAGTGTGAGTGTGAGTGTGAGTGTGAGTGTGAGTGTGAGTGTGAGTGTGAGTGTGAGTGTGAGTGTGAGTGTGAGTGTGAGTGTGAGTGTGAGTGTGAGTGAGTGAGTGAGTGAGTGAGTGAGTGTGAGTGTGAGTGTGAGTGTGAGTGTGAGTGTGAGTGTGAGTGTGTGAGTGTGTGAGTGTGTGAGTGAGTGAGTGAGTGAGTGAGTGAGTGAGTGAGAGAGTGTGTATTTGATCTCAGCAGGGGTCAATGGTTGTGCATGTCGTGCACACAGGCTTGCATGCCTACACTGAAGGATCCATAATTTAACAGACTTCCGCATCACTTCAGAGGGCACCAAATGACTGGTTAATTCTTAATTAATTGGCTCCGAGTGAATCCTGCAGGTCTCTGATGATGGCCTTGACTTGTCCAGTCACTTCTCTTGGCTGGGTCAGTGACCTCCTGTCTGACATATGTACTGAGCTCATTAGTGTCATTGGTGACATATCAGTTTGTGACACAGCTGGTGTGACTACATATGTCTGTCACTGGAGTGTCATTTTACAGGAATGACAAGGATTCCTCATTTATGCCACTGCAATAAATCACAATAATTTTCGTCTTCCTCCACATCAATACATAATCCTGCTTTGGAGCATGTCACAGTGTTGTGTCTGTAATATCTACATGAAGTTGGTAATTATGGGTATCCATAATTATCATGTATCAAATGGATGTGGTGCCGAATTAAATTTGTATTTTAAAAATCAGTTTAAACAATTATTATAAATAATTAATAAAAATAGATAATAAGTTAAAGCTGACGGTATTCTGTATAAAAATCGTGCTACAGTATAGTGCTGGTTTAAAGTAAAAGTAATATGCTCATGAAGTTGCTAAATGGCCAGACTTCCCTTGAAGGTGTCTAGGCCTGAGGACTGACTAAACAACTGACTGCACTGAGGCAGACTGAAAGGTGGAGGTATTAAGAATATAAGTAGCGTTTTGGATTCTGGTCACATAGGAAACGTTTACTGTATGTTACTGCAAGAGACGGAGCTGTGTGTGAGGTGTTGATGGCAGGAAAGGCAGCTTATGTGGTTCTCCCACTAAGCCAACTGGCTGTCTTTGTGTTGGTTCCTGTCGTCCATAAATAGCTAATCATGATGTGATGCTGTACATCGGCAGTGTTCCGTTTGTGGCAGATTCAACAGGTTGAGACGCGTCACTGACAGTGCTGTAATCAGGATGTGCACTGAGCATGCAATCACTAGAGAACATTGTCAAGCATGAGAACTCACCCACATAAGCCCAGTCTTGTCCTTGTCTCTCCCCCCTGGCCACCCAAGAATTGCACTATTTATAGGATTCCCGTGGATCTGCCCTGGAGCTAGTCATCTTTGAAACTGTGAGATGAGCTGATTAGATGTGTATTGTGAAAGCCCAGCTGTGTCAGGAAGTGCTAGTCAGAGTCGTGATTTGTGCTAGCCGCTTCACAAGAGCTGCTTCACAACAGTTTGTTCGTATGGCGATCACCTGATCATTGTCTGCTGTGGCAAAACAATTTAAGTGTGGTCTGAATGAAGGGTGGGCTGGGAGAACGGCAGCAGTTGTGCTGAATCACACCAATCATTATTAACTGCCTTGTCTTTTGTCACGTATTAGCAGCGGTGCCGTTTAGTTCGTTCGGTTCCCCCGTTGTACGTTCCCCCGCCAAACGTGTATGTCACGTCACCATAGAGGACACAGGTTCGAGGGAGGGGTGTGGTCAAATTTAGGGCCTCGTGTCACGGTGACCTTACAGACTCTGACACCAGGTGGAGCCACATCTAAATCAGTGGCTTTTGAGGGCTTGAGTCGGCAGTGGATTTCTGGGTCTGAGTGGAACTGTTTCTGTCCCGGGCGATTTCCTTATACAGTTCCGCCCAATACCATATAGACTGACATAGTATCTAGTGTACGGGCATATTGGATTGCAATAACAGAACCCACTTCACCAATTGAATGCACTTGTCCACCTATCAAAATGAAGTAAATCAGTAACTGATATTGCCAATATCACTGTGGCAGTTTCTGTTTTTCATGCAGTGTTTTCCTTTTAATTAAGATAAGTAGCACACTGGTTTTTTAATGGTTTGGTGAATCAGTGGGCATTAGCTAATGTAGTTGATTGCGAAGGCAAAGAAGAGACTTACAGATTGAGTGGGCCGGACTGATGGCGTGACACGCAAAGTGAGGACAACAGAAGGAAGCACAGAAGGTCAGGCAGTGAAGCCACCGGCGCGGCTACAGGAAATAAGGCATTCCTGCCGATGTTGTGCCATAATGGCACAGATTCGTGCATGAGAAACGTTATTAGTCAGTCATTGATCAAACTGGTACTTTTTTGTGGGCGGATAATCCATGTGGCGAATAATCCAGCTATGACATTCAGCAGCCTGTTGTTACACAGGCGTAATTGGTTGGGGCAGTGAAGTACTGGCAGTGTGGCCGTGGGTGCTGGAGGGCTCCCCTTGTACTGGTGGGGGGCCCTGGGTGATGGAGGGCTCCCCTTGTACTGGTGGGGGGGCCCTGGGTGATGGAGGGCTCCCCTTGTACTGGTGGGGGGCCCTGGGTGATGGAGGGCTCCCCTTGTACTGGTGGGGGGGCCCTGGGTGATGGAGGGCTCCCCTTGTACTGGTGGGGGGCCCTGGGTGATGGAGGGCTCCCCTTGTACTGGTGGGGGGGCCCTGGGTGATGGAGGGCTCCCCTTGTACTGGTGGGGGGCCCTGGGTGATGGAGGGCTCCCCTTGTGCACGGGCAGGGATGACAGGGATCCATGACTTGGTCAGACAATGGGAACACTAACTTAGGACCTGTCTGTTTGAAGTAAACATCTGCAGGCATGGGTGGTCAATCAGGTTGCTGGACAGGTGGTCAGTGATATCTCTGGACACTTGACCATTCATATCAATCCCTGGACACAAGGGTAGTCAGAGATCCTGAGATGGACACAAGGGTAGTCAGAGATCCTTGGTCACAAGGGTAGACAGAGATCCCTGGACATAAGGGTAGTCGCAGACCACTGGACACAAGGGTAGAGAGATCCTTGGACATAAGGGTAGTAAGAGATCACTGGACACAAGGGTAGAGAGATCCTTGGACATAAGGGTAGTCAGAGATCACTGGACACAAGGGTAGAGAGATCCTTGGACATAAGGGTAGTCAGAGATCACTGGACACAAGGGTAGAGAGATCATTGGACATAAGGGTAGTCAGAGATCACTGGACACAAGGGTAGAGAGATCCTTGGACATAAGGGTAGTCAGAGATCACTGGACACAAGGGTAGATATATCCTTGGACATAAGGGTAGTCACAGATCACTGGACACAAGGGTAGAGAGATCCTTGGACATAAGGGTAGTCACAGATCACTGGACACAAGGGTAGAGAGATGCTTGGACATAAGGGTAGTCAGAGATCACTGGACACAAGGGTAGAGAGATGCTTGGACATAAGGGTAGTCAGAGATAACTGGACACAAGGGTAGAGAGATGCTTGGACATAAGGGTAGTCAGAGATCACTGGACACAAGGGTAGAGAGATCCTTGGACATAAGGGTAGTCAGAGATCACTGGACACAAGGGTAGAGAGATGCTTGGACATAAGGGTAGTCAGAGATCACTGGACACAAGGGTAGAGAGATGCTTGGACATAAGGGTAGTCAGAGATCACTGGACACAAGGGTAGAGAGATCCTTGGACATAAGGGTAGTCAGAGATCACTGGACACAAGGGTAGAGAGATGCTTGGACATAAGGGTAGTCAGAGATCACTGGACACAAGGGTAGAGAGATCCTTGGACATAAGGGTAGTCAGAGAGATCCCTGACACAAGTAGCCAGATTGATCCATGCAAACTGTTGACATAAGCTCCCTAACGTAACACGCAGCCAGCATCCTTCCCTTCCCTTCCCTTCCATCTGCCCTGTGACTTGTGTCTGTTGCTGCTTCCTCCAGCTGAGCCACTTCCTCCTCTAGCAGTCAAGTGTCATGAGTTGATGTGGCCCCTCAGTCCTGCCAGTCTAAGACCTCATGTTAGCAGTGTGTGGTGTCACACGATGTGTGGATCATATCCGTTTGTGACGTGATATCCTTGCCACTTCCTTGGCTTCCACAGCCACTTGTAAGTGGCCACTGATTAATGAAGGCAATTAGCTAATGACAAATGGAACTGAGCCTGTCTGGGCCGTCATAACTGGCACCAGAGGAGTGAAGTGCTGGTATTAGAGCAAGGAAAGTGCATTTCCTCCGAGGTTCAGGTGTCTCGTATATTCATTATTCTTTGGACCATTGGCATCTGCAGCTGTGAAGAATTAGAAAAATGCAATGGAAGTTTTTGTTTATTTGGCTGTCGATTATTCTCAAGGTGGAGTTATATTAAAAATATCTGTTGCGCACTTTTACCCCGCTATACCATAATTATCAGTAGCTGTAATTGGTAGTAGTTGAATAAAAAAAGTTGAGTTGAAGTTAAATATACTGTGATGAAGGTGTCATTGGCTGCCCATGGTGGTCACAGGTTGTGCCACAGACGGGTGACACTTGTTGCTACAGTAAATGGTGTAGTATTTCTAGCATGTTACAATACCTAGTTTGTAGTGTATGTGTTATGAGAGTAGGCTGGAGCACACTGGAGCAGGCTGGAGCATCTGGAGGTGTGGACAGACGGCAGTAGGCTGGAGGAGCTGCAAGTGGGCGAGTGACTGAGTATATCTGCAGTGGGCTTCGAGTAGCCGCGAGTGGCTGGCGATGTGTTTACATGCAATAACTGCGCAATAACCTCCCACATCTGATAGCCCCAGCCTCCCACTGCAGTGTGGGAGCCACTGACAGTCCCTGCCGCCAGGCCGTGGCATCCAGTTCTAGGAACCTGTCCAACTCCCCTCGGCCACCCGGCGGACACAGTCTACATGTTGTGTTACACCAAGCCTTTGTGCAGGTTCTGATTTTACCTGTCCAAAATGTCCTGGTAGATATGTGCTTTACGTGTGTTTGTGTGTGTCTTTGCTCCTAAAATGTCAGCTCGACCATTTACTTGTCCACTGTAATTTGAGCCGTCCAAAACAAACGTTACCCATTCAAACAACAGGTGGCTGGGTCTGTAGATAAAGCTACACTACACACTGCAGGCGGGCACCACTGTAGTGTAGTCAATGTATTGATATCACTCGGTTTTATACACCCAGTTGGAGATTAATATCGATGCACACGGTTGGTTAGAAACAGTGTACGTCTATTCGTGACGTATTGGTGTCCATGCCTGTGCGATGGTGTTTTTGTGTGCTGTGTCAATATTTGATTAATCAACACAGTACGCGTCTGAATGGCAGGAACCATGGGCACTAATAAATGATATTTGTGTGTTTGTTACATTGAAAGGGTTAATTATTGATGTGTGTGAGAGGTCTGTAGTTGGCAGTGTTGAGTTTGTGGAGCCTTGATTGTGTCTTGAGAGACTGGGTGTGTTCTGTTACTTCTGTAGTGAAGGAACTCATGCATTGAATAGATTTGGCAGGACATCAATGTTTAATTAAATCGTACATGTTATGTCTAGTAAAAATACAAATGCAGACTAGTTCTAGTTGGGTAAAAATGATTCATTGCAGGCTAACTAAATATAGATTATTGCATTTGTAAATGTTTTATAAAATATCCTTTCGTGATAGGCTGCTGGTGCATGTGTCAGGATATATGTTGTAGTTTCTTGTTCCATGTTTACTTGGATTTCTCTGGCCCTGCAACAATTAATGTGGGATGTCTATGTTATATATATATATATATATATATATATATATATATATATATATATATATATATATATATATATATATATATATATATATACACATATATATATATATATATATATATACATATATTTACATATATATATATATATATATATACATATATATATATATATATATATATATATACACACACACACACACACACACACACACACACACACACACACACACACACACACACACACACACACACATACACACACATCAACATTTATAAACAAATACTCTTTCACACACATACAGTTGAGTGGACTGGGGTAGCCGAACAGTGAACGTACATGCCCAATGTTACCCTGGCACAGGATTTGGTTTCTCTAGGCTGAGTGTGGTGCTCTAGACACAGAAATGTGTTTATAGTGTATTGTGTTTGTGCGTTGATGTTAACCTGGCACCATCTGTTGAATGAGACAGTCACATTCATTGAGCACCTGTGTGTGTGTTACAGGTTCGCCTGGTGCAGAAGAAAGACACGGGACACATCTACGCGATGAAGATACTACGCAAAGTAGACATGTTGGAGAAGGAACAGGTGCGTAGAACTCTGACGCATTCAGTCGCACTCACTCTGTGTGTCCAGTGTACGGTCAAGTCTGTTTGGGATCTGGGATAAAACGTCTGTGACTGAATGTCAGTGATCTTGTGACACTGCCATGACACAAGGTTGTTAGGGTTCTGGGGGGGGGGGGTTGGCAATGTCTGTAGTCAGAGGAAAAAGCTAACTTGGACATTTTGCCTGTGACTCACATACACGGTATGTTGTTGGGTTAAGTCTTGTGAATCTGCTGGTTCCTTAGATGTGCCCTCCACCTAGGCTGAATAGATCCGTAGAGTCATTCCATCTACAGTGGATGAATAGATCTGTGAAGTCATTCCATCTACAGTGGATGAATAGATCCGTGAATTCATTCCATCTACAGTGGATGAATAGATCCGTAGAGTCATTCCATCTACAGTGGATGAATAGATCTGTGAAGTCATTCCATCTACAGTGGATGAATAGATCCGTAGAGTCATTCCATCTACAGTGGATGAATAGATCCGTGAAGTCATTCCATCTACAGTGGATGAATAGATCCACGTGCACTGGTGTGACTTGAGGTTATTTATGGCCCTACTTGTATCACTTTCCACACGTAGTACTACTTGTGAGCCAGTCGGCGTGGCTGGGCTACTACGTGGTGGCTGGGTTACACACCCAGACACTACAGGTGCGACTTCACCACAGCCTCAGGTGACGTCTATTTGGGTGGCTGACCTCATCGTAGTACTACTACCACCAGATTAGGTATATACCCTCACCACATCCGCAACACCATTGACAACTCACCATTCTAATGTTACGTTCCGTAGTCATCATGATTGTTTGGGATATCTCGTGTCATTCTGACATCATGTGCCATGTCGATATATTGGCATTTAGTTTCCTTGAGAAGTTTTAATTATGTTTTGAAAATATAGAAATGAGATGTGTCCATTGTAGTGTTTTAAAGGCTGAAGTGTGGCCATAGGAGAAAATGAACCCTCCATTTGTTGTTGTTACTTACGTAAGTGGCTGTCTTCTCTAGTCATGTATAACACTAGTCTGTGGGACCTAGCAATAGATAAGACAGGGCAAGACAAGGCAGCACCAGGCAAACAGCACTATGCCAAGGCCACACTAGGACAGGCAGAATTAGGACAGCTGGACAAGGACTGTGGAGATTGCGTAAAAGGAACTTGTCGTGGGGAGTGATAAATGACTGGGTAAATGCAGGCAGTGTGTTTAAGCGCAGACTTGAGAGAGATTTGACACTGGCACATTATTGACTCTGATAAGCGAATCAGTTCCTTGTCGACCTGCCATCTGGAGCTTGTTGTGGGGGGCTCTCTGGTTCACTGGGGGGTGGGTGGTTAGGGAGGTTTCATGGACCCCCTTATGACTCCCCCTGCTCTGTTAGGTTGGCTGCTTTCAATGCTCTAAAGTGTGTAGTTGTGTCAAAGCTGTGTTGTATGTTAGATTGGTCGCCTTCAAGGTTCTGAAGTGTGTTAGTTTTAAGACCCTGAAATATGTTAGTTTTAAGGCCTTCATGTGTTTTAAGGCCTTAAAGCCCTGAAGTGTGTTAGTTTGCCTGCCTTCAAACCTTCAAGCCCCGAGTTGTGTTAGTTTGCCTGCCTTCAGGTCAAGCCCCAAGGTGTGATAAGAGCCAGTTCTAGAAGCACCAATTAATTCAGTGATTCAGTGCACTCGTTAAGTTAGCTGAGTTCACTTGAATGCATCTAATTAGAAGCGACAAGTTTGCTCCTGCCCTGCCCAATCTGGCACAAGAATACATCGATTTTATCTTCACCATGCTATCATTTCCTGGTGCAGATGTTTTCTTACTGGGTGGGACAGCTTCATTGGCATTCTCTTCCCTGTCTGAAACTGTTTGGTGCACAACCACACATGATAACTACCAAACATTTTTTAAACATAAATCTACCCCCGTACTCGTTTTACATATTTTATGTTACATCTTCCTTAGTGAAGGTATTACGTTATTCACAATAGGTTTCTGTTACATTTTATAAATACTATTTTGTCGTAAATTAACTATGATGTCATTATTCTGAGTGCACACATAAGACTCTGATGGGTTTCTTCTACTTTGGATGGATTCATGATATGGTTTCTTACCAAGTTATTAATATTAGACATTTTTACCTACCTTGAAACTAGGTTTACAGTGTGGATATTTATAATTTCTTGACAGGTAAAAATTTTCTCGTAACGTTTATGTTACTTAGGACTCTCTTTTTGACACGAGATATATGAAGACTTGAGTTGTATTATCATGAGGTTTGTTCAATCTCTGGCAGATTTACTGGGTCAGTGTATGGAAGGATCATTGTGTACGTTAAACTCTGTTGTTTACGGTGTTTGCAGTCGTCAGAGGGCTGATCTCTGGCTTCGTGGATTATTACCCCATATGTAACACCAAGGTACAAAGTTAACGCCCTAACAATGCTTGTCACCTGATAGTGGTTGCATCTGTCCTCTGTGTCACCCTCATTGATCTCACCCTGGGGGGTCTTGCAGAAGTCAACTGAAACTGAGGACATTCTAGATAGTAGGGCTACTGTTTTTAATATAAGTGTCAGCAAACCTTCGGATATGTTGTCGTATAATCACTGGATGCTGGCCTAGTTCTTGACTGGTGTAATCACATGATACATCATGCACTGATGTCGGACTGTCGTCATGAATGTGTCATATGGGAATAATTTAACCCTTGGCATATCAACCCTTATCAGAATGTCTGCAGCAATTCACAAGAAAGTTAAAGTAGTTTTTTTTAACCCCCATAGGTGACTGCCGTGAGCTTTCCTGTGACTGTAGAAGGTTTGACCATGACAATGATACCACTACAGGTCTTGACATTGACTGTCATTATCTAACATGGAACAGGTCAAAGCAGAATAACAAGTACTTTAATACTGTTATATAAATGCTGCATTAACTGCATTGCAAATGTATTTATATTTTCCAAAACACGTCCCCCATGCAGAGATAATTAAGCTAGAACAAATAGTTTCAAAACAGCCAAATAGATAAATTCACTAATCTAGACACTTGAATACATTTTCATGTCATTTAGCATAACCACAGCCAATTTAAAGTGTCCTGTTGAACCAGGCGAGTGTCCTGGACTTGTGACATGTCTTAGTAGGTAGGTTTGTTGTGCCTTGTCACATCAGTGGGACAGGTGATATCTGGGTACTGGAGATGTGAGAGAGAGACAGAGAGACAGAGAGAGAGAGACATATAGACGGAGAGAGAGAGACAGAGAGAGAGACAGAGAGAGAGAGAGCCTCAAGCTGCCTGGTGCACTCAGAGAGATGGGCAGAGGACACAAAGCCACCTGAGATATTGTAACCTTGTAAGCCGTGTTTCCATGGGTTTCCTTTATGAGTCACGTAGACACAACAAATGATGCTGGTAGTACACGGCATTGTTGCGTGTAATAAAATGTTGTTGCATAACATAAGGTGCTTGGTGTAATCTGACCTTGTCTCGTGGCTGATGAAGTCGAAGGTTAAGTCACGATACTGATGCTGCTTTGACCTTGGCATCTGTTTCGCGCGAACTGGCGCCAAGTTGTTGATTCAGATAGCTGGGTTGTACTGTAGCTTAAATTATGTTCCAAAACCAAACAAGTTATAATCTGTTCAGCTGATACAAAACATTGAACTTAATCAATGCATTATCTTGCATGTTGCATTTCTTATACATTCATTTTCTATATCCAATAGACCATGAATTATTGGAAATAAGATTATTTCTTCACACCAGTAACTTCTGTAGTGTTTGACCGGCCAATTAGAGACGTGGTTTGTTCCCAGCCGGGAGGTATGGTCACCCCCCAAGTCTTGTTATCCTTATTAGCTTCTAACGATGGAGAGCAATGTCCAGTGAATCATTAGGAACATTACCAGGTGTGATAGACACGAGTTGACTTGAGTGTAACCTGACTGGCCAGTAACAATAATGAGGGAACTTGGTCAGGTGAAACAGACAATTTGTTGTTGCTGACATGTTCTCAAGTGTTTGTTTCATGGGAGTGGGGAAGGGGGACAATCTACCAGGTTCCTGTCATGCGAGATTCTAGTAGAATTAAAGAAACCTAGATGTTACGTAATGTTGTTATTGTGATTATATAAAGGGCTGTCAATGCTGTCATGATTGAAGCCTGCCATCTGACACTGTTTTTGAAAGGATTCAGCCAATTACAACAACAAGGTCTTAGTGCAGACGTAGCAACAAAACAGTTGTTCACCGTAACCTGTTTACGTTCGTGTGACTGCTTGTGACGTTGACGGTTGTTGATATCAAAGCGATCGTTTCCTGTGCGACATTGACAGCTCCTTCAGCTGTGACAAGTGTCGGTGAGCGGCAGTGATTGTGAGGTGGTCGCCGTGGTAACCGTGTGCGTCGTTGCGGTGCGTTGTAGATCGCCCACGTGCGTGCGGAGAGAGACGTGCTGGTGGAGGCGGACCACATGTGGGTGGTGAAGATGTACTACTCATTCCAGGACCCCATCAACCTCTACCTCATCATGGAGTTCCTGCCCGGAGGTAGGACACGGCACGCTGCTGGCTGCGACACTGTGTGCTGCACCATGAACACTGGGCCCTAAACAGTGAACACTCGACATTGTACCCAGAACACTGAACCATAAACATACACATACACAGTGAATCATAGACACAGCAACATAAAAAATTAACTATAAACACTGCATCATGAACACTATCATAAACAATGAGCCACAAATAAAAGTACTCTAAGCAATGCACCCTAGACACTACGTCTCAAATGCCTCACCCTGAACAGTGCACTGTCACATTACACCCTCATACTTTTTGTGACATGAAGACACTTGCTGTATTGATCATTTATGGGATAGGATGACACTTACTGACAGTTTAGATGACACAATGATACTTGCTGTGTGGACACTTTAGATGACAGTCATGACACTGTTCAGATGACACAATGACACTCACTGTATTAACAGTTTAGATGACAATGTTTAATGCCACATGGTGACACTGGCTTTGTTGACACTTCAGGTGACATGATGACACTGCTGATGAAGAAAGACACATTGACAGAGGAACAGACTCAGTTCTACATCGCTGAGACGGTCCTTGCCATCGACTCAATACACATGCTCGGCTTCATTCATAGGGACATTAAACCTGACAACCTTCTACTAGATAGCAGGGTGAGAACATCTGAGTCATCTACTCTCTTTTGTGGTTATTCTTAATGTGCCTGTAGAATGTGTTCTTCATTTGGCAGTTGCAGTTATTACCAAACCAGAGGCCAGTATTATGTTTCTTCTTGACGTTGTGCAGTTACTTAGGCCTCATATGTTTGCGTAAACACTTGTGTCCACTTATTTTAGAAACTGCATAATTTACTAAGATGGTCGTTGTGGAATTAATTGTGATTTTTGCTGCTTGAATTAAACTCTCCCCGTCCCTATCAGACTTGGAGAAACATTATGATTTGCTCAAACTTTATTTTAGAAAAAATTCTTCAATGAAACCAGTTTGCCAATTTTTTACTGGATTATTTTCCCCTCACTTCACAGCGATCATGTTTAACACATTTTCTTTGTTGTACTGTCATGACTGGAACCAAGTGAATTGTGTTTGTTTATTGTGCTAGCATGATCTACATCGGGTTAGGTGCATTTGTTTATCGTGTTGCTATCTTGTTCTCTCAGGGGCACATAAAGCTGTCAGACTTTGGCCTGTGTACGGGACTCAAGAAATCTCATCGCACCGAGTTCTACAAGGACCTCACACAAGTGAAACATCACACAGACTTCTGTGAGTACAAGTAGAGAACAACGACAACAGCAAGCAGTACAACACCAGACGCCAGTCCTTTGTTGAAATCTTACTTGTAGAAGTGTTGTTTTTAATCAGGGAAACTTGATTCTGGTAACAACTTGGTGCATAATACATTGAAAACTTGCGTAACTTGTTTTGAAGGAAGCTTCAGTAAGTGTGGTTTAATTCAATTTTTTTGACTTAAATAATTATAAATGTTGACCTTGGGTAGCAGAATTGTTGCTACTGCTTTAATAATAATAATAATGATTTTGTATATGCCAATATCCTCAAAGATCAAGCTCAGTGGTGCAAATTTACTTATATATATATATATATATATATATATTTATTTAGCCTTTTTGCGGTAGACTGCCGAGTGTAGTAAACAATGAAACACTGTTGCGAAATGTAAACTAAGTCGAATCCCATTACCAGCAAAGTTATGTTTTATCAGGGAATGATCGATGCAACAAAGACAAAATGCAAGTTTTACTAATTTACACATAATAATATAGCCTTTTGCATGAGTATGAAGCGTATCATACACTGAACACAAAACTCCAACCCTTCGTTCGGTATATACCATAAATATAGAGTTATAAGAACTTTGACCCGGTATACATATCCCGGCACACAATTTACTCAAAAATATGCACGGCGCTGGAAAAAACATACTAAAAATCACTTAAGATGTTAGTCATTTAAAAATTAATTACGCACAGTACTTCACTGTCATATGAACTGTGTGCACAAGCAATGACACTGATAAATTCAATTGTGTTGTGAACTAACACGTCGAATCTTTATGTAGACCAGTTTTGGTCTACATAAAACAGCGGTCTACATAAGCCGGTCCTATATGCATAATCGGTCGACATAAGCTGCCTTTAGGAGTATATATATATATATATATATATAATTATATGTGTGTGTGTACATATTCGCATGCATGCACATGCACATGCACACGCACACGCACACGCACACACACACACACACAAAATGATGATATGTTATGTTACATTTGTTACAGCATCCTCTAATCCAATGGATTCTAAACGAAAGGCAGAAAGTTGGAAGCGAAACAGACGAGCATTGGTTAGTACCGTTTTATTACTGTTCGTGTCACCAAATATTTTTGGGTTGCTGGGAAATGACATGTTCAACGGGCAAACTATGGGAAACACACTTCTGTTTGTCTCGTACAACAAATTAAATCAGAAATCTGTGCACACACTGAAAAAAGTGGTGTCTATTCTGTCGTCTGTTGATATCTACACATGTTGTTTATATGTTAAATTGTCTCTCTGTTCTTCATTACTATGCAAGATATAAGATACAAGATACTTCATAATATTTTTTCAAAAGAGAACTTTGTGTTGTGGTCTCTTATTACATAAAAATGTAAATAAAAACAAAAGTATAGGCATTCATAGTAAAATAAATGTAACTTACTACCACGCGTTCACACTGCGATACACAGGTAATGGCAGTAGTGACAAGGAGGATACACAACTTTACATCTCATAAACTTAAGCAGATATAAAATAAATATCAGCTAAACAATACCATGTTCTAATAGTCAGTATCTGTCACAATCATATAGAGCACAATATTCTGAAATTATAAACCTACTAAAATCATGAGATTGCTCAATTTGAAGTAATTTTAAGATTTATTGATAATTTTGATTGTCATAGGAATCAAACCGCTCAGTGTCTTCACTTTCTATATAGGAGAGCTGTGGTGGACGGTACCGTAGACTGCCACCAGGCAGGAGACTCAGACCATTCTTTGTAAATGAATAATGAATACATTTGTATGTCGGGCCTAGTTGATACCCTGGCAGCACTTGATGGCTGACGTTGAGCGACACGGTCCACAAGTTGTGTTCATGTTTCAGGCGTACTCGACCGTCGGCACGCCCGACTACATCGCCCCCGAAGTCTTCCTCCAGGCCGGCTACAGCAGCTGCTGCGACTACTGGTCCCTGGGGGTCATCATGTACGAGATGCTCATAGGTGGGTCAATGTCCAAACTGGCCATTCGGTGTTGTCTTTTACTGGTCAGTACTGATTCAGTGTCCGTACGGGTCAAGCAGACTTGGTTTGCAACAGCTTCGGTCTTGTCAGCTGGGCAAGGACTTCTTCATCAAATTCAAAACAATTGCATCTCAATGTTGTCTTGACAACAGATAAACTGAAAACATCACTGCTATAAATACAAGACACTCCATCAGTTAAATTTGCATATACAGCTGCAAACTATTATATGTACTGTGTATTACATAGCATGTAGAAAACACATAATCATTGACTGTTTAAAAAAATAGCCCATCCTTACATCAAGAAGTAGTCCAAACTACAGGATAGAAAGAGGAGCTATGTTATATACACTCGGTACACTTGCGTGATGTGTCTGTTTGTGTCCAGGTTATCCCCCGTTCTGCTCGGAGAGTCCACAGGAAACATATCGCAAGGTGATGAACTGGCGGGAAACGCTCGTCTTCCCCCCAGAAGTGCCCATCTCAAACGACGCACGTGATCTCATTCAAAGGTACGCCGACGAGACGGGTTTGTTGGGTGACAAATATACACGACAGTTGGTTGACAAAACTCTCTCGATATCGTTTAAATCTCTGCTAGGAATGCAGGTGCTTTAGTAGGGTTTTGTAAGTGTGGGACAGACGTAACAGGGGCTGATGCACTAGGTATTTTTATGCATGTTTTATACAAATTACTGTGTGATATATATGGATAAACACTGGCCCTTCCACTGTCATTGACTTGGGACCTGTGCACAGGATTAGCCTCTATTTTCACATATTGATATCATGTTTTTCCTTCCGTGTACTAAGTATTATATAAAGCTGTGTTTCAGCGTGTAAGTAGCTTCTATGTTTGGTAAGATTGTCCTCATCAATGTTGCACAATGCCAGTCTCGAATATTTTCCTTCATGTCCTCCGCTGCAAAATCGGTCCTGGGTGATGTTTTACTTTCTAACTTAACAGGTTCTGCTGTGATGGTGAACACAGGATTGGCTCAGGGGGAGTGAGGGAAATCAAACTGCATGTCTTCTTCAACGGAGTCGACTGGGAACACATGCGGTGAGTGACAGCTGTCAATCAAACAGTTATGTCTGCCATTCATGTAGCGTGATTACACAGAATGTTTTTTTAAACATTTGCATGTAAACATGTTGTAGGACAAAACTTGATATTCTGTATCGTAGTATTTCTGGATTAGATGTTAAGTAGTGCATATTGACCACAGCTAGTGCATTGTGGTTATATGATTTAATAATTGGGAAGACATAAGTTAGAATGCATATAAAAAGTGCCTGATCAAAAAACAGGTCCCCCGAGCAGTTTCTTATGAGTTCATAGTATGAATGGTATGAACTTCATACCATGTGATACTTGTCAAAAATCATAAAAAAGCAACAAAACACAAACGTTCATTTCTATCATTGTATTATTTGCAGTGGCAGTTATTTTATCGAAAACCCTGCTCAAATAATATGACAGGTGTACTGTCATTGCTATTTTTCAAGATGATGATAAAAAGTCACTTTTAAAGCATTAACATAGAGCTGGGATTTTATCATGTTAGGCTACTATATATATATATATATATATATATATATATATATAATAAATATATATATATAAAGGAACGTGCCATTGTGATCTTGTAGTTTGCGTCCTTTTATACATGCCATGTGAGTGACATTGAGCCAGTTGAGACAGGACTCGTGTGTCTGTGTGAGTGTGGGAGGTGGGTGACATTGACAGTGGTGTTCTTGTGTGTGCAGGGAGAGACCAGCTGCTATCAACATCCCCGTGAAGAGTATTGACGACACGTCCAACTTTGATGACTTTCCCGACGCTGACCTGCGATGGCGTAAGTAGCAATGTCTCGGATTGGCACGATCCTACCTACCTCACTGCAACCCTACTTCACCTCGGTACCATCCTAGTTGACCTCGGTACCATCCTAGTTGACCATGGTACCATCCTAGTTGACCTTGGTACCATGCTAGTTGACCTTGGTACCATCCTAGTTGACCTTGGTACCATCCTAGTTGACCTCGGTACCATCCTAGTTGACCATGGTACCATCCTAGTTGACCTCGGTACCATCCTAGTTGACCTTGGTACCATCCTAGTTGACCTTGGTACCATCCTAGCTTATCTCGCCATTGCAATCTAATTGGTGTTGGTAAGGATGTTTGGTAGTGGGATGCTTAAATATCGTTTGTTTGTAACAAATACACAAATATTTGTGCTAACAGTGATTTATGTCCAAAACAGACATGCAGGATGTGACTTTGACACATACAACTGTTGGTAGACATCCCTTATTTAGCCTGTCAGCAATGTGTAAACAGAAGTTCTGTGTGCAGTGAGTTTAATTTAAGTAATAATTAAAATCAATCAAATCATCAAACTAATTCCCTTTGTTCATTGCATTAAGTATCAGCATCTTTGAATAGATTCTTATCTGGACACATAGCATTATAAACACTTTATATTATTATAAGTAACTTGTGATAAACATAATGTCCCAACTTTTCCATTTTATGTAGTTCTGAATGGACCGGACCCACTTAGAAATAATATGGTAGTTTATTTGATGATTAACTTGATCAAAACCAGACAACACGCTTTCACATCGCTGTCTCCCTCCCCACATTGCAATTCTCCATCCTGACACCGGGTCTTGTCTGTTACAGCGGCGGCGGTGCAGCCGGACGCGAGCAACGGCGCCAAGTACAACAACGACTGGGTGTTCCTCAACTACACCTACAAGCGCTTCGAAGGCCTCACGCAGCGCGGCCACCTCCACATGCCCACCTTCGCCAACAGTTGAGAGTGCCACACACCCGCACACGCCTGGGGGCGGCCGTCTTATTGTCACACGCGTTGTCATTCTGCACTCGTCCGTCGCCACGGCGACCAGTCATCAGACTGCTTGTTCTTTCACCGCCGTTGAGTTGGGGGCGGGGCGTCGAGTGGAGCCGTCTCACCGTCGTGCGAGCGAACGGTTGGAACTGTCGGCGGCGTTGTTGTTTCCACATTTGTGATATCGGTGCAGTTGCGGGTCGGACAATGTGCACTGAGCTGGCTACAGGCCCCGGGGTCGGGGGTCACAGGGCGCTGGATGCCGAGGCGATGCCTTGAGGGAGTGTTCCCGTCCGTGCTGGTTTTACGACCCACGTCTTTTACACTGGCTCATATCGTTTCCCTTCAGCATGCATACGCGTTTTGTTTGGGCTGCCGTCGTGACATCTGACAACTTTCATGCCACGGCAACGGGCTGCATGTTGCTGGTCTGTGACATTTGACCCAGCAGCAGGGCGGGCGTGGCTCCAGGAAATGGCCACATCGCCAGGAACGGTCAGCGTGCCTGGAAGTGGCCACGTCGCCAGGAAAGTTGTCGGTGACAGGTGTCTCACTCCGTAACATTTGTGGTGAGCTCAGCGCGTCAGTCTTTGTGATACACACAATCCGTACCACCAATTGTTTCAGTCAATTCTGCTAATTGTTTTAATTATGCTTATTTATAGGCTAGATTTGTACATACTACTACGTTGAACATTTGGTTGTATTATATTGTAATTATATTCCGGTTTCAGCCTGCTGTGGTTATGAATTCGTGCGCACGCGCTCGACGTGCGTGCGTGTGTGCATGATTGTGAAGAGTGCCTGATGTTGGTGTGTGTGTGTGTGTGTGCGTGTGCGTGCGTGCGTGTGTTCGTACGTGCGTGCGTGCGTGCGTACGTACGTACGTGCGTGTGTGCTTGCCTGTGCACGTGTGACACATGATGCCAGTTTGGAATGCTGCTGCTTAATAGGCACACTAAGTCAGAGAACAGTTTGCAGAATGTTTGTTGCGGAGTTTCATCTGGTCTCGGATCAGGTGTGAGGACCAGTAATGTGGGCATACCTCAAGCGTCAACCTTTCACTAAAGTACTAATTACGTGATATACATACATGTCCACACCTGATTTCAGCATCCTTCGGAAATGTTGATATCTGTACTTATAGACTGTGCATCGATACGTTCTATGTCGCCATGGTTTGTGTGATGACAGTCATTGTTCAGCTGTGACTTTATTCAGTTCGTGTAAGAACGAAAGTGTGCAGTCAAAACTACCTAAACCTTTCAGTCTGGTTAACAACAATCGATGGTTCACCATTCCAGATATGCTTTGTTGTTTGTGGGATGTTGTGAGTTTCTGCCGCGTTTGTATTTTGAGTGCCATTTATTTATGTGTAGTTTCAGGCAGTTGTTTTAGTTAATTTATTTTCTTCAACGTTCTCGTTATGCTGGGGTGTTGCGACTGGCATTCGTACGACGCAGTTCATCGTAGCATGGCGCTGCGTGACAGAGGTTTCGGCGGTTGTTGGAATATGTTCACTCCCCTCCCCACGTTCATGCCTGAGTTACATTGTACGAACTACGCTTATATGCAATGTCTTCACGTTCACACATTTCTGGGGTTCCAACTAAATTTGTACATAATTAATATGGTTATATATTGATACTTTAAGATATGTGTTACTCAGTAGAAGGACACTGTTGTTTTAACATCAGATCAACAGGGACGATACCCGAGTTATGTCTTCAAGTTGCACACCCAGCCAGCCATATTGGACACTCTCGCAGTTGGGCATTTTAATGACACAGTATTTTAGACACTGGATTTTTGAATTTGCCTCGGTGAGGAATGTTACTGTTTTAGGGCTGATTTAGGCTGCCGTGGTCTTACTACTACTACTACTACTTAATTAAGAGATGTTTAAATCTGAACGTTGGATGTAAATCTGAATTTTACAGTCTGCTCGGGTGTGAGGCACTTTTTATGCACGTTGTTATGTTCGGACCACTTCATTGGCCAAGCTTCATGTTAAGTTGCGTGATGCAGCTTTGGTCAGTGTGTGAAATCGCTTCAAGACAGTGGATATGATGAACACATAACACCGTGCTGTGCGTCCCATTTCGCTAGCGAAATCGCACAAGAAATGTTTGCAAAAACCACAGTGCTGTTAGAATGTGACGTTGCATGAACTGAAATTGTACTGCTTAGAAACCTTAACCTGCTACGCCCTGTGGAACCTGCTGTCCTGTGTATGCCATGCACAGAACCAAGCCACGGAGCCACGTATACCTGTCATGTCACCGAGTATTGTTTAGAGGTTACCGCCATGATTTTGTAAAATTGTGCCTAGACGGAATGAAGCTTTCATCATCATTTAAAACTCCCTCCTCAGTTCACCGAGTGCATCGCCACTCCAGGTCGTTTTATCAAATTTTTAGTGAGAATTGACTGATCATTACATCTGATAAACTGTAAATATGACTGGCTTTAGTGTACAGTTCATAAAGCCTGACCAATTTAGTAATGTTTCCAGAATCGTGGATAAACATCGTCAAGGATTCGTTGACTGATTTAACTAAAACTACATTAGTAACTTATAACAAAGTTTGATCAGATGTTCAGTGGATATTAAATTGTTTGTTTTTGTGTGAAACGAGACGATGTAGCGACCAAATGGTACTGAGGAGGGACTCATGAACACTACGGCTATGTCTAAGTTGACATTTCTGCTGGTGATGTGATTGCTGGTTGACTGAACTAGAGGGTGACGTAATTAATATACTTGATATTCACACACGGTCGTTCCGGAACTGTAGCAAGTGTAATGACGATATGTACATCTGAATACTTGCCACCACTCCGTTGGTGCTTGCAACAGTGCACCGTAGAAGGCTGTACCTAGCAGGCTGGCTGCTGTTTGTCGACTTGGTTCAAACATAATGCTTGGTCTTTCCCTGAGGCTAGTAGAAATTCCTTAGGAAGAGTAAGTCTGGGTAGCACTAGTCGCCCCTGGTGGGTGGCACTAGTCCCCCTGGTGGGTGGCACTAGTCCCCCTGGTGGGTAGCACAAGTCGCCCCATGAGTAGCTACATTCAAGTAGCTATATCCACTTTTTGTTTACAATTTAACAATGTAACATATTAAACAATGCCACCAGAGATTCCAGTTATCTCCCTTCACAAAATGCATTACTCGGACATACTAAAGAAAGCAAACTACGGAGAAAGTGAGTAGTTGCTGAGCCAACTATTGATGACAATAAGTCACAGTCTGCAGTGACATTGCTGATGTGTTAGCATGAAGTGATGTCATCGTGATGCTGACGTGAATATATAACAACCCACTCCCAATACTAAGATGAATAACATATAAAATTGTTATTTATTTATGTCTAAGGAGCTTTGTAGATGAACAGACAAGTTTGCGTAAAACGTTCGCATTTTGGCGTTATCCACCCAAAATGGGGCACTAGTGATTTTTCATGGGGTTGAGTAATGTATTAAAGCTACAAGTTCCCTGAGCCAGTGGGTTGTATATCTTATGTTCTACCCCAGCGTTAATGGTCTGATGTGTCTGGTGATAACAGGGTCGGTGATTGTTGAAGTTTGTTGAGACTATGTAAGGTAGGCATGACTCAAACCTGATGCTTGCTCTGTTGCTGGCATCGTAGACACGCGCACAAGTCTCCTGTGTTTGTATGTTAATGCAGCAGCACACTATTTTAGGAACGTGGATGTTCCGCTGTAATAAAGTGTACAGACTATGTTGAATGGTGTTCTGGTGTCGACTGTTTGTAGACGTTTTTCTTCCCAACCAGCAGATCCAGCCGTGCATGAAAGCTCACCTGTTGCAGTTAGACAAATTGCCTGTGGCAGCGGCTTTTCTGTGCGATTAAAACACTAAGTAATGGGAACTTTAACTAAAAATTATTGATTAGTTCAGGGAATAAAAGTAATCCTGTTCTTTTTCGACTACTGTCTCTCCTTAGCTTTATTTTGCCAATATTGTACTTCACACTTGGATGCAATTCATCATGTCAAAACAGGTGTGAATGTCATGTTTCTCCATGTTTACTTAAGGAGAGACACTGCAGTCTGAAATGTGTCAAAAATTTGTTTTATGAAATTTGTTTATAATTTTTTTGACATGATTACTTCATAATAAATTATTCTTTTTTAACATATACTCAGTGCTGTCACTATGTTAGCATTAAACACAACTATACCCCAGAAACTAATGCACACCAAAATATTTAAATTGTCCTTTTCCTTATTTTGCATGCATTTCATGTGTTGATGATTGCCTGACATGCCACGATAATTTATGGACGTAGAGACTGCATTTCTAAATTGAAATTTAGGGTAAAATGGTGTCCCGATCTAATTTATGTTTCTTTACTTGATAACTTAAATCAATTTGATACAAATATGTTGATGGAATGTTATAATTATGTTATCAGTATGCATGTTATAAGATGACCACAAGACCAAATCTGTGTAGGGTTAATAATATATGACCACAGTATGAATGGGTGTGTCGGACATGTGTACGGATTAAGGGGGGAGGGGTAAACAATTAAATATCTGGGTCACTAATAATGAAGTATTACTTGTAGAACCATTATATTTTATGTACATAGCAAGGCTATCATACATGCTGCGTATTTGCAACATCCAGTATGTTTAAAACATCAAATTTACTTAGATCATACTTTAGGTGTCATTTGTGATAAGTCATCTGAATAACGTCACGATCACAAGACAATTGTATAATAATTTATTAAGTTATTTACATAAATACAGCTGTACAGTTGAATATGTACAAGTGGTTGTTCCAGACGATTGTAGATATAATTTAGTAAGCACAACATTTGTATATTTTACTAAATCGTCTGACATTGTCCCCAGTAAGGAGGTTGTAATACAATGTATCACAATCAAACATACATAATGACAAACATTTGCTGTGATCAAAGGCAATCAAATTAATAATCATTTATAAATAATATACTTACATTAAAACATCCCATTTTAATGTATTCTAATAAATACACTGCTTTGTCAATAAGCTGTAAGTACTGTATTTACAAGCACAGGTACAATCAGTATAACTTCACATAATAAATCTAAATTTCGTAAGTGTATCTGTACTTCCTGTAATTATCTTCAAATACCAAAAAATTTATTGGAACAATAATTGTAGCTATGTCTGCATTGTTCAACAACACAATTGTTTAAACAGAACATAAATAAAGTCGATAAATAAATCCACTTAAAACTTGTCTGCTATGCTGCATTTCTAAACAGTTTGCAATTAGCTAATAACAAACTTGATGAAAGAAACTGGTCCAACAAGAGCAGGAAAAAATTATAACATTTAAAAACGGGTGAAGTCGATCTTGACTGGTTAGGGCTCACAATATTCTTCCAAGCCACTCTGTCATTTCTAGAATGATGAATCGTATCAATATCTGCAACTTCTAGCATAATATTGAAGAGAAACCACCAAACATATGCCTGCCAAAATCTATATTACCCCGATATATATATGCGCATGAATAATCATCGTGCAATGTCACAATAGTTTTTAATGTTTGCTACACATGGCAGTGAACAGTGCTGATTTATTCTGTATTATTAGTCTAACAAAGTTTAACGTATATTTTGACCTTTTTACAACGTAAAATTGTTAGACGGGCAATATAGAAAAAGTTACTCTGGCCACAGCAGTTACCTTGAGTACATCCCACACAGCTTCACAGCACTGGTGCGGGAGTAGGTCTATAGCTGTCATTTCTGACATCACCACTGACCATGACTGAGTCACCATAAAGACAGTCACAACATTGTAACATGTCACCCAATGCCATCATTGCAACAAGGTAAGATGTCACCAGTGTCACTGAGATCTAAGATGTCACCCAATGTCATCAATGTTACTGAGCTCTGACATGTCACCAGTGTCACAGTGCTGTCATGTGCCACCAATGTCACCCGTGTTGCAGTGCTCTGTCATGTGTCACATAATGTCGAATATAATGTTTACTATTTCACACAATGTCACCATAGCGAGAGTTGTGTAATGTGACAAACGTTTGCCTGATGGCGTTTGTAGGGCAGTCAGCTGGAGAGCATGTTCCTGAAGGCCATCAGGATGACCTCCTTCATGAACTCAGCCTGCGCGTCCAACATGTACTGGATCTCCTGGCCACTGTCATCTTCTACAACACACGTGACATCTACAGCACAACTGACATATCTATGGCACATGTGACACATCTACAGTACATATGGCATACAATACATAACACAGCACCAACACGTGACACAACAAAGCTACAACACATGTCACACATCTACAACACAAATGATACATATACAACATAAATAACACATTTAAAACCCACACCAACAACACATGTGATAAAGTGGCCTGGGCATGGACTGGCCAGTGGCCACTAATGTCCTCTAAAACACATGACTCATACTACCCCATATACCAATGTTTTACTGCTGCTGATGACGACGACCGTTTCTTTTATATCTAATAATAACTTAATATATCTTCGACTGTGCTTAAATCCCTGGAAACCAAGCTCAGAGGTGCATCAAGGCAAGACGATTGCTCAATAAAAAAAAAGATGGACCGATATGCCAAGGACCTAAGGTAGATATATTATGTTGGACAAAATATGAAGTTGCGACTTTTGCACCCCAGGCTACTCACCCCCGTCACCAAACTCATGGATGTCAAGGATCGCCTCCCTGAACATGTCAGCGATGCCGTACAGGAAGTTGAGTTTGTCACGTGAGTTCTCCAGCACCACACACACGTCGTTGACGATGTTGATCACCCAACTGATGGAGTTGTCATGACGGATACAAACCTGCAGGGTGAAGAAACATTGCCATCAAAGGTTTATCTATTTTGTGGATATCGATATAAGAACAAGCTATTTTAAGAACAAGCTATTTACTGCATATTTTAGTAATATATATGTGTACTCTGTCAGCATATTCTATCAAAGTATATTTTCAACAAATTAATTGTTGCATGTAACAATGCATATAAAATATTGAACAGTTTGCCTATGAGATGTAGCACTAGCCATATGTTTGCTATTGCTAATGTCAATTCATGTAGATGTATACTGTAATCAGAAAGGCTATTTTAGCATTACAACTAAAATTTTAGGCTAATAATGTTATTTTAACAAATATATTTTTTTTATTTATAAAAACGATTGGCATGCGACGGACACAAAAACGAATGTTCTTGCCGAATATTCGGTACTTACAAGGCACATGGACGTGATGATGCTGGCCAGTTCTGTGACACGGCCATTGATGGCCTTGCTGTTGAGTACGTTCAGAGTGATCGTGTCTCCACACAGGTACAGCAGGTTGGCAATGTTCTCAGCCAGCCACTCGTCTGGCGAACCTGACACACAGACATCACGTACAAGATATACATTTCATTGTATGTACTGTATACTGTAACATCCTTATAAGGGGGTTCCAAGTTACAGCCATGTACTGCTTGATAAAACTTCTTATATAATGTGGTTATAATGCAGTCATTAGGACTGATCGGAGTACTTGTTCAGTAAAACACTATCTTATCATCTGTGGGAAGGCTATTTGAACACTATATCCACCTCTAAGTACATAATTCATTTATAGATGGATTTATTCTTACAGTACTGAATGTCAAACTGCTGAGTAAATATTTGAAATATATGTAGAATATCAAAAATAGACGTTTTTGTTGTTGAGTTTGTCATCAAAGGTTGTCCTTACTTGTGAGTTCATCAATGACACTGATGATATCATCCTCAGTCCAGTCCTTGCTGTAGCTGTGCAGCACCTTGAAGGCATTGGCCAAGTCACCAAAGCACACAGATGCCTGCTCCTTGTTGACAGGTGTACTCTCACACATCTCATACCACTGGATCTCGTCTAAACACACGACACTGACGTCACATCTCATGCCACTGGATCTCATCTGAACACACGACACTGACGTCACATCTCATACCACTGGATCTCATCTGAACACACGACACTGACGTCACATCTTATACCACTGGATCTCATCTAAACACACGACACAGACGTCACATCTCATACCACTGGATGTCATCTAAACACACGACACTGACGTCACTTCTCATACCACTTTATCTCGTCTAAACACACAACACTGTCGTCACATCTCATACCACTTTATCTCGTCTAAACTCACGACACTGACGTCACATCTCACACCACTGGATCTCGTCTAAACACACGACACTGACGTCACATCTCATACCACTGGACCTCATCTAAACACACGACACTGACGTCACATCTCATACCACTGGATCTCATCTAAACACATGACACTGATGTCACATCTCATACCACTGGATCTCGTCTAAACACATGACGCTGACGTCACATCTCATACCACGGGATCTCGTCTAAACACATCACACTGACGTCACATCTCATACCACTGGATCTCATCTAAACACACGACACTGACGTCACATCTCATACCACTGGATCTCGTCTGAACACACGACACTGACGTCACATCTCATACCACTGGATCTCATCTAAACACACAACACTGACGTCACATCTCATAACACTGGATCTCGTCTAAACACGTGACACTGATGTCACATCTCATACCACTGGATCTCGTCTAAACACATGACTTTGACGTCACATCTCATACCACTGGATCTCATCTAAACACACGACACTGACGTCACATCTCATACCACTGGATCTCGTCTGAACACACGACACTGACGTCACATCTCATACCACTGGATCTCATCTAAACACACAACACTGACGTCACATCTCATAACACTGGATCTCGTCTAAACACATGACACTGATGTCACATCTCATACCACTGGATCTCGTCTAAACACACGATACTGACGTCACATCTCATACCAATGGATCTCATCTGAACACACGACACTGACGTCACATCTCATGCCACTGGATCTCGTCTGAACACACGACACTGACGTCACATCTCACGCCACTGGATCTCGTCTGAACACACAACATTGACGTCTCATCTCATACCACTGGATCTTGTCTAAACACACGACACTGACGTCACATCTCATACCACTGGATCTCATCTAAACACACGAAACTGACATCACATCTCATACCACTGGATCTCGTCTAAACACACGACACTGACGTCACATCTCACACCACTGGATCTCGCCCAAACACACGACACTGACGTCACATCTCACACCACTGGATTTCGCCCAAACACACGACACTGACGTCACGTCTCACACCACTGGATCTCGTCTAAACACATGACACTGATGTCACATCTCATACCACTGGATCTCGTCTAAACACATGACACCGACGTCACATCTCACACCACTGGATCTCATGTAAACACACGACACTGATGTCACATCTCATACCACTGGATCTCATGTAAACACACGACACTGACATCACATCTCACACCACTGGATCTCATGTAAACACACGACACTGACGTCACATCTCACACCACTGGATCTCATGTAAACACACAACACTGATGTCACATCTCACACCACTGGATCTCATGTAAACACACGACACTGACATCACATCTCACACCACTGGATCTCATGTAAACACACGACACTGACGTCACATCTCACACCACTGGATCTCATGTAAACACACGACACTGATGTCACATCTCACACCACTGGATCTCATGTAAACACACGACACTGACATCACATCTCACACCACTGGATCTCATGTAAACACACGACACTGACGTCACATCTCATACCACTGGATCTCATGTAAACACACGACACTGACGTCACATCTCATACCACTGGATCTCATGTAAACACACGACACTGACGTCACATCTCACACCACTGGATCTCATGTAAACACACGACACTGACGTCACATCTCATACCACTGGATCTCATCTAAACACACGACACTGACGTCACGTGTCATACCACTGGATCTCATCTAAACACATGACACTAACGTCACATCTAACATCACTGGATCTCGTCTAAACACACGACACTGACGTCACATCTCACACCACTGGACCTCATCTAAACACACGACACTGACATCACATCTCATACCACTAGATCTCATCTAAACACACGACACTGACATCACATCTCATACCACTGGATCTCATCTAAACACACGACACTGACATCACATCTCATACCACTGGATCTCATCTAAACACACGACACTGACATCACATCTCATACCACTGGATCTCATCTAAACACACGACACTGACATCACATCTCATACCACTGGATCTCGTCTAATCACACGACACTGACGTCACATCTCATACCACTGGATCTCGTCTAAACACACGACACTGACGTCACATCTCATACCACTAGATCTTGTCTAAACACACGACACTGACGTCACATCTCATACCACTGGATCTCGTCTAAACACACGACACTGACGTCACATCTCATACCACTGGATCTCGTCTAAACACACGACACCGACGTCACATCTCACACCACTGGACCTCATCTAAACACACGACACTGACGTCACATCTCATACCACTAGATCTCGTCTAAACACACGACACTGACGTCACATCTCACACCACTGGATCTCATCTAAACACACGACACAGACGTCACATCTCATACCATTGGATCTCATCTAAACAAACGACACTGACGTCACATCTCATACCATTGGATCTCATCTAAACACACGACACTGACGTCACATCTCATACCACTAGATCTCGTCTAAACACACGACACTGACGTCACATCTCACACCACTGGACCTCATCTAAACACACGACACTGACGTCACATCTCATACCATTGGATCTCATCTAAACAAACGACATTGACGTCACATCTCATACCATTGGATCTCATCTAAACACACGACACTGACGTCACATCTCATACCACTGGATCTCGTCTAAACACACGACACTGACGTCACATCTCATACCACTGGATCTCATCTAAACACACGACACTGACGTCACATCTCATACCACATGATCTTATCTATTTTCAATATATAACACTTCAGTATTGCACTGTTGTTGTGTGAATGTTAATTCATCCTTAAATAATACAACAGTATGTCCAATGATTATAATAACATAACACTTTTGCTTGAAAAAAACTTGTTTCAAATTGCAAGTGTGAGGCAAAAGCATACATACCAAGAATATATTGATTTAGAGTCTGACAATCTAGTCACTACCCTCAAGAGAAAGTTCTCATATTCTGCATATAAACAGTACTCACCTCCACACATTGGTCCAAAGAGCAGAAAGAGCACCCTAGCCTGGTGCACCATGGGAAAGGGTTTGAGGATGAGACTGAGCCAGAATGCTTTGTCGCTGCCCCCCGTACACTGACTAAGGAACACACGGCGGAAGAACAACCTCACATGGAGCTCCAGGGTTGGGTAGGCACCTGGGTGAACACACGTATTTATTCAGATTCCAACATAAATTCAAAAGACATTATTATAAATTCAAAGACATTATGCATAATGGATGTTGCTTGATATTTATATTTGATGGTAACATTGTGTGGTTTTGTGTACTTATTGTTAATATTATCTTTAATATATATTTTATTATTTTATTCAGATTCCAACATAAAACAATAATATATATTAAAGATAATAAGAACAATAAGTACACAAAACCACACAATGTCACCACCAAATATAAATATCAAGCAACATCCATTATACATAATGTCTTTGAATTGTATAGATCTAAATGTTTCAGTTCTAGAAAAGATATCACAAATTGGAGCTTAATACAATTTGTTACAATTAGTCATACATTTGCTCAAACTAGAGCATTTTATAATTGTCATGGACAGGCCATGAAAACGATTAATTATTTCCTTAACGCCACCTGGCGATTAACGGCTAGTAATTAGCAGTCACAATAGGTGGCACTGCAGTTGGTTGAGTGGGATTTGGGTGTTGCGTGGGAGGAAGGCGCGGGACTCGAGACTTGCGACCAACGATCGAAGTCGAGATGTAATGAATTATCTTGAAAGATTGTGAGTAACTGTTTTATTTTCGATGTTGTGGAGCTAGCGATCAGTGACAATTTATAATAGGAACTTGCCAATAATTAGAATTTGTATCAGTTGCGAATTGGTTTTCCCTCGCGTCGTGGTGGTAAAATGAATGGTTTATCCGCCTGTATTCTAGGTTATTAAATCATAGGAATAATGTCGTCGTTTGTATGTATCCTGTGTTATAAGCTAATAGCGTTAGAGTAGCACTGTTATGGTGTCGATTATTTACAGTGAAGATATTTCAGAAAGTAAGAAGTTTGCTGAATTGTCCTGTATGTAATAACCCAAATTTGTGTATGTACTATGATACTCGCTAGAGGGCGGCATTGAGCCGGCGAGTGAAAGTTCAGATGTAGTTATCCAGACGGTCGCTGGAGGTTAACCATTGATGGGCCTGATGACACTTATTAGAATAGGGGAAAGGCCACTGTGTTAATTGTTAAATACTTTTATTCTACAGTGTGTGCTGCTCTAACTGATGCGCCAAGAAGTGTGTGCCTGACATTCCTGGCTTTGGGCAGGTACACATCGTGATTAATTCTTGTATTGTTGGTATGTATTTGTCTTAGTGCTATTGTTGCCATAAAGTTGTCAACAGAGAACATATGTCTTAAGTGGATTCAGTTGGTTGTGTTGCGCTGTTGGACAGTGTTTTAACTTACGGTTCATGTACTTAATTTTAATGTATATTGACATCAGTTTAAAGATGTTTACTTTGATTGATGGTAAAGGTATCCTGTGTTGTATTGTGTATGTGTATATATTTATATATGTGGTAACACTATGTTATTGTTACAGGGTCTTATCGTGTGTGATGTAAATAAAGAGAATTGTGAAACGATGATCCAGTGCTCCGTGTCCATCCTTGACATAATGTTGACTCTGCTGCTGGAAACTCTAAAAGTGTGTAGTTTTGCAGAGAATGTGAAGAACAGTGAAATTGTTGTTGCTATGACAACACAATGTGACAATACATGTTGGTGCTGTGAGAAGTCAGTGTGACAATATTCATGTTATGGCAACACAATGTGACAACAGTGTCATGCTGTTGCTGACAATACAGTGTGACATGTTGGTGCTGGGACAACACAATGTGACAACAGTGTCATGCTGTTGCTGACAATACAGTGTGACATGTTGGTGCTGGGACAACACAATGTGGCCTACTTGACATAGATCAGTGTTGTTGTACCTGCTTTACACTTGACGATGTTGTTGAGATGTCGCAGCATGAGTGTGTTCTCTCCGACCGTCTCGAATGTCTTGATACATTCCTTGTCGTCCCAGCCTGCTATCACTGTGTGCAGGAACTTGCCATAACACACCAGAGCTATACACTTGGTTGGGTTCTCACAAGACTTATGAAAGCTGCACAAATACTGAAAGTAACATATCACTATCGTTAAATCAATTTTCTTTCTTCAAATTTATCACAATTTATTTGTTAATCTTTGCAATAATTATAAAAAATATTGCTTATAGATTTAATATTTAACTCTACTGTACCAACTGCAGCAGCATGGTGTTGATAATAAGAAGGCCATGACTAGGAAAGAGTTAATTTTGCGCAATCGGAACTCCAACAAATCAAAATACTAAGCCACCAATAAAACAAAGGTACATATGTTTTTAAATATATATATTTTAACTCACCTTCTGAAGAAACTGCTGAATCAGTTTTAATCTGTCTTTTGTTGCATATAGGCAGGTTGACCTTTTCATTAAAAGACCTAAGAGCACAATTACAAAATAATAAATTTTAGTAAAGGCATTATGTTGCTAAACAATATCCCAAAATAACAACTAAAACAACGTCCCACTGCATGAATATAATATAAATTGACATATATTTTCTAAGGAGAAAACATTTACAACTACCACTTTTATATCAAACAATTGTACTACCATTATAAAATGATACTTCAACAAGTTTGCATATAAACAGTTCACTCACCCAGTCTGTGAAACTGCTTGCTAAAGTATGCCTGTTGTGGAACAGTGAGTGCTGAATGTAGGATTGGTTGAGGAAGGAGATGCTGTTCAGCCCAACTTGTGTTCTTGTATAACTCTACCATATTTCTCATTGCCTTTGATGTAATTGTCATGATACTCAGTTCTTCCACTGCAAAAATAAACATGTTTTGTTTGAACCAGTTAAAATATATGCATGGTTTAAAAAAACATGCAATGTCATGAACAATGTTTGTAAGGACATAAATTAGACAGATAATTTTAGCATATGTATGGCGGTTCCAGTTTCTTTTATATTCATAACCCAAAGCTTCATCAGCTTGAGAACTGAACCAATGTTTCTGAGAGGTAACTTTACACAATTTCACCAATTAAAGCTAGTCATGTTTTAGAATAATGATGGATGGCTTGGTTTATTTAAGCAAACATATACCATGGTAATGACTGTTGGTATATATGTTATCCTGCTGGAAACTACTGCAGTTATAACAAATATAACCTTTTCAGTTATAGCAGCAAATGCACTGCTAAATATATCCTCCAAACAAGAATCATTCCTCTCAATCTTGTTAAGAGAAATTGCGTTTTAAAGATTCATGTGTTGGTGGTTCATAGATCTTTACTCATTAATTGTACAATGTAATTAAATTATTTAAATGTTTTTAAAAAAACGAATTTCTCTGAAAATTATCAACTATTCGTGTAGCCATCTAAAAACTTCAAGGCAAACAATTAAAGAAGGTATGATTGACAGTTGTAAAGATAATGCACAACACTAAAGTTAAACAAATAGTATAAATTGCCTATGAAATTGTGTGCTTGAGTTGTAAAGACATGTAACTGTTATGATCTGTACCTCAAAAAATGTATTACAATTACTATGGTGTTCAATTTTTATAACATCTCAACAGTAATTTCATCATCTGCTTGTTTTGAGGGTCAATATGCCCTGAACAGCTTAAGCCAATCAATAAGATTGCTTCTTATCAATATACTGAACCAATCTTCCACCTTCCACCATGTTCCACTAAATCATAGGTATTACAGAAATTTCTATTATTAAAACATTATTTCCAATACTCTGACATTACCTGGAAGATATGTGTAAACTAAGAACTTTAACTCCAATGGCAAGATTTCAAAGAAACCAAGAGGTCCTGTATTGATGGTTTTTGTTTTGCAGTCAGTTTTTTCCTTCATTTCCAATCGTTGTGACCGACGTGGCTTTTTACAGGGAAACATCAACTTCAAACTTGCCATTGACATTTGTAATGTGTTGAAGAAAGAAACCTAAAAGCAAAAATAGCATGCAAATAAAACAATAAAAAACTTAAATATAAAGAAAAACGTATGAAGTACTTGTGAGCTGTGTAGAGATGCCAAATAACAAAGAAAAAGGGACTAAAGTTTAAATATTTATGAAAACATTAATAAATTTATAAGTCAAATCTGACAAAAATGGGCAACAATGTCAGTGTCAACACTGACTAGTCTGTCAAATTATGTTTCAAGTAAAAATTAAAGGCGTTATAAATGCTTAATTTGTCCCCGATACCGATTAACAACATTCCTTCTGAATAATGGCAATTATTAAATTCTATGAATAATTTTATTATTAACAACTGATAGATTTTGGAGCACCATTTCCATGCAACATCACCGAGACGTCAACAACGCACCTACTAGGGAACAGACCAAACCAGAGCGAACTTACTTTTCAGTCTTCGACGTTGCAAATAAAATTGTCTAAAATATTAAAACATCACCACCGTCACCGTTTCTGTACCGGGTATATAACTTATCGATAAAATAACATGTTATTATCAATTACAGTATATTTTAGTCTATACAGACGCCTCACCTGCAGAGCTTTAAAAATTAACTGCCATACGCGTCTTCGGTAATGTCGTCTGCATCGCAATCATTCTCTGGCGCGAAGGCTGTTTTACGGTTTCGGTTGCACGGGTTTAGATTCATAATTAAATCAACAATATGTTAGTAGGGCCACAGTTATAGTAATCATGCTAGCATATCAGGTCAACAAAAGTTATATAAATTTGATATAGATTATTAAAATTAGTACACAAATAATCAGATTAATGTTGATCAATATCAACGACTGGGTAATCTTATACATATTTACGCCGTTTTCTACAATACACAACATGGCGGGCCCTACGACTAGTTTTAAGAAAGTAACACGTCTTAAAGCTCCACTGATACCAGGAACAAAACCTTCGTTGCATAACAACCAACTACTGGTATCAACTGGAATACCGTCATTTGATAATACATTAGGTTTGCAGATTGGCTTTTTATTACTAGACTTATTCGCTAATATCTCCTATTATCGCCCACATGCATTGCCGGTCTTGGCACCTGCATGCTTGCTGGCAGCATGTTGCATGCAGTGTGTTCTGTGTAATTTCCTAGACAACCGCATTCGCACATAGTTGATAACGTTATAACTGCTGTCTTCAAAAAATTATTGTCATTGACACATACTGATGAATTTATAATCAGCGTTGTATTCTTACAAGGTGCCGCATCAACACCCCAGACGCAGTGTTCCCGACCCCTACATGGCTACAAGTACAACTTACATACAAAACCCTATAGCATTTCAAGCAGCAATCATTAACTGCCTTTTCACGACACCCGATCACCGAAATTGCCTGTAGCAAACAAGTAAACTCATGCAGTGCATGCGCACACGCAAACACCACAAACTCAAGTTTGGGCTGTTTGGAGCAAATTACCTATGACCAGAACCCTACTTCTCATCCACATACATAGGTATATGGCACAGAAAGAGAATCATTAGATATGTACTCAAAAGCAAATAAGCTATATATGTTGTGTTTCTGTTGCAGGTGGAGGTCTGGCAGTTGGAACTGTTCTTCTAATAGGTATAGTTACCAACATGCACACGCACACGCACACGCACACGCACACGCACACGCACACACACACACACACACACACACACACACACACACATGGTCTCTCAGAATGAACATGGCATCAGCCAAGGATCAGTTTACCACTGAAAATTTAGAAATCAGAAGTGATTCTGGAGCTAGATTAACAGATCAAGTTCTAGGTAGAAATTATTAATGTTCTTTCAGTAATGTTGTTGGAATATGCAAGTGTTTGCCTGGCTCTGTATTTATTTAAAATTGGTAATCCGCAAATAAATATATGGAAATTAGTTACTATGAGCAGTACCTACAGGATGCATAAACGAGTCATTATTTGTTGTGACAAACAGAGGAAGATGTCTATGGAAGCTACAGCAAGCTAATGCTGAAGTTCTATCTGGCTGAGGCAGTTCTGAGCAAACACAGCATGCTTGTGGCAAGTGCTGATGTTGATCCTCAACAGCTGACAAAGGTATTCCTTGTGTATGAGTAGTGATGTATATACTTCAACTTTTACTTGTCTTGTTATGAAATATTTTCACAAGTAGTTTGTTTTGCATTATGCAGAATAAAAACAATATATATATATCTGAAACATCCCCATAAGAGCTCTTGTGCCACAGTGTCATTTTATATTTTTCTTGCAGGTATAACATTATTATGATTTAGCTACATTAGCAGCTGACATTTGTGAGAATTGTTTTTCGATTGATAACATTTATAAGTAATATTTTATTGGGACATTAAAAAACTTATTAATAGCTTTCAAGTAGCATTTTGATTGTCTTTTACAATTATTGATGCAATGATTTTCATTATCATTGTTAGATGGTCTTTTGCTGCTTGCACATAGGAGCTTCCGGGTCCAATTGTGGTCGACCCGGGTGTGGATGCAACAACCAGTGGCCCAGGAGACAATGACATGAAGATTGCGTGGCGCTATAAGAACATGCCTCAAGTCCAGGTGACTATAGAGTAGGCCTTCTCAGAACATAGGCCTTTTCAGAACATGTCTTCTTTGTCAATGTCAGGTCAAATGTTGTGATTTTATGTCAACAGTTACAGTCTGGATTAATTTGATATGGTAGGTCAAGTATAGTATGGTAACACAATATTAATTTAGATGGCACGTGCAGTGTGTGTAACATTTCCAATGCGATAAACAGATGTTGAACATGTTTGGTTAGTGATGTAACTCTGGTACTCTGGTTTCTGTGCAGACATATCATTCACAACGTATAATTTATACTAAACATGTTTCCATTTCAGTCAAGTCCATCTGGTGTCCAGTTTGGGCACTACTATGATATGACTAAACAGATGAGTGAAGATTTGCTGCAGGCAACAGATATAACATACTTTCATCCGGAGGAACAAGATTGTCACTGTCAGAGGCAAGTGGTCTAGTAGAAATGATTCTCAAACATTCAGCATGTTTTTTGTCTGAATTCTGTTGCATTCATGTTTGATTAAGTTACCACTCAGAATCATTGGTTGTGACCTTCATGACACCTTCATTAGCATTGTTGTGTACTTATCTCGGCTATCATGTGACACTGCTGGTGGCAGTCACATGACAGCATTCAAAAAAATATTGCAGGAAGGTTTTGTGGAACTTTCTGACACACTGATATCCTTGGCTGTGGTCATCCAAGAAGACTTTTAACACAGACATAACAACACCGTAAAATCTATAATGGGAACCCAGAGAGAACTGATATTTGTCATTGCACCAGGCTGTCATCAAACGTAGGTAGGTGAAACAAGCAGGTAACAGGGATGTACAGTCTACTGACAGCTGTAATAGGGCGTGCAAGTTTCGGGGGCAATTGGGGGCAGGACGTTCATATTCTCCATGTTACCGTATAGGACTTTGTTTTGTTTTTGGTTGTAATAATCGAACTGTTCCCAACTTGTGTTTTCCGTTGTCTGAAGGATTATTACAAGCAGAAGCAGTGGAACACTTTGCCGGTGACAATGATCACGGAAACCATGAATTTTAATCAATTATTATGGTGGTTGCCATGGCATCGCTGGCTTGTACTTGTGTTTGGCGATCTTCACTAATAATAAAAAGTGCCATTTTTCGCGCAGTACAACCTGTTTGGGGCAAACGTATACATGTGTTATGATTATGTGCATTTAGACAACTTGTCACATATAAGTGCTTATCGAAACCACAACATACAGCAATGTAAAATGCAAATCCCACAAAAGACACACAAGGCCTAAAATTGTGGGGAGTGTTTATTATCTGCACTACGCAAATCGCTATATGTCTATGATAGTGGGGTAAACTCAATATTAAATCGGACATTTAAGATAAGAAAGGTATAAAACAAGATATTTATGACCTGATTTCCTAGTATTCATCAGTCGGAAGTTACAACTGTCATCCATCGAATAGTATTCTTAGTGTCCAGTCCCCAATCAGCTCCAGTCCCGCGGAGTCTCGCCATGTATCGTGGCCAAGTTGCAGGCCCTATACGACAGAACAGACCTAACTTCAGTGGAACCAACGACACAGAATCAACACAGGACTAGTAGTAGAAAGCAGAAGTCAATATTCAGTATTCTCATGGTCTGATAAATATATGCCAAGAGACAACAATGCAGAAAATGTGTGTGTGTATATATATATATATATATATATATATGTAGTATACTAGTAAGCTCCTTCGGTCATGGCTGAAGCATCCTAACTGTTCTGACTGCTTGGCTGCGGGAGAGGCAGACTCTACCACAAAGGTCACATCTGTGTGTGGTTTCTGGTCTGCTGGAGTTGCTGCGCTCATTTCTACATATGATATATGCTACATTTGTGTATTCTAAATGCATGTTTATCAAGAATGTATTTCATCACATATGTTAAAATCAGATTTCTGACTGTTTTGTCACATTCTCTGTTGTTAGTTCACAAAGTGGGTGCCATGGGAAGATGCGGCCGTCATACGCAAGGCTACTGAAGGCAGTCAAAAGTCATATAGAGCATGGGAACTTTAGCACCGATGCACAATCACAGCAGAGGAACGTTTTGCGAATAGGTAGTGTATATATGCTATATATGCTACAGGAATTAGCTGATGAAAATGAAAGTCATGGTCTGAAGATGATGAACAAGTCAAAGACAAAGGTGATGATGGAAAATGACACACCAATATATGTCAAGAACACTCAGATTGAGAACGTTGAAAGCTACATCTACCTGGGACAGAGATACAGTACCAGAGACAAAAACCAAGACAAGGAGACTCAAAGAAGAATCACAACTGGATAGTCAGCATTCGCCAAGCACCGCGACATCTTCAAGGGTAAGATTGGAACGTGCTTGAAGAGACAAGTCTACAACTTGTGCGTACTTCCAGCAATGACATAAGGCGTGGACACATGGGCACTCGCCAGCCAAGCAAAGAACAAGCTAGCAGCCGCACAAACAAAGATGGAAAGGAGTATGTTAAATATCACATACCAGGACAAAAACCCATCTGGGTAAGAGAAAAGACACAGCCGTGATTGAACAAGTCAGAAGACGGAACTGGACCTGAACAGGGCATGTCAGCAGGATACAACATAACTGATGGACACTGTGTATCACTGTTGTCAGGAGATATAAACATCTTCATTATACATTTCTTTATAACATTGATATCACCATTACAACATAAATGAGTAGTAAGCAGTTCATTACATGGTTCTATTTTCATCATGTTACTATTATACAACTCTTGACATATTTTAATTAACATGGTTACGTTGAGTTTCAACACTCAGATAATATAATTGAGGAGGACCAGTTTTATTTATCTCTTCAGAAAAAAATTATCTTATAAGTACTCGACTAGCAATGAATTTACTGAAGGTAAACAAAATACTGAAGGCATCTTGAGTCTGAATGAGATGTTCTTGTTTGCAGGGGTACACAGCCTGGGATCACCCCAGTGGGGGGAAGAGGCAGGGATCATGGAAGGAGGCGCCTACGATCCCTCCCTTTGTCAGTTCCTCTTTGCCCTTCGAGCCACACTCAGGAGTTCATACGCAACGGCCATCATCACCATGCCAACACATCTATTCCAGGTAATCATCGCCATGCCAACACATCTATTCCAGGTAATCATTGCCATGCCAACACATCTATTCCAGATAATCATCACCATGCCAACACATCTATTCCAGGTAATCATCACCATGCCAACACATCTATTCCAGGTAATCATCACCATGCCAACACATCTATTCCAGGTAATCATCACCATGCCAACACATCTATTCCAGGTAATCATCACCATGCCAACACATCTATTCCAGGTAATCATCACCATGCCAACAAATCTATTCCAGGTAATCATCACCATGCCAACACATCTATTCCAGGTAATCATCACCATACCAACACATCTATTCTAGGTAATCATAACCAAGCCAACACATCTATTCCAGGTAATCATCATCATGCCTAGGCATCTGTTCCAGGTAATCATCATCATGCCAACATATCTGTTACAGGTAATCATCATGCAACACATCTATTCAGATAATCATCATCATGCCAACATATCTATTCCAGGTAATCATCACCATGCCAAAAAATCTATTCCAGGTAATCATCACCATGCCAACACATATTCCATGTAATCATCATCATGCCAACACATTTATTCCAAGTAATCATCACCATGCCAACACATCTATTCCAGGTAATCACCAAAACACAGCTGTAACTGTGTTGTGTCTGACACATGTGATACGTCGGTTGCTACTATCACTGTTGTGTGTGTTTTAGGACACGGCTTTCACTAAGAGGATAGAACACATGTGTGACACAGTGGTGCGACTGGACTCCTTCGTTGGCAGTGACAAAGAGAAGAACCCTGCTTTTAAGGAATACCACGGTATGTTGACATCCTGTCACCATGGTAGGTTCCTCTTGGAACCAGAGGGCAATAAAATCACATCCATTCATGGCAGATGTTTTATGACTTTTGCGTAAAAATAATAAAATAAAATAATAAAAATAATGTGTAAAAATTATTTTCAGGGAATGAACATTTAAAAGAAATTTTTCTCCTTGTTCAGTTGCCATCATCAGATTGCTGTCACTATGTGTGTCCATTCACATTTGTTACAGGTTTGTTTCAAGTGGTGAAGCTGCCACGACTGAATGCGTTGACCTGTCATGAGCTCGACACATATGATCTAGCTTTCAAGCTTCGGCGGAAGAAATTTACCATTGAAGTGGGTGTCATTTTGGTTCATTTGTTTTATATAAACCACCATCTTTAAAAAAAAATTCAGCAACGTTGAGTCTGTTTTGTGTATAGTTTAAACAAACAATTTGCTGATGTTGTGTTAATTTCTTTTTGGATTTATTTAAGCATTTATTTAATTAGTCAACTGCATCACTAAATACGCCAACAACTTGAATTGTTATTTGTGTATAATAACGTTAAGACCTACTCAATTTATATATTACAGACTGATTCTACATATGCAACATTTTATGAGGTATATTGATCAATATCAATTTTTTATGGAACACCTGACCAGGAAACAATAATTAACCTGCGTGTGCAGGCATGGTTTTCCCTTGATGTCTCATTTCCATCCTAATCCCTTCATGATGCTTGCTGTTGTGCACACCTCAATTCTGGCTTACTGTGCCTGTGAGTTTATGCAGTGTAGACATCTCAGAAATCTAACTAAGAAAGATTTCACCAGAGTTTTCCACTTTAGATGACATGCATTTGAAAATCATAGGATTTTCGAGAGACCAGTGACTTTTCTGCTGTCTGTTGGTTCTATTTTTAACCATTAACACTGGTAGAATTAACACTGTCATTACATAATTTAGTCCAGTTATTTATTGTTCTACTTGAAAATGAGTCCTTTTTCCTACCTAACCGCCATCACTCCTTAACATTCACTGCCCTCTGGTTTGACAGCTTTAATTTGGGGAAAATATCCTCTCAATATTTTGCACTATGTTAAATTCTACTACTTTGACTCGTGTTATTCACACATTTATTTGCTCCACAGAAGCTCCATCTGCCCCCGGAGCTGGCCGACTCCACCGGACGGTCGCAGGAGGACGACACAGTTGCCCCTTGCTCCAGGACGACAAACACAAATAAACTTGACTTTTGAAATTCTCTAATTAATCTGTGATGTGTCCCATCAATTGTATTACTGACTTACTGTATGTGACCTGCTATATTGGATGGGGTGTTAAGTCACAGGCTTAGTCTGCACATGAGCCAAAAGTTTTTATTTTGTATGTTCAAATTTGTGATTTTGGCTGAAATGCGTGTACCAGTATACCTTATTTTTCAATGTAGAGTTATCTTACATGTCAAATAATTCACATCTAATAAACACACACGAGTATGATAATCACCAGAATCAAAACGACGAAATTTACTTATATTGCAAATGAAACTTTGCTGCGGCAGGTCAAATCTGTATTGCAACATGGTATGGTTTCTTCAGACACACATAAAAATATATAATTTTCACACATTACAGCTGTTAACAGTATGACAACATTAGTACTCATTGGTGTTTATGTAACTATTTGGACAGCATGTCTGTGAATTACTTTTCTGTACCAATGTTTTTGTATGACTGAGAATTGAACTTATAGTTGTCTGAACACACAGTTATTACAATTTAGTAAATGATTTATCTCTCAAGAAAGTTTTGGTTTTCTCTGTATAATTCGTCTCTCACAATGGACTGAATTTCATTTACTAAACAAAATCAACCAAGAAACCGGATCACTACATTCGAAGATAGTTATACATCCACACAACGATATGATCATATTCTTACAGAAATAAGGCATTTATTACAAGATGTAACCTTTACATGACTTTACACATGTCAGATGTAATACTGAATATATATAGTGTGACTACTATTGTATAACTTGTATACCAAGTACATTTTCTCATCAATACTTACAAATTAAGCACAGTTATGCTGCATCACAACATAAGAGATACATTATGTATTCTGAATTATACATGTGCATGTGATGATACATTGTCAACTCACAGAACTAGTCAAAATCTAATCACGAAACTAGTCATGTAGATCATGGCAGTGAACAAGGGTGGGTTCGTCTCGTACAACTTTCTTCTGTGAGCACAAGCAATATAATACTATGATACTACAAGCATGATTAATATTGTAGTATTATTACATAACAGTAACTATAACATAATATTCATAAGCCAAGTAAAATGTATCATAAATATGTCATAAAGAGGATGCATATACTTGAATATCTTTGAAATTCCATGACCTCTGTGTTTCCGTTAAATAAATCCACACACAAAACTTACATTTGCACATGATAGTTACACAAAATATATATTTTCTATTTTGAAATGTCATGCTTTCAAGGCTATGGGTTTTACCTAATCAAATTCCAAGTTACTAAAATTGTCCACATACCATATGAACCCATTGTAATCCATACAACTTTATGATTAGCAAGACCGTCTGTTTTTTCAAGTATTTCACTTTGAAGCTACTTGCATTCACTGCCTTTGTGCAGACCGTATCCTATGTGATTGCTTATTTTGAACACCATTTAATTATTCTTGGCATAGGCACCAAATACAACAGCTTGTTCTTCACAATAACCATGATTAATCACAATCAAGTTCATGTTGACCTTTGGCCTGGCAGCAACTGCTGGCGAATACATTCTTGTCTCCTCCCAACAGCTGAAGCCAAAACTAATACTGACCAGGAAACCTCAACCAATGATGAACAAGAGACAGACATTGTAGAAATTGAAGACAGAAATGAGAACAAACGATATGTGTAATGCACCCAAACAAAACCAGATATTACTACATTTGATATGGTAAAACAATATAGTGGGCCAATTACATAAACTAGTTTAAAATTAATTAAGTGCCATTTTTGTGGGATTTAAATCAATCAAGCGTTGCTATCAATGGTATTGATATAACCCCATGTGTGATAATTTTGTGTAATGACAATCACTCATATGACAACTATGTGTGTGAATACACATGTAAACAATAACACATCTACAAAAGAGCCAAAGATGTGTTGAAAGCAAGTACAGCTGTACATGAAAAAGGAAGATCTGTGGAAAATAATGAGACATCATGTTAAGAAACATTGAATACATCATATGCACTAGTGACTATCTAGATGAATCACAGAACAGTTTAGAGAAACCAGATAGATAATTTTACATAAATCATATGGATTACAGTGTTGTCAAGTCCCAAACATAACAGCTATTTTACATATGTTCGGACAGTGTACAAAACTATTTTATGTATCCTTCAGACATAGAAACATTGAGCATTGATAACATTTGCATTATCAGATAACATAAACAATTTCAGGTTCCTTCCCATCTGCATTTTTTACATTTCCTGTATAATATTTTTTTTTCATAATTCACAACTAACAAATTTCAACTCAATGAATTGAAACTTTTAGAAATAAGAAATCTGCTTTATTATTCTTCCAACTTGCTGAACAATCAAGAAATCAAACACTCCCAGCACTGCATACGTGGGGCAGAATATTGCCACATCAATAAGTCTTATTATTTCAACAGATTAGTTTGAGTGACACGAGCATGGTATGAGGTTACAATACAAACCTTTTTATATCCCCAAATATTTTTTCTGATGCGGTAGGGCAAAATTTGATTAAATAGGGCCCGGTTGCTTACAACATGGTAACGCCGTTCACAAAGGTTTCACACATGTAGAACTGATATGCCAGATGCTTATAAAAATGGCAGTATATTGTCATCATTTGTGCACATCTTATCATGCAACAACATCCTTATTTGTTAAGTCACTGGTAGTGTCAATAGCAAGTAGCGTCACTTCAAAAACCTTTCTGGATAATATCAACTGCTTTAGATTAATACCCATAAATTGCTTGACACCAATAATTGTATCAGAACAGTGTCACTAACAGTTAAGTTTAATCATCCTTAAAAAACAATTCTGCCAGGGTCATTAAAATCTTATCAGCATTTGATGCAGAATTAACTAGTAATTTGAACTGAGTCCATGTTTTTTGTGCGTGATGGCCAACAGAGTTGTGAGAGTTGGTTCAGAGTCCATTAGAAATTTGAGTCTGTGTTCTCATGTGAGGCAGCTGGCGTGGGTGAGTGAGTGAGTTTGTTCAACTGTTCACAACCCTGGCGGATTCGCTTGCGGAAAAACTCTGGTATCTGTGGCACAGTATCGGGCATTGTATCTGAAATAGCAGCTGGGCTAGCGGCATGCTGACGAGACATGTAGAAGGCAGAGTTCTGCATCTCGAATGCCGCCGCGGCAGCTGCCATGGAAGTGTTTTCAGGCGGCATGAAGTATCTGTTGGCAATGAACGCGTCTTGAGGCGACATGGCCTGGCCAAAGAATGGTGGGAAGCCGGCGTAGCCGCCTGTGTAGGCGGCGGCCACAATGTTTGTGTTCGGTTGTTGCTGCTGCGTTGACATCTGTGGAGCTGGTTGCTGCAGCTGGCCGCCCGTGTCCCACAGTTTCGTCTTCAGCTTCATGCCGTCGGCGTCGTGTAGCAATGGCGTGTTGTAGGTGTTTGCCATGAGCTGTGATTGCTTCTGTCGGCCAAGTAATGCAATGGGGAAACTCTGGTCCATCGGGTGGCCAGGGTTCATGTCAGTTCTCCCGACGCTCGACTGCTGTCGAGTGACGTCGTCCATGGCAGTGGAGGTCTGCAACACGGAGCTACTTACAATTGTACTCTGGGCTGACACTTGGCGATCATGCTGTGGATTGCTTGACTTCATGTTGGCTTCACTCCCGAGCAACGCACACTGTTGATCTGCCGTTGATAGCGTTGTACTTGTCTGCTGGTTGTGAAAAGACATGTCGTTGGCGGTCGTGTTGGGCAGACTGATGCTGGGTGCAATGTGGTGTTGGGGCAGCAGTTGTGGTGTCTGTGGGAACAGTTGTATGTGACTCACTGCGGTCTTATTGTCATTATCAGTTGCCTGCAACTGTTTGCCATTCGCCGACTCCGACTTGCACAGTTCAGACGACAACATGTCCCTACCTACGTCACCGACCATTTTAGCCTGACACAAGGCTGACGCCGCCATAACAGCCTGATGTTGGTCGTGTGAGAACTGTCCGCCTGGTGTCATTTCTAAGCCCTTGGGGTTGGTGCCACAGTTTGTAACGGGGACACTGCTATGCCCAGCCATCATGCCCAACATCTCGGATGCTATCTGTTCACGTTTCTTCAGTTCTAACTCGACACTGCTCTCTTGTAGCGGCGCGGTCGGAACAGGGTCACATGTACTGGGCTTTGCCTTCTTGCGTTTGTGCGAACGCTTCGGACGAGCTTCGCCAGCTGACGGGTTTCTACTCATCGCGTCCGTGTCGTGTTGGTTCAGCTCCAGCACTCTGCTCTCGTCGAGGACAGAACCCATGAAGAGTATCTGCATCGCCTCGTCCTCTTTGTGCTTGTTTCTCTGGTGTGTCTTTACGCTGTCGATACGCCGAGCACTGTAGTCACAAATGCTACACTTATACGGCCGTTGTTCCGAATGCACCAGGAGATGGCGCTTCAAGTGTTCGTGACGACTGACGGCCTTGCTACACACCGGACACTTGTACGGCTTCACGCCCGTGTGCGTCAACAGGTGACGCTTCAGCTTACTGTAGTTGCGGAAGCTCTTCTCGCACGAGTGGCACTTGTAGGGTCGATAGCTGGTGTGCGTTTGTAAGTGTCGCCGCAAATGGCTCCACGTAGGGTACAACCCCTTGCACACATGACAAGGGTGCTGGGGCTTGAAGTAGTTCGACAGAGATGCTTTATCCGCCTGCGAGTGTGAGCTACACAGACGTTCATATGCGGCAAACGATTCCAGGTCAGCCTCTGTGACTTTGTCTTTGCCATTACCATTGCCCTGACTCATCGGGATGCCGTTGCCCTTGTCACCCCATGATTGGTCATCGTTCTGGATCAGCAGCTTGCCCGTAGGCACGAGACTGGGAGAGTTCGTGCTCTGGATGGCCGCCTGTAGGGTGGACATGAAGTCCTTGCAACATTCAGTCTTCTTTGCACTTGCGTCGGATATGTTGGACATCGCCGTAACTTTGGCAGCGTTGGTCATCTCCCCATCTTGTGCCATGTCGTCCTGCTCATTTTTGAGACTGGAGATCATGCACTGGGCCATTCTGAAAGACAAACATTACATAAGTGGATGGTGTAGTCATCGTAAGCATGAACAGGTTGTACTGCTACCTACCGATGTAAAATATCACATTTTTTAGTTCTCAATGTTTCCAATTATTTTTTAACAGCTGATTGTTGGCAGTTAACAGCCAGCAGCCAACCATCAGTAAAATAATGGAATGTACTGAAGTTTATTAACCTCCAATGTTGTATATATACAATAATTAATTCAAGGGTTGTTTTCTCTAGCAATTTAAATAAAAATGATTATTTTCCATAAAGTATGCGCTTGCTGAAGTAAACAGAAGAGCAATAAAAATAGCAAAGGCGTCTGGATAATGTCTTGAAAATATCAAGCTACTCACAGTATTTGTTGGGAAAAGCTAGAAGACTGTAAACATAGCTGCTGTGCTCTAGCTTCACCATTCCTACCCTCTATAAAATCTGTAAAAAATGTTCCATCCAATTATCCAACTGATGATTTAAGCAGATGGACAGTGGCACTGAAACGACGGTACTAGTGAACAAAATTGACCTGACCAGGGACCATAACGAATAAGATGAACGCCGAACGGCCCATGACAATGACATTGTGGCTAGAGCCATGGTATTGCCATTGCAGTGGTTTTCATATAAGGCTAACACATAATTAATTAAGGTAATAATTAATACCAGTGTACCGAGTCTAGCCTGATGTCAGTGTCAGCCGCTGGGCATGTACCCCCTGGAGTGACGTCGTTTATCGCTCGTTTGCGCGCAAACTCCACGCACCGCCTGACATACACAGAACTACTTACTGTAGTTTATACAATGTTATAAAGCCGGTAGTACCTGACGACCGAACTAAAATCATGTGATGATTTGTCGTACGCACTTTGTAATTTCGTACATTCCAATCTTATTTTAGTTTACCCCCAGTGGGATTTTAGTGGCGAGAAGTTAGCTGCAGAGATGTGACGATGGGCATCACAAACTCGAAGACAGCACCAAGACGCAACGCCCACTAGAGCTCTCGATAAGTTTCCTGCGCCGCTGCGATAATAATTACGACACTTTCAGTCAAAAATAGCAGGTATCGCGCAGCTAACGGCCATAAAACTTTCTAGCATGCTAGCATTTGTCTGACGGTTTTGTGCAAACTTCTAGAACATATAATCCGCTCCCACATCATGACGCACTTTGATACCCACAATATACTCTTGTCTCAGACACCCAACATGGTTTCAGAAAACACAGATCAACAGAAACACAACTAATAGGAACAATTCATGACCTCGCACAGACACTCGATGAGGGAGGCCAAATGGACTGCATCCTCCTCGACTTCAGTAAAGCGTTTGATAAAGTACCCCACAGAAGACTACTATACACAAATTAAAATATTACGGAGTCGGTGGAAACACCCTAAAATGGATAGCATCATTCCTCCAAAACCGTACCCAAACTGTCCTTGTAAATGGCAAAACATCCATAGAGACCCCAGTCCTATCAGGAGTCCCGTAGGGCACTGTGTTGGGGCCGCTGCTGTTTCTGGCATACATCAATGATATGCCAGACTGCGTAACATCACAAATCAAACTATTTGCAGATGACAGTTTGTTGTATGCCAGAATCAGTGGCGAGGAAGACGCAGCGCGCCTGCAGGAGGACCTCAACAGACTCACCGAATGGGAAGAGACCTGGATGATGCACTTCCATCCAGCTAAATGTGAAACACTAAGGATCACGAATAAAGTTAAACCTATCAACTATGACTATACTATATCCACAACCACAAACTATCTCTAGCCATAGACCATATCCCTAAATCGAAGCAGGAGAAAGCCAGACAAAGGGCAACCAATCATGGAGAACGCATACACAACACTGCAAAACACCTAGGCGTAAACATCAATAGCAAACTGTCCTGGAATCATCATGTAGATGCAATCACAAAGAAAGCAAATAGTACCCTCGCATTTCTTAGACGCAATACCAGCAACTGCCCAAAACCAGTCAAATCATACTGCTATGAAACCTATGTCAGACTCACACTAGAATATGCCTCCACTGTCTGGGATCCAACTACAAAACACAATATAAATAAAATGGAAATGGTGCAGATGCGTGCAGCCAGATACGTACACAGTGACTGGCGCCGCCACAGTAGCCCAACTGAAATGATGAACCAATTGCAATGGCAGACCTTAGAACACCGCAGACACACAGCTAGACTCACTATGATGTACAAAATCCAACACAACTTAATAGACATCCCTCTCAACAAATACACACAGCCAGCGCGTACCCACTGTGCCACAGAACATCTAGCCGCTGGGCGTAGAGGGCACCCCTTACAACTCAGGGTTCAACGCTCCCGACTACAAGCATACAAACACTCATTCTTCATAAGCCCTATAGAACCCTGGAACAAACTCACAGTGCAAACAATAAATGCTTTCAAACAGTGCCGTAAATTGAGCGTGACAGCTCTATGCTCCACTACAGACCTTAAGGCATAACTAATCGGAACTACAGTTTTTAACATGCACTTTTTTTTTTAAATATATATTATTAAAAAAAAAATTATAAACATCACCATTATTATTATTACAGTTTTTAATCAGCACTTGAACATGCGCACACTATCCACGAAGTCGTCAAAATTGACGGTAGTGGATTACCGGAAGAAGAAGACAGCATATTATCCGAAAATTATACGCACTGATGTTGCAAGCTTCGTTCAGTACGATGTCGCGCTTACATTTTTCCGATCGTTAAAGACGTTCCGATTGTCGTTCAAAGCAATTAAATATAACGTGTTTTTTTTTTTATAAATCACTGTCACGGATTATGGCGCACTACATTCACGTGATTTACGCTTGCTATCAAAATGTGCTTCAAAAGTTGTTTGCCTCAAATAACTTTGCTGAGAGATTATATACATCCTAACGAACAACCCGTAGTATTTATACCATAAATGCTTTGTCATTTCGCTGCATATTGATGATTTTACATATATCGCGCATGCGCAGAAACGTCAATCGGAACGTTTATAACGCCGGAAAAAAGTAAGCGCCACAACGCAACTAAGCTTGTTGGTGACGTCAAAAATGACGCTTTGATTCCCGTCAGGATTTAGTCTCCCTTAACCGACTGTCGGTCGGCTGCGGAACTACGCCGAGAAGACAGTCTGGCCACTATACTTGGAGCGAAAAAGCTGTTAGAAGTCTTTGAATGGGTTCAGTCTTTAAGTGACTGATACTTTGAGAGCACAGTTTGGGAGCTCTCAATCATTTCATTCTGACGCCCCTGCCTGACGGACTGAATGTATCCTGGACACTCCCAGGGACCCTGTCAATGATTTCACTGTCTGGTGCACATATTACACATAGGGACCGTCTCATCATTCTCTGGTGCACTAGTAACTCTTAGGGACCATCTCGATCATCATTCTCTAGTACTGGGCTGATGATTCTTAGGGATTGTGTTGATCATCATTCTCTGATGCACAGGTGAATGTTAGGGACTGTCTCAGTCATCATTCTCTGATGCTCTGATTCTCTTAGGGACAATCTCAATCATCACTCTCTGATGAACTGGCGACTATTAGGGACCGTCTCAGTCATCATTCACTGGTGCCATGGTGACTCTTAGGGCCCATCTCAATCATAATTCTCTGATGGACTGGTGACTATTAGGGATAATCTCAGTCATCATTCACTGGTGTCCTGATGACTCTTAGGGACCATCTCAATCATAATTCTCTGATGGACTGGTGACTATTAGGGACCATCTCAGTTACTCTTTACACAATTTACTCACTTTTGTTGTGGACACAACCTCTCTCTGTCTCTCTCCCTCTCTGTTTTATGTGCACCTATTTTTCCAGTCTTCAGCATATGCTATGCTAACCTCAACAAGAGTTACATTTTTTGTACTTAACTTGATGACCTGGTAGAACTGACCAGTATGATGCTGCTAGCGAGAAACATGCTATCTGCCTTCTTCTACAGCCCACTTGTAGGTCTTACGTCTTATTTGTGTGAGTTGGATATTAATTCCTCTTTGTTTGGCAACCAAGATGCATGACATTTATGAAGAAAGAATTCATATTCATATTCATATTCATATTCATATTCATATTCATATTCATATTCATATTCATATTCATATTCATATTCATATTCATATTCATATTCATATTCATATTCATGCTTATGTACATGTATATATATATATATATATATATATATATATATATATATATATATATATATATATATATATATATATATATATATATATATATATATATATATATATATATTATAATGATAGAAGTAGTTTAATGCATTTCAAAAATATCACAAAACCAGCTAAACGTATGAAATGGAATCAGTGTGTGTGCACACAACATGTAGTGTTTGCATAAGGAACACCAGCAGGGTATGAACCTGCCACACACAACACTGAACCGATATTACCCTAAACTGTGCAAGTGAACAAAATAGTTTAGAGAAACATTTGACAATGCTTTTGCGTTAAAACACAGTATTCTAACTGCAACCATTCACAACTGTATTGTTAGAAAATGAATATACATGGTCTGATAGGAATACATAATTAACAGTACACGATCTGTAAAAGCATGCACAAACTCATTTTTCTAGACAAGACTGCTAATTGTGGTTTTGAGCATTTCATATCGCGGCACTAAGGCTGCCCAACAGCCAATTTCAAAGAATGTTTTTGCCAGAAAAATTACAAAACGAGTATAATTGTGGCCTACAAGCATGAATGTTTAGTGACGGTTATTAAACCAGAAAATGTTGCATCGTCTAACAATATCCAACATATTCTCAAGATCGTTATCTTCAATACATTTCCGTTAGGTGTGGGAGCGTGTGTATGTGCAGTCTATTTGTCTATGTGTGTCTAATAATTATGAATGTATGCACAATCCTACGTTTTATATAATAAAAAGGAAAATGTGTAAGTTCAAGATATGTTCGATAATGTCATAATTTTTTAATAGTTGTTTTATTGATGCAGGTACTTTATCACGTGTTGTGTACACGTATGAAAATGTGGTGATGTATGTACGCGATTATACTGATTGGGTAGTAGTATTTCTACTTACTATGTTTCTTAAGTATTAAGAAAAATATTAATTTAACATGAATGAATATCTCATGGAAAAGAGTATAACCAAAGGTTATAGTACATAACATATACATGTATAAATAAACGCAAACAAATGTTAACAAGTATCTTAATATTGAATGATCGCAGTTATTTATACATAGGGCCTACATTGAACGTATTATTGTTAACATATCATAGTTGCATTTACTTAGTTATTGACGATTAAAGACATAGCAGTATATTTAAATAGTAAAAATGATTGCATCTGAGCTATTTACTATGAGTAAAATAGTTATGATTTAATGCATGCTATTAACTCTTTCACAATTTAAAATAGTTCCAGCATTTGTGTAACTTTCAATAATATAGTTTTACGTACGTGCAAAAAATTAACTAAAGCTTGTCGTGAAGCTGAGATGTTGTGTACGATTAAAACAAAACAAAATGTGTTTTAAAGTTAAACATTAAAAGCCTTGAATTTAGTTAAATTAATAGTTTTCTTAATACCTTAAAAATAACAGTAAATGTCACACAATTACTGTTTTAAAGAAAAACTTTGAAAAAGAAAAAAGAGGGAATGAGGAAGTGGGAGACACTGGGTAGATTGCCTGTAGTACAATCTAATGTAACTAGTTCGGCCAGAGATACCTCATCGGTTGCTCCTCATAACGTTCCCTGGCACGGTTGGTCACAATCCTTACTCCCTCACAACTGACCGACTTCCGTCGGAAGTGTTCCTATGGGAGGGAAATTACCTGGCCCAAACCCCGACTCGCCAGATCGGTTGTGACCTCCATAGGATGAGCGTCACTGGTAACCCCTTCCGCCACGTGCGGTCGGAACACTCAGTTGCAATGAAGGTAGCCATTTTATTTGCTTATAAAGCAATGTCTAGCCTTAGCTAGCGAAATTGTGGTGTCAACTTGTAAGACACGTAAGCTGATATATACGACATTATTTATGTTGTAGCATTACATTAAAACTTCGCTTATATGTAATGCTATATCATATGATACATCAAACATGTTAACATGCATAACTATAATTATTAATGTTGACTTATGCAGATTCATGGTTCGGAAGCGGAAGCGGACGTTTGGCAACAATATGGCGCACACACCGCCGTCGTTTTTTCCTTCATAAAATTAAATGACATTTTAAAACGCAGATACATAATACAGGACATCCTACAGTTAATAATATAACTCGCATTGATATACGAGAATTCATAATTTAAGATAATAAACCGAGGTGGATTAAAACATTAGTTATTTGTTATTGTATTGTATAAATAAATGCAATTGTACTGTACCTACGATTTATATCGACGCAAATCAGCAAGTGGATCCATTCATTACATATCAAATATGTTGCCAAATAATGTTTTGATTAATGAGAAATGGATTATCTGTGTAATTATATTCACAGTAGAACGACGCTAACAGTTGTGTATAATGATGATGATGTTTGTCTTCCGTAATGCCTTGCAGGTTTTACTATGCAAGTTAGCAATACAGAATGTCGACACTGTACCACATGGCAATATATGTAGTGTACCACCAACAGTTGCCGTTCTAAATAACACAACAACATTACATACATAGCCTACCTTAAAGCAATTGTCTGTAGCAATCGTCGTTCTCTTTTTCGGCGTCTACTTGTATATCCCAATGTCTGATGACTGCCAAACTGCAACATGTACAGCTCATTCAAGAGCAACGGTCAAACCACGTAGAGCGTCACATTGTTTGCCGAATAGCATGCGATACGCTGCACCCGACCGCACACGAAACATCCATAAACACGTGACGTTGGTCTTGTACTAAAAACCGGGAGAACTGCATTTCGACTACAACTGCATTTCGACAAATCCATGCTTTCGATCGAACGCTTAAGTCATTTGTTTGTAGCAGCTGTCATGTTCAACGCGAAAGAGGCTGCTAATTATACGTTGTCAATCAGTGCGTTCTTGCGCGGGACATTGTCGGAGGCCGCACGTCAGTCTAAGAATGTCCACGGCAGTGAAGCATTGCATTGTCTGTGTTAAACTGACAATGAAACATGACAGGTATTACACGCGGGCAAATCAAGGTTGCCTTGAATAGCACAAGTAGCTTCGCTCTACTTGTTGAATGTGCAATTACCCATGACCGTACCGAATTGCGGCTTAATTAGAATGACGGGAGGGTAGAAAAGGATTGGTGGATGAAAGTAAGGAGGAAGAGGTGTGTAGAGGAACAGTGAGTAGGGAAATAGTAGAGGATAAAGGAACTGAGGGAGTGGGAGAAGCAGAGGGCGAGGGGCCGCCAAGCAGGGAGAAACGGAGAAAATGTTGAGTATTTTTAAAGGAAGGGATGGGAAGACGTAAATCAGAAGGGAGACAGATAAAGTGAGACAACCTCCCAAAATGGTTAACTCTGACATATTGTGCATCAGAACGAAAAAGGATTGCAGCGCTACTCATTTCTCCATTTCATTCATCTGTTTGCTAAAAATGGACACTGGACGGTTTAAATAATAATAATAATAATAATAAAGGTTTTATATAGCGCTAATTCCCGCATAGCGGATCGATGCGCTGCACAAGAAATATACTGAATGTATATTAATAAATAGAAATGTAAATTATATAAATTAATATAAGTCATTAATTGTTTTGGTTTTAAGATGTACTAGTAAACCCCTTTGTATGTAAATTATATACATTAATTTAAAATAAATTAAGCACTGCTTTTAAGATGTATAGTACTAAAACTTGGTATGTTAATTATATATATATCAAATTAAAATTAAAACCTTTACTAAAACTGTGTACGTAAATATATATTTATATAAATCTATAAATTAATCTAAAACATAAACACTGATTGAAACGTGTATGATACTAAACAGAAATTCAAAAGCAAAGTCCGTCTTTTCAAAACAATTTGAATTAATTGAAATGTCTAATAAAAAGTAGTTTTTAAACATTTTCTAAACATACATAATGTCCCGGGTGCAAGAATGTTCACAGGTAATTCAATCGACAGTCGAGGTGCTGCTGCGCCAAATCACCAATGCACTTCTTCTTTATAATGGTATTCTATATACGGGATTAGGTAGATGGGTGATATTAGCACTAACAAACATTATTCTGATGATGCAATGAGGGGGTGGAGGGAGGAAAGGAGAGGGATGAAGGAAGGAGAGGGAGAGAGGGGAGACTGAGGGGAGAGATTAACGGGAGAGAAAAGAGAGTGTGTTTTTATGTGTAAGAGATTGTGTTGTGTGGATATATGTTGTCATCGTCACATTTCTTTTTGTATTAATCGGCACCCTCCTTCCGATGAAGACTTTATGTTATCATAGACATTACTGATAAAATCAAGTTTCTTACTGCTTTTAGAGCAAAAATATAGTATATTTAAAGATAACTTCCAACAATCATCAAATGCGTGCGCAGCGTACTCTAACGTTAACACGTCACGTAACCTCTTGCCTATCACCGGTGTGTCGATAAAAGATGGGGTCAGTTTGATATAGCAGATATGATGCCGCCCATACGTTACCATTATAAATACTGTTGGCAAAGGTTATGCTCAAAGAAAGGTCACATGCTGCAATTGATTGTCACGTACACAAACCGCAACGTAACGGTTTAGTAAATTAATTTGGGTTTTATCTATTTTAATAAACCATTACTAATTCAAAAACGTAAAAGCAAGATATTTAAAATATTTAAGAATCGCATAATGTTTCAGTCTGCGTCTGATCTAACACTAGATCGAAGGAATCATAGACCTATATCCCAAAGAGTAATACAGACACAGAAAAAAACACCTACTCCAAATATTTTTATTTACTATTGGGGTAAAATGTAAAACAGAATCAGATAATCGATGCTGGGTAGGTTTTCTAATAAGAGTAAGCAATGAATGTAAATACGACACACACACCCACCCACACGCACGCACGCACGCACGCACACACACATACGCGCGCACACACACACACACACACGCACGCACGCACGCACGCACACACACACACACACACACACACACACACACACACACACGCGCGCGCGCGCATGCACGGACTCAAGCAATGTAGAATGAAATAAATTGCCCAAGGATTTAACACCGCAGCACAGGATTCGAACCCGGGTCCTCTTAGTTGAACCTGATGGTCAAAAATGGACTAGTGATCCCCCCCCCCCCAAATACGTCGTTTATACAGGTACAAAAGAAGCCGATAAAAAGACTTCGGGGAAAGTTATTTCTAATTTCGAAAAGTATGTGAACTATATAGCAGGATGGAATTTTCATTTAGGGGGAAAGGTTTGCCATGCAATCTGTGCTGTGCAGCTCCATTTGGCACATAGGGAGTCTTAACTCCGTACCAAACAAGGTGGCGAAAAATTGGCATTTCCATATCTTTGGAACAGTAAACCCGAAGCTTTGAAAAGAAAATCACTATTAAACATATTTGCGGATTAATATTGTAGATATTAAAACTAAAATAGAATCTCTATTTGTCAAAAAAAGTTCTGCAATTAATTAAAGAGCATAACGCCAGGTGGAACTTCTTAGCAGTGTATTGGCTGGGTATACACCTCAAAGAGCATCTAGTTCTGTTCCGTCTTTACCCACCTTAAAGTGAAAAAAAAGGATGCAGTTTAGTGTTATGCACCTAAAAGAGTTTACACTAGCTAATCATTTGCATCTACAATCCAATTTTTCACCTTAGTGGTTACCTCAGAAAGTGGTCTTAAAGTGGGAAAATCTAGCTAAATCACCGACACCATGAACCGGCCCATCTTGGATCTTGCAACCAATCACAACCCAGCAGTTTGGAAAAGTAATACGTCAGAGAGTCGTCTGCTGGTTCAGCTGTCATAACAGAGAGCCAAGCGGTACGCTAAAAGTTGCCTTACGTCGGTTTACAACGAAATCGCGACATCAATATGCCACACTGTTCCTCAAACGCTTATAGTAATAGTACAGTGAAAGACAGTATCAGTAAGATGTCTTCTTGTTAACCTATGAATCGAGCAGAACTGAAACAGTGGTTCGGTGGATTCGTTTGGACAGTCACAGACACAGCGCGGATCCTAGACGACCCGATTTGATTGACCTAACCATCAAAACGACCACCAACAGCCGCCAAACTTCTCCTCACATATCTTACATACATTCTTACATACATATGCATACACTACATTATGTAATAAAATCTCTTGCATTCCTCTGACGAAGAAAATTCACACACAAAAACGCGCAGACCTCGAGTACAACTTGTTCGGCCGCTCAGCGGTACCGTAAAATCGCTTTTAAAAGCTTTACACAAAATACCGCTAGACGCCACGTTTCTGACTGCTAATATTTAATTGTTTTACTTCACACGCGCGAAATAGTTTAATTACTTATAAATAATATAATAATAATAATTAATTATTATCATCACTATGATTTGCAGGAAATTATAAGTTTATATTATATTATTTTTATATTGATATTTTATTTTTATAATTGTTCATATATGTTTCTAGTATATTTATGTTTTTTTTCTTCTGGTGTGTATTTGTTGTTTAGCATTTTAATGTATGTAAAACGTCATGAACAAGCTTAAATTGGATGTGGCGCTATATTAAATAAACAAACAATTGTTTTTATTATAATATAATATTTTATTTATGTAGCGCCACATCCATAATTGTTTGTGGCGTTTCACAAAATAATGCTATTAAAAATACAATAAAGAGAAAACTACTCACAGATAATATTATTTAAAAATAAATAATGAAAATACATGTTTCTATATCATTAACTAAGCTGACCTATCAGTCATAAATAAACATACAAATTACATAACAACAATTGAAATAAATGAATATAAAAGTATGGTTAATAGTAATAAATAATTAAAGTAGTAAAATAAGTACGACGTAATAATAATTTTTATTCAGCACATACACAACCATTATGCATAAGAACATATTACTGAAGCTATTTGTTCTACTCATGAATGACATTTCTACCATCAGATATGTAATAATAATTATTTTTGAACAAGACACTTTATTAATTATCGGAACAATAAATCTCTAAAATGTAAAAAGGAATATGAATATATGGGAAATATTATGGTGGTAGAAAAAGAAGGATTTAAAAACAGTAATATTAACATGTTATTGTTTTAGTTATTATTGTTAAAACATCGCTTATGTAATATAAGCTTGCATGCTCGCAGTACACGCGGGATGTTTATAGAAATATTGATGAAATAAACAATGTGACTTCATTGAAAAACACGTAATTTCCTTTTTCTTTTATAACTAATAGGCAATTTTGGATAATTATGCAGACACATGTATTTTTAATATTTATTTTTAAATATTACCTGTGGGTAGCATTCTTATTATTGCATATACTTTAATAACAGTATGTTGAATAGAAGAGAAGAGAATTGTGGATTTGGCGCTATATAAAATAAACTAATAAAATTATATATTTGTATATTAAATTGTTATTTTTTATCAACTCTATTAGACCCATATCACCAAAGCGTTGCCTTAGTTTGCCGTTTAACATTTTCTGTAGATCATAGTGATGCAGCTAATTATTATTATATTATTTATAATTAATTAAACTAATTCGCGCGTGCGAATGCAGTAAGGTTAATAAATATTCGCGCGCCATCTAGCGGTATTTTGTGTAAAGCTAACTTATAATAGCGAGTTTACGGTAGTCGAAGTTGTCGAGTTGCCGTTCGCCAAGATTTGCGTTTCTGTTATGAATTTTCTTCGTTAGACGAATACAAGTGATTTTTTTTGTAATGTAGTGTATGTATATGTATGTAAGAAATGTGGGGAGAAGTTTGGCGGCTGTTGGCGGTCGTTTTCGTGGTTAGGTTAGAAAGTAACAGATAATAATATGCATGCACAGTTCACGCCGACCAAGAAGACTCTCTGACGTCATTTTGTTTCTAAAATGGCGTAGTCTGTAGACTTTCTATGTCTATGTGTTTTACATTTTTTTCCTGGTAAACCACTGACGTTAAAAATATGATTGTTGTTGGAAGTTGTTACTTTTTATTCACTCTGTTAATCCCATATGATCCAAACATTTACTTTGTTTTCCCTTTAAATGTCATGGTGCTGGTTCACGTCCGGGTAATCTATTTGAAGAGACAAGCCATCAATCGATCCCATTTCGACGACTTTCAATGTTATTAGTAATATCATTTATGTTTTATGTTGTGTATTGTGCACAAATTAACTTGCAAGGAAATGTGGCCGCAACTCGTTTGATGTTCAATAAATGACAATGGATACGTACCGATAAGGTTGGTAATATCATTTCTTTCCAATTAAACAATTACTTAGAACGGCATCAGCTTAGAACATGTTAAATGCGCTGCTTTCGGGCTTGACTTGCACGGCGCAACATATTCGTCACATCGCATGATCGTTCGACGGACAGCCACGCGTGCTCGGACAGCCAGACTCGGCCACGCCCCACGAACGTCGCCCGGTACAAAATTACGCAACATGTACGGGAGTGCCAGCGACCGATGTCGCTTCGATCAGCGCAGAAACTTGTCTCTTGTCTCGACCGGTCGCATCTATTCACACCTCGAAATGCTGACCCAGGGAATATCATCGGGCAACAGAATCGTGTTAACAAACACGCCGAACGCTGATATAACCATGTGTATTATATATATATATATATATATATATATATATATATATATATATATATATATATATATATATATATATATATATATATATATATATACATTCTTAGAAAAGTACCGTAAATGTTACGGTAAAATGCATGGCAGCACCGCTGCCAGCCAAGTACCGTAAAATTGACGGTACATGGTTTACGGTGTACCGTATTTTTAACGGAATAATACCGTTTAATTGACGGTACATGGTTTACGGTGTACCGTATTTTTTACGGAATAATACTGTATAATATACGGCAAGATATTTACGGTGTACCGTAATTTTAACGGAATAATACCGTTTAATTTACGGTACATGGTTTACGGTGTACCGTATATTTTACGGAATAATACTGTATAATTTACGGCAAGATATTTACGGTGTACCGTATTTTTTACGGAATAATACTGTATAATTTACGGCATGATATTTACGGTGTACCGTATTTTTTACGGAATAATACTGTATAATTTACGGCAAGATATTTACGGTGTACCGTATTTTTTACGGAATAATACTGTATAATTTACGGCATGATATTTACGGTGTACCGTATTTTTTACGGAATAATACTGTAGAATTTACGGTACAATTGTTACGGTATACCGTATTTTTGACAAATTATGTAATAGTAGACAGATCAAAGTTTGGACCATATTAAGAATACGTTGTAGCTGGACTGTACGAATATACAAGCAGTAGCATAAAGAGAGGTGGGTCGGGAACCTTAGCTCATTCACTACAGGGAGACATAGTGATTGGTGACACATAATTTTATTAATGGTTCCAACAGAGCAAATACATGATGTGATAGCTCAACAACTAACACAAACAAACAACAACAATACTACACACGAAAATCGATAATTAAATGATTAGAAAGTAGCAAATATTGATAAGTTAGCAGTCCCACATCATACACTTATATCAGCATAACAATTGTAATAGATACATTTCATGCAAACCTGGCGTACATGCATCGATCTGAAATCCACATTTTATTCGGAAATGTCTAGAGACATTATACACAGTGGCAAAGCATACTGCATAGCTATAGTAAATGCATTGAAAGAAAAATATATACAGATGTACATTACAATCTAAAACCTCCATGCAAAACATATATATTTTATATGCAATGTGGACATTTACTGCTTTGTCCATTTCTAATGCATGGGTCAGTCCACTGACTAGACCAAGGATCTTGCTTCTAGTCGTGCTGACCTTCGTTTGTCGATCCCGTTGCACTTTGCTGCCAGACTCTGGATTCATGTGCATGACGCATCTGCAACATATTGCAAATCATGAATTTGTTGTTATATAAAGCCTAAGGGTTTATACTAATATTGGCATATGCAGCCTCATACACATGTCTATCACATTTGCTCTTTAGATATATTGCTACACCATAAATTGTTCTTTTCAAGTATCGGTTCATTGAGGTCAAGCAAATTAGTTCAACCCCACTCATTGACAAAACTGTTGACAATACCACCCAAATGACACACCTTCAGCAGAATAAACACTATCGTGTTGGTACAAAGTCAAACAATAAAAAAGGAATAATATGTGTATTTCAGATTTAAGGGATTGAATAAGAAATATAATGATTGTTCTTTAAAGAAATTTATTGTAAACATATATCTGAATAAAATGAAACACAAATGTACAAAATTAGTGACTTGTAGTATAGCAAAATCCTACACTACAATTTTTTGAGCTGAGAACTGCCCACAGAACCAGTGCTAACCCATGTCTGTAACTAGGTCACTTGTACGGTATCCAGACATTTCGGTAACGGACACTTTGGTAAGAGACGTTTTGGTAACGGACATTTCAGTAACAGGACATTTCGGTAATTGGACATTTCGGTAATAGGACGTTTCGGTAACAGACATTTCGGTAATAGGACGTTTCGGTTACAGACATTTCGGTAATAGGGCATCTGGTAATTTTGCATTTTGGTAAAACCAATAAATATTCTTTACTTTAAAGGCATTAATTAAAGATTAATAAAAATGTATCCATAATGTAAAATAAATATAAAAAACAGTTGTGTGTGTTCAGTCACATTTTAATTCAAATTCACATATATATCCAATTATTAATATAACTCTTCTAGTGATGCACATTGAGAATGTCATGTGCTACCGTATTACACTGGAATATTACTAGTGTCCAAGAAGGTAGTAATGTTCAGCGGAGTGTTTTTACAAACGAACCAGATGGCCAACAGCTGCGAGGAATTGCGGCACCTGCAATACCCCATTGACATAGTCACGACAAAGGTTCCTCAGTCGTGTTTGTAGTCTGACGTATTCCTGCCTCACGCGTTTCCGGGGTGGTTGGCCGGTTGCATCCTGGAGGATGACGGCGCTCACACACTCTTGTTCCCGCTGTAGGCACTTGATGGATTTCCTTATCGAGGGATGCTGGTGACCAATCAAGTGACGATACTTGTTGTTCCAAGCCTCAGAGACATTATTTGTGCGTGGGTCGTCATTTAGAGTCGCAGTGTGCACATTCCACGTATGCACAGGATACAGGGGAGCGATTCGCACCATCCTGATACCTCTCAACTGCGGCCGACCTTGTCTGTAGTGGCCGTGGACATACGTTTTGTCGAAGTAGTCGACCAGTGGTACTGCCAAAGCTGGTGCAATCGTACGCAGGTATGTTATGCCAGCAGAGACGTCAGTTGGTGGCAGAAAGGCAAGTCCATCAAGCATGCCACAGAAATGGCGAAAGTTGTTGTCTGTACGATATGTCGCAGCAATTCCCATCTCTTGAATTTTCCGCCATGTGCTCTGTGTCAGGTGGAAGAAACAGAACTGCACCTGTACATGTTACCCGAACACAGCTGTCAGAGCGCGAGGGACGGCCAACTCGAAATCAACCGTGACAACATCAGGGTCAGGTCGCACACCATACGTTGCACAGCGATTCAGTATAGCAGTGAACAGTTCGTGATATGTTCCTTCTGTCTTGTTTTCTAGAAAGGCATACACCAATGGTATGGTCACCTCTCCCAGAGACACATGGATCACGTAGATCTGCAAGAATTGTGGTGGAGCCATTGCAAAATTGCCATCCATGAACCATTTATCAGCAGCAGCCAAGCGACGGAGATGCGTAGGCAATGATCATGTGTGCTGCTTGTGGACCGTTGTCAAAGAAGAGGAACTCATCTTGTTGTTCTCCTAGGGTGTGGGTCCAAGGACGAAGAATGTTCAGATTTAACAAACTGGCTGGCTCGGCGGGGTATTCTTGTATACGGTTTCTGGATATCGTGCGCTTACACGTGTCGACACTCGGTAGAAGTGCCTTCGCTGCATCTGTCAACCCTGTGATTTTTTCTGCGTAGATACGAGCTGGCGGGTCGTTACTTGCAGCCGCATGTATCCGCATTTCCGTACGGCATCTGTCAACCTCTATCTTTACAGGTTCAGGACAGTGGTCAGCTTTTAACACTGGATTTGCTGGTAGCAAGTCAGTGTATGCACTAGCAGGGCAGTGCTTGCTTGCACGACATGCACAACGCCACCTTATCATGCCGTTGTTCTCTACATGCTTCGTATAGGCATACCCATTCCACAAAAGCTTTGGTTTTCCCCTAGTTGTTGTCGATATCTCCATGTTCACATGTATGACATTATCTTACGTGTGTCTGGATTTAAATGTGTCCTGCTAGTCACTGGTTGGCTGTAGTGGTTGACCACTCTAGCCACCACCACTGCTATTTGGAAGCCATGTTCCCTTCAGAGGCAAGCACCTTACACCCCCTTACACCATACCATGCCTGACTGCAGGTGGGAAGCCAAGTTCCCTGTCTGTAGTCTGGACCATCCTAATTTAATTTACAAATGGTTTAACTGACTGACATCTCAACAGGTTACCTCCTGATATGGCAGACTGGACTCAGATTATTTTCAGTAGTTTTACCAAAATGTCTTGTTACCAAATGTCTTGTTACCGAAATGTCCTGTTACCGAAAAGTCCTGTTACCGAAATGTCCTGTTACCGAAAAGTCCTGTTACCGAAATGTCCTGTTACCGAAATGTCCATTACCAAAGTGTCCCTTACCGAAATGTCCTTTACCGAAATGTCATGGATCCCACTTGTACAGTGTTTTTGCCTGTGGAATTGCAATTCCCTCAAAACTGCGCTACCATTTTATAACCTAAATACGGCTGATCAGGATAACCGTATAATTAACTACATGAGGTATCACATCTTTTATGACAACGCATGTAGTATATATTACGTACAAAACCGATGTCTGTTCAGAATCGATCGATATACAAACCACGTGCTCTTGCGATATTTTGCAATGCGGTGTTGCAATTTATTTATTTATTTTCTTCGCTATGTTGCATAACGAAAAGCATGTAAAAATGCCAACATGAAACTAACTGCCGTACTTCACTGTAACAAATGGATGAAGTACGAGTAAAACGACCATTGCGAATTAAAGATTTCGAGGACTGAAACAAACAAAGCTTACTACACACATACCTGTCCAGCTTAAAACAGTCTAAAGTACACAAACTATAATGATTACAGAGAACATGTTTCAATTATGAGTGTCCGGTGTATATGAGTAAACAAACCAGTGAACCTAGTAAAACGGATGGTTTACTTACCAGCAGATATTTATCGATGACTTGGCAGTTATTTGTGGCGTGACTTCCTTCGTATGCAAGTTCAACGCGTCAGTACGTCTCGCCACTCGCATGGCATGCTGGTATTGCATTAAGTCAGCTTTATAAATATTTGGTGTTGTGAAATAATTTTGGTAATAGACCTAGGTTATACACTCAGGATCGATCGACTGGACCAATATTCTTAATTAATAAAATCTATAGAACTATCTTACAATTAATTTTGAGCTTACCACAGCTGCTAATTAAAGGAACACACTTTTCTCGAGGAAACTTCGGACTACATTGTTATGTCTGACCGGGATAATACTTCACAAACGGTAAAAACACGCGCACGCGCACGCGCACGCGCACGCGCACGCGCACGCGCACGCGCACGCGCACGCGCACGCGCACGCGCACGCGCACGCGCACGCGCACGCGCACGCGCACGCGCACGC
>OZ024857.1:51407778-51477778 GCA_964017155.1 Oasisia sp. SBJ-2009
TGGTGCTAATTCTAAAATAAACAAAGGCCTACATGTTATGCTATTTAAAATAGTTATGTTGGCTACATCATATTTGAAGAGGGGTCGTGGCTCACCCCAATCACTGAAACTTTGGAGGGTAGACTTTGAACCCATAACTTCTTGCCTGAATCACAGAGTGACAACAAGGACTTATGTGTATATAAGTCCGTGGTGACAAGATGCAGAGGTTACACGGGTGCCTGTGTAGGACTTCCCAATCCCATCATTTGGCAAAGAAATTTTTCATCACTCAAATGGGATCAAATTAAAAAAAATGCAGGAATCCGCTGGTTCCGCCGTAGGCGATATAAGTATCCACAAGGGTGACCAGGCTGCAATTCAAGGGGTGACAGGTCAAACAAAGTTAATAGTCTATAATGTGTTTGATGGCTAGTGCCTATTAATATATCAACACAAGGGTGCAAAATGACAGAGCCCGCCATGATGAATATATACTGGACTACGATCAAGTTGCGGCCAACCAAACAATTTATCTAGAAATGTTCCACTGGGTAGTCGGAAGTTTATATTTGAGTAATTTTACTACTAAGCCTATGTAGGGACTCTTAAGAGAGTGGAGTCATCAGTCTCGCTATATGCTCATACATTGTTTTCTGAACTGAAAAGGTGGGGGGAACATTTCCTATGCTGTCCCCCTCTGGCTGAAAAGTGGGGGGACATGTCCCCACCAATCGATAGCCATGTGCATTGAGACTATGCACTGGATTCTAAATATATGACAAAATGGTTTGCTACAGAGGCATGTGAAGACCATCAACGACACTGATGTTATTACATTTGGTGGTTACCGTGATGACTCGTATATTAATTTTACTACTAGACCGATGTAACGTTTTTAAGAGAGGGGAGTGGTCAGTCTCGCTATATGCATGTACATTTGTTTTTATCAACAGAAAAAGTGGAGGGACATTTCCTATGCTGTCCCCCTGAGGCTGAAAAGTGGGGGACGTGTTCCTCTCGTCCCTCACCGATCGACGCCCATGCTGTGTGGAATTTCCCAGTCCTACATTTTGGCAAAGAAATTTGTCATCACTCAAATGGGAATAAGTTACACAAAGTGCAGGAATCCGCCGCTTCTGTCGTAGGCGATAAGCATCAAGCAGGCGAGGGGTGAAAGTGAAACACATACATTTTTCCGATCCTTATAAACTTTCCGATTGACGTTTCTGCGCATGCGCGATAAATGTAAAATCACCAACGTGCAGCGAAACAACAAAGCATTTTTTGTATAAATGCCACGGGCAGTTCATTAATTCTCCTGTGATGATTACTGTGAAGAGTTGCTTAAAATGTCGTTCAATAGAATAACATCTTACGTTTGTTTAAATCACCGTCACGGATTATGGCGCACAATAGTCACGTGATTTACGCTTGCTATCAAAACATGCCTCAAAACTTGTTTGCCTCGTGTTAACTTGCGACAAATAACTTTGTAGAGAGGTTATGTATATCCTAACGAACAACCCGTAGTATTTATACCATATATGTATTGTCCTTTCGCTGAACATTAATAATTTTACATTTATCGCGCTTGCGCAGAAGCGTCAATCAGAACCTTTATAACGCCAGAAAAATGTAACCACTACACCGGCATGGTGATTATTTACTCAAGTAAGATCAAGTTGCGCGTTGTGGCCAGCCAAGCAATGTATCTAGTCGATTGTCTAAATGGTGGTCGGAACTTCATATTGCGAGTTTATTGTCTAGCTACTAGTTCTATGTAGCGGCTTTTAAGAGAGAAGAGTGGTGAGTTAGGCTACATGCCCCGCAATTTTTATGAACTGAAAAGTGGGGGGGACAATTCCTATGCTGTCCCCCCACGCTGAAAAGTGGGGGGACGCGTCCCCCCCCCCGTCCCCCACCGATCGTCGCCCGTGCCGACATGACGAATATTTACTGGACTAAGATCAAGCTCCGCGCAGCGGCCAACCAAGCAATTCATCTAGTGATTTTCCACTGGGTAGTCGGAAGTTTATATCTGAACTTGTAAATTAATTTTACTACTAGACGTAGGGTTTGTTTTAGGAGAGAGGAGTGATCAGTCTCGCTATATGTCTGTAAATTTGTATTTTTATCTGAAAAAGTGGGGGGGGGACATTTCCTATGCTGTCCCCCCAGGCTGAAAAGTGGGGGGGGGGGACGCGTCCCCCCCGTCCCCCACCGATCGACTCCCGTGCATACAATTTACAAGTAACTTTCATTTGAAATTGTGTGGACTGAGCCGAAGCGTCTTCACGACCCGAAATCGGAATGGCGAGGAAGGGTAACAATTGCGGGGTATTGTTAAAGAAAATTGCGGCGATGTTTACATTTTCGATGTCGGCCCTTACTCATATCGGGAGACAAGACGGGTAGTGGGAATTGCTTTTGAAATATGATCGCGACGACGTTCACAACTACAAGAATTGTATGTTGAGCATTCTCGGTTGCCGCACAAACGGTGTGGAATTCGCTTCCTGCCAGTGTTAAATTAGAAGTTAATAATAGTTTCATTCCGCCGTCGTCTAAAAACCTATCTCATTAATGCATGCCTATCCTCCTTAGCCTCCTGGCTTCTTCAACCATCCATCCATCCATCCATCCATCCATCCATCCATCCATCCATCCATCCATCCATCCATCCATCCATCCATCCATCCATCCATCCATCCATCCATCCATCCATCCATCCATCCATCCATCCATCCATCCATCCATCCATCCATCCATCCATCCATCCATCCATCCATCCATCCATCCATACGATTACGAGTTTGCTTAATCCCTTGGTGTTGTCGCGCCACTGAGCTTGGTGTTCGAGGAAATTGGCGTAAATTAAGTCATTATTATTATTATCTATGCGGAGGGGGTGTCACTTCAGATTCAAAACGGGTGAGGGCGCAGTTTTCTAAACCAGATATGGTACGCCTGAATTTTAAAGGAATAGGGACCCGCTTGTGAAGTAGATATTTATATCCATACGAACGCTCCGCATATTTCTGCCCATAGTAATTTACCACCATGTTCATTATTGTGTCCATCGTATACTATTGTTTAACCTTCACAAAGGAATACAGTGCTTGTATATTAAACACGTTTAAGACAATTCTCTCAAACGATCCGGGAATATTGTATAAAAACCCGATCTGATCCTTTCTCTCTGTCTGTCTGTCTGTCTGTCTGTCTATCTCTGTCTGTCTATCTGCCTTACGCTCTCTCTGTCTGTGTCTCTCTATCTCTCTGTCTGTCTCTCTATCTCTCCCTGTATCTCTGTCTGTCTTTCTCTCGCTGTCTTCCTCGAATTCCCGTCGCCTTGACGCAAGCATTGAAGAGCTCGTAGTCCATATCTCGTTGTCGTCGGGTCGTCGGGTCGTCGGGTCGTTTGGATGGTCGTTTTAAAACTCCTATGGTGTGATCTGGTATTTAATATCCAATCAGGTGACAGAACATATAGCGGCGCGACTGAGCAAGCAAGACTGCAGCTAGTGAATGATTGCACTAAGCTCAGCATATATATGCTATGCAAAGTATATTTTTCGGCGCGAAAACATCAACGTTCTCAAGAATGTTCCCGGCGAAAGTATAGTATTCTCTGACATATTTCGTCGGTTATTCAAGAATAAATTGCGTTACATTTCTTAAATTGTCAAACATCGTTTCCGATCTTATATAATAAACAACACACAGTGACATGAATCAACAGTATGCATGCTTTATTGTAGAGTGCATAGTCTTGTCGCATAAAATATATTTAGTATTATAGATACATGTGGAAACTAAAACAAACCTCATGTATGTCATTCTAACCCGGTTATATAATCACCAAAACACCCTTTTCACTTTCAACTTGCATAAACTGTAAAATTAACTATGAATGTCGGGCCATAACCCACCTGGCGGGTTTAGTGTTTATTTTATCCTTCATATTGACCCAGTACCACGAATCCATGACATTGTGGTAAAGGACACTTTTGCTTAGTCTGAGAATTCATGTAAGAAACCGGCAATTTTATACAATTCCATGTTGGTCTGCTGTGGTACACGATTGTATGTGGACCTCGCCTCCATTGCGGAAAATGACTATCTGATTTTTTTTTATCTGCTATCTTTGAAGAAGGTTATAATAATAAGATCATTGAAAAACCGACACCTAATCGCAGTGCATCAATGAAGCGCCACATCAGTATTTTAAAACTACGTGACAGCAAAACACCTCAATCCCTAGCTGTCTCAAAACACGATAAAGAATATGTTTAACCGCACACATTTTCAGATGCCGTTGATCCACCTCGATATATAATGCTGGATGAAATTCAGTAAGATCTGATGATATTAGATTTGTTATAGCTAATAAGCATAATTCGTGCTACGTAAACAGTATTGGTTATTAGTTTGATAAAACCTTGTAATTTCATGGTTTCTTTGGTGTCAACATTAGGTCTTTCCCAATATTAAAATCAACTAAATACAACACACAAGTGCAAACATCATGATAATAATTATTAGTTCAATCTACGAAACCGTTAAGAGAATCATTGCATGGATCGGTTCTGGAAAATGTCAGCTATAAAATCACAATTAATATTTCTAATTTGCATATTAAAATGAGGCATCCCTCTAAATAACTGGAATTATCATATGGGAAAATAGATACCAAATGCGACATGATAGTTCTCTGATAGCCTAAGGCATAACGAGTTCAAATTGTGTAACCTTTGCGGGTAGATCTAATAACAGTAATATGAACAGTTGGGAATAAAATCACATTTTACGCTGAACATGTCAAGAAACAGTCGGCACTATGCCAGAACACAACATATCAAATAATAATCAATGCAATGTTGTCAGCAAAATAGAAAATAAAAGTTAAAACATAATAAGAAAATATGGGAATCGTGATGTAACACGCGTTTTTTTTTAGTCTGGTCCATCTTTGGTTCCGTTTCTAATCTTGGAATGAGGACATGTCAATTTATATTCTAGATGTGTGTAAACCAAACATAACGATGACAGTGTTTTCAATAGACAATCGGAAACGGCCAGTGACAAATATATTTCTTTTACACAGTAAACACTGTTCGTAAAATCCACAAGATAATATATCACACAAACAATTAGAAAAAACATGCCAGTAAAATATCGATAAACATAACAAACTTGTCGGTTATATACGCTCGAACGAGAACAACCCATTTAACTGTAGAAGCAATGAAAAAACAGTGCAATGCCATTACCGAAACTAAAATAGTTGGGTTAAAATAAGCATGATTTGTTATGATGTTAAAATGTTAGGTATATGACTTGGTTATACTCTCTATATAGTGTCTGACCATATGTTTGTTGTTAATCTATATTTTGGTGGAACAGGTTTGCGCTGTGCCTGAAGCAACATAAACCTGTTGTCATACGGACAACATGTGGTAATTTAATTAGTAAATCCGTTAGAAATAAACTGTTCTCCTGCTAGTACTACACGTGCATGGTGATTGCGTGCTGTAAGATACGTCAGTCGTTGTTATCAGGGTTGTCGATGACACCCGATAACGGACAGAGTGTCATCGTCACGGCGGTCGTGTTCGTCATTCCCGGTCGCTCCACGGACTGCGAGTGTAGAAGTCTCCGGCGGGTCCTCGGTACGGACGCTTCAGTTGCAGACCCAGTCCGCCGTGCCTGTGACAACATGATACGGCGCCATTAAAACTGTCAGTGTCGTCGACATTGAAACAAAAGCTAACCAAGAAAATAGGTAACGGTCCGGTAACGTTAGCGCACGGTTATACTTATGCTATGCAGTAACATTACCAAATAACGTCAATAGAACGAAAAGAAAACTTAAAAACACACATATAGGCCTAAGAGTAAGTTATCGCTACCGTCATCGTAACGTAGCAAATGACGTTCTGGTAACGTTCTGGTAACCTGATTTTGTTAGATGGAAAATCCTCCAAAACACTGCACGTATACATATCCAGTGTCTGATATGACTTTTAACAAACTATCGTGCAATTGTATGTGCGTGTGTGTGTGTGTGTGCGTGCGTGCGTGCGTGCGTGCGTGTGCGTGTGTGTGCGTGCTACGAGCGTACGTGTGTATGTTTGGGTGGGCAGGTGGTGTTATCTGCGTTCATTGCTACCCGCGAGCGTATTTAAGTAAGATAAACATTCCCTACTGGTCGTTTTGAAACCCAGGCAGCAAACCGACAGGGCGTCAATGACACTCACTAAATAACTACGGTCTTTGGTTTTTTTCTTCAGAATTGCTAATGGTTTGAATAAATAAAGTTTTATTTTAGACTTAAGATAATTTACCTATCCATCACGTGACCTAGCAAACTGTGTCATTGTGATTGTGACGTAAGCAAACGACGTACTAGATGCATCAATACCACAATAACTAATATGACAGACGGCGCTCTGACACAACTAGGGTCTTTGTGCCGTCTTTTACGTATTCTTGACGTGTGTAAAATGCGGCACCTTTTTGCAAACATTTTGTGGAACGCTTGTTTAAATCATCCTACAATCAATCAGCTGTTGAACTCGCATGACTCCGAAGCCTCACACAGCTAAATATGGATACAGTCTGACATGTCCGTCAATGTAAAGGTATAATATGTACATTAATGAACATTTATAACCGATGGAACGTCGACTGGTGGCCGGACGACAGGTTTGCTGGCTCGATGACGGAAAGGATGTTTAAAATCATCTACAGCTCGCCGTATGCATCACACGAGACTGCTACGTCTTCACACACAGTTAAATATTGATATCATATAACATGTCCGTCAATATGAAAGCATAATGTTTACATTAATGTACATCTACAGTCGATGAAACGTCGCGGGACGTTCGATTGAATTCATGAAAGCACGTATTCAGACGTTCATTTTTTGACAGCCTGACGGTGATTGTTATGCAACCAAATCACGTGATGAATAGGTAAATCGTCTGACGTAACTAGCAGCTAACATAGAACCTGTGTTCAAATTTACGTAATGTTTGTTCAATGTCAGTACACCGCAGCGTGGTTGGTGTGTTGGGTGTGGTTGTGAGATGGAGATCGAGAGTGCTGAAGGGTATAATATGTTTTGTACAGAGCTGTTGTGTTTAATTGTGTCTCCCGAACCCACCACTGATTGGGCGTGTAGAAGTCATGAACGGGCTCTTTGTGTTCCCGCTTGCCTTGTCGTCTGTCGTCTCTGTTGGACACACAACGACGTTTCGGGTCATTAACGTCATGGCTGGGATTGGCAGAAAAGATTGGAAAATAAATGCATATAAGCGAGCGCGCGCACTCAAACACGCACCCATGCATGTATGCACACACGCACGCACGCACGCAATAGCAATAAGAGATTTATTCAGGCTCCTTGTCTGCACGTTGGCGTTGTCGAACTTTAGATGATATTTATACAGCTTTGGCTGAAACACTGGATTGTTACGTGCTAGAACACCAATATACACTGTGTGCCTCCGTTACTAATACAGCCAATAACATCGACGAATCTTCCAATAATTGTCTTGCATGCATGCGATTTTAACGATCAAACGTGATGTACTGGACTGATATTTCATTCTCTATGATTTAGTTATTGATGAGTTATATTCACTGATTAGTTTGTCAAATAAATCCAGTGCAGTTACTAGATATAGATTTACATCTGAATCGGGTGTGATATGTCCTCACACCAGTTAAATTACCCGTGTTTATGCTGATGATGTTGACGCTTCTCAGAGTGTCTGCTCGAAGTCAGATGCGAACGATGGCTTGTCGCATGATCATTGTACGACGCAGAGTCAGTGAAGTGAGACACATGACAACCTAGCGAGAAACAACAGCCGGCAGAAGTTATATTGCTTCAACACGAAATGGCTAGCAGATGAATTCGTTCGTAGAGTATAGTAGGTGAAGGGTACATTGGTCGTCACGGGAAGTAGTTGCTAGAACAAAGTTACTATTAAGGCAAAGTGACTTGTAAAACAAACTGGGTGACTAGAAATAATGGCTGCTATTCGTAAGCAGTTGATAAATAACGGCTTCACACTAAAAAAGGGCTTATGGACACAATGACTAACACACAAAGTTGTCAATGCACGACACAGCTTGTATATAACGTACATAGTGGCTAAAAACAAAATGAGAATAAACAATATCAGTGTATAAACTGAATGATAAAACACGACTTATAAATAAACCGGCACAACATATAACATGTCTGAAAATAAAAATTCAATGTGCTGGTCCACCGGTATTCACATACGCATTTACATGCAAACAATCTTGACGTAAGCAGCTGATTAACTGTAGAATCAACCTACCAACTCCGTTCTTGGCTCTCCGCCTCCGCTGTAGCCACAGCACTACAGCTATGTTACACAGGATCAGAAGACACACGCCACTGACGCTGCCGACGATGACTCCTACTGACATCGACGATTTCTTCTGAAACACGCAAGAGACCACACTGAGCACCTTCCAACCACACACCATAACACACACAGTTACCAGTCAAAATTCTCGTACACTCAGCGCCTTCGATACACAGTTCATAGATGCAGCATTGAACTCGTTGAGTTACAGTAGCGAAGAAGCAGCACTTGTAGACTAGATATTGGAAAATGTTCATTTTTACAAATAGCAGTAAATGAATGGAACACATTAGCAGCTGATTGTATAGGTGCTAGTAGTGTTAATATGTTTAAAAATAAAATCGACATATATACCTAAGAAGGGCGGGGTACATTTAGATAGATGGGTTGGACTCTCGATAAGCCAAATCGGCTTCCATGTCCACCTGCCATCTAGAGTTGATTCTCTAGGTGGCAATCTTGTTAAACTTGGCTATCGTAACTGTGCAAAGTGATATGCCGTGCACTGGTGTTCACAGCGCCGACGTCGATGTTATTTACCTTGTCCTCCACGTTGCCATATGACGTGTTTCCAACCAACATGCTCTTCTCGAACTGGAAAGTGTTGCCATCAAAGGTGAAGGCTTTCTGGTCTTTCGCTTCGCTGGCGATGGATTCCAACATGCCTTCCAGGACGGTGTCTGAAGAGCTCGCTACATCAAATGATGCCACGATACTGCCTAAAATACACAGTGACATAGATAACGTCAATGATTGCCCCAGTACACGGTGAACGACAACATCAGACAAGTTCCATCCAAGGGGGAGGAGAAGAGGGAAGACGGGGAGAGAGAGACAAGGAGAGAGAGAGAGAGAGAATGTGTGTGTGTTTGTGTGTGTGTGTGTGTGTGTGCGTGCGTGCGTGCGTCGTGTGTGCGTGCGTGCGTGCGTGCGTGCGTGCGTGTGTGTGCGCGCTTAAATGCGTGTATGCAAGAACACGCGAGTCAATTTGTGAAAATATAATTTGGATACCAAAACGGTGTCAGTTTTAACTGAAAACTTGCACAGCGGCAACCGCGTTGGGAATGTCTCAATAATATTCACTTTGTAATGTCTCAATAACGTTCACTATGTGGACGTGGAACGGCATCTTATTTGGTAGAAATATACAGCACTTAAAATCGGCTGTTCAGTGAAGTCGTCAACTCTGGTTGTGCATGCCGCTGAACAGAAAGAAGCCAGCCGCAAAACCGTGAAGTAAACGTATTTTGAGACTGTGACGACACACAGAAATCAACGAAGTAAGGACAGAAATACTGCATTTCCAAGGAACGTACCTTTCCTGAATTTGAAGTTGGAGAAGATCACCTGATTAGTGCGATGCCGTTTGTAGAAGTGGTTCTCGATGGTTGCCTGGAAGAGGTCATGCTTGCCAGTGATAAGATCAAAGTCGGCGGCGAACTTCAGCTGGACAGATGTTTTGACCACTTCTTTCAATTGAGACACGACCACCCGCAGCACTGACCGTTTCTCGAAGGAGTAAGAGCCGCTCGACGACTTGATGGACGCCTTAATGGCGTAGGAGCCAGAAGCACTGGTGGTGACGTTTGTGAAGGTAGCCATGCCTGTAGCAACATCTACACGTACAGGCGACGTTTCAGCGGTAAACGTGCCAGGTGCTTCAACGATAGCGTCCAGGAGCAAAGCGCAGGTCCACGTGTCACCCTATTGACAAATAATTGTGGCCTTTTAAGCATAAATCGCCTTAAAATTAAACCTAAACATAAATAATAAGATACAAAAATACGTCGACATTGGCCAATGTACCGGTAGTGTATGTTGTACGCTATGACACAGACTTTTGAACTGACCTGCCAGTCGAGGTTTGTGACAGGTTTTCCACCAATGACATCCTTCACGGTGACACTGAGATTGAACGGAATGTCAACAGTTGCTGTCAGTGGTGTCACCTCTGCTGTCATGTCTCTGTTCACAACCCCGACATGTGACACGGTGACAGTGACGTCGACACTATCAGGTCTGACGACTTGGAACACGATGTCGTAGGTGCCGCTATGTGAGATGGCGAGAGTGTCAAAGGTCGCAATGCCTTTGACAACATCCACTGTGACACTGCCTAGCAGCGTGCCCTTCTGGTCAGTTGCCCCGGTCAGCGTGGCCTTGACCTGCCACGGGCCATCAGCCGTGACAAGGTCTTCCACCACCGTCTCCTGCGAATATATTTGTACATCATTATTCGTAAGAGTGGTGAAGACAGTATAGTTTTATAGTGTTTTGTTAAAACCACACGAGGGGATTCTACAAAGTATGTTGCCAGCATAAATACAACTTATTTGTAATTTACTCATAGTGTCACTTCCGTTATCCCCATTCATTAGAACGATCGGAAGAACGAATTCCGGCCTGTTTTAACCGTTAGAAAAATAACAACGTCGTGAGACAGTACCTATATAGATATATATATATATATGATTTTTAGTGAACTGTGTCAATAAAATGAAAGAGAACACACAATAAGACAACGACTGTCACGTTATGCCAAAACGATTGCACATATCACTTGATTACTTATACAATATATTGTCTGGAAAATTGTGAGCGGCCGTTCTAAAAGGCAGGACAATGGAATTGCACATTCACTGAAACACACACCTTATCATTGATACACTTGATGAGGATAGGGCTTGGGAAAGTGCCTCCCTCCTGCACCTGTGTCTTCTTCCACTCGGCTGTCAGCCGACTTGATGTACTCTTGCCTTCACCAGGCTGCGCTGATGTAGATGGCCCCGAGTTCGCCGTCCTCACCCCCTGTAAGCCGCCGATGATTAAATATAATGATGAGGCAAGAAAATTCATAGACATCGATAAAGACAAAAACTGAAAAAGCATTTGTTAGAGTAGAGTTTAAGATGGTGCAAGATAGGTCGGAGATGTTGTAGGGGTCAACGTGGCAGTGATAGAGTCTCGAGAAAATGAACAGTGTTAGTATCTGAAACAAATATATTTACGTTTTACATACCCCAAGAATTGTTTTATGCTTTAACTTAAGTTTAACCAACGATTTGCGAGTACAATCTATTTATCATAATGTTTAATGGTGCATTTTTGTTGTCGCGGTTGCATTTTCCCGGTTGTTAGAAACATTCCGATTGACGTTTCTGCGTTCTTGATGTTAAAGAGGACATTCTAAGCGCTACATCGTCAACATCGTTGTATTTAAATATAAGTTATCGTTGAATATCGTTTCTACTGTCCTCTTTATAGCAGCAAAATAGTCTTTTAGATATTCATCAAAATGTAGCTGGTAACATCTGATGTATATGTGGTGGTATCTACAGATGTAGAAATCGTCGCTTTGTTGACATTCCCCTGGACAAAGAACATACCGCTAGTGACATTTCTACTAAACCAATGCAAAGTACTAAACACATGTACACATATAAACATTATTGATTGCATTACTGTACACTTGTATGACAATATTTAATTTGTTTGTAAAGTTATTTGTTAATAATGACTTAATTGTCCTCTATGTAGACTGTGTCAAAAACATGTCCCATGACTGCTGTGAATAATGGGTACTTACTGATGTAGTCAACAATGGCGTTGGTGTGGTTTCTACTGTTGTCGCGGTCTCCGGTTTCTTAGTGTTACCCTGAAAACATCACACGTGATTTTCTGGCTAAGATAATGCACAGATAAATAATTCATGTAATGCCAAAACGTTAATCGTTAATTTAACTGAAATTAGTTGATTTCTTTTGTAAATTGAATGAGATTTTAATTTTTTATTTAATTGAACAATTTGGGAGATAAATGTAATTCAAGTGACTTAATAAAAGTAAGGTTAATAACATTTAATTTCAGATATATATCCTAGTTAATTGCTAGTTAGTTAATTTAATTTTCAAACTAACTGCACCATGCCAATTTTCATACATATTTGCATTACATGGAATTGTTTAATAATGGTTTACATTAAAAGCAATTTCCTAAGTTTCTCATTGAAACAGATCGCGAAGACAAATGGCCACTTACTGATGCTGGCAGCTGTACAGGCGTTGACGTGGCAGTGTCTTTTGTAGCAGAAGTCTCTCTCTCCTAAAGAATGAACATGACGTGAATTTCATGCTAAAGCAACGCAGAGATGATTTAGTAAATTACGCTACGCCTGAACCAGTATAGCAATCAATAGTTATGCCAATGAGTGGTCTGATAACCGAGAAGAATGTACCTATCGTTATCAGGGATATTTTATTACATCATGCATTACTATAACTGCGGTATTGTATGTTACACAATAGGACAGGCGACGCTGGACTATGCTACTTACTGATGTTGTTACTAATGGCACAAATGTGGTGGAATCTGCAGACGTGGAAATCTTTGCTTTGTTGACATTCTCCTAGACAAAGAACATACAGCTCGTGATATTTCTACTAAAACAAGGCAAACTACTAAACACATTTACACATATTTATTAATTGCATTACTGTACACTTGTATGTAAATATATAATTTGTTTGTAAATTGATTTGTTAATAAACCTTTTTTGGCCAAAACAATGCATAGACAATTTATGTATTGCCAAAATAATAATCGTTAACTGAACAGACGTTAATTTAAATAAATTGTTAATTGAATGGGATTTTAATTTTGTATTTAATTAAACCATTTTGGACATTAATATATTTCAAGTGACCTGATAAATACGTGAGGTTAATACATTTAATTTCAGAGACATTTCCGGTTATTACCAGTTAGTTAACTAACTTTTCAAATTAATTGTCCCATGCCAGTGTCTAGTCCTTGACTGTTGATTTGGGTAACATATACATATCGCTTTAATATTCTACTAGGTGGAAATTTCAAAAACTGGGCATAACGTGGCGACGACCATTTATCAAAATGGCTGCCAAATTCAAAATCCCCGTATCTTAATAAATACGGTAAGCTAAGCAATAACTGTAGTATGCCATTGTATGTTTCAGGAGACTCCAATTTCAAATATACAATTACTTGGCTCCTATGGCATTTATTTCCGCCATTTTTGAAGATGGCGGTCGTCAATATAAATGTCCAAATATCTCAAAAACTTCGTCACCTAGAGCAATTTTATTGACGTTGTTGGATAGCTTGGTGGATAGCGATACCAAATATGTTATCTGTTACCTTCAATAACATAACAATTCGCGCCATTTTTAAAGATGGCGTCTGTCAAAGCCCATTATGTCCGTATTTAAGAAATACGGTATTTAGATCCAACTTTCACCACATCTTAAGTGCTTCATGTCGTCGAAGGGTGTAGCAGATATACAGTGGAGACCTGTTTGACCCACTGTTAACATTAGCTATAAGTTTGAGACGAGTTCAACGCCGTATATGATATGTTCCCTATTATCGCGCAGTACACATGATATCATATGGCGAGACCATTAATCGATGTGTCATCTGTATATAACCAAATGCCAATATAATTCTGAATTTCATGTATGTTTGAAAAGTGTCATCACCAGAACACATTACAGATGGAAAGGTGCATGTGAAAAACATGTTTATATGTTAAAGCCTGCATCACTCGGGCCAGAAACACCATCAATCTATATAGATTAACAGGTACCGAACATTCAAATTATGTTTTAAACCAGGTGGTAATTGCCTACGAGATATATCCCCACTGTTATAACTATCCCAAAAGAGAAGTAGTAATGAGGTATTTGTTTACAATAAGCCAAGGTTGCCTCCTTGATTGAAGACATTTCTATTATATACCCTCCTTGATTGAAGACATTTCTATTATATACCAACACACAAGTACATTACTCTAGCTATTATTATTTCAAACTTTTTTGTTTCTTGTCTTGCCATATTTCAGATAATTGAAAATAAACGTGGCCACGGACAAAAATACATAATAACTTGAGATATTTCACCTTCGGATTTTCAAGTGTGTTCCTGCCTCTCATGAACATAATGTATTATTTACATATTGGGCAAGACCGTCGAGCTACTTTATTGTGGTTAGACTAGCAGGAAACGTGTCAGTAACGTAGCAGAGCTCAAAAATTACATTGTTAACAAAATAATAATAAAGATTATCGGACCTGACTGCATTCAAGTATCACAATACCCATACGTATGTTATAAACGATAAACTGGTATACGCAATCTCCGGTCTATTTAGGAGGAACCCAGGGTAACTGGTGAGATCAACAAACTATAAGAAGCAACCAACAATCTTTCCACACGTAGTACAAGCTCTCCCCTACCAGGATCCGTGTTTATCCGGAATACATAGATTGTACCATATGTGGGAGTGATAGGATTCAAGAACAAACGAAAAAAGTGAGGGAATATTTCAGAATGTGTAAATACGAAAGCGCAGTGAAGTTTCTAGATGCAATTAAATTTTTTTTAATGACGCATTTGTTAGATGCACATACGCCTGAAAGTGAATTTGCTGCTGACAGTCAGAAACAAAATATGGTCCTCCTCAAACTAAATCGTGGAGGCTTTGTCTCATTTATATCCATTGTACAAAGATGGCTATGTGTTGACAGTTACTGAAATTAAGGATTTCATGTTCAGTTTAGCAGTTAGTTGTGATACTGAGTTATACAACAAAGATGTAAACACAAATTTATTGGACAACTATAGTGAAATGACTGATCGAGTTCTGTCCTAGTTATCGAGTCGTAGAAAAGAGACATTCTCAGAGAGGCTTTTGAAGGAAGTTGATTTCAAGATAGGTGAAAAATGGAGTGATGACTATGATGTGAAATAATCATGGGAAAACGTCAGATCAGATGCTGACTTTCTTTGCCTCGCTCTTTGGCATTACAAGATCTCGTATATTTAAAATTGAAATGATGAGTATGATGCTTGATGGTGATGACGATGAAGTGACGCATGGTGACGACGTTGACCACAAAGAGAATACTACATACGTAGAGTGGATCGTCATTAACACGCAAACTCAACTCAGTTGCCTCTTCCACATATTGCGCTATCAAATATTCAAGGGTGCAAAAAAGACGCCTGTCAACGTTTTGATAATCTCCACCCACGACTTAACAACATTCATTTCTCTAATCTTTGTTGCAGTACATTTTACGCTAATATCTGATGAAAAGCATATTCCATGGGCACATTGAATTGATAACTAGGACAGAACTGAATTGTATCATTATAGTTGTCCTATACACGCATCTTAGAATATATGTTGTATAACGCAGAATCATAATTCTCTGCTAAACTGGACACGAAATCCTTAATTTCAGTAACTGTCAACCCATAGCCGTCTTTGATCAGTGGATCTAAATAAGACAAACCTTCCACGAACAAATCATGTTTAGGTTTAGTTTGAGGAGGACCATTATTTTGTTTGTATATGTATATGTATATGTATATGTATATGTATATGTATATGTATATGTATATGTATATGTATATGTATATGTATATGTATATGTATATGTATATGTATATGTATATGTATATGTATATGTATATGTATATGTATATATATACATGCTAGATGCGCATACTTGAGTACGTCTGAAAGTGTATATGCTGATATATATATATATATATATATATATATATATATATATATATATATATATATATATATATCAGCAAATACACTTTCAGACGTACTCAAGTATGCGCATCTAGCAAATATATATATATATATATATATATATATATCAGCAAATACACTTTCAGACGTACTCAAGTATGCGCATCTAGCAAATACGTTATCTCATTGCATCCAGAAAATTTACACCACTTTCGTGATTAACAAGTAAGAACTTATCCCTCACTCTTTTCCTTTTTAACCGAACCCTATCACTCCCACGTACATTGATTGTAGTATGGTGCAATGTATGGTACAGTCAATGTAGTCCGGAAAAACACGGATTCTGGTCTATGAGAGCTTGTGCTGCGTGTGTAAGGATTATGGATTGCTTCTTGTAGTTTATTTATCTCAACAGTTACCTCCGGTTCCTCCAAAATTAATATGAGATTCCGCATATCAGTGTATCGTTTATAACATGCAAAAGTATTGTGATACTTGAATGCGCAGTCATATCCGTGAATCCCTAGTACTGTGTTAACAATATCATCTTTGAGCTCAGCTACGTGACTGACACGTTTCCTGCTTGTCTCCCCACCATAAAGTGGCTCGACTGTCTTGCCCAATATACAAATAATACAACAAGTTCAGAAGATGCAAGAGCAGACTTGAAAATTCGAATGTAAATATCTCAAGTTATTATGTATTTTTGTCTATGGTCACGTTTATTTTCAATCATCTGAAATATGGCAAGACAAGAAACAAAAAAGTTTGAAATAATAATAGCTAGAGTAATGTACTTGTGTATTGGTATATAATATAAATGTCTTCAATCAATGAGGCAACCTTGGCTTATTGTAAACAAATACCACATTACTACTTCTCTTTTGGGATAGTTACAACAGTGGGGATATATCTCGTAGGCAATTACCACCTGGTTTAAAACATAATTTGACTGCTCAGTACCTGATAATCTATATAGATCGATGGTAGTCCTGGCCTGAGTGATGCAGGCTTTAACATATAAACATGTTTTTCACATGCACCTTTCCATCTGTAATGTGTTCTGGTGATGACATTTTTCAAACATACATGAAATTCAGAATTATATTGGCGTTTGGTTATATACAGATGACACATCGATTAATGGTCTCGCCATATGATATCATGTATACTGATCGATAATAGGGAACATATCATATACGGCGTTGAACTCGTCTCAAACTTATAGCTAATGCTAACAGTGGGTCAAACAGATCTCCACTGTATATCTGCTACACCCTTCGACGACATGAAGCACTTAAGATGTGGTGAAAGATGGATCTAAATACCGTATTTCTTAAATACGGACATAATGGGCTCTGACAGACGCCATGTTTTAAAATGGCGCGAATTGTTATGTTATTGAAGGTAACAAATAACATATTTGATATCGCTATCGACCAAGCTATCCAACAATGTCAATACAATTGCTGTAGATGTCGTAGTTTTTGAGATATTTGGACATTTGTATTGATGACCGCCATCCTTTAAAATGGCGGAAATAAATGCCATAGGAGCCACGTAATTGTATATTTGAAATTGAAGTCTCCTGAAACATACAATGGCATACCACAATTATTGCTCTGCATGCCGTATTGATTAAGATACGGGGATATTGAATTTGGCAGCCATTTTAAAAAAGTTTTTGAAATTTCCACCTAGTAGAATATTAAAGCCATATGTATATGTTACCCAAATCTACAGTCAAACTTCGATACCTCTGAAATGTCTACGGGCCTATGGGGCAGGTCCTGGACTAGTCATACATATTTGCATTTTAAGGATACTGTTTAATAATGGTCTACATTAAAATTACAGATTGTACAGACACATAGCTACTTACTGATGTCGCCACTAATGGCGTTGATGTAGCAGAGTCTTTAGTCGCAGAAGTCTCCGTCTCCTGAAGAATGACCATTGCGTTAATTTTGTTCTAAAGCAACGCGTGGATGATGACTTAAATTCTGCTACACCAACACAACAACACTGAACCAGTGTAGCAATTAACAGTTATGGCAATGAATGGCCTGAGAACGGATATGAATCAATTAAGCGATTTGGCATTCTGAAATGTGTTAGAGGTATTTGGTGGTTTCAGGTTGTACGCGTAAATAAGCATGCTACAGGATGAATATGTCTAAAAGAAAACAGATACACGAGAAGGGTGGTTTCACAGGACCGAACCAGTCTTTGTACCTATTGTTATCGGGGATATTTGTATTGCGTGACAATACCTTGTTTGTCTTAATTCAATAGACTACACATATGTGTTTTACTTGTTTGATTTTATTATCTATTTGTTACAACATATAAATACGTTATTGTATATTTCGCAATAAAACAGGCGGCGCTGAATTGGGCAACTTACTGATGCTGTCAACGTTGATATTGTTGTAGTGGCGTCTACTGTCGTCGAGGTCTCCGGTTCGTTGTGGGTAGTGTCCTTAAAAAAGCAATGATAAAACAATTAACATTAAAACATTCAACTAGTGAAGCAGTGGTACCCAGACAATGTCACGATGACTAAATAGCCTGGTGTGAATGTGTTAAGATAATTCATGTCTTGAGTTGTGCCAACTATTAGTTGTAGGTTGTCCTAACATGCACTGCTAGCGGGTTGAATATCTTTAAAAACTATGTCGAGAAAATATCACAGGTTTCACATAAATTAATAAAGTTGCTAATTCATCACATCTAGAGATATGATTTAAAATGTTTTCTACAGTGTACACGTCACCGTCACGGGACCAACATCACATACCAACGCCTCCACGTTGCCGTCATACAGCTTCCCATCAACCAGCATAGTCTCATCAAACTGGTATACGTCGCCATCAAATGTGATGTTCTTCTGCTTTTTGACGTCATCGGCAATGGCGTTCAACATGCTCTCTATGGAGGTGTTTGAGGAACTTGCCACGTCAAATGACGCCACAATGCTGCCTACATTGACAATAAATGTTTGACTGACAACTTATATGCATGCTACATAAACATGCTATCTGAATTAATTACAAACTATGTTACAAAATATGACATTACTGACGTCAGTATATTTTAATTATAGAATAAGCTCACATTGTGAAACCCATTGTAAATCATCGGTAACATTTTCTAAGTTGGGAGAGTAAGGAGACTTATTTTCTCACGAGACTTAGTTGGTAGAACAAACGGTTATCTGAAAACGCAATTTCACATTCAATGGCAAAGTGGTTATGGTTCGCTCATTGACAATCAAAATAATTGGTATTGTATTAAAGGATTGAGAACAAAAACTAAAGTATCCAGTCCTCATGAGTGTTCAAAGCGCTTATACTTTACTTCCCTGGCAGACCTTGTCAATCAAACACCATCTCAACTCCTTTGGAAGCATCCAGCCACACTGCAACTGTCTATAGCCAGGTATTCATTCATACACCTGAGTAAACTGGAACACATGCCCAAGGTTTAACACCGCATCACAGGAATTGAACCAGAGCTCTCTTAATTGAGGGTCCGAAGTTCTACCCATGAGCCACTGCGCTCTACACAAGACGATACAAATGCAACGATACGAAATGCAGCCCAACTATGCCACGAACCTTGATTGAAGTTGAAGTTAGAGAAGACAATCTGGTCGGTGTGAGAGATCTTGTAGAAGTGGTTCTCGAGGGCTGCTGCGAAGAACTGCTGCTTGCCACTGATAAGTCCGAAGTTGGCAGCAAACGTCAGCTGGACAGACTTCGTGACCATTTCCGTCAACTGGGACGCGATGACACGCAGCACGGAACGTTTAACTACAGAATAAGAGCCGGTTGACGAGTTGACGTGCACCTTGATGACGTACGAGCCGGAAGCACTGGCGGTGACACCTGTGAACGTGGCCATGCCTGTAGCGACGTCTGCTGGTACTGTTGACCCGTCAGCGGTCAAAGTTCCCGAAGCTTCAACGATAGGATCCAGACGCAACGAGCAGCTCCACGTCTCACCCTGGGAAAATATGACAGGGAGTTTTATATATATATATATATATATATATATATATATAATATATATATATACAATATATATATATAATATACACACGCACGCACGCACGCACGCACGCACACACACACACACACACACACACACACAATACGACGTACATTATAAAACACTGCGGCAGAATACTTTCCAGTGTTCCAGAGTTTTCCACCCGTGGAAAATTGCAAAATAGACTTCCACGTAGACTACATCACAATGAATCCCCGAGAGAAATCTTACAGTTCCACAGAGTATGGCATTATCGAGTAGATGTGCCAAACGTTATGTGTAATGGTGTAATATTGTGAAGTTATATATCTATTACGGGTTTTGACATAATGGACGTCAGCCATTGATTGCACTAATCACTGACGCCTTTAGATTTGGGGTTGACGTTTAACTGACCTGCCAGTCAAGATTTGTAACAGTCTTTCCACCAATGACATCCTTCACGGTGACACTGAGATTGAACGGAATGTCAACAGTTGCTGTCAGTGGTGTCGCCTCTGCTGTCATGTTTCTCGTCACAACCCCGACCTGTGACACGGTGACAGTGGTGTTAAATCGGGCAGGTCTGACGACTTGAAACACGATGTCGTAGGTGCCGACATGTGAGATGGCGAGAGTGTCAAAGGTCGCAATGCCTTTGACAACATCCACAGTGACACTGCCTAGCAGATTGCCCTTCTGGTCAGTTGCTCCGGTCAGTGTGGCCTTGACCTGCCACGGGCCATCAGCCGTAACCAGGTCTTCCACTACTGTGTCCTGCAAGCACGCAGTACATTGTAAACACATGGTCGGGCATTGTGTAACATCACAAGACATAACTGGATTTGTTCAGTTCGAACGTTCACTGCTGAATTCTTCTGTCTACATGGACTTACTTACCACAGTGTTTTTCTATTGGATACACAGCTACAGAAACAAAGCGGTGTGCCGATGGTTGTATGAATTCGCAAATTATATTTAATATTCACAGCTTCAATAAGTGCATACATTTGTTGCACAACCGGAGTACAGAAGCGAAAAGTAGTTCCCAAATACGGAAACAAAACGTACAAGTACAAACCTCTGCATCTAGAAACTTGACGAGAACGTCGGTAGAGAAAGTGGCTCCCTCTTGCTGCTGTGTATTGCTCCATTCCGCTACTATTTGCGTTGCTTTGCGCAGTTCCTCGTTGCTGCCTGTGGTGTTGGCAGCTGTCTCGGCAAACGCGTTCCATGAACTGTCATTTACAGGGGGCACTGGCGCAGATACTTTCACCTCGGCTATCTCCACCCCGAGGGCTTCCTCTAGTGCCCCGGTCTGGAAGCCACCCTTCAGTGCATCTGACAACGTTTCTAGTTCACTGTGGTTCAGCGTGTTGGAATCGGTTTCATTATAGTCCAGTTTGCTGGAATCTGTACCGTTGTTATCCAGTGGTTTGGTTTCGTTGACGTTCTGTGTGTTGGAGTCTGGTTCGTTTCCTGCACAGAGATGGAACACTGACGATCCAATACTACATAATATTAAATTTATTTATAAAATGGTGGTCTACACAACACAACAGATCCTGCATCCAATACTTATTATGCAGTCTTGTGAAACATTTGAATTGATGAATACTCCCAACATACCTATTTCAACGATGACTTCAATGCCACCCGTGCCTCTCTTGTGACGGCGACTTTGGCCTATTCTCCTGACTCCAGCAATCCTCACCTTTGCTGGATCGACCTTGAGGAAGATGATGAGATTCTTCAACAGATCCTTCCCAAAGAACTCTTCCTCTGTCATCTCAGGGAGACCAAATGCAAGAATCACAACAGGTCTCATCTTAATATCAATCAGCCCTCGTCCTTTCACCTGCACATACAGTGTCTTTGTGTCAATGTCAAAGAAGTTAGCACCAGAAGGTGAGGCTGCAGTTGGCAGGAACTCTCCTTCGGTTTTTGGACTCTTGTAGGTGACCTTATTTTTGTCGTCGATTTCCGCATTGCTTGGGTGGAGGAATTTGCCTTCGTGGTAGACATCGTACCGTTGCTGCAGGCCAAAGTAGATGGCAAGGCGGACAGGTTTGGTTGTGTCTTCAGCCAGGAAGTAGTGAAGTCTCAGGTGCTGTGGGGCCGTGCCACTGAAGTACAGGTCATAGTTGCTGCCTAAAACAGACACACATCTCTCTGTCAATGTATGCTTAGATGGACTAGAGAACATGAAATTATATTAGTTAAGGAGGAACGTTGTAGATTAAATAGATTAGATCAGAAAGAATGTGTTCTCACAATGTACTATAATTAATCATTGATTGTCTGGGTGTCAGTAGCGTGAATAACCGGTACGTAAATCAGAAGGGCGGGATTCGTAAATTTACTACTCACGTTTTGCTAGGGATCACTATTTAGGGAGGTATTATATTTTACGGCATGGGTATCACACAAAAACTAAAAACGGCATGTATTCGAGGACATGTTTATTTCCTGAATTTCATTGCTATATACCAAATGTGAACAATAGGTAATATGCGTTCCGTCATCAAAAAAGCAGACCCCCAAAAATGGAGGTTTTCCGCAAACCCCCAAAACGGAGGTTTCAGAATGTTACTCCAAGTCATGAAAATGTCCCAAACAGTTCAATTGCCAGCAGCAACAACTGTCAGTAGCTTGTGTGTGACCCACGTTATGCAATCGCTGCCTGGCAACGGCGTCTCATGCTTCCAATGAGTCTCTGGATGGCTGCCATCTCAAGATTGTTCCATTACAAACATTCCCAGCAAACAACGACCCGTGATTTCACGTGTTCAGTAAGTGAATTCACGAGTTCAACTGGCTCAATTCACGTGTTTTCGGTACGTGAATTCACGGGATTCTGTCGACAAATTTGGTGTGTCGACACGTGTTTACTGCTCGTGAAATCACGAGTTTTTCCATTCGTTAAAAACACGTGTTTTCTGCACGTGTATTCACCTGATTGCCGTACGTGAATTCACGGGATTCTGTCGACAAATTTGGTGTGTCGACACGTGTTTACTGCTCGTGAAATCACGAGTTTTTCCATTCGTGAAAAACACGTGTTTTCTGCACGTGTATTCACCTGATTGCCGTACGTGAATTCACGGGATTCTGTCGACAAATTTGGTGTGTCGACACGTGTTTACTGCTCGTGAAATCACGAGTTTTTCTATTCGTGAAAAACACGTGTTTTCTGCACGTGTATTCACCTGATTGCCGTACGTGAATTCACGGGATTCTGTCGACAAATTTGGTGTGTCGACACGTGTTTACTGCTCGTGAAATCACGAGTTTTTCCATTCGTGAAAAACACGTGTTTTCTGCACGTGTATTCACCTGATTGCCGTACGTGAATTCACGCGATTCTGTCAACAAATTTGGTGTGTCGACACGTGTTTACTGCTCGTGAAATCACGAGTTTTTCCATTCGTGAGAATCACGTGTTTTCTGTACGTGTATTCACCTGATTGTCGTACGTGAATTAACGGGATTCTATGAACACATTTGGTGTATCGACACGTGATTACGTCACTAAAATCACGTGTTTCTGTACGTGTATTCACCCGATTGTCGTACGTGAATTCACAGGATTCTATGAACACATTTGGTGTGTAGACACGGTCCGACGCAGAAGTCAACTGATACCTAGTATAGATTAAGACAGACCAACTCGTTGGACACAACAATTTTTATTTAAAGCAAATAATAGCGTATAATAGTTAAACATCACGTCCTCAGTGTGCCTAGCCAACTAAAATAGTCTACAAATAACTTTAAAACATGCACCTAACAACCAGGCTGCCATCAACTCTCATCTACACTAACAGTAGGGGAAGTCCAGAAGGGGTGTAGCCATATTATTCGCCGCTCGCATCACTGTCGACAACTACGTCATGGCCTAGGTCGAGTTCGCCACCACCTTGCAAGTCCGCTGCCACCTGCAAGTAACATATACGTTCAAATAATGTATTTAGTCATTTGGGAAACTAAAATTTCTGTCTGATATGATGAATCACGCATTTCTTTGACATCATGGTCAAGACGAATAATTCTAGCCATAAATCGTACCATTTGGTCAACTTTCAATTAATTAATTTTTAATTAAAATCTGGCGTATGTTCAATTGGGAATTAACACAGCAAGGCTTATTTGTATTTACCCAGAATAAAAAAAGATACACACACATATCCATATACACACACGCGCGCGCGCACACACACACCACTTTTGATATACGATTAACTATGAGTTATTAGCTAAATTTGAGATAGGTATAGCTGAAACATGTATTGGGGAATTCATATTATGTCTCTAAAATGTCTATTGTGTATCTACCTTAACGTCTTTCCTTTTTGAATAAGACTTCAGTACTTCTGCTGTGTCTCTGAACAAATCCCCACTGGCTATGTCGAGCCGTCGGCCGGCTCCTATAACAGAAGAACAAAGTTGCATTACAGATTGGAAGAATCACTTTCAATGTTATGCTAAACACGTAGGCGTGGTTGAAATGCCCCCCCCCCCCCCAAGCATGCCACTATGTTCAAGTCCCTCGACAGATTTCTTACGCTTTGTATGAAGTTAGCTGAAGTAAGCTCTAAACTGATTTCGCCGTACCACCGATATGTACAGTGCATACACCTCCTCCACTCGCGACAGAACCCACGAGCTTCAAGAATCACATATAACCACTCTTCCAACCATTCTGTAGAGCCGCTGATCTTGATGAGCATGGCGTGGACATTGAAATAGTTTACACATTTATTTAAGATTTTTTATTTCAGGCTGTGTGAGAGTTCAGTTCCCTGAGCAACACGTTGAATCCCTGGGGAGAGATTTAGTATGGGGTAAATACGTCACGTGAAGAATGTATCAATACAGAAAACTGTACCTACAATTTCCATATTAAATGTGCACATACATGGAGATTGTTGCTATCGGTTTTTATTAGTTTTTACAAAACTTATATTTATGTGAATGTTATAACTATTCGATAAAACTCACAATTGTACATATGATATTTGTAGTGTATTTATACCCTATTTTTAATAATTAATTTAATAACATATTCAGAAAATATCACGACTTATTTATTCATTTATTTTATTTATTTATTTGTATTACCCACTTATTTATTCTTTTATTTGTACCCCATAATTGCTGTAATGGTATTTTATGTATTGCACTCAAGCCCATGTATTTCTATTCGCATAATGTTTACTTATGACCTGATCCAGTATCCGTTTATATAAACACACTATGCATACTCACTCGTTATACATGTGTACAGCGTCAGCGACACGAAGCATCGTTTTGTTTTATTCGTTGTGACGCCATTCAGGATGACCCGGCGTGACTGGCCACGAGCACTAAATAAATTTAGGACCTGCAGCACAGCCAGTTTTTCAAACATCGTTCTCACGATATTCCTGCTTTTCGTACTGGTGCCTGGCTGCACAGTCAGAAAATTTACCTAAACGAAGAGAAGGCAAAACATCATCCATCATAATTATCAGGTCCACATATAGCATGTGCGCATTAAAAACAGATTTTACATAAATTATAATTAAATAGCATGCACGAACTACATAATATTATCATCCTCGCGCGCCTGGCACATCCCTATATAACTTCAGGTGATTTCAGCCACACGCGACTCCATAAAAATGACTACATACTTAAGAAAATAACAAAAATATACTTTTTATTACTGATGTATAAGGCTATTCCTTCGGGGGTTGCATTAGGTCGTGAAGCTTGCCTCCATCGCAAAGGTGTCCGCTCATCTATGTCCTGGAGCTGTGAGCCTGTTCTTAATAGAAACACAATAATAAATCCAATAACATGATTTAAGATTACTTGCCTATACCCTCATAAATTCTAATTTCCCATTTACCTTTGTGTAATTGGCAACGGTTTGTCTTTACTTTATATGGTAAAGTTATTGTGCAAATAATATATACACACACACACACACACACACACACACACACACACACACACACACACACACACACACACACACACACACACACACACACACACACACACACACATATATATATATATATATATATATATATATATATATATATATATATATATATATATATATATATATATATCATAAAGTCATGCCACAAATATATCTTTGTTAAGCTAGAAATGTACAAAGGTTTACCACAAAATAAATGATTAAATAAACGTACCTTCTCCACTTTAAGTCCTTGTAACTGTCAATGTTGTCGAGAGGCAGGGAAACAGGTCACCTTCAGTGTTCCTGGCCTGCTCTTAAATGACTAGCAGATGGTGTCACTAGGGATGTAATCACTGAAGCCTCTCCATGGGTATCATTAGGCTAGGCTAAATTTAAGGACCCTGGAGTTCATTGACAGTTCAATCCAAATTTAACTATGCGAGAAAAAGGCTTTGGTGTAGTTTTCTTACAAAATATACACTAATATTGTATTTAATATATTTTCACAAACTGGAATTTCTTTGGGTGTTCGAACTGTTTCTTCTAAAGATTAGTTTTTTTCATATTTGTTTTTAAAAACACTTATTTTCAGAGAATATTATGTAGGTACACCCTTCGCTGTGTTTCGCTTCGTTGTGTGTCGCTGTGTTACCCTACCCAGAGGCCACCCGCCTTATACGGGCACTTTAGATGTGGTATAGCGCTGTGTGTAGCCTAGCTTCAGGTGTCTTTTGATCGTTGTATGTATGTATGTATGTATATATGTATGTATATATATTGTACATATGGTGTATTTAATGTGTTGCTGTGATAATATGGCTTATTACTACTGAAAGGCATTCGATTTATATGTGTAGTAAACATGAAATAATTTAATCCAAGCGTAATGTAATGTCACAGAAGTAGAACTTTCAAGCTGGTCGCCCAACTTTAAATAACATAAAACTGTATTTCAAAGAGGTGAAAGTGAATTGAATTTGTGTTCTCTAAAACACTTAAATTACTGAAGGTTGATTTGTAACCTGCAACTTGTTTTATAATCAAAGTCAAACTAAACTACTGAACAGCACACGCCTGAAACAATCTACACCCTGCCCATTTGTGAGGGTAATTATCCTCCACTGCAGCTGTGAAAAGCACCCTCCTGGGAGAACGCAAATTAAACGCACGCATTGATGTCAGCAGGAGACGCAAAAGCAATAAACTTACCACTGCAATCATGACAAGAGCATGTCATTCGATCCACTAAGTTGGATAATGCATATAGGGAGAGATTGTTGTGATATGATAGTTTTCCTCACTGAGCAACATCGCAGGACTTGGGTTGTGTTCTCCTTTCTTTGCTGCTGTACCAGTAATAATTCGATAAGTTTTATCAGTATTAATGTGTGTGCGTTCGTGCGTGCGTGCTTGTGCTTGTGCGTGCGTGCAACATATGTCTTTGTTTAAATTATTAGCCTGCGTTACATTTGTACATTAGTTTCTTCTGTGTATTTAATATGTAGGAAACATAATATATTAGAATACACAACTGCTGAACGGAAATACGCGTGATTCCTTTTCCCTACCCTACTCCCAAAAACAGAACCACCAATCAAAAAACACGAAATTCGTTGTGTGTACATTTAATAACTGTTTTAACAAAAATTTAATATATGAAGTACATTGCTTTGATACAGCACTCGTGTATGAGTAACTTGTATAAATGTATTTCCAGATTAACAGTCCACAATGACAATACTTTCATCATTAGGCCTATGTTAAATAGCTAGTGCGTAAACAATCATGTCTCGCTCGTAACCATAGCAAGGAACAACGATTTCCCCATGAATCTATTTATCGTTGAGAAGTTGAAGCAAACCAGGCACAAACAGCACGACAGTTATGTTTGTTTATCTGTTTGAAGGTACGAAACATTGTTAAAATAATTACTTACTGGAAGGTTGACAGTTGAACTATATCTAACGTCCCAACCATCTAGATGTTGGTGAGATCTATATCTGGCAGAAATGTAACACACCGGAATGGCTGTGTTAGAAATGACAGTGTTTTCCTTCTACATGATGTTACGATTGGAATACTCACATCCTTAAATCGTCTGGCATCCTCACAAGACGTCACATGGCCGATATTATCGACAATGATTGCAGTTGTTGCATTGAAGGTACCGCCTTCTAATGTCTTCCTTTTCCTATCCAGTTTGTCCATTGCAAATATACGTTGATTGTGAGACATATTTTTTGTTCTCCGGAATGTCTTGCTCTATCTGTTGCATGATGGTGGCACATTGTGACGTTAGCTGACGTTTAAGAGTGTTATAATTGATTCCTGTACCAAGTCTTTTATTCAATGTGATCAATGCTTTAATTGCTCCGTGTCTGGTTTTACACATGATATGCAGTGGCAATGCCCAGAGGGGTGACTATTCCTGAAACATGTTGTATGAGTTGCTGGAACACTATGAGTTTTTATTTTGTGTTGGTTCATCAACTGATATCCGTCCTGAGCTGTGAGCCTCTTCGTCCCCCTGTGGTAATAATCGTGTTTTCGTGCAGAGAAGCATGGCAGTGAAGTTGAAGAGAGATATTGGAACCATCTTTTAAGCAGCAGCGAACGATACCTCGGTTGTCTGTTCACGTCTTCTCTCTCTCCTGCACATATCAATACATGATTGTCTGGCTCCAAAATCCTGAACCTATCAAGAGCATCATCTAGGGGTACATATGATGCGCAAATGAACCCAAAACCGCAACTTTCGTTAAAAAAAATGCGCTTGCCGAACCTTTGTTACTCGTACCGCTAGAACCGTACCAGTTTCCCCAGTTAGACACGTGAATGAACTCGTGAATTAACGTGAAAACTCGTACCGCTAGAACCGTACCAATATCCCCAGTTAGACACGTGTATGAACACGTGAATTCGCGTGAATACTCGTACCGCTAGAAGCGTATCAGTTCCCCCAGTTAGACACGTGAATGAACTCGTGAATTAACGTGAATACTCGTACCGCTAGAACCGTACCAGTTTCCCAAGTCACACACGTGAATGAACCCGTGAATTAACGTGAATACTCGTACCGCTAGAACCGTACAAGTTTCCTAAGTCACACACGTGAATAAACCCGTGAATACTCGTACCGCTAGAAGCGTACCACTTTCCCCAGTTAGACACGTGAATGAACACGTGAATTCGCGTGAATACTCGTACCGCTAGAACCGTACCAGTTCCCCCAGTCAGACACGTGAATGAACTCGTGAATTAACGTGAATACTCGTACCGCTAGAAGCGTACCAGTTCCCCCAGTCAGACACGTGAACGAACTCGTGAATTAACGTGAATACTCGTACCGCTAGAACCGTACCAGTTCCCCCAGTCAGACACGTGAATGAACTCGTGAATTAACGTGAATACTCGTACCGCTAGAAGCGTACCAGTTCCCCAGTCAGACACGTGAATGAACTCGTGAATTAACGTGAATACTCGTACCGCTAGAACCGTACCAGTTCCCCCAGTCAGACACGTGAATGAACTCGTGAATTAACGTGAATACTCGTACCGCTAGAACCGTACCAGTTTCCCCAGTTAGACACGTGAATGAACACGTGAATTCGCGTGAATACTCGTACCGCTAGAACCGTGCCAGTTTCCCTAGTTAGACACGTGAATGAACACGTGAATTAACGTGAATACTCGTTCCGCTAGAACCGTACCAGTTTCCCCAGTTAGACACGTGAATGAACTCGTGAATTGACGTGAATACTCGTACCGCTAGAACCGTACCAGTTTCCCCAGTTAGACACGTGTATGAACACGTGAATTCGCGTGAATACTCGTACCACTAAAACCGTACCAGTTTCCCCAGTTAGACACGTGTATGAACACGTGAATTCGCGTGAATACTCGTACCGCTAGAACCGTACCGGTTTCCCCAGTTAGACACGTGTATGAACACGTGAATTCGCGTGAATACTCGTACCACTAGAACCGTACCAGTTCCCCCAGTCAGACACGTGAATGAACTCGTGAATTAACGTGAATACTCGTACCGCTAGAACCGTACCAGTTTCCCCAGTTAGACACGTGAATGAACACGTGAATTCGCGTGAATACTCGTACCGCTAGAACCGTGCCAGTTTCCCTAGTTAGACACGTGAATGAACACGTGAATTAACGTGAATACTCGTTCCGCTAGAACCGTACCAGTTTCCCCAGTTAGACACGTGAATGAACTCGTGAATTGACGTGAATACTCGTACCGCTAGAACCGTACCAGTTTCCCCAGTTAGACACGTGTATGAACACGTGAATTCGCGTGAATACTCGTACCACTAAAACCGTACCAGTTTCCCCAGTTAGACACGTGTATGAACACGTGAATTCGCGTGAATACTCGTACCGCTAGAACCGTACCGGTTTCCCCAGTTAGACACGTGTATGAACACGTGAATTCGCGTGAATACTCGTACCACTAGAACCGTACCAGTTTCCCCAGTTAGACACGTGTATGAACACGTGAATTCGCGTGAATACTCGTACGGATAGAACCGTACCAGTTTCCCCAGTTAAACACGTGACAGATCACGTGAATTCACGTGAAGACACGTACCAGTGAAACCGCACCAGTTCTGACCCAGTACGACACGTGTCAAACTCGTGACAACAGACAGAACACGTGTATTCACGTGAATACACATGAAAACACGTACTGGTGGAGCGGTACCAATTATGAACCAGTATGACACGTGTCAACTGGTTCAGAAATGGTTCCTTGTTTGCTGGGTTGTGTGATCCTTAGCAAATTTTGAGTAGTATATAAAAAGGCTGGGCACTCAAAAGACTTAAAACCTTTCTGGTCAATTTGCCGTCTTGAGTCAACTATCTGGGAGCTAAATTTGGTTAAATCTCGATAAACAATTAATTATCAGGAATATGTGGCAATATATACAAAGTTAATTGTCATATCAAACACAAACCGGCGGCGACCAGTGTGTAGAACGTCTGCATGCGCTTGCGACAAGTGTATCCCCCACATGTGCCTGAATCTTTTGGTCCATTAATGAGGTCAAGATAGCCATCTGCTCTCAAAGCTACGGGGGAGACGCGGCGGTCCATGTTGTCATAGTCCATGCTCTCAACGATCAACATCTGGTGGTCAATTGTGGACAGTGGACAGAGGTAGCCTGGCCAATCAGGTTTATGCACACAGCCTGTCCGCTTGATGCCTGCAAAATAGGGTTGCTAGCATTCAGCAAGACTGTGGGAAAAATGTCTCACTAACGTGGCTTTGCAGCAGCAAATTAGTATGTATACATAACATTCCTTATGACGAATACTACGTAATAACAAGTCACTGTTATATATTCAACAGTTACGTTGGAGCTGTGGTTGGGCGGCTCCACCTACAGAACCACCGTTTTGAGACAAACTTGATCAAATACCTGTTATGCATCTTTCGCAAAATACATAGCAAAACACTGGCTCCTTTCTACAATGGTATCTACACTTAGGGAAGAAAACGATCCATGCAGCGTAGTGGAAATTAGAGCGTGGATTGGTTTAGATCGATGTAGACAGTGCCATCTTATGCACTGCGTTACCTTCTGCTTAATATCATGTAATATCATAATGCTGTATGCGCCAAGAGCACTTTCTACGCCGGTACCGGCGTCATATGGTACCAAATTGTCATTAATGGTATTGCAGTGTTACACTATTCTAAGTCTTTGCATGGTTATTTAGCAAAATGTTGAGACGAGTTCCAATTAACTGATACTTAAAACAAACTTGTTTTGAAGTTGGAACCCGGTTCCTGACAGCTATTGTAAAGAACGTAAATTCACTTATTTATAATATAAACATGCTTCCTGGTAAAGCAAACTCAAAATATCGCCTCACCAGGATGTTCGAGAACTTGAGCAATTGGGATTCTCGAGTTATTTCCAGGGAACGTCTGCATCGTCTTAGGTATACGGTAGTCACCGAAGCCATGTCGGCGATCTCCATTGTACTCATACTCTGACTCGGGAATGTAGCTTGATGGCTGCGTGCCAAAGAATGATCCGTCAGAGTCCTTGATGAGTAGTTTCTTCTTCCCGTCACAACTCATGTCGACGCAGGTGTCAGCAGTTACAAACCTGCAATAGAGAAAGTGATAGCAGCTACAGAGATAGGTCGTGTATTTTTAGGTGCAAGCTAAACAGAGCAACTCGGTGCATGGTTTAGAAACAAAAACTACTTTGTTTCATTATTACAGTATTTTGATGTTATACTCGGCTCACTAAAGCAAAGACGACCGACCTTCTTGCTAACGGGCAATGAGCTCGCGCTATAGCATGTTCTTAATACAGGCTAATTTATAATCCAATTGTGTAAATCATAGTTCGTAGAAGTATATTTTTTGGAAATTCGTCAAGAGGTCAGGGATCGTGGGGTTCAGCATTTCAAAAAAGCTGTCCATAGAGTTCCAATGTCAAAACTTAATATCTGTCCATACAATTGTAAGATTAATAATGTCATCAACAAATATATCACTGGGTATATGCAGAAACGTTGATTTGTTTTTTTGTGTTATTAACGTTTACAAATCCATAGCGCAGCACCCTGCATCAGTTCTGCATTAAGCTGGCCACGTCGGCTCGTTGAATTTCTGACAAGCGTCTACACAAACTATGTACCTTTTCTGTTTTTGTTTATGCAGAGGCCAATATTTTCATATAAATTATGTTCATACTCAGTTATAATTTATCATTGTGGGGAAGAAGCGGGAAATTGGTGGATAGGCTCATTGGTGGATAAGCAATAATGCTGGAATGACAATGGGTTTAAAGCTGCCATAACAGGAACAATATGGAGAGTAGAAATACTGACAAGATGCAAGATACATCAAGTTATTCACTGAGATGCCATATGTGTGACAGAACTTACGTAAGCTGCGGGTGGTGTGCAAAGATCTTGCTCTTCTCTTCGACGTCAACCAATTGGATTCGTTTCAAGTCGATCGGGTGTTCTACGTCAGGACCAGTTGGGTTTGTAGCAATGATGCGATCGGTCATGTCACATGTTGTCTTGAAGTGGGCAAAGGTCACACCTCAAAGAAAATGCTCAATTGTTATATATGGTATTAACAGCTCTTCGTGTTAGGTTTCTCTCAGCAAAGCCGTGTTATTTTTCCATAAGCAGAAACATATGACCTATTATACATTTTCCTGTAAGGATATAAAAATATAAGTATATTCTAGCAATAACAACATTGACACAATCCAATAAAAAGTGTAAATATAAATGATTTTGTCTGTTATTAATATGCCATTATCAACATATAATATAAATGTATAAGGACTTCTTTTATAAACTAGGTTGTTTGTTTAAGAGATAATTAAAACAAAACTACTATAAAAAGCCAGTATTTACTAGTGTAATCTCAACAACAAAAAAGCAGCTAATTTAATAATAATAATAATAATAATAGTAACTTCTTTTGCGCCAATATCCTCGAAAATCAAGCTCAATGGCGCGAGGAAACCAGGGGATTAATCAATCTCATAATCGAAAGCAATGCGTGAGTCGTCAACGGATGGGTGGAAAAGCTAGGAGGCTAAGGAGGATAGGCAGCATTAAAGAGATAGGTTTTTAGATGTCGGCGGAATGAAACTATATTACCTTGTGATTTAACACTGGCAGGAAGCGAATTCCACACCGTTGGTGCGGCAACCGAGAAAGCGCGGTTCCCGGCTTTCGTTTTCACCCGAGGGATGTAAAATTTAATACAATATTGTTGCTCGCCATTGCTAAATACAGTTGTCGGATGTTTTAGCTGAATGAAACATCACATATCTGCATCTTCCATGCTATGCTAAACATTAAACGAAAACAATACTTCACTTGCAGAAATGGAAATATCCGAATGGGAATATTTTACAAATTGAAACTACCTTCAAAAACGATGTGTCCGTATAGGGCGGGCGGTGTGTGGGGGTCGTTGAGTAAACGAAACGGCGCGTTGTTATTCGAACTTGCAAACATAGGCCAGCCAAGTGCAATGCGCCCAGCGTCTGATGTGAAGGCCCACGACATGAGCTTCCTCGACAACCTAACATGCTTATGGTCTTGACGTCTCATGATGTCTGTTGTGCAGTTGTAAGACTCACTGGCACCCACAAACAAACTGTCATAGATCTTGAGGAACTTGCGGCTGGACCCGTGAAGTTTTGCATCAGGCTTCAAAATGTACGCAAATATGGATATGCTGTTGTCGACGAACTTCGAGTTCTGAATGACGACGCTGCATTTGCCGTTGGAGTAGAAGCCATAGCTGAAGGACTTGTAGATGTAGAACCCACTGAAGCGGGAGCACAAGTCTTTGTGTAGGCAATCATCCTGCCACATGGTCAGCCCAAGCAGGGTCGAGTGTCCAGTGTTATTTGCCCACATTGTTTCGCCCTCGGCGCAAGGTTCGCCGGGAAGCCGATAGGCGGAGCGCTCCGAACCGGCGACAACATTGCCGACCATCTTTGTGTTTGTCGCCTTCTGAATCTCGATACTTGACATCAGGTCTACTGAGGCCGCCTCGTATCTGTCCTGGTAGGTGGCGGGGTACACGGTGAGGGTGATGAGGTTCTCGCGCAGGGTATTGTTATTGCCTTCTACGATAATGCCTGAAACACGCATGCGTCTATGTAAGCAGCAGTACACCAAGCCTTAAGACAGTTGCATTAAACAGCAGTAGTACACCAAACCTGAAGATAGTTGCATTAAACAGCAGTAGTACACCAAGTCGTAAGACAGTTGCATTATTAAACAGCAGTAGTACACAAAGCTTTAAGACAGTTGCATTAAAAAGATTTAACTCCAAGAAAATGCAACATCAACTTATCACCAAAAGTCACATAGAATGACTCACACCAGATAATGCTAAAAAACACATTGTATAGTTAGTTTCATCAAGAGGAGACTGTGTGTATCAAATCACCAGAAAGAGCAGCAACAATGTCTACGAAACTGAGAGTACATTTGGAACTAGACTGGAATAGCACAAGAAAGAAGTCATGACCACCACAACGAGATGTTCTGCCATAAGCAGAGACCAGCAGAATACAGACACAATGACGTGTGGGACAGTCTGCTCGTAAACGGTAAAACAAACCAATTCCAATCTCCTGGCGGGTGAAGAATGCCGTTCGCAGTCAATACATTGAAGTGAGTTTCGCATTTACAGATGAACGGTAAAAATATGATATTTAGATCCCATTACATATATTACATTATATTACATTGTAATGTAAAGGGATACATTAAACTGTTTACACACAGTCTCACATGCCGCTGTACATACCGGGACCGACAGTGTGATGGATAATGTTGTTTGCAACTTCCAGATCGTGGGTTTTGAACACTCCAACAGCCGGTGAAAATCCATGATGGAATGTAGACTTTGTCACGTAGGACGGGCGAGCGGCGCTGACCTTGCCAATGTCAAAGAACGTCACCGAGAATCGGGCGTCAACGCTTGCGACAAAGCCCAGCTGCCCACTGTGTACGAACTCAACGTTTGAGAGACGGGCATACCCTGGTGGGGTGAAAAAAGTAGGTATAGTTGTAGGGGAGGTATAATTCAATATCATCACACAGGAACACTTCATACATGCATGTACGGTTGTGTATAACGTACAGGTAAGGTACGTTTGTGTATAGCGTACAATTGTATGCACAAAAGATCACCCAGATGAAGCGAAATCGCGTATTCTGGCTGACGTACAAGTATGTCTTCGAATTTGGCTTATCTACATTCGTTCTCACATCTGATTTTTAGATACTGACCAACCAATTTTCTTGAGTGTCAAGGAACGTAATATCTTATAAGTGCATACAAAAGTAGTCATTTGATTATTACTTGTATAAACCCGGTGATTGCTTCATGAAGATGTGTCGAAATGTCATTACACATTGTGGACTTTGTTACCTTGGAGGGCATACCACCACACAACCTCACTCACAGCCAGTGTATTAATACACAATTCTCCATAGAATAGTATAAAATACACCAGAGGATCTCGACGTTGCATATAGTAGAGCAGACCACTTTCAACATCAGTCACGTTACTCAATCACATATGCAAATCTATATTAGTGCGACCACCTTTGTAAAATAGCTGTAATACTTGCCTACGTGTCGTATCAGGTCTCCGTTGTCTCCTAGTTCCATTTGCGTTCCGACAATCACACGAGCGCCAAAGGACTCGGAGAACATGTCTTTGTAGTCGGCCCCGATTATGCGGATGTTTCGCGAGAGAAGTCCTACTTCTGCCTTGATTGCATACGACATGCCTCCCACGCTCTCCTCAAAGGCTGTCAAATGGTAATCGGAACTGTTGTAATGCGTTCAATAGTTCACAGTACACTTCCGTTCATCCGTTACATATCGTGTATTATGTATTTATCAAAGACTGAACGTTTCTAGTAGTTGAAAATAGTTGTGTTTAGATGATCATAACTTCCACTGCACTTTCATTGTTTCATACCCTGTTTCGTAGGATGTCACCATTTAACAACATCAATATGTTAATTTACCTGTAACGTATTCATTGCTTTCGAATGTTTATTCTCAACCGTGACGTGCAGAATGTAAATGTTCAACTGTAAAATGTATCGATGGGCTGAAGATAGGATTAGCTCCCCCAATATTTCTAGAATGGGTGCATGTTTAGTGCAAATCGCGAGTAGGGCTAACAACAGTTAATAAGATGGCCAAAATAGTTAACCAGCGCAAGAAATATCATGATCCATGACACACAACGCGGAATGGGACTGAAGCTTCTGTTTATGTCCCTCCCGCAATATTAAATTCGTTCTGTGATATAAGTAAATGTTTCTTATCCAAAATCATTACTGTTATCTGTAATTAAATAATGTGACCATACTTGTTTTTATATTGTTATGAATTTCATATTAGGAAAATATGCAAGACATTACTTACTTTGTATTTTGTATAAAAGCTGGTACTGTGTTCCACAACTTACAGAGATGCTTGTACTGGAAACTTGCATTCAAAGTGAGAGTCTTCAGGTCTCCTGACACCGAAGTAATTTTGAACGTTTCCGTTTCCCCAGGGTTGAAGCTTGTTGTTGTCACGACGATCTCATCGTCTACGTTCCAGTCGACCGCCGTCTCTAAGGTAACTGAGTTTGACCCACTTTCGGCCGTTTCCGCTAGGTGGGTCCAGGTAACGTTGCGTGGTTCACCAAACAGGTCAAGGCCCCCAAAGACAGCTGTAATGTGCACGAAAACATATGGTAGACATGTCGTCAGCATTTCAACAGGATTTAACAGGAATCATGTGTACACGAGCGCTTGCAAATCATTGACTTGTCTAGTTATTTTTACATGCATTAATCCCTTGTACAGCATATGTCAACGTAACTACATTGCCAATATTTACACATACCTGTACACAAAATTATCTGTTTGCTCATTCATTTTTCCTACAGTGAAGCCTGTTTTAAAATAATATGTTATATATACTGTTTTGTTCCACTTTGTGCAATGTAATTTTATTCTTATGGCACGAACTAAAAATACATATCTAGTTTCAATTTAATGTTCTCTTATTGTCTACGTTTCTTGCATTGTTGTTCGACACATGTGTTTGTTTTGTTTGTTTGTTTGTTTGTTTGTTTGTTTGTTCACCATTCTTAACTTGTTTCAATTCTTGGATTATTGAATCATTCTATTATATTCATCAACAAAGACAGCAATGTTTCAATTTCTCGAAACAGTGTATGACTGCTGACGAACAACATTTGAACTTATACGCACCGTAACTGTATTAACTTTCAAATGGTATGCATAAGCCTTAATCCAATCATAGGCCTCCAAACTAAACACTATTTTGAAGCATATATGTGAATGTCATTAAGTTTGGATTCACTGCAAGAATACCGAATATGACTGTACTTTGTGCAACATACCTATCACTTTAGCGCCATAATAATGGTACAACAAACCAATAACATTTGAGGCAGTGCGACTTTATTTACCTAAAACATCGTTGGAACCAATATAACTCCACAACCTATCAATTATTTTTGGAATCAACCTACCAATCACTTTGGAGCCAATGTTAGGTCCTTCATTCCTATACCTGGGGAAGTTGGGAGTATGATGGTTGCCATTGAGGAGAATGTCGAGCTTCCCTGTGAAGGGAGAATCCTCCCACCCTGCCAGAAGCCGTCCCCCGCGGATGTAGATGTAGGTGGCTTCAAGGACAAAGTCACGAACACGTCCTGTGGCTGGGTCCTTCTGATCGTCAATCTCAAGTGTGCCGTAAATTACTAACTTTGTCATCCTAGGAAGTGTCATGTCCGCCACCACCCAGTCTCCCTCTGTCGGCATATGACAGAACTAACTAGTTATGTCATAAATTAATAATAACATAATTGGGGGTAGAACAAACATGAGAGTGTTATACAAACGAAAACATAGACACATTGCCATTTGCCTTCAAAAGTAAAATCCCAGATGGAATTTCTACTTGATTTGTTGTATGTCGTAGATCTAAGCGGTTTACTGTGTGATTCAGTTTCATATTACAATGAACCGGGACATCGTGTTTGATGTTCTATTAATCAAGTGAAAGTCGACATCAGACCAAAATTTCCTGGTCGTGACGAACACAACTAAGGCTCGAACGAGCTAAGAAAATAAGCATTTTGACATCGCAGAGTGTCATATCAACAGAACATCAATATTTGATAAACTATTTCAAACCTTTGATCGTGACATTCGTGTCATTGCCTGGCAGACCATTCTCCCAAGTCGCAGGGTCTGACCACAACTTCGTTGTGTTAGAGGCACCTTTCGGTCGCTCAGCAACGACTTGAGGGTTGTCCGCTCCGCCAGGCTGGCTCCCGCCACTGCTAGAACCCTTGGTGACACGTAGGGTGACATGACGTTCGGGACGAGGTGTAGTGATGGCTGGCTTGTCTGAAACTAACCAGCCGGGAAAACAACCAAGACTATTAGTTATTACACATTTGGAGATGAAATACAAATCGTAAAGCCAGGTTGTCTGTTGCGTTACGCAGACTGATCCATAGATCGTAATTTGTTGCAGGAAACTCGCTGAGCAGTATGTTGCCCTCGTTTACAATATAGATTGTGGGCACCATCCAATTGTCATCCAGACACCAAATGTATTTGTGCATTGAGACATGAGCCCAACATATATGCAGGCTTTTTATAAGTTAATGCAATTTATTTTGGTCAATACTAAGATCACAAATTCGTTATCGCGAGAGCCACCATTGAACGATACATTGTTGGATTCATTAATCATTAATTGATTAATTCAAAAGTTCTATTAAAGTCGTTATTTACAAATTGAAAATTTAGTAGGTGCTACACTAATAGTGCGAACAGCTTTACTGTATTACTGCAGCCATGGTTTCTGGGATAGTAAATGCAATGAATACACCTACAACAAAAGGAAATGTGTTACTCACTCATATAAGTAATCAGTTTTGCTTCACGGTCGAAATATGTGTCACCGTTAAGACTGTTCTCGTAAGTCAACGGGTTTGTCTTGGCGTAGTTTCTCGATGCGTTAAGGTCCCTTTCCACCAAAATGTGGTCACGAACATTTTGCATAACCGGATGTTGCACTATCACATATGCACCTTCCTTCGGACAGAAAGACGAACAGAACAATGAACGCTGTGTTTTGAGAAGCTACAATCGTGCATAACATTGCATTTGTAAAACAACATTTATTCAAAGTAATGACTAAAAGATTTTGTATTTATCACCTTCATCTGGCCTGCAAAACTGGCAATGACACGTAGTATTTCACACCACATTGTTTAATAAGGTACATATATATTTCACACAACGTTAATGTCCGCCAGCGATGAGACACCAGTCTCCTCTCTCAAAAGAAAATAATAGTTTCATTTCATCTTCTTTTAAACACACGGGACATATACTAATCCCCGGTAGATAGCCAGATGCGATATCCACATATAGTCCTTGACATCGCTTGTATAACATTACTACTACTCTGCTTACGCACCATATATGCCTACCTCGAGCCCGTAAAATCCACCAGTATAGGAGATGTTGGTGATGTGTTCCATGTTGATGAAGGTGATGTTGTGTGGTAGACCAGCCACCAGCAACAGCATCCAGCCAAACTGGTACGAGTGACCCTTCTTCCGGAATCCAGTCACGCTCGTGCCGTACTTGTTCTGCACCCGTAAGCTCTTCGTCAACAGTGACTTTGGCACGGTATCGTTGAAGCTCATACGGATGACGTCAACAGTGCCGCCGGGACAGATCATACCCACGAAGTTGGAACTCCACTCGTCGTCTTCAAAGCACTGCGTGGGGAAGAGATTGCTCTTCGCCATGGCTCGTGCGCCGGCGCCATGGCCAGTGAGAGTGCCGTCCAAGTCCTCCAGCTCCGCCTGGTGCTCCCACTGCCAGTACGCCTTCTTCGTGGAGTTGAGCCACCTGATGTTCTCGAACTTGTAGTTGTAGCCAGCACACAGGTCGTTACACACGCAGACGATCTTCACGGTGCCAATGCCAGAACACGTGTGGTCTTCGTTCATCTCGCCGTCGAAGTTCACGAAGGTGATACCGCTGAAGAGAAGTCCGTTGTTGAAGGGCAGCACAATGCCACGCTTCGTGCACGGCGGGTGGTTGGGAGAATTGAGGTGGGCGATGATGACAGTGTCCTTCACCATAGCTCCTTCCTCTGTGTACTGTGGAGCAGAGCCTTTGTTAAAGTAGTGCTCTGTGCCCGCCATGAAGTTGTTGGCCAGTACAAAGCCATGGAACTGCATGGGATACGCCTCGACCCACTCAGCACCACGGAAACTGTTCCATGTTGTCAAATTCCTGAAGGCGGCTGCGACTGGGACACCATCGCCACACTTACCCCCAACCTTTGGGGTGTAATACTCGAACACCCACAAGCCATACCAGCCTACAGAGTGCACTGTGTTGTTGTAGAACTCTCCGAGTGGGACATTCTGTGGGCAGATGTCAGGGGTGTAGGACGGACCCTGGGGGTGCTCCAGCATGCGGTACCAGAACCCAAAGTGTGTGCCTCCTGCCACGTGATTGTGTCGGACGATGTTATCCGGGTGCGTGATCCAGAACCCGGCTGGTGTGATGTCATCATTGAGCAGGCTGGAGCTCGAGCGCACAAATATGGCAAGGTTGTACTGGAAGATGTTGCCGACTTCGATACTGTCTTCAAGGAAGATTGCGCCGCCCATCACATCATACACGACGTTGTTCTCGACCAGGACGTTGTGCGTGTGGTGAATGTTAACGGCACGGTTAAATGTGTGATGGATTGCACATCCGCGAACATACGATCCACTCATGTTGCCGTTGATGTGGAAATGGATGGGGTAGCGACCGAGACGGAATGCTTGTCCTGCGTACGTGATCTCAATGTGTTCAATGTGGCCAACCACTTCCCCTGCATTCAATTCCTGCTGGTGGAACATAATCTGTGACCCGAACTGGTCGCTACCAATCTCCTCTCCAAACCGACCCTGGAAGCATGTGTGTGTCGCAAACTCGCCTACAACAAACCAGTCACGTACAGTACAGGTGGTTGGTTTAACGTTAACTTGATAATCGATATATCGATCGTTCGATCTATCCATCATCAAACCCCCGCCTTAATTAATGGATTATTAAGTATTGAAACGTTGTGATTTACCTGGATCGAAATCCACTGGGCAGGCCTCGATCTTGTCATTCCAGTCCTTTAGATTAGACCCTCGCACGACCACATTGTGTGTGAGCAGTCCGACTTCTGCCCGGGTCTCCAATGTGATGCCTCCCTCAAAGGTCTGTGTTTCGCCAAGATGGTCGTACTGCAGTGCCTTGGTCAAGGTCAAGGTCATCATGTCAGCGGAAACGGATGCGATGGTGCACTTTTCGTTCTCCTTCTGGCTTGTGTGTCCGCCAGTCGAGGCAATAACGATCTCGTCACCTACAGACCAGGTGACTGGCACCTGCAGCTTGATCTCTGTGGCGCCGGCTGCCACGGTCTCCGCCAACAGCGTCCAGGTGACAGGCGTCGGCTTACCTGTCGTCACACACATACACGTGTTTGGTTACTTTCTTACTCATACAGAACTAGTTCAAGTGAAACTGGTAGTGTTATTTTAATTGGTATATAATCGGGAACAATAATGAGTAGGATGTAAATTGGTTTAGCTGCAGTCATGTTCGATTAAATTGAATTGGCCAGTCAGTGAAAACCAATTTCAGAATCACACTTGTAATTGTAATCGCACCGTAACATTTACTGAAAGAATATATGAAACCCCAGTTCAGTACGAGATCTGACTTTTCACATCCGAAAAAGACTGCACATGTTTTGATAATTTATTATACTCACAATGCATTTCAATGTACCAATTTATTGTTAAAATTACGATCATGTTAGTTTCCGATAAAAAACACTTGGCTCATGTCGAAAAATGGTAAGTGAAATCAACAATCTAACATTGAGCGTGTGTGTGTTTAGGCCAGGAAAACAGATCATGTCAACTCCATCTGATACCCCTACCGTGCAGTTCTAACGTTCCATGGCGAACAGCAAGTGTCTTGGCGCCATAAACAGGCAGTTCCTTTGAACGCACTTGTCCATACATTGTGATGATTCCTTTGTGTCTGAATGGTTCCTCCTCCGTGCCAATCTGAAACAGGGCGAAGTCAGAGCAGACAGTGTAAACAATTGGAGTTGATGTACAATGTTAATCCATTCCTCTACAAAACAGGAAGTTCGCATTTTGCAACAATATTTTCTTCTACACATAGTGTATGTGATCCAATTATTGACATATTTCTTACAATGAAAGTAACGAATATATATGCATTGTATTGCTTATAGCAATTGTGAATACGTATTAGTTTTGTTGAAACAATAAAAAAAAAAAAAATTCCAACAATGCATAAAAACACTATCTACCAAGGGCAATGGTGATTGTATTTACCTGTAGAATACCTCCTCCCACTATCAGGATGTTCTCTGACTTCAGCTCAACATCCTTCTCATCAAACAGCACTTTGCCACCTGACAACAACACAATTTGCCTTGTCGCATTCACAAAAAAACACTCAACCTCTGTTTAATTGCTGCTTCATATTAATTGTCTTTTAGTCTCTTAGGTTCTTAATTGCAGTTCATTTGGCTGTTTTTATATAACAGCTGGAATTTAGTAGATGTTCTTTTTGTTAATTTGAATTTGCTTACATAGGCAACATTAACAAAATTGATATCTAAATTGCCCCCATATACTTTTGCAATCTTTCTAATTGTCAGAATAAATATATTATTATTAATACAATTCCATTGGTAAATAAGCACATTATCAAGATACTGATAAAATTACTAAAACGGCTGAAGTTGAGAAAAATTATTCAAGAAAATTAAGAAACTTACCAGCGTAAGAGTTACCCCATTTAAGATGAGAACAGTGCCCTCTAGCCCTAGCCTACTTCAGACATAGTCCACAGACTCCCTACCTTGTAAGAGCAACATCTTCAGGACAGGCGTGTCCACATCCAACATGACCGTCTTTCCAGCAGGAATGACCACAAGTGACCCCTCCTCAGGTGGGTCCAGTCCTCCCCAAGTATCTTTAGATGACCAGACGTCAAGGTATTCAAACTTGGCAGCTACCTACACATCATTAAGATAACATTTGACATTTAATCCGCTAAAGCTCATCATTATGGTGAATCACCGGGAACCAAATCCAAAATGCATGTCAAGTCAGAGTCGTTAAGAAAACAGTCATGACGAGGGACGCGCAAAATTATCATGGCAAAATTATAAGGAAAACAAACAACGTATAACATTAATTTTCTCACTAGTACTAATCACTTTATCAACAAACAATGGGATGATATTTCGTTGTATTGACGTGTCATTTACGCTTTTATTTGTAGACCAAAGACAGCGATTTTTAAATAAATATATGCCAAGATGTCTGCCACATAAACCACATACTTTTTATCAACTCTAAATATTATGTCAGTCCACGACCGATATAAATTCATACAATAGTTACTTAGGTAATCCAGAACATTACATCAGTCTGCCTAATGAATCTCATAATATATTACGTTGCTTATACTATAAAATATCTTCTCTTGATGTTGTTTGCACATTTACATAAATACCACTTACATTTTTAGCCTTGCCACTGCTGGCAACAAATACATCAACCAGGGCCTGTAGACTGGTCAGCTGCTTCCCAGTTGTACACTCAATCGAAGTATCAGTGACTGTCGAGACAACACATGTAGCGCCATCTATGATGACAGAGATGGCGGCCATTTCCGTGCTGCAATTAAATGGTTGAATTGTTGTATCATTACAGATATGTAACTGTATACACACACACATATAATATATATATATATATATATATATATATATATATATATATATATATATATATTAGTATTATTATATACCACGAATAGAGAACTTGTGATTTACACAATATAAATTGAATGACAAACTTCCAGTTATAGTAGACTTCAAGACTTCAAGAATTTACTGCTAAAACGTGATGTTTCACTATCCCGCAGTTATAACGTGACTGTGTGCGAAAGTAATAAGTCAATAAAATAAATATGACAAATAGATCAATACAATTAACTGTACATTAAATGTACATTAAAATGATGAATAAATTAATAAAATAAATATAATAAATAGATAAATAAATTAGTTGTACATTAAATTTCACTGTCATGCAATGTAAAAGATACGACACTGTGGGCTAAAATAATAAATAAGTTGATAAAATATAATAATAAATAGATAGTAAACCCGGGGGACCCACCCGAAGTCTGTTCCCGTGATGGTCAGTCTGTCTCCTCCTGATGTCACACCGACCACCGGTGCCACCGATGTAACAGTTGGTGTCTTTGCGTCACTGTAGGTGTAGCCACCAGTACGGGTGATGGGGGCGAGGGTTCCATACGAGACAATCACGTCACACGCCTGCGTGCTTGTCCCTTGAATACAAAACCATTTGCATATAATACCAGACACGGATTCGTGATACTGTCGTTTATATTAAATTGCCGTTGTGAGATATGTCTATTATATGTTAACACACACGCACACGCACACGCACTCGCACACACACACACACACACACACACACACACACACACACACACACACACACACACACACACACACACACACACACACACACACACACACACACACACTCACGCAGACAGAATATGAGCACTTTTACATACCTATTTCATAGTTTTACCTAGCATGTACACTATTCGAATTCGTTTGCCGTTTTACCATGCGGGCCTCTTTAAGTTTGAATAGCAATTGCACATCCTCATACATATTGTGTTTTCCGTATATATTTCCTATGTCCAGTGGTGGCTTAATTTTAACTTTAAATCACAATGTTAATAATGATAATAATACAGAATATATTAAACACGGGACAATGATATTCTGAAAGTAAATATTTGGATAAATACAGTCGTTTAGTTGATAAGCTTTAAATGAAGACATTTAGAAATTCCCAGTGCTAGCATGATAAAATATGAACAAATAAATAAAAAGTGCTATATGTACGATGCGTAAATATACTGATATGCTATATCAGTTTGTAGGTACCTGAATGAGCTGGTGTATCGCACACTAATAACGTCATGTCCTGACTACTACTGACTGCGCATGCCTCGCCACACACAGTGATGTTGACATCTTCAGATAGACCAGTTCCTGCCACAGTGATTCTCTGACCCCCAGCAAAGCTTCCTGAAACAGAGCGTAACGTAACCATCCCGGAGAGATGAGAACAGATTAAATTAAATTAATGTGGCGATATCTTTGAAACGTTATACATGTAAACTAATGCTCCTTTCAAGTTGTGAACCAAATATTAAGTGTGTTGACTGTGAACTCAGCTGCGTTCTTCTACCGAGTCCCATGTGTACCGCCGATACATGGAGGTATAGGGGCTTACGAGTGGATGTCTTGGTGCACCCATCCACGCATCAATAGATACCATAAACGCAGGCATGCTCCAGTCAACACACTCGTCCATCCTTATGTCCTTTAGAGTGAGTGGAATCAACATGGCTCACGTCGCTACGACATGATGTGTGTATATATATATATATATATATATATATATATATATATATATATATATATATATATATACATATATACATATATACATACATACATACATACATACATACATACATACATACATACATACATATATATATATATATATATATATATATATATATATATATATATATATATATATATATATATATATATATATATATATATATATATATATAGGTTATTAGTCTGCAACGAACTGACATCGACTTATGTTGCCATCTATAGCATCTAATCCCCATCAGTTTTAATAAGAGCAAGAACCCGGTCACTCACCCTCAGTAGGACTGATGCTGGTCACCGTCATCTTGTATGTGAACCGTGAGGTACTAGAAGATGCCCCCTTGACCGGTACCATGACAACGACATCGTACTGACCAGCCGGCTGTTTGCCCACAGCACACTGGATCGCTGTCGCAGACTGTGATGAGACCATACACGCCACACCGCCCACGGTCACCACATTGTCACTGTCACCGAAGTCAGACCCCGATATTGTCATGGTGTCACCAACGTATCCCTCAGTTGGGTTGATGCCAGTGACCTTTGGGGTGGCTGCATCGGTGTAGGTGAACGACTGGCTGGGATAACTCTTGGAGACTGAAGTCACAATGACATTGACAGCACCAGCAGCATGAGGTGGTGTGTCACACGTCACAGATGACAAGGTCACTGTCTTCACCACGCAGTCATCCCCGTCAATCTTCACCAAAGTGTCGTTAGACACAAACCCATTACCAACGATTGTCAACATAGTCTTGCCAGCCACACTACCCTCCGTGGGCGAAACGCTCGCGATGACAGCGCTGCCAATAACTTTGAACTGTTCGACAGGAAAGCCTCGTCCTGGCAGAGTGAGGCGGAGGTTATTCTCACTTACGGGGATGTTTGCAGCGGTGCACTGGATCTCTGTATCCGTCGTTGACTTTACGACAAGATCAATATCACCGACGGAAACAGCAGCAGTCGCGTCACCAAAGTTTGACCCTGTGATGGTGATTGTTGTGTCAGCCGCCACCTCTGCTGGCTGGACGGCGGTGATATGAGGCGTCTTCCCTTCGCTGTACTCAAACGTACACCCATTTGATGGACATTCTGCAGCCATGCTCTTGACAAGGACACTGACGTTGTATGGACCACCAGCTTTGTGGCGGGCCGTCACACACTTGAGCTGTGCATAATTCAAACTTCTGATTTCACACACTGCCCCATCAATGACCACCTGAGTGTCACTGTCAATGAACCCGCCCCCGTTAATTTGGAGCTCAGTGCCGCCAGCGACAGACCCACTGGACAGACTGACAGACGATACATGGGGAAGTAGTGCAAACCGCCGTTTCAACTCATTGGGAATCAGAGGCAAGGAGATGCCATTACCTTTGATGTTTACCGTCACATCGTATCTAAAGCCGATCTCTAATTCCGCAGTACTCTCAATCTTACATGAAATACTTGTTTCGGTGACGCTGGAGACGAGGCAAGGCTTGCCACCAACCAACACCTCTGTACAATCTTGACTTGCCTTAAAACCAGAGCCTGTGATGAGGATGGTGTCGAGGGATGTGCCCTGCTGCGGAGAGACAGCTGTCATCTCGGACGCGAGGCATGTCACGAATGCCACCTGGAATTCGCCCGGAGCAGGCTCGGAGCACTGCGTGACTGGGTGGCTGGCGCACTGTGCTGATCTCTTTCGTCTTTTCTTCGCTGCAACAAGTTACACGAGTAATAGTTTTAGCTCGTAGGCAATCACGTAATAACACAGTGACAAATGAAGGGCATGAGTTGTGTAACGATTGTAGGACGTTCTCTCTCTCTCTCTCTCTCTCTCTCTCTCTCTCTCTCTCTCTCTCTCTCTCTCTCTCTCTCTCTCTCTCTCTCTCTCTCTCTCTTTGCTGTCCATCGTGCCCGATGATGACATAGGACGTTGTAAATTAGTTAAGTTAAAGAGATCCACCAATCAGCATGGCTGCGTACTTCCAGCTAACATGAATATATACGTATATATATATATATATATATATATATATATATATATATATATATATATATATATATATATATATATATATATATATATATATATATATATATATATATATATATATATATATATATATTTATTTATATATATATATATATATATATATATGCTGTTTTTGTTTATTTGTGTATTTATGTTAGTTATGTATTACATAAAAAAAGAAAACATAAGATGTACACTACGTAGCACTGCGGCTGAATACATTCCAGTGTTCATGGGTTGAACGTCTTGTAAATATGGCTGAGGTTCTTCACCCGGGAAATAATTGCAAACGGAGTTCCACTTAAACTACGTCGCAATGAATCCGCGACATATGTAAGTCCCAGAGTAAAGTGTGCGACAGTCACCGTTGAAAACCTTCCAACTCACCAGACGGTTCATACTTGGGCTCAGTCGTGCCAACTTTGTAGGTGAGTCGCCCCACGGAGGACGTCTTCTTCACCACGTGTACCACGCCTCGCATGACGAGCTTCTTGGAATTGATAGGACCGCTCCAGTAGTAGAAGGTGCCCAGCTCAACAAACCTATACCTGTAGCTGCCTGCAACACACACACACAGTTGCTGCACTAAGTGTAGGAACCAGTCCAACCTGGCTGAGTGGTTCATTATTCTTGCTCTGTTTCTTTTGTAACTCTACAAATTCGTAACACGTCTTTCTCCTAAATGAATTCACACTTTATTGACATACCTATGCTCCTCTTGACTTTATATATATACAATTATGAAAATTATATATATATATATATATATATATATATATATATATATATAATTTTCATAATTGTGTTTTTATGTTTTGTGAGACTAAAAAAGAGAGGCTTCTCAAAAATAGTATGCTCTGTTGCAATATGAGCCTATATAACTGCTCTCCTGTTGGAATGACAGATCATCTATTGCAGTGATAGCTCAAGTACCCACCTGTTGGAGTTATAGCCCAAGTACCCACCTGTTGGAGTTATAGCCCAAGTACCCACCTGTTGGAGTTATAGCCCAAGTACCCACCTGTTGAAGTTATAGCCCAAGTACCCACCTGTTGGAGTTATAGCCCAAGTACCCACCTGTTGGAGTTATAGCCCAAGTACCCACCTGTTGGAGTTATAGCCCAAGTACCCACCTGTTGAAGTTATAGCCCAAGTACCCACCTGTTGGAGTTATAGCCCAAGTACCCACCTGTTGGAGTTATAGCCCAAGTACCCACCTGTTGGAGCGATAGCCCAAGTACCCACCTGTTGGAGCTATAGCCCAAGTACCCACCTGTTGGAGTTATAGCCCAAGTACCCACCTGTTGAAGTTATAGCCCAAGTACCCACCTGTTGGAGTTATAGCCCAAGTACCCACCTGTTGGAGAGTTAACCCAAGTACCCACCTGTTGGAGTGATAACCCAAGTACCCACCTATTGGAGTGTTAACCCAAGTACCCACCTATTGGAGTGTTAACCCAAGTACCCACCTGTTGGAGTGTTAACCCAAGTACCCACCTGTTGGAGTGTTAACCCAAGTACCCACCTGTTGGAGTGATAACCCAAGTACCCACTTATTGGAGTGATAGCCCAAGTACCCACCTATTGGAGTGTTAACCCAAGTACCCACCCATTGGAGTGATAGCTCAAGTACCCACCTGTTGGAGTGATAAACCAAGTACCCACCTGTTGGAGTGATAGCCCAAGTACCCACCTGTTGGAGCGATAACCCAAGTACCCACCTGTTGGAGTGATAGCCCAAGTATCCACCTGTTGGAGCGATAGCCCAAGTACCCACCTGTTGGAGTGATAGCCCAAGTACCCACCTGTTGGAGTGATAGCCCAAGTACCCACCTGTTGGAGCGATAACCCAAGTACCCACCTGTTGGAGTGATAGCCCAAGTATCCACCTGTTGGAGCGATAGCCCAAGTACCCACCTGTTGGAGTGATAGCCCAAGTACCCACCTGTTGGAGTGATAGCCCAAGTACCCACCTGTTGGAGTGATAGCCCAACTACCCACCTGTTTGAGTGATAACCCATGTACCCACCTGTTGGAGCGATAGCCCAAGTACCCACCTGTTGGAGTGATAACCCAAGTACCCACCTGTTGGAGTGATAACCCAAGTACCCACCTGTTGGAGCGATAGCCCAAGTACCCACCTGTTGGAGCGATAACCCAAGTACCCACCTGTTGGAGTGATAGCCCAAGTACCCACCTGTTTGAGTGATAACCCAAGTACCCACCTGTTGGAGTGATAACCCATGTACCCACCTATTGCAGTGATAGCTCAAGTACCTACCTGTTGGGGTGCTGACTTCGCCACTACGGAAGCCACTGCCATCGTAGGCGGAGGCAGTTGCATTGGCTGTCTGCTCCACGCGGTAGCTCACTCCGGGGATGAACTCCGGCGGTTGCCAGCTCCAGCCAACGTCATCGCCCTGCTCCACTGTCAGCATCGGCAGATTCCACAGGTATCTCTCCCCATACACTGAAGACAAACACGTGAATCACAATCAGCGGAATCACGGCTAATGTACATAGACTACATACCTCATTTCATACAACCTTCCTTTCGACATCGTAGGCTAGTTGCAGATCCTATTTTTTTATAATCAAGTGCGTGTACTCACAACTAGACACGTCCTGTTTGGTAGGGGCTATCCGAGTCCAATGTTCTTCCGTAAGGGAATCAACATTAGAAAAACACTCCGTTTTTAAGGGATGTATGACAACTTTCAACATATTGTATTTAACTTATCGAACTTGTGATATATTTTCTAGAACTGAAACCTTTAGATATATAATTCGAGAAAACGTTTATGTATAATGCGTGGTGCCTGGTATATGTCATGTTGCTATTGTGTGGTTTGTATTATTTACTGGTCTTTTTTATTTTATTTATAATATTGATTTATTATTTATATGTGTTCTTTCAATTATCAGTCGCAAGTAATGTCAACAGACGTCTGATTCAGACGATTCAAGTCCGTTTTATAATCTTATCCGTGCTTCTATCGTAATAACACTAAACAGACACAACAGTGAAAGAGGCGTAATTTACCCACCTGGGTGGATGCCAGAGTTGTCGACAAACCACACCTTTCTGGCGATGCCGATCTGACACTGTACCTCGGTGCTAGTGATTGAGTTGATCTTGCATGGCGCACGGCCAAAGCTGATCTGAGTGATGTCCTTGTTTTCAGGGAAGCCGCTGCCAGTGATGGTGACATAGCATCCACCATAGACAGAGCACTTTGTAGTTGACACACCTGTCACTTTGAAGTCAACCGAAATGCTAGGCAGAGAGCCACTGAATGAAACAAAAGACAACGGAAAAATGTTTATTACCTATATATTAAAATAACGACGTGAACAATTAAAGTATAATAGTGTATATGTTAATAAATTATATTATTATTTGTGTTTCCCAGAAATATTCGCAGTGTTCCAGGAGGATCACCTGAATATCTCATTTATTTTAAACATATTCGGGATGTTGCATGTGCACAGTTAGTTAATAGTGCAAAGCAACCAGCATGACAACATGACTGAATGGCACCTAAATGACATTTGAATGCAAACATCTTCAGAACTGTTAGAGACAAACACAAATGCATAGCAGCATTGTTGCCAATACTTACCTGTTGGAAACAAGGTAGCCTTTACCGGGGATATTCAGGTAGATCTGGTGGGCGCCATCACCTAGGGGCGGTAGGAGAATGGTGACAAAGTTTGTGTCTTGTGCAATGATTGGAGCCGATGTTTTACCAACCAAGACTCTGGACACAGTGCCAAGGTTAGTGATGGCAAGACGCACCACCTGCCCTCCTGAAACAGCACACAGTAATATGTCTACAAGGAGAGGATATGCTTAGGGGTTGATGACGTGTTTAAGGAGAGATATGTAGGAGTTGATGGTGTTTGTAACGAGAGGTCGGGAGCCGTTGATGACGTGTTTAAGGAGAGGACTGTAGGAGTTAATGGTATCGTTAAGAAGAGTATGGAAGAGATGACGTTGGGATAAAGAAGACATTTTTAAAATTAATGCTGGGCTCAAGGAGTTGATAGTAATCTCAATGAGAAGCCTCTAGGAATTCGTGTTGGGTTTAAGTGAAACACAAATAAGCACGATACACAAAGGGCAAAATGAACAATAGTGACTATTTATGCTATTGGGCATTTCGTAATTATTCCCTCACGTGTCAACATAAATAAATTGCTAGTATAGCAAACAGAAATACATGTAATTGCGTTAGAAGGTACCGTTTACCTTGAGGTGCCGCCGAGGTGACGTTGATACTTGTCAGTCTCGGAGTGCTGGCGTCCTGGTAGTGGAACTGCACCGAGTTGTCACTGCCCGCGATCACAGTGTCCTTCTGTACAATAGTCACTGCTGCTGTTCCATCTGCGTGCTGGAACACCATACGTGGAACATGTCACAATACAGTCACTTCAGCCAGTCTGTCGGGCCTACAGCTCTAACATGTGACATTTGTTGTGTGTGTATTTTTTGTAAAAATAAATTTATTTAATTATGTTTAACAATGGTATATTTTAAAGGTCTGTGAACAAAATACAAGAAACATAAATCACGTTCTGGATATCCGGTGCTTCACAACAACATTACGACTACGATAATGATTGTGATGATTATTATTTGTTATCATAACCAGTTATTTCTTAAACGTATTCTAACAACATATCTCGCCCTCGCCCTCGCCCTCGCCCTCGCCCTCGCCCTCGCCCTCGCCCTCGCCCTCGCCCTCGCCCTCGCCCTCGCCCTCGCCCTCGCCCTCGCCCTCGCCCTCGCCCTCGCCCTCGCCCTCGCCCTCGCCCTCGCCCTCGCCCTCGCCCTCGCCCTCGCCCTCGCCCTCGCCCTCTCTTTCCTACGAGAACCACTCACCGCTGGCACAACGCAGACGATTTTATTTAAGTTGACAGACTGCGTCTCGCAAATGCCACTTCCGTCCAACTTCACCACGTGTGAACTGTCAAAGCCAGCACCAGTCACCGTCACGGAAATCCCACCTACAATAATAAAATGTTGTTTCATTAGTATTTGTAGTAAATACGCTATTTCTAATCCCTCTACTGAGTTTTTGGAATTGGTGTGAGTGTACTGGTCCGATACGCTCGCACGTAATCAAAGAGCACCGTCTGAATGATTGCAGCCTATAAAGGTAATATGAAAGATCATATTGTCAACCTTTGTACTGCAAATGTCGTATATATCGTACGGTAATATATGAACAACACTCTTTTTAGTTAGACTGCCCCTTTTAACAATTTGAAGTATCTCTTCATCACCAATATGTCTACTTCAGATGTAAATCAAATAACATGTCCTAGTGGCTTTCTGTTATTCTGTCCTTTGGTAGCGAGTGGTCTACGCTTCCACGGACGGGTGACGCTCAAAGAAACATATGCCTGCAGTACTTCGTAGGTTTAACAATGCTATTTATATATTCCCCAGCCATTCACCCACAAGACGAAACTTATGAGAGGTTACAACTAATGCTAAGATATAATTCTCTCAATACACTTTCACAAAATATGACATAGGACTGCAATAGTTCGTAGTGTTGTGCTTATTCTCCACAGGACATACCTCCAATTCCTCCTGAAGAGGGGGAAATAGACGTCAGTGCAGCTGTGTAGTCAAAGACCATAGATACACCTGTGTGGAAAAACATAGCAGAATCTCACTTGATCGGTCCATATCATATAGCATCATCGAAACTGGACCAAACTGGTTAGTTTTATTCATCATAAGCAAACTGAATTAATTTAAACGAAGCCTAGATTAATTAACGGATACCGTTCTACAGGAAACCTTTCTATAATGGACTGCTATGAAAGTCCAGTCTGTACTGCCCTTAGTACCTTGGCCAAAGTGGACATATTGCACAAAGGCGACACTTCTAACGACGTCCACTGTGGATTTGTTTCACCATAACATGTGACGTAGTTATTGGTACATACACAGATGGACCTGACGTGAATAGTACCATAGCACAATACGATTATAGTTATGCAGTCTCGTCAGATTAAATAAAATATAAGAATCGTATTTTGTGGCATTCAGCACACTGAATAAAAAAGACGCAATAGCAGTTTTAAACCATTGGGTTTAACCGATGACCTACTTTCGTCCACCTTGGCGGCACCTCTGCCAATGACAGACACCCAGACAGTGCGTGGACCGGCGGGACCCATTCCTGCAGTGCACTTGATCTCTGTAGCTGTGGCACTCGACACATCACATGTGATGTTGCCAATCTTCACCACATTGTTTTCCTTTGTAGCGCCGTCGTACCCTGTTCCTGTCACCGTCACTTCGACGCCAGCTGCACCTGACGGGCATGACAAACATACATATGTCTGACTTTTGTGTCTGGCTTATGCAAGTCAAGATTAATATTTCGTAATTTTTAGCGACAGGGTTCAGATTACAAACATGCACACACCTACATCTACACACATGCACACATACACGCACACACGCACACACGCACACACGCACACACGCACACACGCACACACACATACATATATATATATACATATATATATACATATATATACATATATATATATATATATATATATATATATATATATATATATATATATATATATACATATATATATACATATATATATGTATATATATATATATATATATGTATATATATATATATATATATATATATATATATATATATATATATATATATATATATACGTATATAAATATATATACATATATATATATATATATATATAAAATCGGCATTCACATACCTGACGTACGTGACACGGCTGACACTGTCGGTGTCTTGGTCACATCCCAACTGTACGAACAGCGGTCATTGCACTTGACGGGAATGTCATTGACCATGACAGTCACCTGAGAGAGAGACAAATCCAGCTACAGACAAGAAGGACAGGTCATCTGTCGAGACAGACACCTATAATAGACATGTTCAATTACAAAAAGAGACACGTCATTTACTGATATAGTCACCCTTGATCAGGATGTCTTTGCACAATGACAATGACACTGAGGGTGACGTAGTGTTTGATGTCATGACTCGACTGTGTTGAGGGAGGGTTTCCAAGATAAGCTAGTACATACATACACAGAATTGTTTCATTATTACTATGCACAACATTTGCAAACAAATTTACTAATGCATGTGTTTCAATTAATTAAACTGTTGATCCTGCAGACACAATTCAAATAAAAAGACAGCAACTGACCTGCGGAGTGTCATGCCGTGTCCGCAGGAGGTGTCCAGGCAGGGGGTTGTAGAACAGACCCCCAGCAGTCTCTTCCGTCACTGTCACTTTCACATTCGACCCGTGCAAGTTCGTGGTTGACGTCACCTACAATGTGCATTAGGAGTGTCAACATATTGACAACTAATAGTTATGCAACTGAATGTATCGAGGCGTCTCTCCAGTCTTTACCAGTGTCACTAGCCACGGTGGAACCTGGCCATGAAAGTCAGTGGTGTAATCAGAGGGAGGGGGCATGCCCCCAATCCCGAGAAAAATTACGATGATGGGGAATGGAGGATCAATAACGGGCTGACTGATTCAGAGTCCCAAAGTACAGTGGGTTTCAGGATGCCTTGTAAGATTGTTGCCGCAATACAGAGGTGACCGTAAATAATAATAATAATAGTAATAATAATATTTTATCAAGCGCAATTTCCAATCAAATGCTAAAAGCGCTGTACAAAACTAAAAACCTAAACAAAACGTAAAGCAAGGTTCTACTGTATTACTATATTATGACAGTAACTGTCTGTCAAATTATAACCCAGAACCTAGGATGGTGTACCTATCAACGTGACAACGTGACTAGCTGTCACAAACAGAAGCTACTGAGACACTACCTCCAAAAGTGGCAGCCTGCCAGGTGTTGTCAACCACGTGATTATCCACTTGCGTCCAATGCAGTCGCCAGTGTGATCGACGTTGATGATGCCCATGCCAGGAATGTTGGTTTGCAACAACGCTTGCATCTCCTCCGCATTCACGTTCGCAGGCACGCCTGTGACACGATCACAACTCGGATGATTTATAAATACAAATACGTATTAGGGAACATCGGCCATTGCAGAATGAACAAATTGTATTTTACACCTAACTTTTAACAGCATTGGAACTGGAAACGGGGGGTTGAGCGAGCTGAGTACCCGTTATTATGGTGAGGGGGTTAGAGCTGGTATGCTCCCCGGAGTGTTTAGAGAAGAAGTGTACATTTTGTGTTGTAATTTATGTTTGTTGACGGCTGAAGATAGAATTGACTCCCTCAATATGTTCAGGGCAATTTGTCGTTTTTGGAGAGCCTGAAGGTGGGGTTTTGGCTACTCTCGTGGGGGAACAAGTCAAGGTTTCACAAGAGCCTAAAGCACTGCTATGATAGGTAGGTTTCTCTTTAGATCAGACATAGAAGAGTTGTTTCCTACCGACTGGGTAACTGCCGTTCCAGGAGAGGGAGAAGGACCCACTGACTCCTTCAGACACTCTCTGTACCCTGGTCACTGTCACGTCCCCAGCCTGCGTAGGTACAAAGGAGGGTGACATACGACACAGCGTGTGACACGAGCCACAAAGTAAGGAATACAGACATTGGTGCAAGAAGGATGTTTACTGAGAGACGTCGCACAGGCTTTCCTTTTTGTATAGCCACTATGTTTTACTTGGTAAAGGGTTTCGTCTGATTTGACACGTAGACTTCATCAGAACCAATTTTCAAATACGTGTAGAATATTCTGAATGAATTTATTATTCTATCCTGTCGTTAAGTATGTAATCCATATAAGAATTAATTCTTAACATATATTCTTGCTATTTCTCTCTTTTTGGTAACTAGTACGACAATGACATACCTTTGTGTTCCACACCGAGATCTTCGCCGGCTGATGACACTCCAGGGGCTGCATCTCCAGTCGGAATACCTTAGTAGACACACTTGTCACAGCGAGACTCTTCGCGCGGAATGGGGGTAATTGTCTCTGCTTCAGCACCGCTGCAACGCAAAGGTTGTTGTTTTGGAAGCAGTGGGGCGGCAGACAGTGACCACTACTCTCCGTCATTACACCGATGTGTCATGTCTCCGTTGCGTAGGAAACGCTTACGGATTATAGGTGTGACAGCAGCCATAGCAGACCTGGCTAACTGACCGTGTGGGTTGGCCATGAGTTGAATACAATTTACGCCGCTATGCGTAGTGTGGATTTTCAGTTGACCTTGTGGATATAAACAATAATTTTAGAGTTATGAAATTGAGTTTCCAAAAGTCAAAGTCCAATAATATTATTTTGGGACGTCGGCGAAACAGATCGATCTAAACTTAGGCTGAATAAACTAGTCTTACACAACTAATATTGTCGCAACACCAGATGTTTTCAAATAAGTTAATCGTGACTAACAACATTTCAGCTGCATTAACCAACTCTGTGTATAAATCAACATAACAGACAGCAAACAAGAACATTACATTAACACATACACCGGATCGATAGCATTGCTCTGTCTACCTTCAGTGTCTTCAGTGGTTGGTACAAGACCAAAGTAGAGTGAATCAACAAAGATGTCCATCGATGGTGAAGCTGTATCGTATTCTAATTTGAGGAGTCTCAGTACGACACTGCTGGCACCCGCGTGACGATTTTGGATCAAATCAAGGAGATTGGTGCACGCGTAACTCCATCTGATGGAAAGAAACTTGTTAATGGTTTATACACATCACATTATACACACGTGCACATGTTCACAAACACACACACACACACACACACACACACACACACACACACACACACACACACACACACACACACACATATACATACATTCACACACATGCACGCACACACGCGCACATACACACACGCACACACGTACACACGCACACACGTACACACGCACACACGCACACACGCACACACGCGCACACGCGCACACGCATACGTACACGCATACGTACACACACTCACGCACCCGCGCGCGCACTGGAAGTGATTAAACACAAAACACTGATTCCTTCTCTGTATTGTGTCCAAAATATTATTTTTACTGGAATATGTTATTTTAGTAATAAGTATCAAAATCATGTTGCTAAACAGTAATCATTCATTAACGACACAACCCCAGAATTCCTATTTGCATTATTGATTATTTTACAAGTGTAGCAAACTAATTAGAGCGATGATCGTATATCATGGTCGTATGGACTATCTGGAACATATTTCATATGCACGCACGCACGCGCACGCACGCACGCACGCACGCACACACACACACACACACACACAAACACACACACTTACTGCATGCCTTGCTCCATGCGTGTCGTCATTGGAAAGGACTGTTGCTTTATGTCGGATTTCTTTTTACCAATGTAGACCAGATAGTTCATAACAAATTCTTTTATGTACCCTCTGTATGCCAGACACATCTACAACAGAGAATAGAGCTCCTGTTTAGATTACACATTACATCAAATGCACTAAGTAAAGTGTACTTGTAAATACAGAAACGTAAGATCTGAGAAATGATTTATTAGGTACTAATAATAGCTGTCTGGTTAGAGGAACAAAATATAAATTTACAAACATGATAGTGGTAAAGGCAAAGCTACATACGAAGAGCAATAGTAACTCACCCATGGGTTGCTGTTCAGCATGATTGGCTTGTTTTTCTTGTCATCCTGGTTGAACAGCGTCATGCTACCGGAGCTGGCGTGAAGCGACGCGTGACCACAGAAGGCATCTTCTGACGTCACACGTTCCCCGTCCTCCCACTGATCGGACACAAAGTCATCCTCGAAGTCACGCACGAGATACGTCGTGTCGCGTGGTGGCTTTGTGACGTTGTCCGGGCACCTGACACTGAGGAGTTCACTGATGGCGGATTCCACCTGAAATACAACAGCAGACTACTTTGTAAAATCCCATTATCAAAACCAATATGATATAGCCATGCTTCTATGAAGGCGTCCTGGAGAAAGCGCTGTCCTTATAAAGGACAAAAGGACCGGCAAAGAAAATTAATTGTCGTCGTGGAATGGTAAAATAAGTTGTCACAAACGGATCTGTAATATGAGTTAGTATATGTTTCGCTGTTTATACGTTAACATTTGTACATGATAAAACCTAATTTTGAACACGAAAATCACCTTATTAAAATGATTACAAAACATAAAAGTTCCACTTTTACTTTCAAAACACGTTTCTTACATAGAGGCAGATTGTATATCAATAACTTATATATATATATATATATATATATATATATATATATATATATATATATATATATATGTATATATATATACATGTACATATATTATATACTCTTTATTACCAAATTATCAAGAGCACTGGACTAAGTGAAAAAGGTTTGCCAGTAGACATGGTTGTGGATGTATACCTCTGTTGCTTTTGCGTTAGCGCGGACTGGAGGGGCCCTGATGCCTTTGTACATGAATGTGACCGTCTTGTAGGCAGGCGTACCCTCGGTGTCTTGTTCCACTTTTACTTTCAATTTAGTGTTTTCACCAGACATAATGGTCAGCAGAGGCCATGAACCTACAAACAGATATGTAGATAATGTAGCAACAAAACACAAATATTATGAGAATATTCAATTAATGGCGTAAATTGTTGTGGACTGGGCATAAATAAAGCTCTCAGAATACACGTAAGACAATTTGTAGAATAGACCGTAGCATAGTCAGCTGACAACATGCCATTACAAATGCAACCAAACGGTCGGCCGAAATATATGGGTTTAATGAACATCGTAAACAACAGTAGTATTCCCAGTGCGGCAACCCGAAAAAGAGGAACGCGTGGCGTTAACCTTTCCATGAAAATGGCGCTGTTCATGCATCTCTGAATTGTGCGCAACAACAAAGATTTTGTAGTACACTACTTGCATACGATTCCTACGGAAGCCCGTTGGTGCCACGGTGAATTTTTTTTTCTGGCGGCCCCCCTTAATTATCTGGCGGCCGCCACTTAATCGGCCGCAAAATAATTAAGTGGCGGCCGCCAAATAATTAAGTGGCGGCCGCCAGATAATTAAGTAGCGGCGGTCAGAAAAATATATATTCACCGTGGCACCAACGGGCTTCGGTAGCTCTGGGTACACATGAAATACATATGCACATATATTTATTTATTCTTAGTGATGAAAAAACACGACAAACGCCAGTTTAACCGATTTCACTTAAACGAACACTCCACTCTTATTGCTGTGCGCCAAGGGTCAACAAGCCGCAGACTACCTCTGTCTGATTTGAACGTGACAGTGAACTTGTACGTGTCTCCGTTCTGTTCCGCTTTGACTGTCACCGTGTCCGGCCGGATGGTCACCAAGCTGGACAACTCGCTGGCCAGATCCTTCGCACTCACTGCCACGGTCAGCCAATCTGACAACATATACACGTGTGGTCGTTACTCTTTGAAAAGATCGTTCTTAAAATTTCTGTCATCTGGAAACAACCTTAGTTGACTGATTAATCGCATAGAAATATGGCGTACCATAAGTAATGCAGCGATGATGATTTAAATATCATACAACGTTTTGTGGCCATCCTCAAAAGACTCATGTAAAACACGACACATATAATGTTTTATGACAAAACAAGACCAGATATAAAAAGTCATTTACATCATGAGATTGATAAATCCTGATCATAATGTATTTCAATATCTACTTGGTAATAATAGAAACTTGTTTTATGTAGCACCAGGTACGTAAATGCGTTAATCCAGGAAATGACCCAGCATGAGTTTTGTCCCTCCAAATATGCTATGATCCAAATTTATTTCGGTCAAATTACCCGGATTTCAACATCAAGACAATTATGAACACATTTTATTTCATGGGAAGTAAGTAAAATAACAATACATTTTCATAGAAATATGTCTGTCTAAATACAGGAATCACTGTAACTGACTTGTGTAGACTCCATTAAGGCCAACCCTGAAGCGAGCTGCAACATCCGTAGACTCGATGGAGATGATTTGCACCTCCCGTGTACTCGACTTTGTATTGGGCCATCCGCTCAAATCTATTTCCTACAACATGACGACAGTGGAGCTATTCCAGACAATATGGAGGCAGGAAGGGAGGCATGGAGGAAGGGGAGGGAGGACGGGAGAGAGGGAGGGAGGGAAGGAGGGAGTCAGGAAGGAGAGAGGGAGAGAGTGATGGGGGAGGGATGGAGGCAAGAAAATGAGCGAGGGAGGGAGGGAGAACGGAAGGAGGGGCCGACGGAAAGAGGTAGGGAGGAAAGAATGAGGAGAAGGAATGGTTTAAGGTGGGAGGAAGGAAGTGCGATATATGTTTCCGAGAAAACAGATTATTTTATAAAGAGGACACGTTTGTTGTAGAGAGTACATGTCTATTTCACAGAAAACATGTCTTCAGAGAAAGACGTTCGTTTTACAGAGAGAACAAATCTGTTTCGAAGAGAACAAGCCGGCATAAATCAAACCAAGTCTGTCTAAGAGCAAGCAACGTTGTGTTACTACCATCACAATCACGACGTTGTTACCTTTCGCGCTTATTAGCATTTGCGGATACGTTAACGTGTATGTACCTGTATCTCAGGCTGAAAACTAGTGGTCGTCGAGACGGTCTGGTTCTCGTCTCTTCCCCAGGCCGTCTGGGCTGCGTTGTACGGGGCATTGGAGCGATGAACAGCCACGGAAATCGCACTCTCATGTCGGTTAGCGCTACTCACAAAGATCTCAATGAAATAGCTAAAACATATCGCGAAATACTAAATCTTTCACATGGTATAAAGTGAAACGTTTAATTCTGAGATAGTTGTGACCATCTGAACAAGTTTATGATAGCTATTACAATTGGTCAGTAGCAAAATTAGCCATTGTTACACAAAAGCAGCAAGCAGCTGTTTAAAAATGCAGCTCTTTTAAACAAAGGAACATCTTTTGCAATATGCATAACAATTAATATCTGGTGAAATGCAATAGCACTATTCTTTTTGTTCTCCACACACACAGGCCGTGGAGTTCGATTTTAGTAACACATCATAATGTTTTCTCTGTAGTACATGGAGTTAGATCAATAAGAGACATCTGCAAAGACAATTGTCCGTTACCGGTAGTTTCAACAATATGAAGTTTTGTACATCGCATTGCATGTCTACATTAAAATATTTTCCTATAACACGAAACTCCTCATGTAAATTCTTTTGTGATGTCACACAACTCTGATTCTGTGGACGATATTGAGACAGCGGTTATGCCAGGCCAGGGCGTGTGCTTGCTGCTGACCTACCTACTGCCTTTGTCCAGTGTGACTGGTTCAGCGGGCTGCCAGTTACGCTTGCTGTTCGTGAAGCTGGCAATCTCAGTCTGAAAGCACCATCGATGGCATATGTCAATTGCTCATCAGAACCATTTGTTTTGAAAGGCTAAATGAACTGACCACATGGAGAAATTAGTTCATGTTGGATATCACAAGAATACGTAAACACACACGGACAGACGGACAGACGGACAGACGGACAGACGGACAGACGGACAGACGGACAGACGGACAGACGGACAGACGGACAGACGGACAGACGGACAGACGGACAGACGGACAGACGGACAGACGGACAGACGGACAGAAGGACACACACCCACACATCGACACACACACACACACACACACACACACACATACATACATACGCACGCACGCACGCACGCACGCACGCACACACACACACACTCCTTTCACGCGCACGCGCACGCGCACGCGCACGCGCACGCGCACGCGCACGCGCACGCGCACGCGCACGCGCACGCGCACGCGCACGCGCACGCGCACGCGCACGCGCACGCACACGCACACGCACACGCACACGCACACGCACACGCACACGCACACGCACACGCACACGCACACGCACACGCACACGCACACGCACACGCACACGCACACGCACACGCACACGCACACGCACACGCACACGCACACGCACACGCACACGCACACGCACACGCACACGCACACGCACACGCACACGCACACGCACACGCACACGCACACGCACACGCACACGCACACGCACACGCACACGCACACGCACACGCACACGCACACGCACACGCACACGCACACGCACACGCACACGCACACGCACACGCACACGCACACGCACACGCACACGCACACGCACACGCACACGCACACGCACACGCACACGCACACGCACACGCACACGCACACGCACACGCACACGCACACGCACACGCACACGCACACGCACACGCACACGCACACGCACACGCACACGCACACGCACACGCACACGCACACGCACACGCACACGCACACGCACACGCACACGCACACGCACACGCACACGCACACGCACACGCACACGCACACGCACACGCACACGCACACGCACACGCACACGCACACGCACACGCACACGCACACGCACACGCACACGCACACGCACACGCACACGCACACGCACACGCACACGCACACGCACACGCACACGCACACGCACACGCACACGCACACGCACACGCACACAAATATAGGCTGCGCATATATTAACACTTATATTTTAACCTTTTATTTTTCATGAAAACAATGATAAACTATGCACTTAAAAAATAAGCGTTTTCAATGTTACTAGTACAGTGTTTAACAAAGTCGGTGGTGACGACAAAAATGGCTGAAATGGCTGAATTGGCTACCGAACTCGTGTGTTTAGTGGTACATTCTGATGAAATTCTGGTTTAGTAAGATTTTCTTTAAGACAAAAACATAAGGTAAATTTGTTAAAGTGACAAATATATGCCAGTGCCTATACGTACCCTGTTGTCCAGAACTGTAAGATACATCTTGGCGATATATTTGCCTTTTATGTAGAAGGTGTACTCCCCATTGGCAGGAGAGACAAAGTAGCCAGATAGTCGTGTGACATGTCTCTCCATTTTGAAGGCGTACGCGGCGTCCTCGAGGTATGACACACTGTAGTCGGCCGCCGTCTCGTCCATGTCAGCAATCTTGTCAATGTCAGTGAACTTTGCGATTCTAGTCGAGTTCCAGAGCTCCAAACGCCAACCACGGTTACCTGAGGGCCAATATGTTGTGGAACAATGTCGTGGTGGAATGCTAAATGATACGTTATGATAAACACCAGCATCAGAGACACATTTAGATAACGAGTTTGAAGCTAGTAATATATGAGAGGTTTCACTGCGCCTTTTGCAATGTCATTTCTATTGCTTTGTCCGTTGGCAGTCTGTAATATTGTTTCTTTCTCCTAATCTGTTGCACTTAAAGTGAGTCCTTCAAACCCTGTAAGGATTATTGTGTATCTCATTACAGTGATCCTGGCATAAAATTGATCTCAAAACTTTGAAACGATGACATTTACAATGTATTGTTGATATACAAACTTTCGAACGCATACTGGCTAAATGGATCTATCCAATTATTTTCGGGGCACGCGTAATGTAGAGACATACCTATGAAAGAAGTGACGTTTGACTCCAGAGGCTTTGGAGTCAGACACACGATCTCATCTGCAGTAACCGACTGAATGTCACAAACAGCACCTGAAAGTGACGGATATCTTTTTATTCTTGCTTTAATCATGTTGTCATTATCACACAGACATTACCAAATAGGTGTTGATATTAACGAAGATATATTACAAGTTTTCAATTAGTTCATAATTATTATTAAACTAGCTGATTTCATTGACTATGAATACTAAGCGGTGTGCGCTGTAAATGTCTTAATTGTCGTAAATGTTTTAATTGTCGTAAATTACCACTTTGACGATCATACTTAATTATGATAATACATCACCAAAAAGATACAACATATATAATATAATGCATGTATATGTATATGTATATGTATATGTATATGTATATGTATATGTATATGTATATGTATATGTATATGTATATGTATATGTATATGTATATATATGTATATTATATATATATATATATATATATATATATATATATATATATATATATATATATATATATATATATATATATATATGCCATAGTGTATCTTAAGTGAAACTTTACAACTGGACAATCTATGCAGTTGATAAAACAAACCACATACCTCCAACAAGGACCCGTGTTTCTGCATCGGTCGTGTCGTCCAGCCCAGTGCCGTGGATGTGAATGAAGGTGCCACCCTGGGTCCCCCCAGACGACGGAGAGATGCCCGTCACCTCTGTGTCACAGATAGGTACAGAGTCAGGGGACAGGAAAGAGTCAGCCAAACATTGGATGGTAGGATGGTATAAAATATTTATGAAATTCGATTTTAGGCAATTCGTCAAACATATGTTATCACGTTATTATTGTAATCATCTCAAATAGTTATCAAAAGAGCGGGTTCCGTGAAAGGTGCTACGTGACGTCATTACGTCGTTAAGCAGGTGTTTCTGGGTAGGTTAGCTTTGGTATCCATTTTTCTTTGTTGTTAATGTTTTCTTTTTATTAATGGCCAACACTTAAACCGATGTTTTTCCTTCGTTTGCTAATGTCAGTAATTATTGTTTTCAACACACTTAGTTTTTCTATAACAACATAAATTGCACATTTTGGAGGAATAATGAGGTATGGCGTTACTTACCGGCAAATGACTCAAACATGCAGATCTTGTCGTGACTCAGCACTCTCAACAAGTCTAGATCTGGCTTGGATCTGAACAACAAGAACAGTTTACTTACACAAAAATCTACAGCACATTCAGAAAATACATTTTAAAAGTGTTTATATATCACAAATTGTAACGTAATATAAAACACGGCGAATCCTATTCGCGTTCTATTACGTGTGTGTGTGTGTGTGTGTGTGTGTGTGTGTGTGTGTGTGTGTGTGTGTGTGTGTGTGTGTGTGTGTGTGTGTGTGTGTGTGTGTGTGTGTGTGTGTGTGTGTGTGTGTGTGTGTGTGTGTGTGTGTGTGTGTGTGTGTGTGTGTGTGTGATGTGTGGATGTGTGGATGTATGTTTATGTATGTCTGAGTACGTGCATAAGAGCGATTCATTGAACACGTACGTTGCCATCAACAATAGACACACGTACCATTAATAGATACACGATATATTCCTGCGCAATATGTATCGATGTCAAATGGCACGTCCCGGGTGTTACGGTTTTCTTGATTCAATTCTACATCCGTACATACGGGATTAACATAACATTTCCCTACCTGCCATATTGATTCTCTATGATGTAACTCATGTTCATGCCCCCTGAAAGTCCACAATCACAGTGGTTATTGCAACGTAAATAATGTCACACATAAGACATTGCGATATCGCATTAACAAAATATAATATTGTCCAGATAATTACAGATATATGTCCTTATTTGTAGGAGTGCCTGACGTCACTGTTAACTATAGTTTATCATTGAAGATACAAGGGTCATTCGACTTCATTTAGATGAGAATGTATACGGCTGTCATACAATAGCAATGTGTTAATGTCAGTCTACAGTCAGAGTAAGTTATTTGGACCTAAAGCAAATACAAAAAGTCAAATGTGTCATTGTTTATGATATGTGTTGGTATTTGATCGGATTAATAACTACCGATATCACGTGCCATACTGTAACAGTCCTACAATACTATAGATACATCTTCGTTTTAAACTATTAAAATATAAACCTTTGACATTATATTGTTCAGTAACACAAAAACCATGTACGCATTGTGTTCTCTGCCAATAGAATTTATGAAAGTGGAACATGCAAACGTTACCTTGAAAACAATGTATTTAAATACAAAATTAGCATTATTGTAACTCACCTATATATTTAGAATCAACGGAACACTTGAAATGGCCATTTCTCGATTTACCAGAATCATCCAACATCAGTTCTTTGCTGTTAGTCAAATAATGTTTTTAATGAACATTAACACACACACGTACACGCACACGTACACACACAAACATTATAGCGTTTAACGAGTAAGCCGTAAAGAAACGATTAATAATTTTGAATATTAAGAATGTCTACATAGCAATTATAAACAAATGAACAAATTTTTTACAAAGACGTTAATAGACAAATTCTTTAAACTAAATTGTGCTAGCATAATATAAATTTTCGGTAACATTCCCTAAATACAATATTTTCATACATTTATATTTCTAATGAGTTTCCAACATATGGATATTGTTACACGCAATATATCAGTACAACCCGTTTCATACGCGGCAGCCATGAGATTTGATGTAAAACATAAGTACATATATGGAAATCATATGCAGAAGAATACGACATTCCATGTTAATTCAACAGTGTTTAACTTAAATCGCTAACACATAATTACTTGTAAATAACCACAACTTCAGTAACGGAATGTGGAAAAGTGATTTTGTCAAAGACGCAATTTCATGTGTAAACGATAAACTGCAAGACGTGCTGATTAGCCGAGATAAAAGTCAACCAGAAATGTGTTGTACGTACATGTTTCCCTGATCATCCAGCATTTCGCAATTTATGCCTCCCATGTAAGCCCTGAAAGAGAAATGAAACAACATAACATAACGCGAGGAACTGATAATGCGCCGGTAACTTCACAGACAACAATGCTGCTTGCCTATAGCTCGGTCTTTGTCCAAGCCCACGTGTCGTGAGCAAGACAGCAGCGGCCATTTTGTAGAGGATTTCATGAAAACATTCCATTATGAGACCATATTCTGCGCAAACATCTGACGTAAAATATAAACTATCTATATGCACGACACTAACACACTCTCGGAGATTTCATAAACACATTCCTTTATTCTAACTTATAAAAATATTTAGATACATAACATTAAAACGTTACGTTGTCTATTGTTTCTCTATAAATAAATCAATAGGTACTCACGATGCTATTAGTACTTCTCTTAGTAATTAAGCATAATTATATAAATGCAATTATTTGAACTTGATTTGTGAACACGATTTATTGATGTGCAAAAGAAAATTATAAAAAGGCGGTGTTTTGTCTCACCGGAGAAACTTTGCAATGACGGTATTGGTGCTGTTTGCTGTCAGAATGTTACTGCCGTAGAAAGCGGTGAAGATCTTCCCATATACAGACACAGAGGTCCCTGCAAATCGGAGTAATATTTCTCCGTATTTTATTTTTAATTGCATCGTGGCATCTGATATAAAATACACATGTCTACAGTATCAGTATTGTTACTGTCAGAATAGAACACCCTGAAATAAGAAGGATATCAGACAGACTTCCTCCATATTTACAACCCCGTTTACAATGTCAATGCACCCATTTACTTGCCATTAATTTGTTTTTACTGAATACCGGTAAAAACGTTCGACGTCAAGTTTAGATTACTCAGAACTGCTAAACTGTTTCATTGCAACATGTAAAGTTGTCTGGACTTTCTTTGTAAAAAAAAAACATTAAGCCACGCTGCGAATACCGCGCGAAGATTATCCTTATGCATATAGGAAGATATTATTTACAGAGCTGAATGAGCATATGCAAACTGTCATTACTGAAATCGTAATGACGTAATTACGGCTCACGTGACGAAGGAAATGTAACCGACATTAAGGCAGATATGAAAATGAATGCATATTAAAAATATGTTATATAATAACCTTATTACAACGTTATGTAAACGTTTGACTTACCCAGTAACCCACATGTAATCTTCATGGTAACATTACGGTTACGTTAGCTGTTTGCTGGGATATACGTAACCCATAGATAAATAAGACACTTAGTATCCTAGTGGAGCGGACGAACAGGTGGTACCTGGGATTCCGGAATGCGGGGTCAGTGTCTGGATAGTTGGCGTATTCAATATCGACGCCTGTTTAAAGTAAAGACTATGATTATGATTGCTCGACATAAACAACATTTTGAAGTTGGAAACACATTTAATTTTTCAGGGAAGCAAAATTATGTATTCACTGGGGAAGGTTTTCTACAAACCCGAGTGACGTATACGTAAAACAACACAAAACAGAAGTATTATCGTTGAACAGTACGACTAAGCTGCTTAAGTTATTCACTATGTGCATTCTTTGTATTACACAGTTGTGTTGTAATGAAATACAGTGAAAACGTATTGCCTTGATTTGTTAAACATCAATGAAGCAGCATGAAATGCAGGAAACACTAACATTTTGCAATTCCCCAAACGTTTAAAATAACACTGACTGACGGCCACTTACTTTAAACGAGCAGGGAATGCCGGTCGGGCGGTTTTTGCAGTAGGCTGCCATGTCCAGGGGTACCCCGTTGACAGACACACGCACGTAGTAGGTGGCCTCCTTCATCGGCCTGGCACAAGACAGCACTTAGGTCGGTCACTGCATGCTTACTTAGAATTATGGACACACAACAACACGGCACAACACGGCACAACACGGCACAACACGGCACTACGCGGCACGACGCGACGCGACGCGACGCGACGCGACGCGACGCGACGCGACGCGACGCGACGCGACGCGACGCGACGCGACGCGACGCGACGCGACGCGACGCGACGCGACGCGACGCGACGCGACGCGACGCGACGCGACGCGACGCGACGCGACGCGACGCGACGCGACGCGACGCGACGCGACGCGACGCGACGCGACGCGACGCGACGCGACGCGACGCGACGCGACGCGACGCGACGCGACGCGACGCGACGCGACGCGACGCGACGCGACGCGACGCGACGCGACGCGACGCGACGCGACGCGACGCGACGCGACGCGACGCGACGCGACGCG
>OZ024857.1:51482778-51580278 GCA_964017155.1 Oasisia sp. SBJ-2009
CGGAATATCCAAGAGTCGCGTCATCAGACTCAGCAGCAATGCGATGGGGAGGAACTTACCAGTGTCTCCGACCTGTACAGGCGGAGGAAGGGAAGACAGATTTCTCTGCATCCCAACCGATCCTCGAAATCGCTGTTACGGTCTGTTGCCATCTGGCTGTCGTTCACAGCTACCTCAGATGAGCCCCAGTCGCCCTCGGAATTCCTTCGTACTATCCTCTATCTGTCTTCTAAACGAATGATCTGCCTCCTTACTGCTCTCTTTGAGCAATCCCTGTCTGGCCGCTTCAGAATGTAGGTTCATGTACGTGTTTGCGTGTGCGCGCACAAACACGTGCACATGGGTATGGACGTTTATTTTGGAAACGTGCTTTAGATTCCACTTAGTTAAGTTAACATGTGTGATGATGAAAAAGTTACTTTTAAATGTACTTACTGTTTCTTAACAGTTGACTGATTTTTCTCTGTCTATTTACTTTTTTCTATTTGTTATTTTAATTATTTTATTTTATATTAATCATGTGTGATTCCTATTACATGTTTTATCGTACTCTTTTACAACTATACTGTACCATAAGTATTTATCTCTAGACCGATGCAGTGAGTCTGTGAGATCAGTGTGATCCGAGTGATCAATGTGTCTGTGTAATGGGTGTGATCAGTGTGTCTGTGTAATCGGTGTGATAAGTGTGATCAGTGTGTCTGTGTGATCGGTTTGGTCAGTATGATCAGAGTGCTTGTATGATCGGTGTGGTCAGTATGATCAGAGTGCTTGTATGATCGGTGTGGTCAGTATGATCAGAGTGCTTGTATGATCGGTGTGGTCAGTATGATCAGTGTCTGTGTTATCGGTATGGTCAGTGAGATCAGTGTGATCAGTATGATCAGAATGTTTGTATTCAGTGTGTCTGTATGATCGGTGTGATAAATGTGATCATAGTGTCTGTGTGATCGGTGTGATCAGTATGATCAGTGTGTCTGTGTAATCGGTGTGATCAATGTGATCAGTGTGATCCGTGTGATCAGAGTGTCTGTATGATCGGTGTGATCGGTGCGATCAGTGCGATCAGTGTGTCTGTGTGATCGGTGTGATCAGCCATAAGCGTTTTTATCCTCCGTAACAGCGAACACCACACGAGTAGTCCCTCGTGATGAAGAGTAAAGGTATTTCCAAATTTAAAATGGTACGGCGTGTTTGCCCCTCTTTGTGATGACACAAGGAATGTGTATTTTACAGCCATTGAAAGCGAGCACGTTTGCAAACATTGTCTGTCATGCATCATCGCCGATGTACCATTGGGCAGTGTTCTACCAACGATTGCCGTGCAGCTAACAGGCACATTGCGCAATATGGTCAAGACAAGCAACCATGACGATGTCCAACGCATTTGGCAACCAGCAACAACGCCTTTCTCAGGCACGTATTAACACAATAGTAGAAAACACTGACACTGCACATACCAATATGCGCTTGTGCAGTCGATACATTAACTTAAATCCTACCGTTCTTATAGAATATAACATTAAAGTATACATGCACGCACTCACAGGTACAGTACTCAGTAGTAGTTCAGTTACGTACACAAGACACGATGGCGGTATTGGAACCACACCGCCAACGGAACAGCAATGGTATCAGTAGTCGAAACATTGCCTTGCGTCAAACTCAAACGACGCATAACTGTCGTGTTGTGTTATTGTTTCGTACACTTTGCGACTACGTTGGGTAAATTAAAGGTTGCCTTACCTGTGTCGGGAGTGACAGTTCCCAGGACGTAAAAGATGACGACGGCCAGTCTGACGAAGGCGGGTCTCCTGCCTCCTCCGTCCCCGGGGAGACCGATTTTGCCCATGGTCGTGACGAGCACTGGATAGATCGGCGCGGCTGGTCTATCTATGCAGAACGGCTGGCCTTGCGTGGTCGCGACAACACAACAACTATACAGTGACCTAACAACGGGGCACTTCAGGCGACTGACTATACATTGTTCAAGGCGAACTGGCACGCCTCGATGCACACGCCCCGTAAATAAGTCTGCAGGGATTTAATGGACTTCATAACGTCATCACTGTCGCTTAAATCCCGTACTACGTTACGCTTAATAGTCGTGTGTGTGTGTGTGTGTGTGTGTGTGTGTGTGTGTGTGTGTGTGTGTGTGTGTGTGTGTATGTGCGTGTGTGTGTGTGTGTGTGTGTGTGTGTGTGTGTGTGTGTGTGTGTGTGTGCGTGTGTGCGTTAGTGCGTGTGTGCGTGTGTGCGTGTGTGCGTGTGTGCGTGTGTGCGTGTGTGCGTGTGTGCTTGTGTGCGTGTGTGCGTGTGTGCGTGTGTGCGTGTGTGCGTGTGTGCGTGTGTGCGTGTGTGCGAATAAAATAATTCTACACCGAGCTATACGACAGAGAACAGAGTACCTTAATCCACACTGATCTAAAGGAGCTACCAGATATAACATAATGGGGGTGGAAGCAGCACTACGAGATATGAAGAATGGGACAGCAACAGGCACCGACCATATAAACATCGAGACATTGAAAGCAGGAGAAGATACCATCTCGAAGACACTTGCTAAGCTGTAGACTAAATGTGTATAAGAAAGACGAATACCCACAGCGTGGAAGAACGCTAAAATAATGGTAATCATCATTAAGGGAAACAAGATAGACCACAAGAATAACAGACCGATATGTCTACATCTATAAAGTACATCAAACATCTACAAAGTACTCACGAAAGTACTAATGAAAAGACTGGAGAAGACACTGGACTAAAATCAGCCACGGTAGTAAGTTAGATTCAGAAGCAGATACTCAACGACAGACTATATCCACGCCGTAAATTAACTGAAGGAGAAGTGCAGAAAATATAATATCCCATTCAGCATCGCATTCGTCGACTACGAAAAAGCCTTCGACTCAGTGCAAACTCAAGCAGTACTGACATCGCTACATGAACGGGGGATAGAAGATATGTACATCGAACTCCTGAAGGGAATTAACACCAAACAGCTCGATGGCAATCCACCTACACAAAGAAAGCAACAAGATCAACATCATGAGAGGAGTATGACAGGGAGATACCATATTGCTCAAGAAGTTTACGGCAAAACTCAAAAGCATATTTCGACGACTGGCTTGGAAACCAGATGCTTGCAGATAGACGGCGAATATCTTAGTCATCTTCACTTCGCCAACGGCATACTCGTATGCGCTACAACACCACATGAACCATAAAACTGCTACATGAATCAGCTTGAAGAAAGTGGAAATCAGGGTTTATAGATGAACAAGTTGAAGACAAAGATGATGATGGAAAATGACACACCAATATATGTCAACAACACTCAGATCGAGAAAGTTGCAAGCTATGTCTACCTGGGACAGAGATACAGCAAAAGAGACAAAAACAAGACTCAAAGAAGAATCACGGCCGGGTGGACAGCATTCGCCAAGCACCGCGACATCTGCAAGGGTAGCATTGGAACATGCTTGAAGAGACAAGTGTACAACTCTTGCGTACTTCCAGCAATGACATACGGCGCGGAAACATGGGCACTCACCAGCCAAGTAAAGAACAAGCTAGCAGCCGCACAAAGAGGGAAATGATTATGTTAATAACAATACTAATAATAAATAACACTATTTGTCTACTCTATATCTCTTGGAATGAAACCATTCAGAGGCGCATTACACTTTATAGGAATATCATCATGCTGTCGGTCGCGAAGCGACAAAGACTGCTTCCATCACTTGACTGTTGCACTCCATTTATCTCTCTGCTGTGAGAGTGATGTCCAGGATTCGATCTTTATGTCTCTCAGCTTCAGGTTTCTCTTGATGGTATCCTTGAACCGGAGACGAGGGCGCCCTCTCTTTCTCTGACCAGAAGACAGTTGGGAGTAGAGAACCTGCTTTGGTAGCCTGTCTGGTGACATCCTCATGAGGTGTCCAGTCCACCGGAGATTCTTTCTGATCAGAAGATCTTCCATAGATGGCAGCCCTGTCCGTTCGAGTATTTCCTTGTTTGTCATTTTGTCCATCCATGTTATCCTCATGATCGATCGCAGATGTCGCATCATGAAGGCATGCAGCTTTTCCACCTGTCGTCTGTACACTGTCCAGGCCTCGGCTCCGTATTGGAGGGTGGACAGCACGATTGCACGGTATATCTTGCCTTTAACCCGCATGGACACATGGTGGTTGTTCCAGAGTCTCTGGCGTAGTCGGCCAAAAGATGCACTAGCCTTGGCCATCCTCCTCTGTATTTCATCGTCAATGCATCCATCACTTGATATAGTGCTTCCGATGTAGGTGAATTCCAGAACAGAGTTCAACTTGTTTCCATCAACCATGATATCCTCCTCTCGGGTTCTTGTAGAGTTGGGTTGGTACAGCACCTCGGTCTTCTTGATGTTAATCTTCAGGCCAAACTTCTTTGACGCATTGGAGAAAGCATCCACTATATTCTGCATCTCTTCAGCAGAGTGTGCAACCAGTGCACTGTCATCTGCGAATAGCAGTTCTCTCATCAGTATCCGAGTAGTCTTGGTCTTCGCTCTGAAGTGTGTGACGTTGAATAGGTCAGCGCTCTGTCTGGACTGTATGTAGACGCCATCCCCCATGTCTCGGAAAGCATCATCGAGCATTGCTGATAGGAAGATGGAGAACAGCGTGGGGGCCAGTACACATCCTTGCTTGACCCCATTTGTGACACTGAACGATTCCGAGACTTCCCCTCCAACACTAACATTCGCCATCATTCCGGTATGTAGTGACTCGATCATTGTTGTGAACTTCTCTGGGCATCCATACTTCTTCAGTAGCTGCCATAGCCCGGTCCTCCCAACTGTATCGAATGCCTTACTGAAATCGACAAATACCATATACAGTGGTCGGTCCTGCTCAATGCACTTTTCTTGTAGTTGTCGGAGACAAAATATCATATCCACGGTGCTCCGGTTACCTCTGAAGCCACATTGAGTATCTGGAACTACCTCTGGTGTTATGTGGGTAGATAGTCTGTTGAGTAGGATCCCGGCGAAGATCTTGCCTGCTATGGAAAGAAGAGAGATTCCTCTATAGTTCCCACAGTCTGTTCGATCACCTTTCTTGTAGATGGTTACAATGCTGGCATCCTTCCATGCTTGTGGTACAGAACCCACCTCCCAGGCATTGGTGATTAGTTGGTGCAGTCTGCTGAACAGATTGTCTCCTCCGTGCTTCCATACTTCTGCAGGAATTCCATCTCCTCCAGGTGCTTTGCCATCTTTCAGGCCGGCGATTGCTTTAGCCATCTCATCCATAGTTGGAATCTCATCTAGGCTTGTCTTGATAATGCGCTGCGGGATGTTTTCCAAAGCTTCGTGATCTATGTCTCCAGGGAAGTTGAGTAGCTTCTGGAAGTGTTCACTCCATCTTGCCACAACTCTCTTGCTGTCAGAGAAGGTCTCCATTCCATTGCACGGGTGTGTTTTGTAGCAGTCTGCAGGCGTCTTTATATGCTGCAGTGGTGGATCTAGTACTCCTGGTTTACAACACTCTCTGGTGGGCTTGGTCTCTTCTGCTCGTAAGAGTTTGTAGCTCCTGGTCGTTGGGGTCGAACCAGTCCTGGTGTTTTCTGTCTGGCTTGCCAAGATATGTCTTGGCTGTGATGTACACGACCTGCTGCAGAGCTTCCCATTCCTCGTCTGGTGTTGAGTTTTCCTTCTCCTCCCATTGGGCGAGAGCACTGTCCATCTCCTGCTCAAAACTCTCCCTATGGCTGGTGGTACTTAGTTTTGCAGTTTTAGTTTTATAGGAATATACAGATTACCTTAAAGTAAAAAATAGAGATGTAGTTATAAAATAAATTGAACAGTATAAATTATTCAATATAAATAAGTAATATTAGTCTCAATAATATAAAAATACTAATACTGATAAATAAGAGTTAAATATGTAATATGTAATAGTTGTAGTATGTAATATGTAATAGTTGATAAATAGTAGATATTAAAAAATGTCGGCTATTGTAAATGTTCTTTTAAAGTGAAAACGCTCTTTTAAACAGAAATGTCTTCAGTTGCTTTTTGAACGAACTGAGGCAGTCTGTGGCACGCATGGCAAGCGGCAGATTGTTCCAGCACATACCGGGGCAGAAAACAAACCCATGGGTAAGAGAAAAGTATGTGTGTGTGTGTGTGTGTGTGTGTGTGTGTGTGTGTGTGTGTGTGTGTGTGTGTGTGTGTGTGTGTGTGTGTGTGTGTGTGTGTGTGTGTCTGTGTGTGTGTGTGTGTGTGTGTGTGTGTGTGTGTGTGTGTGTGTGTGTGTATATATATATATATATATATATATATCGCCAATGGCAGGGGGGTTCACTCGCACCCGCGGGCGAAGTCGCACCAAGCGGATGACGTCCCAGTAAAGGTCCACAGTGCTGTTCTTTGCCTGTGGCTCTATGCAGCTATTCGACTGCTAACTGCTCCTTGAAACTTGCTTATTGAATCATCGGAGCCACCCACAAAATACCTCACGCTGACTGCGGTTTTTATATAGGAGCCTACACCCGTCCCTTGAAATGCTTCTTAACGCTGGCCTCTCTCGTCAGGCGTGCCTGTGTGCGTGTGTGCGTGTGTGCGTGTGTGTGCGTGCGTGCGTACGTGCATGCTAAGGGTGTGTGTTTGGATGGGTGGTACTCGTCTGTTTAACGCCGTGGCTTCGTGTTACCTTTGTTGAGACCACATCGTTTACTCGGTTGACTGCAGGACAGAGAGCACACGGTGGGTACAGAGAGCACACGATGGGTGGGCGGTTGTTGATTATTTGTGCTCTGATGTTTGTATTGGTTGGCAATTAGTTGGCGCCTTATTAACACAATGCCCCAATGTCCGAATACACGCGCACTTGGCGATAAACGGTCTGGCACTGAGCCATTTCGGCGGGTTACTCACCCAAAGCAACGTCGTGCAGAACGGTCCCGTGATTACACCAATGTCAATACCCCGTCAGATCGCCTGGCGAAACACCGATGTCACGCATAGGTGTGTCGGCTGGTTGAATGTTTATTGTTACGTTATACAGAATGCCCCTCACCAACTCGTGAATAATTATTTATTTAAAGGGAAACAAAAGTCAATGCTTTGGTGATATGGGCCTAACAGAATTAATGAAAAGTAACAACTTCCAACAACAATCATATTTTTAATGTCAGCGGTTTACCAGAAAAAAACCCACTAGAACTCACAGTCATCGAAAGTCTGTGGACTACGCCATTTTAGAAACAAAATGACTTAGCGGAGTCGACTTGGTGGTTTTTTTATTATGTAATTAAAGTAAGCGTGTATATAAGTAGCCCTACCTTGGGCAGTGGGCAAGTGACGTGACCGGAGAACGCTGCTCCACGCTCTATTAAACAAACAACCGTCGTTTCCAAGAATTGCTCGCCTACAGCTACGGGGTCCAGATGAATAACAGAGATAGACTACAGCCAGACACACCTCCACGCTCCACCCAAGATATTGCTGTTGTCGCGACCACTTTTCGTGACCGCTTTGTGCGATTCTATAGCTGTTTTGTTTGGGGGCAATTACAACAACACACAGCTGTAAACATGTATGGGGGGAATATTTTGTGTTTGTGTGTGTTTGTGTGTGTGTGTGTGTGTGTGTGTGTGTGTGTGTGTGTGTTTTCGCGTTCGCGTTCGTGCGCGTTCGCGTGCGCGTGCGGGTGCCTGCGTGCGTGGTGTGTATGCGTGCGTGCGTGCGTGTGTGTGTGGTTAGAGTGGTGTGTGTATGTGTGTATGTGTGTGTGTGTGTGTGTGTGTGTGTGTGTGTATGCGTGCGTGCGTGCGTGCGTGCGTGCGTGCGTGCGTGTTTGCATGTGTACAGAAACATTGGAAACTACCAGCCTACAGCGCGTAGACATTAGACAAGCTGAACAATATGAACAACTATTCAACTATAGGCCTTTTTATATATTAATAGTAAACATGCCTGCGGAAACGGCATGCGTCGGCGGAAAGCGGTCTACTGACCCCAATAACGACAAGTGCCGACCAACAATGCAGTGCTTCAGTACACGCTGACGAAGGCCCCGTGTCAGTGAAGGAGCCGGAATCTCCGATCGAACCACGCACTTGTAACGAAGCTCAGACTTGTAACGAATTACTTTTCAAAAGTATGTATCTAATTCAATACGGAAGAAAGTTACACGCTGAAGTACTATATAATAATGCAACAAGCCTGTCCGCCAATTGACATCAGGAGATGAATGCTGTACAAGTAGAGCACAATGCATATACAATTCCTTTATATGTTTCGTTGGAATTCTGGTCCCACCTAATTAGTGGTCTACGAAACTAAACTGCCCAAATGTTGACACGGCAGGAAGTGTGTAGACTTGAACTCCCAGTCAACACAGAGAAGTCGGGACAAATGTGATATCGCCGGGCTGAGCCGTAGCTTCAGCGCCCACCACCCCCGCCTTCCGCGTCGAGCTGTATCCGATCGAGATATCGACAGACATGAGATAGGGTGAGTGGATCAACGCCGTACACCACTGCCGCCGCCGCCGCCGCCGCCGCCGCCGCCGCCGCCGCCGCCGCCGCCGCCGCCGCCGCCGCCGCCGCCGCCGCCGCCGCCGCCGCCGCCGCCGCCGCCGCCGCCGCCGCCGCCGCCGCCGCCGCCGCCGCCGCCGCCGCCGCCGCCGCCGCCGCCGCCGCCGCCGCCGCCGCCGCCGCCGCCGCCGCCGCCGCCGCCGCCGCCGCCGCCGCCGCCAGGACGCAGGACTTATATACTCTCGTCAGTGTCCGTTCTACAACGAACTGTAACAGAATGGCGCTGCCTGACCAACGACGTACACGTACGTGGTTGACGCCAAGACTGCATGTCGACAAGTTGGTGTTGCGGACCTCCCACTAATTAATTTGCATGCAGGCCTAACCTGCCATTATATTATTTATTTAACACACACGAGCACACATAGTGAGTGTGGGTGCGTGCGTGTACATATGTGTGCGTGCGTGCGTGCGTGCGCGCGTGCGCGCGTGCATGCGTAATTGCGCGTGCGTGCTTATGTGGGAATATGGCTGTGTGCGAACCAATTATAATGTAAACCTAATCGTGTATCTGATTAAAACACCATCGCTGCGAAAATCTGCATGAACGCATTAGTAGGAGCGAGACCACATTTGCATTTTCCATAGGCGACCATTATAACGTTTCCTTCATTTCCTATTAATCTTGATCAGTTCTGTTATTGACAATTTCACAGCATATTTACCATCCATAGACAGAGGTTCAGTGAAAAATTCGTGAACTTTTAATACCTCAGGCTCCCACAAACGTCTTTCAAACCTTACACCCCTCCATTTCTGCTTGAACCTACCACGGATTGCCCCTGATTACATCACCAAGCAAAATGACAACTGTATTAATACGCAGAAATGCACCGACTGACAGCTGTCATAATTTGACAGCTCTGATGCCACGCTGCACAAAAACATCATTTACAATCACTCCACACTACATATGTGCTCACAGAATTTCACACAACCTGCATAATGCTGATTTTATAGGGAACTCTTCGGGTAATGGCGGGCGTGCACCTTTTGGTGGTGTTACATCAAATAGATTCACTGAATGTCTCAAATGTTCACAAAAATGATATAATATTGAAGCAATGCATACATCTCCAAAAATGGTCTATGGAAATTGCGAGTGATACAGCGAATATTAATTGCGATGTCTTTGAAGCAGACACCCGTCTGGTGGGCAGTAAACTCCAATGTGCCATGCGTGACGCATATCGACAAGATTTTGGACCCATGCATTAGTTGCTGTGCTATAAATATACACATTCTGATGTCGATGACTCACTGTATACACTCCATTGACCTTGAAAGCATCTCATTCAACAGATGTGGTGCATTTTGTTTATTTAAAAAAAATATTATCCAGTACGCTCTCTTTTTGTCACAAAATCTTGACCATTTACCTATTTTAAGATGACTTCTGTGCATAATGGGACTTCTCTACTTCACGAATTATAGACAGTGTGAAAAGAAAATGTGTATTGTTGCATTTTTTTGGTACAAAACAATTGTCACATCAAACAATTTTACAACATCCTGGTTTCACCTTACACACAGCTACATGTCAATGAGAGCCACCAGAATACAGGCCTGTCTCATTGGTTGCCCTCTAAAAGTCCTGTTCAGCTGGGCAGATGTCCCAGATGTGACTTATTTTAAAGGGTGAGGGTTGTAAATCACAATTCAGATATACACGACATTATGGTGGCAGCCAATAGCTAGCCTGGAGCAAATCATGTGCCCCCGTCTCTTAAATCTGGCATGTCCATATTGGGTTAGCAGTAGTCTGTCATTACAGCTGACATCTCTGTTGAGCCCGGTTTGAATATTCTGTTGCCTCTGTAATAACTGTGATCATGAGTAATGCGTCTGGTAATGTCCAGCCACGTGTGAAACCCAAAAATGATAGAAAACGTGGTTTTAGGAAGGGCCATGCTGGATACGTCACGAGAATGCACAGCAGGGCTGTGCAGGAAAGTGAAAGTGAAAGAGAAAGCTTGGCGTCTCACTGAAGTCGAGTTCGAGCGAGTGGCAAAGGTGACATCAGGTGGGCTCATCGAAATTCCCGATGCCGAAGGCCAATGTGGCGAGGCAAAGCTACTGAGGCCGAAACACCGTGTGTCCGACGATGACGAGTTACTGTCAGCCTACCAGAAACCAGACGACAGTCGCGAGGAGGAGATGCGCCTTTATGAGAAGGGCAAAATGCAACAGATATATAATGATTGCATACGGCTGCATTCAGCCGAGGAAAACAAGTGTGCCATTCCTGAATTTACCATTTGCAGAGAGGTAAAGGTCGGGTTGTGTTGGCAGTGTGCTCTGCGCTGCAGAAAATGTGGATTCACATCCAGCCTATACAAGCTGTACAACGAAATCGAGACGGGAAAGCGTCGGCCTGCAGGTAGGACTTCAGGAATCGACGACAGGCAATGTGAAAGGGCGTGTGATCCTGACTTGCTTGAATTTACCCGTCCCGAATCGCAGCGTTATGCAGAGAACCGCAAATAAAGTTGCAGCTGCAACCGCAACTATGACACTGGAGGATTTAGCGATGAGACGAGAAAGGGTTAAGCATGTGAACAGATTGCGTGGCCTTCCTGAGGATTCACCGATCAATATTGCAATGGATTCCCGTTATAACTCAGCAACCATCACAGGAGCATACCATGCAGGGCAAAATGCAAGTCAGGCCATTGCTGTAGCCGTTGAAAAACAGTCAGGTCACAGTGACATTGTTGACATTAGCATACAGAACAAACTGTGTGCTCTGGGTGCGTCAATGCGAAGACGAGGGCTAGACGTGACCTGTCCAGGTCACAAAAACTGCACTGCGACACTGCCAGCTGATCAACCACTGTCGGAGTACGTAGCAGGAATTGATATTGGGAGACAATTTGCAAAGCAAAATGTTGGCATCAGGTATGTAGTGACAGACGGGGATGCTCGCAGTGGTGGTCTTACATCAGTAACTAAAAAAAAACAAAGGCGCCAAACCCGTGATCGTAGCTTCAGTGGCGCCATCGAGCGAACGGAACAGCAAAATCAGCGTCTCCTGCTGAAGCCACGTTGACACATTTTGATAGGGTAATCCGGAGCACGTGGACGTTAAAGGCGGCGGTGATTGGCTTAAACATTACACTTTCAGAAGTGGAGTCTGTAGAGGAGAGGTGAGGGTTGTGTAGTATTTTTGTAATCGTGTATTGTTATTGACATCTAAACTACGTATATATAGCAGCATTCACTCATTGAGGTAAACTGGTGTTAATATAAGTTGACTGACTCTTCATTGTCTTTGAACTGATCTCGTAACTTCGACTGGATTCCGGGAGATGCCAATGCCACGTAGTCGCAGTGCCTAGAATAAATCGAGTTGGCAGCGCAGCCTCCGACCGAGTGCGCGTCTATAACGTCTTTCATGACTGTCAAAGTCAAATATTATAATCGGCCTGGCACTAGTTAGTGTATGCACATAATTTACGACGTTTGTTGTATATACCAGTTTTATTTCACAGCATACATGCCTACATTGTTTTTTTTTGGCAACATTTGTGTTTCGCAGCTAGAGCCTGGACTCGAGCTACGCCTACGTAACATGAGTCATGATAAGTGTTGAACTTCAACTTGGAAGCGATCGACATTCTATTTTTCATTTACTTGTTCTTTACAATTACAGTTTATTGTCGTAGAGTAGACCTGTAATAGTCGTATAAAATAAATTTAATTACATGAAACATGAGTTCAGTACACTCATCATCAAGACTAAAATGAGTCATAATTATAATAACGGGTACGATAAAAATCAAGCTCTCATTAACTCGGTGTGTATTATAATAAACTTAAATTGTAACATAAAAATCTGTAAAAAATAAAAATCATTTAGTGTAGCTACTTCTGCTTAGCCTGTTAACAGCGAGAGCCAGCCCAGGATGCAAGTGCGTCTCTTGTTGACCACTTAATTGAGTTTTGATGCACTTTGTCTTGTAGATCCATATTAAATTTTGAACTATTGTTAAGGTTTAATCAGAGACAGTCGTAAGCCCCATTCGCAGTGAGTTGTTCCAAAATAACTAATTTGAAATAGCAAAAATACCCATGTCAAAACATGTAGTCAACATTGTGAGCTCGTCTTCACTGACTTTAGTCTCGGTGCCATTATACAAAATAAAATATTAATGGAAAGTGTCAATGAGTGAGTGAGTTGTCAATATTAAATATGAAAAAGTGTGTTTTTATAATGTCCAAGCATATACTGTAGTTTTATGTTTTGTTTTACAGTATTAAAAACATAAACGAGTGTGTCTGCTCCTCTAAGTTTTATCTTTTTAAATTAAACATTACGTTCTTATGACTATAACATACATATTGAAGGTTTACTGGCTGCTAAATTGTGTTAGTTAGTTTATTAACCAATGTTCAATGTTCACAATTTGAAAGATTCGATTACAAAACTTCCAATTTCAAAACAACATTGAATAGCAATAATGCAGAGGCGAGCAGAGTTAACTGCAATATACCTTTTTGATGTTTAACTTTCTAACATTCTAGATACCAGACTTACTGTTATAAATGACTGCTCTGCAAATTCTTTGCAGAAGAGCAGGCACCCTCCCTTTATAAGAGTTTTGGAAGTCTACATGACGTTCATGTCGAACCTTGGTCTTTAAAAGGGAACATCGGTAGCAGCATGTTTTGTTTACAGTATTGTGGTTAGAAACCCGTAATATTAAAGCCTGTTGTCTTGTTGTGGCCACACTCAAGGAAGTGCTAATTCAGATTGTTTCCTGAGAATGACTTAAATTCAGCAACAGGTTGAATGGCAAGTGATGTACAGTACAATGCTACCTATTGCTGATCTAAGAAGCTTCAATCTTTCACATTGATGTTATCTCACGGTAACGTTTAGCAAAAATGTGGTAATAAAAATATGCCTAACCCCAAAGCTAAAATGAAGTGTTTTGTGATGTGTTATATACAAATAAACACTCAAATGCACTTGGTGGCACACATCATACCTATATTTACTAATATTGCAGGTTTGATCAAATTTGTTTGTGAGATACTAAATTATACAAGGAGACTGTTTGAAGGGCTAAATTTCACTTGTGAAGGCCAAGTATATGAATGATGCAGATTTGGGGAAGAGAGAAGGAGGTGGTTTTGTAGTTTTGCAATGCAGTAGAGGCTATTTCATTATGGTATAGTTGCTTTTGTTTTCAGAGTTCAGACCCATACATGTTGCGACTTACAGCGATGGAATCAGTTGCCACGTTCCTCCTCTTGGCACTTGTGGCTGCAACACTGTCTTCTGCTATACCAAAACATGATGATCATAAACGTGTCGTTGACAAGGTAGGACACGTTATCTGTGCACCCATTTCACAACGGTTTTAAATGATTTAGTATATATATATATATATATATATATATATATATTATAATCTATATATATATATATATATACACTAAATCATTTAAACTCATATATAAACAGGGTTACACGATACTTCTAGCTAGCTGGTAGTCCGTCATTATAGACAACTAGTCCTGCGTATGTTTTTACTATTTAAAAGGACTGCTCTTACTAGTTCGAGCTCTAAAGCTACTCGTCCCGGATGATCGGACCAGCCTTATTTCGCACCCTATATATATATATATATATATATATATATATATATATATTGTTTGTTAACAGTTTCTGTCTCTTATCTTTGCCTCCACGAGGTACTTTTGAGCTGACTTGACTGTGACTTTTGATAGGAGCTGAGTGACGAGAAACACTACGCAGAAAATGAGGAGCACAATCCAGAGTATGACCATGAAGCCTTCCTGGGCAAGGAAACAGCGAAGACGTTTGATGAACTTACTCCAGAAGAGAGTAAGAAAAGACTAGGGTAAGCAACATACTTATTGTAGACATCATGTGTTAACAAATAGAATAGTCTTACTTTTGCAGTTGATCATTGATTGTACAAGTTCTTTCAAAAGTACTTGCTGGAGTATTTTCAAAACTATTCGTACTTGTAGATACCATGGTAATTGTACTTGAGTACTTTAATCAGGTACTAACTTCATCCCTGGCTGAGGATGCGATGTGTTTAGCTTGAAATAGGAATGCTGTATTCATACGAAGTACATACTACAGTGAGTCTGTCCAGTTGCATGACAATGTTTTGACTTGTGATCGTTGTTCAATGCTTAACATGTTTACTTTCAGGCTGATTTACGATAAGATTGACAAGGATGGTGATGGCTTTGTAACTGAAGAGGAACTACAGAAGTGGGTGACGTATGTTCAAAACAGATACATCATGACAGACACTGACAAACAGTGGAAAGAGCAGGAGTTGGAAGGGGACGCATTGCCGTGGAAGACATACAAAATTAAGACATATGGTGAACAAGGTTGGTAACTTTACATCTTCAATTTTATTTCAACTGTAATTCATATTTCTAAGTTGCCATTTTAATAGAAGTAACCGAGGTTGGGATAGTTTTAACAAAATGAAAAAAAATCAGGGTATATAACTATAATCGAGATTGCATGTGCGAAATATGGCTTGCACTGAGGGTGCAAAACTTTCAAGGATTTATTCTACACCAAACAAATACAAAGACTTTTATTATCAAAATACCCCATACTTGATGAGTTATTGTGTTTGAGGGATAAATCTTATCTGCTTATAAAGTAACACGTAATCAGACACTGAAGGTGTGCGTGCAGTCACCATCACCATCAGCCTCGGTAAAACTTAACCGGATATGTATAACCCAAAATCTTCTAACTTTGAAATAGGTACAAACTTCACGACTAGCTCATCTGATAGAACTGTCTTGGCAAGGCCTGCAGCAGTACAGGCAAAATGCTACAGAAATTAACAACAGTGATCCTCTGATTTATAGCAGATTAAAAGGCTGGACAATTTGCTGGAGCAGTGCCCACTTCCAGTAGACACATCTCTATCTTTGCTCTTTGTAATCAAGGAAGGCGGGGCAGGGGACTGTTTGGGAAACAGAGTATGTGGCGTGTTTGACAACATCTCCACATCCACCCTAAAGAACTGCGCCAACCCATTTCTAGAGTCTAGACATCTACAACTCTTCTCTACATCAGTGTAGGGTCCCAAACAGCTTAACCCTCTCAAGGCCAGATTAATGGAAATATATACCTGCTATTGAGTTCTATTAAATTGAGAGATGTGTTGTGACCGAATCATGTGCTATACTTCAGTTGCATAAATGCAAATAAATTCTGGTCTGATTTAAATAAACTTTTCACTACATCTGTAGCACTAATTCCTTGTGTAAATAGCCAAGTTTGTGCCAGATATGTAAATTTATTACCCAAATATGAATTATCAAAGTTTGATAAAATTAAAATATTGAAATATTTTCCAACAACTCTTTAATAAAATATTTGTTATTAATAATTTAAGGATAGTTTGTTTTAACATATTCCCAAGCATATAGTGGGGATAGTAATTGCAAGTTTGCATATAAACGTGTTTATAGCATTACTTGCACATAAATAGTCAATAGGGACAGAGGAAATACCTATGAGGTGGCAATTTTGGGTGAGGTGGCTTACAAAAACAGTGAGGGGTCTCATCTCACTTGCCATATAGCAGGGGAAACACTGGTAAGGGTGACTTGGGTTTTTACAAATATGATAGAAGTGTAAGGGTGACTTAGGGTTTTTACATATGATACAAGTGTATGGATGACTTAATGTGTTTCAGACGCGGAAGAAGACGAAGGTGAGGGTGGGCATGACTACAAGAACATAATCAGCCGAGATGAGCGGCGATGGAAGAAGGCTGATCTGGATGGGGATGGTAATCTCTCTAAGGAGGAATTTGCCAGCTTCTTGCACCCAGAAGATGTGGAGCACATGAGAGACACAGTGGTTATGGTGAGTTGAACTGATAACATACTGATTTTCTGTCAATCAAATGTACCACTGTATTAATTACATGCCTAACCTTTTTTCTCAATTTACCTTATGTTAATGCTTCACTTTGGTGCAAATTAGGCACTTAATGCATTACTTAACTCAGACAGCGAATAGAAAAACGTTTGTATTCTGTTCCAACAAATATCTGAAGTGTATTTAACTATCCAATGCAAATTATTTTTGAAAATACTATCATTATGATCCACAAATTTGCTCTAGTGCACATGTGTAATGTTTTGCATAGATTGTTGGCTGATGATGAAAATGGTAAAAAGTTGAGTTGTGATGGCATAGCGATTTAGCTAGCATGCTTTATAAATCACCCAAAACTTTTGAATGCACTCAAAACTTACAAGGAGCATGTTTTTTGCTATCATATTTATGTTTCAAAACAGGTTTCTGGTGTGTGTTGCTGAGGAAAGGTGTCTGTTTCAGGAAACAATGGATGACATTGACAAAGACAAAGATGGCTTCATCAGTCTGGAGGAGTATATCGGTAGGTGACTAGTGCAACCACACAACATGCCTTACAGGGTTTATTAGCACTAGTTTGTCTTCCGGAAAGATCTGATGGATATTGAGTTGTCATCTGTGATGAGTATTGTAACAGCAGTGCAGACCATCACTGCCACTCATCAAGTCCCGAATCAGCACCCACAGGCAATCAGGGAGAGAAATCATTTCAAAATATGAAGTCAGCGCCCCCACCCCGAGGGAGAAATCTCAACTGAAGGTGTTGGTGATATAAATATAGATTTGGTTGAGTCAGTGAGAACTAGACACTAGTGAGGAAGCTTCGTACACTCGTCAGTTGACATTCACATTACCAGAGACAACAAGGAGGTATTCCGAAGTAATGATTTCTACCAGCCAAACGTGGAGGAAGATAATAGAGGATTTGACCTCAAAATCCACTCACTTTTGGCTGTTTTTAAATATTATTATAACTTCATTTTGGGGTATAGTCTATTATTTGTGCATCCAAACCCTTGTTTACTTGCTGTTTATATATTTCATTGGGTGATTCTTTAAAAATTCTAGACTATGTTACTAAAATATTTTAGTAACAGTATACCGTTGGTAATTATTATGAAGGTGTACATTAAAGATTTGGACCCCTGTAAATGTGAGGTTTCCTAACGTAAACCGTCTTTGTATTTTGCTCCTTGTCATGAATGTCACACATCTAGTACTACCTTCAAACAGATGACATACAAGACGACGAAGATGATGATGAAAACTCTGAAGATGAGGATGAGGATCGTGAAGAGTTCAAAAACAACTTAGACAAAAATGGTGATGGCAAACTAGATAAGGAAGAGATTAAGGCGTGGATTATTCCCGATGATTACAATCATGTAGAGGAAGAGTCACGGCACCTCATTCGTGAAGCTGACGCCAACCAGGTGTGTGTGTGCTGCAGTCGGCATGCATGGGCGGCATGTGGTGGTGGTGTCTCCAGGCTTCAAGCTCTTCTTGTCTCCTGTCTACTTTATGTGCTCAACAATGTGTGTGTGCTGCAAATCTGTGCACAACCATATGAAGTTTGTGAAGCTTATTTATAGTATGCAGTCGTATCTTCAGAAAATCATTTGTGAAGCGTTTCCATGGTAACATTCCAAGTAGTGCTGATTAAAGTAACTAATGTGTCATATTAAATCACTGTGTTTGGCACATATATTCTGAAAATCGGTTTTTGATACGTTTGTATGGTAACATTCTCAGTAATGTAGTGTAATGAGTTTGAGGCATATGTGACTTTTCATGTCACTTGCTACATATGCGTGCACATTTGTGCAGCACAGACAGAACCAGTGTGTATGTGTCTCGTGTCTGTTGCCCATAACCCGTGTTCTGCCCTGTAGGTGACATGTGGTCTAAGACTGATGAGTCAGATACGGAGCCTGATTGGGTGAAAACTGAGCGCGAGCAGTTCAGTGAGTTACGGGATAAAAACGGTGATGGCAAAATGGATCATGGAGAAGTGCATGACTGGATAATCCCAGACGATTACGACCACTCTGAAGCTGAGGCCAAACATTTAATTGAGGAGTCTGATAAAGATGGGGTAGGTTAGCTTTCTCGCTTGCTCGTAAGTTGTCAGGGTTGCATGAGACGTAAATGTAATGCGTAATTATTCATTTGTGAGAAATATCAGAACAGTCCGAAGCAGAAAAATCCTGAATTATTGCAACAGCAAATTACGAGATAATGAGAATAGGGGGAGACCACATGTAAACCTGAATGCCTGGCTGTAGTTGTTGCTTTATGTAGATGGCTGTTAGCAAAGGGGAAAGTGTTGTAAGCAAGCAGTATGTTTGGTTGGTGTGTTCAAAGTTTTATTAATTGCATTCACAGATAGACCTAATTGTTGAGTTGTCTAGTTGTGAGGGACCGAGTCGTCTAGTTGTGAGGGACCGAGTCGTATAGTTGTGAGGGACCGAGTCATATAGTTGTGAGGGACCGAGTCGTATAGTTGTGAGGGACCGAGTCGTCTAGTTGTGAGGGACCGAGTCATATAGTTGTGAGGGACCGAGTCATATAGTTGTGAGGGACCGAGTCATATAGTTGTGAGGGACCGAGTCGTATAGTTGTGAGGGACCGAGTCGTCTAGTTGTGAGGGACCGAGTCATATAGTTGTGAGGGACCGAGTCGTCTAGTTGTGAGGGACCGAGTCATATAGTTGTGAGGGACCGAGTCATATAGTTGTGAGGGACCGAGTCGTCTAGTTGTGAGGGACCAAGTCCTCTAGTTGTGAGGGACCGAGTCATATAGTTGTGAGGGACCGAGTCCTCTAGTTGTGAGGGACCGAGTCGTCTAGTTGTGAGGGACCGAGTCGTATAGTTGTGAGGGACCGAGTCGTATAGTTGTGAGGGACCGAGTCGTATAGTTGTGAGGGACCGAGTCGTATAGTTGTGAGGGACCGAGTCATATAGTTGTGAGGGACCGAGTCATATAGTTGTGAGGGACCGAGTCGTCTAGTTGTGAGGGACCGAGTCGTATAGTTGTGAGGGACCGAGTCGTATAGTTGTGAGGGACCGAGTCGTATAGTTGTGAGGGACCGAGTCATATAGTTGTGAGGGACCGAGTCGTCTAGTTGTGAGGGACCGAGTCGTATAGTTGTGAGGGACCGAGTCGTCTAGTTGTGAGGGACCGAGTCATATAGTTGTGAGGGACCGAGTCGTCTAGTTGTGAGGGACCGAGTCATATAGTTGTGAGGGACCGAGTCGTCTAGTTGTGAGGGACCGAGTCGTCTAGTTGTGAGGGACCGAGTCATATAGTTGTGAGGGACCGAGTCATATAGTTGTGAGGGACCGAGTCATATAGTTGTGAGGGACCGAGTCGTCTAGTTGTGAGGGACCGAGTCGTCTAGTTGTGAGGGACCGAGTCTTATAGTTGTGAGGGACCGAGTCATATAGTTGTGAGGGACCGAGTCGTCTAGTTGTGAGGGACCGAGTCGTATAGTTGTAAGGGACCGAGTCGTATAGTTGTGAGGGACCGAGTCATATAGTTGTGAGGGACCGAGTCATATAGTTGTGAGGGACCGAGTCATATAGTTGTGAGGGACCGAGTCGTCTAGTTGTGAGGGACCGAGTCGTCTAGTTGTGAGGGACCGAGTCATATAGTTGTGAGGGACCGAGTCGTCTAGTTGTGAGGGACCGAGTCGTATAGTTGTAAGGGACCGAGTCGTATAGTTGTGAGGGACCGAGTCATATAGTTGTGAGGGACCGAGTCATATAGTTGTGAGGGACCGAGTCATATAGTTGTGAGGGACCGAGTCGTCTAGTTGTGAGGGACCGAGTCGTCTAGTTGTGAGGGACCGAGTCATATAGTTGTGAGGGACCAAGTCCTCTAGTTGTGAGGGACCGAGTCGTATAGTTGTGAGGGACCGAGTCATATAGTTGTGAGGGACCAAGTCCTCTAGTTGTGAGGGACCGAGTCATATAGTTGTGAGGGACCAAGTCCTCTAGTTGTGAGGGACCGAGTCATATAGTTGTGAGGGACCGAGTCATATAGTTGTGAGGGACCGAGTCCTCTAGTTGTGAGGGACCGAGTCATATAGTTGTGAGGGACCGAGTCATATAGTTGTGAGGGACCGAGTCCTCTAGTTGTGAGGGACCAAGTCCTCTAGTTGTGAGGGACCGAGTCCTCTAGTTGTGAGGGACCAAGTCCTCTAGTTGTGAGGGACCGAGTCCTCTAGTTGTGAGGGACCGAGTCATATAGTTGTGAGGGACCGAGTCCTCTAGTTGTGAGGGACCGAGTCGTCTAGTTGTGAGGGACCGAGTCATATAGTTGTGAGGGACCAAGTCCTCTAGTTGTGAGGGACCGAGTCATATAGTTGTGAGGGACCGAGTCCTCTAGTTGTGAGGGACCGAGTCGTCTAGTTGTGAGGGACCGAGTCGTCTAGTTGTGAGGGACCGAGTCGTCTAGTTGTGAGGGACTGAGTTGATTGTTTTGTCAATTATTATGTGAGACTGGGTATAGTGTTGAGAAAGAGGGTTGTCCAAAGTTATTGTGAGAGACTGAAGGTAGTGTTGAGAAAGAGGGTTGTCCAAAGTTATTGTGAGAGACTGAAGGTAGTGTTGAGAAAGAGGGTTGTCCAAAGTTATTGTGAGAGACTGAAGGTAGTGTTGAGAAAGAGGATTGTCCAAAGTTATTGTGAGAGACTGAAGGTAGTGTTGAGAAAGAGGGTTGTCCAGAGTTATTGTGAGAGACTGGAGGTAGTGTTGAGAAAGAGGGTTGTCCAAAGTTATTGTGAGAGACTGAAGGTAGTGTTGAGAAAGAGGATTGTCCAGAGTTATTGTGAGAGACTGGAGGTAGTGTTGAGAAAGAGGATTGTCCAGAGTTATTGTGAGAGACTGAAGGTAGTGTTGAGAAAGAGGGTTGTCCAAAGTTATTGTGAGAGACTGGAGGTAGTGTTGAGAAAGAGGATTGTCCAGAGTTATTGTGAGAGACTGAAGGTAGTGTTGAGAAAGAGGGTTGTCCAAAGTTATTGTGAGAGACTGGAGGTAGTGTTGAGAAAGAGGATTGTCCAGAGTTATTGTGAGAGACTGAAGGTAGTGTTGAGAAAGAGGGTTGTCCAGAGTTATTGTGAGAGACTGAAGGTAGTGTTGAGAAAGAGGATTGTCCAGAGTTATTGTGAGAGACTGAAGGTAGAGTTGAGAAAGAGGGTTGTCCAGAGTTATTGTGAGAGACTGAAGGTAGTGTTGAGAAAGAGGATTGTCCAGAGTTATTGTGAGAGACTGAAGGTAGTGTTGAGAAAGAGGGTTGTCCAAAGTTATTGTGAGAGACTGGAGGTAGTGTTGAGAAAGAGGATTGTCCAGAGTTATTGTGAGAGACTGAAGGTAGAGTTGAGAAAGAGGGTTGTCCAAAGTTATTGTGAGAGACTGAAGGTAGTGTTGAGAAAGAGGGTTGCCTAGTGTTGTTGCTTGTAACATGTGTTTCAATCACAAGTTGCTGTGCTCGTTTTGTGTTGTGATTAGATGCTTCTGCTTATCTTGGGTGTTGGTTCTTCTGCTACAATTCTAATCTGCTTCTTGTATGAGAAGCGTGTTGCTGGTGTTTAAACTAACATTATGTGATGCATTGCTCACCATAATCACCTCAGAGTAACTACAGCAGGACATTGGCATGCGTTTCTTGTCAACTAAATCAGTGTATACAAACAAACAATTGAAAGGAAGCATTGAAACTAAAACTGCATTTTCATATTTGTTAAGATTATACCCACATAACTCTGGCATCCAACAACATTCATGTTATACATAAACATTGTGTTCATATGATATTAGACCTCACACATGGGGAGTTGAGTGCATTTTGTAATGGAATTTCACTAGTAGTCAGCCTTTTTGCCGAACTATGTGCAAGTTACCCGAAAAGTAACATGACCTTATTAGTAGAAGTAATTTCCTACACTTTGTTATGATGAAAACAATATAGGACAGCTGTAGCATGTTCTCAACATCGAGATAAAAGTAGTTGCTATTATATCATGTTGGTTGGTTTTAGGACAAGAAGCTGACCAAGGAGGAGGTTCTGGACAAATACGACTTGTTCGTTGGAAGTCAAGTGACTGACTTTGGCGAGGCGCTGGCCAGACACGATGAGTTCTAGAGTCTCAGTGACAGCGACTGCCAGGATCACACCCTAGTCAAACGTCTCAGTTACAACATTATGAAATTGTTGGACAAATATGCAATATGGTTTACCACTAGTGTTCCTGCTGACAAGTGGAATATGTTTGATGTTTATGAGTTTATATAAGTTGTGTGCATTCATTTCTGCTGGCATGTGTAGTGTGGTCAGGTAATGCAGATTTATTGTGTAGATATGATTATAGGAAGCTCTTGTTCATCGACACCCGAGTAAGATAATTAGCCACATGTGTTTATTTATTGATGGCAAACTCATGCATGCTGAGTTATTTTTTGTTGACCCAGTTTAAGTTTTTACTGTTTTGGTTGGATGTTTAATTCTGGCATAATTATCTTCCTCAGCGGTGATCAAATGCGATAACAAAATATTTCTGGCCAACTGCTATTCTATTGCAGTAGATAGCTTTAATATGTTGCTTTGTTCCATACCATTACCTCATGTTACTCTTGAGTTTGGCTACTCTCAGCGTTTGCTACGTGCAGTATTCTGTGTAGCTTTATCTCATGCATGTTGCCCTATCTCTTGCAGGTACTTGTCTACTGCAGTAGTTGCTGTAGCCTAAGAATCTGACCACCTCCTCTAGTGTTACTGCTGTTGCACCAGTAACATTCAACGTTCATCTGTACTCAACAGTGTGCTTATCTAGAGCAGAGCTTGTACAGGTCCTTCAGCATCTATGCAGGATGTTTTAATCAGTCAATTGTCGTGCATGTTATCAATGATGTTGTATTAGTTGTGTGAATTTTAAGCCCTTGTGCCAATCTTTTTTTTATTACCGTAGCATTGTAAGTTTGTAGATTGCGACTGAAGAACTAATGTTTCTCTCAGTGCCATGTTCAGAAGCAAAAATCAAAATAAAGTTTTGCAGTACACTTGATGTATTTATTTTTCTGAAAGATTTGCAAGTTTACTCACAACACACTAGCTGGGTACTTCACAAAGAACATCTACCAATTCACAGTTCCTCCTTCCTGTTGAAATTTGTCCAGAACATTTTCTATTGTGGCCGTTGTACTAGAGGTACTGCTCATTAGAAACCTCAAGGACATATTCCATTGAGGCAATCATACTAGAAGTACTTTTGCAGAGACTCCCCCAGAACATACTCCATTGAGGCAACCATACTAGAAGTACTTTTGCAGAGACTCCCCCAGAACATCTTCCATTGAGGCAACCATACTAGAAGTACGTTTGTAGAGACTCCCCCAGAACATCTTCCATTGAGGCAATCATACTAGAAATACTTTTGTAGAGACTCCCCCCAGAACATCTTCCATTGAGGCAATCATACTAGAAGTACTTTTGTAGAGACTCCCCCAGAACATCTTCCATTGAGGCAATCACCTGCTGGCACAATTGTTCCACTTCTTCAGATTCATCTGGAAAAGATGATCAGAAAATTTCACCAAACTGCATCTTCCAGACACATTTTTTAAATTTAGTATACATCAATAATGGTTTCAACCATCCCACTTAGTTTTTATATTTCAACATGAATGCACAGGATAGATGGCTGCCGTTGCTATCTATGCCACTGTTCACAGGGTTTTAACTGCATTTATATAGCATTACATAGTTTAAAACCAAAAACTGGGTGCTATTGTAGTCCTAATTACATTTCTTATGCTATCCAGAATTGTATGCAACTGAAATGTTAAGTTCTTGACAAAGATAAGTTTACAAAAGAAACTAAAGTGCAGAATTTATATTGGATTTTTAATTCAATTAGTAAACTAACGTTTGCTTCAACTGCATTCAACAGTTGATAGTGATGCTTCAAATAATTTACTAGAATTGAAACGCAATACTTCGTTTTATTTGAATCTATGTTATGCTATGAACATATACAGTAACACGACTTGCAGCTGAAATGGTGACCTATATAGTTGCAATGTGAGTGACACTACAAATTGGTTAAAAATGTAATTATTATATAATAAGTAACACTTGTAGGTGTACTTGCCTTCCATGAGCTCTGCAAGGAATGGAATTGTCTCGGGTACAAGGGTCATGTATTCATCTCCCAGCTTCTGGGCCAGGTCTTCAATTGTCTTTAGGGCAGCAAAACGCACCTGTCACATGAACACTGATGTTAACACGAAGTACAACTAAACGTCTACAGTGGGATGGTCTCGGACAGGAGCAACCCAAAAAACATTTGGTAAAACAGGCGCCAAATTAAACACCTGCTTTGCCTATGATGTAAGGCAGGGGCAAATTCAACTGGCGACACAGAGGGACTGATTCCTGAAGATGTCAAGTTAGACATCCAGATGCTGTTCATTGTTTTGGCTGTGGACAACACAGACTGTAGCAACAGACGTTTCCATGACTGTGAATGTTACGTTATTTGATTTATGTGATTATAGGACAGAAAGACGATGCCTGCTTACAACTAAAGTACAAAGAATTGTTACATAGAAAGTATTGGCAAGTTGGCACCATCAGTGATGTTGCCATATTTTAGCATTTAAAAGTGCACGTTCACGCTGGAAAATTTGCTTTGTGTATGGTTTCACTTTGTAACAAGTCAGTGCATGTCTATTAGGCAGTATGTCTATTAGGCAGTATGTCTATTAGGCAGTATGTCTATTAGGCAGTATGTCTATTAGGCAGTATGTCTATTAGGCAGTATGTCTATTAGGCAGTATGCATCAGTACAGAACAATGAAAACAGTGCCATTATGACCACTCAAAGCGCCAGTTTTACATTTGCCACACTACAATTCTAGTTCTAGTTGTTTCCAGCACTCAGCAGTATTCTATTAACTGACTAGTCTGTATTTATATCATGGCTACAATCTTATGAGGTTTCACTGAACCAGGCAGTCTTTTTCAGAACATTTAAGCCAAGTTGACCTCTCAGTGCTGGCACTGAGGGTGGTCACTGCCAGAGTGTCCCACATTGAGGCGGGAATCTTTTATATGCCAAATTGAGATGAGACCAACATTAACATGATTCTCCAATTCATGAGGCTGAAACTGTAACTAATGACTATCCACATCTATCACATGACAACAACCTGTTCAATTACCACTGTCCACCTACAGTTGACGTTTGACTGACCACACAAGTGTGACGTCACTCACCTTGGGGAGGTTGTGACGTGTCTTCAGCAGGATCTGGTAGTTGAGAGACTTCCAGGCCGTGTCGTCGCGAGTCGTCACGCCCAGCTGACTGATGCAGGGAGTGACATGGTCACGCACTCGCGCCTCGTATGCGGCGTCCCCACCAACAAAGTTCTCCAGCTGCCACAAACCAGATCATAACTCTGCTGTTAGAATCTCTTATCATTTGGAATCGTCTACATTTATGGGCATTGTAAATACAAAGTTCAATAATCCAAAATAAATTTGGATTTTGGGTGGGTGTAGGGGCCATTTAGAATATTTTTTTGAGAAATATTTATTTAGTATTACACAGTGAACATGGCTGTTAAAATCTCTTGTAATTGTCTACATTTAGGGGTATTGTAAATACAAAATTTAATAATCCAAAACAAATTTGTATGTGGGTGGGTGTAGGGGCTATTTAGAACAATTTGAAAAATATTTATTTAGTACTACAGTGAACATAACATGTGGACAAATTGTACACAACACATTTTCAGCTGTGTCTGTAAACATGTTTACTTTTTGATATACTAAATACCCTGTGGAATAATGTTCACAAGTTCATAACTTGAAGACACAGATACATACCAATGTTTCACTGCAATTTATTAGCCTTTCCAATCTGATTATCTGGTGTGGATGGGTAGCACCGATCATATCAACTTTTGGGAGGATTTCTGAATATTAAACATTTACAAAGCCCCTTACTTTTTTGCACAGAGTACACAAAAGGGTCTTCAGCACAGATTTAAATGAGCCCAGTGATGTTTTGCTGGTGACACTTAATGGCAGTTAAGGTTTCCTCCGTGAACCCGGTTTTAGTTTCTCCTCGAGCCACTCACTTAACATGCACTCACCTGATCTACCAGAGGCTGTAGGAGCAACTTGAAGATGTCAGAGTTGACGAAGCCATCCGTGTCATACAACATGCACTTGTGGAGACAGCCCATCACATAACCAAGCAGCAGACATGATTTCTGGGTCCCCGCCTCGTCAGCGCCAAAGTAAGTTGGGTCTACAAGGAACAGTGCAAGGAATATGTCATTAAACAAGAAGTTATCTTTTCGTAAGACTGTTACAACTGCATTTGAATGCCTAAATATAAATACAGTTTTATCTGTCAGTCTGGAAATGTACAGGGAAATACTTCAAGGAAAATCTGTGTACATAGTTAGGAATTTATTAATATGGTCGAGTTGTAATGTTGTGTCTTACTTGATTACCCGTGCTATTAATAGTAGTGCAGCACTTTAATAATCTTTATAGATGAGAAGTTATACCTTAAAAAAGATCACTATTAATTGGTGATTGGTTAACATTTAACAGGAAAAAATATAATTACCATTATCTTGGAGGTGTCTAAAAGTGTAAGGTACCCTAAAATAATACATTTTGTAAATTTTTAGAGTATGAAAACATACAGTATTTATTTATGTAGTCGTTAGGTATCAACATACATGATATTTAAATGCGTTATAACATTTACATTTTGATACAGTCGTGCCTCGTTTATCTGCATACTTTGGTTCCCAAGGTTTTTAGTCGAATAAACGAAACATGCGTTTTAGTGAGACACCTTAGTATACATGGTAGCAAGATGGCTCCCACACAAAACATATACGGATTGCGAAACATTAATTACCATAATCTGAAAGTTTACATCACACCAAATCCTTATTTTCTAAATGGCTGACATGAATTTCACCCAAAGCATTCTGGGTCTAGTGCTGCTGGAATACGTGAGTGTAGTGACCAACCTGTGTGCAGAATGTTGTTCTGTTCTAGCAGGTTGGCTGCAGTCTTGATGATGTGACCAACAAACAGATTGAAGAGGCTCTTGAGACGCTCGGATAATCTGAAGCCAGACCAGAATGACTGTGAACACTGGCTGCAGATGTTCCCAGCTGTCACAACTTTTAGAAGACATTCACATGGCATGTTACAAAAGCAACATTACATTTCCAGCCACACGTAAGATGTAAAACAGTGTGATAATGTGTATCCACATTTACAACAACTAAAGCCATTGACCAATGGTCAAAGTAAATGACGTTGGTAACACACTAACCTCTCGGCTAATCTGAAGAAAGTGAGTTTTCTGTTGCGGTACTCGTCAGACTCCTCCCGGCTGGCCCAGTCATACAACTGCAACAGAATCAGACACGTCAAAGTGAACAGTTTCTATCGCTATCATCAGCCTTCAACAAAAATAGAAACTGCAGCATTCACATCCATACTGAAACCATAGAAACTTGTTCCCTGTTCCTACCATAATAATAAGGTAAATTCTACTGTGCCAAAATACTTGGAAACCAAGCTTAAACAAAGGGGCAACAAAACAAAAGGGCTTTTCAGTCTTGGAGTCAATAAACAATATTCCCGTTGTCAACTACTGTACTGATATGCCAGGGCGCAATGGTGAATAAGTTAGGTTATAAAGGCATGTTTTTAAATGAAAGAGGAAATGAAATAGTTTCAACTGATTTAATACCAAGAGGAAACCTATGCAAAAGAGTAGGTGCAACTATGGCAAACGTCCTAATTATTACTTTATTATTATTATGATTAATATATAGTTATTATTTAATAAAAGTTGTATCCATGTTTTAATTTATTTACTTAATTATTTTATAAAGACAAACTAGTTTATTTTATTTAGTAGTAATGCTTACATGTCTTTGCATTTTTAGTAATTTTTAATATTTAAAATGTTATGCATTCTATTAATTTATATTACAATTGTAAAGTACCATGGCACAATTATTTAGATGTGGCATTAAATAAGAAATACATCATGTATTTATCTCAACCCCGGTGAGCCTCACCTTATAGAACATCGGTCGGAAAGAATTCTCCGACAGTCGCACGACCATTGCCAGAACAGCGTCTATGGCCGCCGACTCAACTCGCTTCGTCTCGGACCAACTCAGCTGAAACATCAGAGACACCTGGTGAGTAAAACACTCTCCAGACAACTGAGGCAGATGACAGTGACTGGTGTCTCAGTCAGGCTCTGTCAGTTTAACAGTCTCAGACAGATCCAAACAGTCTCGGTCAAAATATGTTTAAATTACTCAGACTCTAAGTCAGTCTCAACATAACCAGATGTAGTTAGCCTGAATCAGAATAAGTCATTATGTTGTTAGCCTGAATCAGAATAAGTCAGTATGTTGACAGTAAAAGCTACAGCAATAGCAGACAATATCAAATGAAAAGTTATTGAAGCAACAATATTATGTAATACGTAATAAAATGAACAAATGGGTGTGCATTACTTGCACATAATTAAAAATAACTTGCACAAAATTATAATACCAAGTTGTTAGTTGTTACATGATCAATAATGAAAACACTTCCCAGTTTTACACATTCAGTAAGTTCATTCATAGAATATTTTGACTTGAGTAGAAAACTAGAAAGTTACACAGAAAATCAACACTGTAAACACAAAACACGACTGATGTCATTAACTAACTAGCTGGACCCTGCAGCAAGGGCACAAGAACTCACCCTTAGTTCAGGGGTGTTAGAGAGGTCAAGGACATGGCAGAACAGGGTGACAAGGGGGGTGTGTTGGGCTGCAAGGTCATCCTTGCTCATTGCCTCGATCGACTCTCGAAGAATCTCCAGCAGGAGTAGCACGCCATCCTGTAGAGGGCAGCACAGGTCAATGTCACATCGAGACTTTTTTAATATAACTTTATTTCTTAATAATAATTTAATAATTTTATTACAGTATACGTTTGATGCCACGTTTTTATAATGTTTAATTTATTTGCTATGTTTTGTAACAGCGACTTTGAATGGGGTAACCTGGATTTATGCTGCTAAATAAATGTTTTATCATTGTTATTATTATATAACTATCATTGTTATTATTATATAACTATCATTGTTATTATTATATAACTATCATTGTTATTATTATATAACTAAGACGTCATTGGGTGATGCCCTTATTAGCCTTGATTGCCTAGGGATCACCAGGTGGCAGCACTTGACTGCCACTCACAACGGTCTAGGATATCTACATATCTGTTATATGGCAGGTGGCATTATCCCACAATTGGGTCACGATGATGCTTGGTTCTCAGGCAAATCGCAAGAATAAAAACAAAATGTTGTTGTTGTTAGTTTGGCTATGGCTATATCTGGTTCTCAGGCCAACCAAGGTACAAAACATGTTTGGCGTATTATGCTTTCAGGTAATATTATGTTTATGAAATTAGACAACATTTTACTTTATTACAAGAAGTCGCATGATTTGTTTTGTAGTTAATTTGTCTATGGTACACCAACTTAGTCACCAGGTGCCCCACAGCACTTCCGCTGTGTAACTTTTTAATAAATAAAAATAAATAAAATACTATATTTATATAGCGCCATAATCACACGGTGCTCTATGGTGCTTTACAGTATACATTAATAATAATAATAATAAATCTACAGAGAAATTAAAACATTCCAATATTTAGTTAAATCATTTAAAAGCTAAACAACAATACAATTATATAATCCAATAAGTAATTAAGTAATATATTACATAAGAACTATCAAATGATAATAATAAACAAATAAATATATAGAATTGGAATAACAATTATATTTTTTTATTATATGTATTTTTATTATTTAATTTTTATTTATTATTGCTTAATCCTGCAATAACATACATAGATAACGATGATATATTTTCATTATTTTTATATTATATTTATTTTATTATTTATTTTTTTTATTTTATTACATATTTTAGTAGTCTTTTTCTATGTGTTTTACCACATTTCAGTCTGCAATTGTTTTTCAGCAATTTATTATGGTGAACCAATTTTGAACTGACCTGGTTGTCGGCCAGCAGGCGGCAGTAGCACTCGGAGAGTGCGGGAACCAGCACTCGCGGACTGACCGCACACGCCACCTGGTGTCTACAGCAGAAACAAACTTTACACATTTGTGCAACATTTCCACAACGGAAAACACACATTCCTCCTTCCAATGCTAACCAAACCAGTCTCAACTTCTCAAGAGCAAAATATAATCAGCAAACGATTTGGCTGATAATTCTTTAACAATTAACACACCTGTGGGACTTGAAAGGAGAGTTACACTGACAAATGACAGGTGTCAGGACAAATGTGATCCACTGCTGTGGACTGGATGCGAGGTCACTCAGGTCTATTCTGATTACAAGCCAAACATAGCTGCCTTGGTCATGTTAAGGTGACAGGCCTATTTTACACATGAGCCACAGATCATGTTCCACACATTTTTAATGTTGGCAGAAATACAAACTTTCCAATATCATTTCAACATTCACTTTAATTTCATCAACAAACAATCCTGTACTAACATAACACATATAAATATTAACAAATAGAAAAAACAATAGACAATAAAGTCAAAATGATCCCACATCTCAAAACATCACCTTTTAAAAGTTTGCTGCACTTTTAGCAATAAACCCAAAACTGCTGAAGGGATTTCATCAATTGATGCATCATTTAAACGGTCACATTCTGTGGAATCGCAAAAGTTCCAAAATTACATTTAACAGCTGTGTGACTTTAAACACAGTCTGCTGTGACAAATGACACAGAAGAGTGAGTGACTGGGAGGAGTTGTTAGTTGGAGAAGTTATGGAAAGTTGGAAGAAAAAAAGGAAACTGAAAGTATTACCTAAATAGTATATTTTATTAATGGCAACTGATCAGGTTTTAGTGTAATGAACCAATATTCACTGTGTAACACTATGTGACATTGTGTGAGAGTGTGTGAGAGTGTGTGACACTGTGTGACACTGTGTGAGAGTGTGTGAGAGTGTGTGACACGGTGTGACACTGTGTGAGAGTGTGTGAGAGTGTGTGACACTGTGTGACACTGTGTGAGAGTGTGTGAGAGTGTGTGACACGGTGTGACACTGTGTGAGAGTGTGTGAGAGTGTGTGACACTGTGTGACACTGTGTGAGAGTGTGTGAGAGTGTGTGACACGGTGTGACACTGTGCTCCACTGTGTGACATTGTGGACATAACAAACCCTGGGAGGACGTCTACATGACCAGGTGACATCACGACACTGAGACTGACCAATGTAACGGGTCAGTAAATGTCCACTTGGACAGATGACCACTCACCTGACCCCACTCAGTCGGACACTGGCCGGAGACTTCTTCGCCTTGTCCGCAGTACTGACCAGACTGGAGATGTGACACACCTGAGACAGACAGTTGACCACTGACCACTGACCACAGCAGGTGACAGCTTTTTCTAGAGAAACGTCCACCTGTCCTTTGGACAGGTAAAGTCTCTTTTGGACAGGTAGAAATTTCAGGGGACGGGTAAATAATATGTAGCAAAAAACAGTTTACAGAAAGCATATATATTGTCAATTATTAATTGAAAATGGATGTCACATGTGGACAGAGGAAGTGTACTTACAGAGAGGATGATGTCTATGAGGTAGGGACTGAGGAAGTGTACTTACAGAGAGAATGATGTCTATGAGGTAGGGACTGAGGAAGTGTACTTACAGAGAGGATGATATCTATGAGGTAGGGACTGAGGAAGTGTACTTACAGAGAGGATGATGTCTATGAGGTAGGGACTGAGGAAGTGTACTTACAGAGAGGATGATGTCTATGAGGTAGGGACTGAGGAAGTGTACTTACAGAGAGAATGATGTCTATGAGGTAGGGACTGAGGAAGTGTACTTACAGAGAGGATGATATCTATGAGGTAGGGACTGAGGAAGTGTACTTACAGTGAGGATGATGTCTATGAGGTAGGGACTGAGGAAGTGTACTTACAGCGAGGATGATGTCTATGAGGTAGGGACTGAGGAAGTGTACTTACAGCGAGGATGATATCTATGAGGTAGGGGCAGAGGAAGTGTACTTACAGCGAGGATGATGTCTATGAGGTATGGACTGAGGAAGTGAGGCAGACTGGAAGTGATGCGATGTAGCGCCGTCAGAACACAGATCAACACCAGCTCGTGGCTGAAACAACACATTTAAGAACGTACATCAATAAATAATTTAAAACAAGACTTAGATGTCTGATATAATTATCTTGGTGATGTATGTATCTCAAACTCCTACTGAAGTGTAGTTCTCTGACTGAAGTTACAGTTTCTGTTATGTAGTATCTTCTATTCAGTATGCAGTAGACTGAATACTGTAATTCATTTATAGGCATCCTATTCATATCAGCTAGCTCACAAATTGTATTTTAATATTTTTAGTATTACTTATACAGTGGATACTACTCATTTATAGACTTTGTTTGATTATAAATATGTATATATGTATATGTATATATATATATATATATATATATATATATATATATATATATATATATTGTTCCTTTCTATACAAATACTGTGCTTGTTATTTATTCTCTTTTGTAAAGCGTGTTGTCAACATTAAACAAAAGATTGAGCTGCTCACAAGTAAAGTTGCCCTTCCAATGTTGAAAAGTGGCTAAACGTAGCCCATGAGCAATGTCCTATTACTGAGGGCAACAAAGACTTACCCCATGAGCAATGTCCTATTACTGAGGGCAACAAAGACTTACCCCATGAGCAATGTCCTATTACTGAGGGCAACAAAGACTTACCCCATGAGCAATGTCCTATTACTGAGGGCAACAAAGACTTACCCCATGAGCAATGTCCTATTACTGAGGGCAACAAAGACTTACCCCATGAGCAATGTCCTATTACTGAGGGCAACAAAGACTTACCCCATGAGCAATGTCCTATTACTGAGGGCAACAAAGACTTACCCCATGAGCAATGTCCTATTACTGAGGATAACAAAGACTTACCCCATGAGCAATGTCCTATTACTGAGGGCAACAAAGACTTACCCCATGAGCAATGTCCTATTACTGAGGGCAACAAAGACTCACCCCATGAGCAGAGTCCTGTTGTTGAGGATTGCTAGGAGCGGGGGCATGAACTTAGACAGGTACGGTATGGCATGGGCTTTGGTCGTTGTGCACAACTCGGCAAGACACAAGAGGGCGCTAGCAGTCATAGGCGGAGGGTGCGCAGGAACGGCTGCGGACGATTCGATCAAGATCTTGATCGAGACGTCAAACACCTGGGAAAATAGACACCACATCACACCATGGTGATCTCTAATACTGAAAGGAAAAACTCTGGAGCAGAACCAACAAAAAGATCTAGCTGTGTCAAGGAGTGTTTCACTAAGATAACGATAAAGAGAAATCCTTCACTAGACAGAATCAGTTGCAACATTTAATGAGCTTCTCAAAATGTAAAATGCTGCAACCAGCTCAACGAGGACACTAGGGAGACTATCTCATCCGACACATATGTGAAAGTGTCTTAGGACACTATTTCGTGACACACATACGAAAATGTCCCATTAATGCATTATGATCTTAACAGTTTTCACACACACAGAATTAGTTATTTTAAAGGGCAACACTAAATCCTAGGCTTGCAAAATATATAATGTAATGAACTAAATTTCAGGGAATTACAATTAGCATAAATTACAATATTTAAAATTAATTATTTTAAAAAGCAACATGAGAAACATTTTACAGTTATAACTTTTAATTTTACAGTAAGTAATGGAATAACTTTCTTGAGTTATAATTAGCACACATTACTTGCCTAGTTATTTAGAATGAGCTGAATGCTTTATTAGATACTTGTTGCTCAAACATCAAGACTTGATATCCCGGCAAGAAACTCATCGACTGAGTACGTCATGCCAGAATCACAAAGTGCATCCCACATTAGTCCAGTTCAAATAAATATTGCCACAAATGGTAATAATCAACATAAAAGGTACTGGCAATTTCCAAAATACCCACTAGTTTAACCTTCACTCTATCACAGCGACAAAGACGGCTGGAAGCAGCCGAACATCATCAAAGGTATCCCATCAGTCTCGTACCTTTGCAAACTCCTTCGGGTGCTGAGCGCCAAGAATCTTACACATCAGTTTGAGACCAAACAGAGCCAGCTGCTGCACCGTGACGACGTCAGCCTCCGAATCATGGCCAGATGTCTTTCCTGCTGTTGCCGTAGTGACCCCTCGCTTTCCTGTGGTTGTCACGGTGACCAGCTTACCTGTGGTTGCCATGGTGACCAGTTTATCGACCAGGGTCAGCAGCGAAGACACCTGTGAACAAAATAACGTTAACATTAAGAATGTTTTCTGTGAATTTTCTGTGACTATTGGCGTCACAATTAGCTGGGGATGTTTAAATGTAAACTTTATTACAATTTAACCTCATAATGCCAAACATTTCTTGTGCATTTTAAATTTACTTCATAATAAACTTTGTGAACTTTAATTATAATTTATTTGTAATTTTAGTTCATAAAATATATGAACTTTAATTATAACAAACATCTTTATGAATATTCAGGGAAACCGCCTTCTGTACATGCAAGTGTGTAGTGCTATCCTGTTAAAGAATTTTTTTCCAGTATTACAACCAGCATTGCTCCGCCTTATTTGTTTTACATATTTCATATATATATAATTACAGTATTAGTCGTAATAGTGATTTCTCATGTGCTAATATCTTCAAAAATCAAGCTCAGTGGCACGACAAACCAAGAGATTAAGTAAACAGTGCACAGGTCATCAGTGCATTGTTGACACTGCTTGGAAGTTAAGGAGCTAAAGTTAAACTTGTTTTTTGGATATATATATATATATATATATATGTATATATATGTTGACCACCTTCTGACCACCCACGGACTTCTTCAGCAGCTAAAACCACAACTTTAGTCGGTTGACACCAATATCAGAGGAAGAACTATTTGACAATGAAACTAGAAGTGGCACCTGACATTGAAGCCACCGTGCTCTAATCCTACCTCTATGCTGGAGAGTGCACCAGGCTGGAGCTGCTGCAGTCGCCGGTTGAGAAGCTCCAAGGCCTTCCTCCGCACGCCCACAAGGCTGTGCTGCATGAGGGTGGAGACAACTTCCAGGAAGACGGAAGTTGGCAACAGGTAGTTCACCTACAGCGGCATCACATGACATGTCAAGAAAACATTTTTGTTAATTTTCAAACACACCACATGAAACGATTTATTTACATAATAGTGCTGCTCAACTTTTAAAAGGATCTTTTCCATTTGCTTCACTTATAAAACTGTTAATGAATTTATAACTTATGATAATTTATGGTATTATAAAAAGTTTCAGATGTTGCAATCTGTCTTTATTTGCACATTATTAAGAATGTTATGCATACTAGACATTTTAATCTGATCTCTTACAAGTTCTGCATCATATATGTATATATATATATATATATATATATATATATATATATATATATATGAAGCCTAACATGATTGCAGTAGACATATTTTGTGCCTTCTGACATGATATTATTATAAAAACAATCATTAAAAGGCCTTTTAAATTTGACACGAAATAAAGCACTCATAAAAAAAACTAAATTTAACTATTTTTAGCCATAATTTTTTTCTTTCTTTGCATACGAGCTTAACATAAACGTTGGGAATACAGACATTTGCTACATTCTAAGAATGATGCCTTCCAAAAATAAGTTCTGAATTTTATACACGTGAAACACAACATTGCTTTTCCGAGGCACTCACTTTGTCCAGGATGTCATACACCTTGTGCAGCATCGACTTCCAGAACTTGACCACTGAAGGGTCAAGGCCACTGACCGCTCCCAGGTTCCTGGTGACAGCGGTCAAGTAGCAGAGACACTCGCGAACAAATGCACTGAACTCATCCACCTGACCTGTGTCTGTCTTCTTGGTGTAGATCAACAAGATCTGAGAAACAGAACAAATACACTGAACTCATCCACCTGACCTGTTTCTGTCTTCTTGGTGTAGATCAACAAGATCTGAGAAACAGAACAAATACACTGAACTCATCCACCTGACCTGTGTCTGCCTTCTTGGTGTAGATCAACAAGATCTGAGAAACAGAACAAATACACTGAACTCATCCACCTGACCTGTGTCTGCCTTCTTGGTGTAGATCAACAAGATCTGAGAAACAGAACAAATACACTGAACTCATCCACCTGACCTGTGTCTGCCTTCTTGGTGTAGATCAACAAGATCTGAGAAACAGAACAAATACACTGAACTCATCCACCTGACCTGTGTCTGCCTTCTTGGTGTAGATCAACAAGATCTGAGAAACAGAACAAATACACTGAACTCATCCACCTGACCTGTGTCTGCCTTCTTGGTGTAGATCAACAAGATCTGAGAAACAGAACAAATACACTGAACTCATCCACCTGACCTGTGTCTGCCTTCTTGGTGTAGATCAACAAGATCTGAGAAACAGAACAAATACACTGAACTCATCCACCTGACCTGTGTCTGCCTTCTTGGTGTAGATCAACAAGATCTGAGAAACAGAACAAATGCACTGAACTCATCCACCTGACCTGTGTCTGTCTTCTTGGTGTAGGTCAACAAGATCTGAGAAACAGAACAAATGCACTGAACTCATCCACCTGACCTGTGTCTGTCTTCTTGGTGTAGGTCAACAAGATCCATAGCTTCATGTAGAGACCCGTCCACCCGTCATTTGGACGGGTAAAAACGAATTTGGACGGGTAGAAATATATGGTGGACGGGTAAAAAAGTGAAGGAGCAAAAAAGTCTTCCAAAACCATAGATATTGTTAGTTATGCCTTGAAAGTGAGTGTAAATGGCGTCATATGTGTGTTTTCAGGTCATTAGGCACAATTTGAAAGTTTGTAAACTAGCATAACAGTTAACATGTGTCCACCAAAACATGTGACTGGCAATAATTTTATCCTGCATAAAGCCCTGTCAAGATCTCACAAAATTTAATGCCAAAGATGGGTTGCGAATTATGCACGGTGATATAGGAGCTTGGTCAGAATTTTGCCAAGTCCAGGTGTGTATTACACAGGGGGGCGTAGAACACACGGACACTGAGACTGATGTACTGACCTGGGTAGCAAACGACTCACACGACAACAACACCGCAACCAGTCTAGTCAAGTGCATCTGTAGTTGTCGCAGCTGCTGCGCTGTCAACGTGTCTGCGTGGATCAACTCCAGTGGCTCCCCCTTGCGGGCTCGTGATCCTACACACAGCAATGTAATACACGTGACATCTACAACACATCTAGTGCCCCTGGTAGACTTATGGTCAAGTTTTTTAATGTCCTGAATAAAAAAGTATTCAATAATATTAATTTATATAAAGTGCATCAGACACATCTCGGTTACCCCAGTTTATTTTTTTTCTGTTCTTACAAAATCTCACCAAGTCTTTATTCTTGATACAAAATACATGGTCTAAAATTATTATTTATAGTACGATACTCAATAAAATCAATGTAATGGTATAACAGAAAGATGTTTTAATTTTTTTATTATTAACAGAAAGATGTTTTAATTTCTTTATTATTTAACAGAAAGGTGTTGTTTATTTTTTATTATTAACAGAATTTTATTTTTTATTATTAACAGAAAGATGTTTTTTATTTTTTATTATTAACACAAAGATGTTTATTATTTTTATACTTCTATACTCCGGTATTTTATATTTTTTGATGAACGCTGGAGAAGAATTTCCCGGTCTGGGACAATAAAGTTTTATTGTATTGTATTGTTTGACCAAAATTAGACTGACCTTGCTCATTTCTGAGAGACAACTTCTGCAAGAAGGCCATCACATGGGTACATGCTCTCATCTGATTGGCCGCTGGGAACTGTTCACAGATCTGGGCCATGAACTCAATGTCATGATCAATCCGGGAAGTCGTCTGCAAAACAAACACCAAACGTAACTGGGTCTACAAACCAACAACAAAACAACCAACCAATCAAACACATACAACGAACATAGAACTGAACTATTACATAATAATTAGAGATATTTATTTTTAGCACAATGAATGAATGATGAATGAATGAATGATGTTTTTTATTCGACCAGTATTTCAACCAAATACATACACTATATCCATGTCAAAACAACTCAAAATCAATACAAATATAACAATCACAATAAACATGGTAATAGTATACAATAATTTGTAATACAGTAATACAACATACGGTCAGGAGACTCCTCTAAGACCATGCTAGTCGCTATCGAGGAGCCACCTTTCAAAAAAAATTCATATACAAAATCATTCCATTTTCTAAAACAAATTCTTCTTCTTCTTCTTCGAGAAAAAAAAACAACGTTCAAGTAAAGATCCATGTGCGCAGCTGACATGGCTATTTTATCTTAAGGCACTATTTAATTATATAAGTATAAGTAAATATATATAAAAGTAAGTAGAGATATAAGCAGAGCCAATCTACTTCGCTGTTATCCCAATTTACCTTCTGCATTTCCTCCACAATGGCGTCCTCGGAGACGGTCGGAATGTTCTTCGACCTCACAGCGCTCTCCGTCATTAGTACCATGACCATCCACAGGTGGCGCTGTGGGTCGATGGTGTCGATGAGTTGACGGAACAGCAGCTGACTGCGGTGTTTGGGGACGTGGTGTCGCGCATCAATGAACACACGTAGGATGTCAGCGATCTGGTCACTGAGAGTGCTGGAGTGGTCGCCCTCGTGTGCCTGGGGGGTCACAACCAACAGTGTCAAACAAATCCCGTCTCGGAATGAAAGTGGAATTTAAGAACAGAGAACCTGATGAGAAACTGAGGATATATAAAATGGGTGCTGCTCTGTCTACACTGGAGATATCACTAACAGAAATGTTTCAAAAAGTAATGGCCATGTAGGTCATTAAGACGAGTGAACAGTTCCAAATGCTTCCCTTGTCACCATCTCGATCCAAAACTAACACAACTACTCAGTACATCAGACGAGACATCCAAAAGTAACACAACTACTCAGTACATCAGATGAGACATCCAAAAGTAACACAACTACTCAGTACATCAGATGAGACATCCAAAAGTAACACAACTACTCAGTACATCAGATGAGACATCCAAGAGTAACACAACTACTCAGTACATCAGACGAGACATCCAAAAGTAACACAACTACTCAGTACATCAGATGAGACATCCAAAAGTAACACAACTACTCAGTACATCAGATGAGACATCCAAGAGTAACACAACTACTCAGTACATCAGACGAGACATCCAAAAGTAACACAACTACTCAGTACATCAGATGAGACATCCAAAAGTAACACAACTACTCAGTACATCAGATGAGACATCCAAGAGTAACACAACTACTCAGTACATCAGATGAGACATCCAAGAGTAACACAACTACTCAGTACATCAGACGAGACATCCAAGAGTAACACAACTACTCAGTACATCAGATGAGACATCCAACAGTAACACAACTACTCAGTACATCAGATGAGACATCCAAGAGTAACACAACTACTCAGTACATCAGATGAGACATCCAACAGTAACACAACTACTCAGTACATCAGACGAGACATCCAAGAGTAACACAACTACTCAATACATCAGACGAGACATCCAAAAGTAACACAACTACTCAGTACATCAGATGAGACATCCAAGAGTAACACAACTACTCAGTACATCAGATGAGACATCCAAAAGTAACACAACTACTCAGTACATCAGATGAGACATCCAAAACTAACACAACTACTCAGTACATCAGATGAGACATCCAAAAGTAACACAACTACTCAGTACATCAGATGAGACATCTAAGAGTAACACAACTACTCAGTACATCAGACGAGACATCCAAGAGTAACACAACTACTCAATACATCAGACGAGACATCCAAGAGTAACACAACTACTCAGTACATCAGACGAGACATCCAAGAGTAACACAACTACTCAGTACATCAGACGAGACATCCAAGAGTAACACAACTACTCAATACATCAGACGAGACATCCAAGAGTAACACAACTACTCAGTACATCAGACGAGACATCCAAGAGTAACACAACTACTCAGTACATCAGATGAGACATCCAAGAGTAACACAACTACTCAATACATCAGACGAGACATCCAAGAGTAACACAACTACTCAATACATCAGACGAGACATCCAAGAGTAACACAACTACTCAGTACATCAGACGAGACATCCAAGAGTAACACAACTACTCAGTACATCAGATGAGACATCCAAAAGTAACACAACTACTCAGTACATCAGACGAGACATCCAAGAGTAACACAACTACTCAGTACATCAGATGAGACATCCAAAAGTAACACAACTACTCAGTACATCAGACGAGACATCCAAGAGTAACACAACTACTCAGTACATCAGATGAGACATCCAAAAGTAACACAACTACTCAGTACATCAGACGAGACATCCAAGAGTAACACAACTACTCAGTACATCAGATGAGACATCCAAAAGTAACACAACTACTCAGTACATCAGACGAGACATCCAAGAGTAACACAACTACTCAGTACATCAGATGAGACATCCAAGAGTAACACAACTACTCAATACATCAGACGAGACATCCAAGAGTAACACAACTACTCAATACATCAGACGAGACATCCAAGAGTAACACAACTACTCAGTACATCAGACGAGACATCCAAGAGTAACACAACTACTCAGTACATCAGATGAGACATCCAAAAGTAACACAACTACTCAGTACATCAGACGAGACATCCAAGAGTAACACAACTACTCAGTACATCAGATGAGACATCCAAAAGTAACACAACTACTCAGTACATCAGACGAGACATCCAAGAGTAACACAACTACTCAGTACATCAGATGAGACATCCAAAAGTAACACAACTACTCAGTACATCAGACGAGACATCCAAGAGTAACACAACTACTCAGTACATCAGATGAGACATCCAAAAGTAACACAACTACTCAGTACATCAGACGAGACATCCAAGAGTAACACAACTACTCTGTACATCAGATGAGACATCCAAAAGTAACACAACTACTCAGTACATCAGATGAGACATCCAAAAGTAACACAACTACTCAGTACATCAGATGAGACATCCAAAAGTAACACAACTACTCAGTACATCAGATGAGACATCCAAAAGTAACACAACTACTCAGTACATCAGATGAGACATCCAAAAGTAACACAACTACTCAGTACATCAGATGAGACATCCAAGAGTAACACAACTACTCAGTACATCAGATGAGACATCCAAAAGTAACACAACTACTCAGTACATCAGACGAGACATCCAAAAGTAACACAACTACTCAGTACATCAGATGAGACATCACAACGTAAACAAAAGAATAAATTACTGACAACGGAAAGTCCAGCCTTGAATTTAACCCAAGAGAATTATACTTATCTCATCATATGTCACATACATTACCACAAAAACATTGTAAACAAATTGAATCAGAAAATCTGCTTCATTTGACAAACCACTGCTAAGTTTTCTCCTTAATTTGTTGATAACACTACACATTAATATTCTAACAACATACATTATATACCTATATATATAGTAACATCTGCAATCGCTTGCATCAAAATTACTTGGCAACTTTGTAGATTTCAGGACGAATATCCTATCTCTCACGATGGACTGCTCTGTTGATTGTGACGTTTTTGCAGTCTGTGGACCAGAGCATCCAGAAATAGATGCGACCTACCTTAATGAGAGCAGGGATGATGGTTTGCATCGTCATGGTGATGACGTGGAAGCTGTAAGCGTCGTCTTGCTGGAGCAGGTTGGAGCCCATGAAGGTGAAGATTGACATGACGTTGTGCAGAATGTACTCCTACAAGTAGTTTATCTGGACTCAGTACACTGTCTTCACAAAAAATAACTGTCCTCTACCAACACAGCTTCAATTTGTCCGCTTTGAAATCATGGAATAAATCACCACTTGACATTTAAAACAGCCAATCTGTCCCATCCTATAGAATCAACATAAAACATTCTAAACGTTACATGATAAGCTTATGATAAGTTACCAGTTTTTATCTATTTCATGTACAGTGTTACGTTAAATTAATTTTAAGATTAGGCTGAACTAAAGTACAGTGAATATAGACTATAAAAACAGATAAACGCTAAATAAATGCTGTGTCATGGAATGTTTTATTTTAATGCCAACAAAACTATAAGTGCCATGACGGAAACACTTATTTCCACTGGATGACTTAAAATGGCCGAAGCCGTTTCACTCACAGGCAATAGGTGTGCCACTGAGGCCATGAGCAGGAGCGCCTGTCGCTGGGTCTGAGGACTCGTAGAACTGCGAATACACTCCACCAGGATCTCAACCTTGAAGCTCTCTGTCACGCAAACAATACAAATGTAAAAAGTTGTTATGTAGCGAAGTATCCTCTGCACAAAGCACATTTACATTGTACTCCCTGGCAGGCAGAGGGATGGGTTCACTTTGTTATATTTAATTTTTATGTGCATTATCTGGCATTTTACAGAGGACACTATTTCCATGACACACTGGCAAAAGTGTCATAGTAGCATATCCTGGTGTGGACAGTTTTCAGTGCACAAGATCAAGGTTAAGGAATGTAATCGACAGTGATATTGTGCTTCTAAGTACGTAGGAAAATTAGTGAAACTTGAATACCATCTCAACTTCTGCGGGAAAAAACATGATGCTGTGTCATCTACTACCAATTAGCAGTTACGTATTGTTAGTTCAAATAAACCTATGGTTGATTGTCAAGTAACAAGCGCCATCTGGTGAAAGCAAAGGAACAAAGAGAAAAAAACAGTTTCTGCCAAGACCTGGCGATGGTGAACGAAACGGTGTAAATTTTAATTATTCTTCCAACTTGATGAAGCATTTTACTAGTAAATACACAAAAATTTCACTAATTTAAATATTTCTTACACCCACACACTTTGGTTACCGCATATTTTTACTTTTGACAGGACGATGATATACGTGGATTAACGAAACATGCTAACTTTCATTAGTATATGTGTAATATATCGTGTTACCAGTTAACTGACTTTTGTTATCTTCTACCGGCTGTGATTAACCCTCCACCCCCTGTAATTAACCGTCTACTCATATGATTAACCATGTACCTCAGTAACTAACCGTCTATCCCTGTGGTTAACCCTCTATACCATGTGCTGTGATTAACCCTTGATGCTGTGTGATCATGTGTGATTAACCCCGTACCCCTGTGGTTACCTTCCTGTGCTGGTTTCTGCGTCCAGCGTGTGCACATGCCCAGGAGACAGGAGAGGATGAGTTGGTTGCAATACTCCACCTCCTGCGTCTCTTGCGACAGCAACCTGCCACAAAGTACAGCCTAGTAGAGTGGCGCCACCTAGCTAGTACAGACAGTATAAGACTCTAGTACAGAAAGTACAAGAATCTAGTACATAAAGTACAAGACTAGTACAGAAAGTACAAGACTCTAGTACAGAAAGTACAAGAATCTAGTACAGAAAGTACAAGACTAGTACAGAAAGTACAAGACTCTAGTACAGAAAGTACAAGAATCTAGTACAGAAAGTACAAGACTAGTACAGAAAGTACAAAAATCTAGTATAAAAAGTACAATACTCTAGTCCAGAAAGTACAAGATTAGTACAGAAAGTACAATAATCTAGTACAGAAAGTACAAGACCCTAGTACAGAAAGTAAAAGACCCTAGTACTGAAAGTACAAGACTCTAGTTCAGAAAGTAAAAGATATTAGTACAGAAAGTACTAGTCTCCAGTACAAAAAGTATAAGATGAGTACAGAAAGTACAAGACTCTAGTTCATAAAGTACAAGACTCTAGTACAGAAAGAACAAGACTCCAGTACAGAAAGTACAAGATTAGTACAGAAAGTACAAGTCTCTAGTTCAGAAATTACAAGACTCCAGAACAGAAAGTACAAGATTCTTGTATAGAAAGTACAAGTCTCTAGTACAGAAAGTACAAGACTAGAACAGAAATTACAGAAATATAGTACAGAAAGTATAAGCATCTGGTAGAAATAGAGAAAGCAAAACACTCTGACAAAGAAAATATGGACATTCGTTTTATAAAACAACATTTCTAATTTTAAGATTGTAAAATATACACAGGACCATTTAACTGATCTCAACCACTTCCTAAGAGTTGTAGTAAAATTGTGCAATTTCAATACTGCTGATCTCATAATAAGCTTTTACGTAATATTGGAAAAATAACTGAAACTGGTTGCTTGACAAAGAGGGTGGACTGCATATCATCAATTTAAAAAACTTCTTTGCCATTTTCTAAATTTTAAAACATGACCAATTAAAATAGAACTGGTCCAGCATTATGACTTTTGTAACAGAAAAACTTTGTTCAAACAACACCATACTTTGTGTCGACCAGCTGTAGTCCCTTCGGTCATCCATTTCCCAACAACTGTTTGTTCATAAAACTAAGTCAACATTGGCAAGTGAGCCTTCTGTCTAAACTGTTGGCAGTCCCGTGGTCCAACAATGATTCCTGTCTATCTCCACTTACGATTACACCTGAAGAACTTATCTTTTGTGTCTTTGTGCTCAAATTTTAGAGGACATAGGAACTATAGAATAATAATATAATAACTTTATTGTCCAATTCATAGAATGGAAATACATTTTGCACTTTGGAGGTTGCATAAAAACACAATATTTAAATCACGTAGTAAACGCATGTATACAGTAAAATCAAGCATGTAAATATGTAAACGTCAGCTAAAAATATAAATATGATATATATTGGAATAAATAAATATACTAAAACAATATGACAGTATTATAATAAGATAAATTAATTAATTAATAAATATGATAAAAACAACATTGCAATGGCAGCGGTAGAGAATGTGATAGTTCAAGGACTATTTTTTGTGTGGCTGATTCAGAGACTTGATGGAGGATGGAATGAAGGATTTAAGGGCTCGCTGGGTTTTTACTGTTGGCATTCTGTACCTCCTTCCAGAGGGGAGAAGTTCGTAACAGTCGTGTAAGAAGTGGGTGGGGTCAGATAAGATTTTCGTTGCCATTTGCAGTGTTCTTGACTTATACAATTGCTCCAGAATTACTGCTGCTGCTACTATTATTATCTACCAGTGTGGAGAAGTATCTGAGACAAGTGAGTTGGTTTGAGCAGGATGACAATCCTCTCAGTCCTACCTGTTGAGAAGAACAAACAACCGCGCCACAAGATTCTCCGAGTCTTTCACTTTCTTGCGCGACTGCATCACCTCTAGCAACAGTGTGAGTCGACGGTAGCTGATAGGGGGAGCCACCTTCCCGACCCTGGTAAAACAAGATCTTGTTCATTGTCGACAAACAATTCGACCAGTTTTCATGCAAGAGATGACAAAGTTAAAATGAGCACCATCACAAAGATTTCATTTAAAAAATTACAAATTCAAATTAACTACTCAAATCAAAGTAAGAAAGTGTCTCAAATAAATCAACACTGAAGTTTTGTTTCGAGAAAAACTAGCTAAACTAGAAAACATAAAATGTTTGGCCAGAGAATATGTGACCTCACAACTCTGCAGTATTTAACAAATCCTTGTATTATTTGTCTCAAATCACTGAAATACAACAAAATAAATGCTGCATTTGTTGTAGAAAAAGTAACCCATCATCGCTATAAGGCGAGTGTTTACGCCGACCCACCGAGCTCGCTTCTTGCCCTTTACGGTGGCAACTTCTGCCGAGTCTTCACCAGGAAGTTCATGGAAGATCTGTTCTCCATTCAACTTGAGCTATAACGTCACACAACAGTGAGAACAGTTTCAACTAGACAATTATTTTATACTTCTGGCACTAACAGTTTTGTGGACGTAGCTTAACAACAGACATGTTTATATGTTAACAAGATTTTTTTCCTCTAACAGCATTCTTTCTACAGTTGTAGTTTTACAGCAATCCATTTAATATTTTTGAATATATCTTTACTGCATCATACAATACAATCCTTTAAGGAATTAATATCTTTTTAGCAGCGGCAACATATCATTTACCAGTACTTTTATTTCAAACTTGCAACTCTTCAAAAGATAAAACACATTTTAGGGTCAACATCATTAAAGAATGTTTACTATTACTATTAATTTTAATTTCAATGTTTCACGTGACACGTTTCCTCTGCCTGACATTATCGTCATGAGACAACTGATGCCTCCTTCCTACCTGTTTCAGACAACTTCTGACAGCCGTTGAAACAACTGCACATTTGGTGGTTGTTTCCACATCGAGCAGACAAGTGACAATCCTTCGCTGACTGCCAAGTTCAGGCAGGGCCCAGAAGAATTCCCGAGTTACCTGAGAATATAAAACAACAATCATTTGTCAAACTCTGTCACATCACTGAAACTGACCTGCAATAAACCCGTCAGTGGCAGACTTTCCAAATTTTAAAACTCAAAATTACTGTTAAAGGAAAATTGTTTAAAGAAAGACAATAATCATGGAATTATATGAAACTATAGCCACCTTTCACCACAAAAACCACAAGACATATTTGTTTGAAATAGTATTTGCACTCTAAAGTTTTGGCAGTCTTGTGCTGCAATGGTATTTCTTGCCCGTTCTAGTCATGAAATTTGTTATGTTTTTTTATATGTTGCGCCTCTGATATATTATTATTATTATTATAAGTTTAACAATAGATTCCGTTTAATGATGGATTTCCTCACAAACTCATTATCTCCATGGAATGCTCCCTGGGTCTCTCTGAACCAGGTACATTATCTCCACGGAATGTTCCCTGGATCTCTCTGAACCAGTTACATTATCTCCACGGAATGTTCCCTGGATCTCTCTGAACCAGTTACATTATCTCCACGGAATGTTCCCTGGATCTCTCTGAACCAGGTACATTATCTCCAAGGAATGCTCCCTGGATCTCTCTGAACCAGGTACATTATCTCCAAGGAATGCTCCCTGGATCTCTCTGAACCAGGTACATTATCTCCAAGGAATGCTCCCTGGGTCTCTCTGAACCAAGAACATCCAGGAATAAACCCACGATATGAAAACCACATAAAAAGGTTTACTTGCCTGTGCAATGGCCATGCATTGGGGTGTGTCAAGCCCGGCTACCCCTTTCTCCGACATCATGACCTTCACAAGGAAGGTCAGTGATGGGTGACCTTCATGAAGGTCACAGGCCATGTTGTTGTCGAAGCGAGTCAGAATCAGCCGTAGAATGTTGAGGTTTGACAAAGGTGACAACCAGGTGGCGCTGGAGTCTAGCAGGGCGAGGCCGAGGGGCAACACCGAGGTGAGGACGTGCTGCAAGGGAGAAGTCATTGTAGTAATCCAAACACTTTTTTATATGTGAACATTTTCAATACTGGACAGCTTTATTACGGTTTTGGGTTTAACCTCTTAAGCCCTGAGTTTCTGAGGGCCTCAACACTATGACCAGACTTGGGTTCACATCAGAGCTGTAACAAGTACATTTATTTTGTACTTGAGTAAAAGTAAAAGTAACTCTAGAAAAAGCTACTCAAGTAAAAGTACTTCTAGAAATATGTACTTGAAGTACAAGTAAAAAGTAAAAACGTGTACTTGAAGTAAACACAAAAGTACTTTTCACCTGTAATAAAAAAAATGGCCGATGCAGCCAACTGTTATGAATTAAAAAAATATTCATAATATCATTTAGTGTTTATATCACGCAGATATAATTTTTTTCTCTGCATAAGTAAATGTTTTAACAGTGTGAAATATAAGTATTAAAGTTAAATAACATTGCATACAAGCTGTAAATGGTCTCCCTCATGTTTGTTTACTAACAGGGCTACTACAATAACCATTATATTGATAAGGAGAAGAAGATATACACGTTATTATAGAGTTCTTAATTTTTGTCCATCTTGGAGTGATGAAGAATATTGTCATTTGTGATACTTGACGAAGGATTTCTAGACCAGTGGTTATACAACATTCCTTTTTTTATAATAATTATGCCTTCATGTATAATTGCAACATTTATTTTAAACAGACTTTAATGTAAATATATATAGAAACTGATTTCACTCAGTTACATACACTGATCTATATTACTGACAAATAGGCCTACTGATAATAAAGATCGGCAGGTTTGCGGTGGGCGATAATGGGGAACCCTTGATATCAAGCATGTGCCATTCACAACGATCATCTAAAGTTAACAAACTGTGTCAACAACAAGCAAGTCACAAGAAGATAGTAAGGCAACTGTTTGTTCTTGTCTGGTCAAAGCAAGGATTTAAAAAACCATCAAAATGATCACCTACGATGACCGAACTTCGCAGGGCGTATCTACTACACCTGTACTATGCGTATGCACTTGTCACGTGATCAACAAATAATAATTAATGCCTGAAATCGATCAAAATGTGTAAGTAAATAACGCGCTTTCCTCGCCGAGTCACTACTGCCACAGTGAACTCCGTCAGGTGGCGCCAAGGAAAGCACGTTTTTTAATTACACACTTTTAACCGATTTCAGGCATTAGTTATAATTTTTTGATCACGTGACAAGTGCGTACACATAGTACAGGTATAGTAGATACGCACTGCGAAGTTTGGTCATCGAAGGTGATCATTTTGTTGGTTTGTTCGAGGTGCGGGCCTAAACTGCAAAAGTACCAATAACTCTTGGCCATAGTTGTCGAGCGGCCCAGTCGCAGCCGGGGCAGCCGGCTGTGGTCCTACTGACACCTAATTCAGGCTCAGCGCCAGACCCCAAATTGCAATTATCTCACTGGCTTCAAAGAAATCCGGCCTGTCCTGGACATTTAACATGCCTGTCTCTTCTTATCTGTTATTTGTATTTGTTGTTTCCTCTGACATTTGTAAATAAATCTGTGCTGACTGCAAACAGTGCCGCACGTGCTTCTGACATAGATCATTCGCGGAACGTTTTCGAAGGTTCGCAAATTTAACAAAGAAATAATAAGTACTTCGTTACATTTAGAAAAAGTACACATATTTGTACTTCGTTACAAGTAAAAGTACTTCCCAAAAAATGTACTTCGTTACTCAAGAAAAGTAAACTTTTCTACTTAAGTAAAGTAACGAAGTAAATGTACTTTGTTACATTACGGCTCTGGTTCACATAATGAACAGTATCGTAAAAACTGTTCATCATAATTATATAAAAGTGTAAGTGCTATGTGGAATATAGCACATGCAAATACAAAGCAAAATTATATTGTGTAAATCAGAATAAATTTGCCAACACAGTGCCATCACAATTACTGTCACGTGACTACAAAATGTATTGAAAATAATCAGAATATTATTTATGTCAACAATCCAGAAAAGAAACAAGATGGACGATAAGATACATCAAAATCTGTTTTATTTTGTGGCTAATGTGCAATTATTTGACAGCTCAGAATCGAATGAAATATCGCCGATGTCAAACACGGCTGTCAACATAGCTGTTGCTTTTCACATTTTCATCCAAATCATCGGACATGCTAACTAAACAACTGCAATTCGTGCTCATGAACATCGCTAACATGAACAGTGAAACATCTATGATCGACTGCTGATTTGATTTTGCTAGAAAGTACTTTTTTTCTTGATAGATATATGCAAACTTGGTGTCAAACTGTCGGTAAATCTCCTGTCCACATCTTTTATAATTTGACAAAGTTTTTGTGAAAAATTAGTGACATCTAGCGATTACAGTACACACTACTGTAAAAAAAACATGACACATCGTGTATCAGGATCCATGAGGTTAAGGTTTTAGTTTTAGGCTGTACTAGGAAACATCTGTTGGACTTCTTCTAGCAGTCTTACTTAGTTATCCTGATGTCAAGTTTCTACTGCCCAGTACTGCTGATGTGTACATATATAATAATTTATTGATATTTAACACATTGCATTAGCACCAGTTGTTTCTGAAGCCTAATCAAATGCGTACCTGATGAGGCACATCTGACAGGAGCTCGAGGAGCCTCTCTTTCATGTCTGCTGGTGTGTCAGCAGATGTTGTCCACTGCAAAAGCTGCTGTAAACTCTGCTGCCTGCTGGACTTGGTGAGTTTGGAGTAGATCTTTCCCACGACCTGTCAGAAATACCACATTCACTCACACACGGCACTACCACTACCAACTCAGGACACTTCAGTCATCTCTGTGTCGTCGGCTTTCTCCATGGACTGAGTTCACAGTGAGTCACATGACCAGCATCATGTGACTCACCCATAGTGACATCAGTCCACGGAGAGAGCACACGAGACACAGATGAAAGAAGTTTCCTGTGAGTCGTCTTTGTGTTAAGCGATACTTCTTACAGGACATACAACAGATATCATTCTTAGTGACATCAAAACCTGCTGTACGTGTGTCACATGACTTGCATCATGTGACACACCTAAATCAAGATCTAATGTCACCATGGTTGACATTGGCACGTATGTCTGTGTCACTGGCATGATAAGATGACCCAGTGTCACCAAAGATGACAACATAACTTTTATAATTTCTTTGACATGACGAGGTGTCCTAGTGTCACTAAAGATGTATTACTTGTGTCATGCATGTGTAACTTGACAAGATGACATAATATTACCAAGGATAAAGTCAGCACATGCGCCTGTGTCACTGACACGTCAAAATAACCTAGTGTCACCACTGACTCGACAAGGTGTCCTAGTGTCACCAAACATTACATTATTACTTGTGTCACGTGTCAGTGACGTGACAAGACGACCCAAAAGTCACCAAGGATGACGTCACCTGTGTCATGTGTCGGTGGTCAGCCAGAATCTCTTCCTCCTGAGCCATGAGTCGTTTAAAGACAGACGCAAAGACATTGTCACCATGACGACCATGCTGTCGAACCACCTGGAGGCATTTCAGAGCACCACGTCGCACTGCCACCTGGTGGCTGCTCAGGGAAACCAGCAGACTTGGAATCACTGAAGTAGAATCATAATAATTATAATAATTTTATTTGTAACCGGAATATCCGGAATATACTTCCACTCACAGGCGCATAAAATACAACATTTGTAAACCATAAATATATCAGATGTACATAATCAATTAAACTTACACGTAAAGACCAAATGTTAAATAATAATAAATATATAATTAAACAAAGCTTCTAAAAATCCTTGTGCATAACCTAAACTTATCAGCAATAAAAATAGATAAAATAATAAATAAAATATGTTAATAAGTTAATAAAGCAAGATATTAAAATAATTTGAGAAACTATGATTATGGTTAAAACAAATTATAAAACACACTACAAGTAGTTTACAAATGCATCTTTAAAAAAACTGTTTTTAAATTAGACTTAAACAGTTCAAGAACACACACATTTACTCTGCTGAAGGAAACATACAGAGGTTTCCTGGCCTTGATTACCAAGTATTATGCCATGAGGGGCAGCACTGTTACTGTACCCCCAACTTTGGGTGAGGATGATTGGATTAACACTTGGGTCTACTAAGACAAACATCTTGAGTGGATGTCTCGGACTTATTAATGTGAACATTTTGATTATCAAACTAAACATCTTGGGTCTATTAAAATGGACATGTTGGCAGTATATTATACATCTTAGTGGTCCACTAAAGTGACCATCATTTATAATAAATCATATATTCTTTTGAAACCAAACGAAGTAACTTTGCAGCCAACAAATATGCCAGTAAACAATACTCTTTGTTTTCCTTCAGTAAATACTATAACAGTAATTTAGGGATCACATTTCTTCCATAACTTTCACATATCTTTCATAAAAACTGCAAGTAAAATGCTTATGAAAACATAATATCTTTCAAAAACATCTCTGGTCTCAGCGTCTAGACATCTTTCATAGACACACACAAACAGAAAGCAGACATGATATCTACTTCACGAGAACATTGTATCAAGTAAATCACCTGCACAGTCTTCTTGCAGCGCATCAGTGATTGAACCTGACTGCTGCTGCCACCTACTGGCCATCAGGTAGAAGCTGCCGACTTGGAGAAGGGCGGAGACACGGGGTGAAGGTCGGTCTCTGTGGGGGACGTCGTTGGACACGTCACTGGTCCAGAGGTAAGGAAACACTTGGTGTAACATCGCCTCGTCTAGGTTGTCCTGGTGGCAGACACAAACACTAATCGTCTCAAAAGTCAACAACTGTATTTCAAGTGCAATGAACCAGACCACACCCAGCTGTATGTCAGATACATGCATTGAACATTCGAACACTTAAAATAAATATGTATCAGCTGCAATATAAGAAATAATTCCCTGATACACTGAGCGAACAAGTCCTGGTGTCAAGTCATCCCAACTGTCACTACCACGAGCCTCGACAAGTCCTGGTGTCAAGTCGTCCCATCTGTCACTACCACGAGTCTCAACAAGTCCTGGTGTCAAGTCGTCCCAACTGTCACTACCACGAGTCTCAACAAGTCCTGGTGTCAAGTCGTCCCAACTGTCACTACCACGAGCCTCAACAAGTCCTGGTGTCAAGTCGTCCCAACTGTCACTACCACGAGTCTCAACAAGTCCTGGTGTCAAGTCGTCCCAACTGTCACTACCACGAGCCTCAACAAGTCCTGGTGTCAAGTCGTCCCAACTGTCACTACCACGAGCCTCAACAAGTCCTGGTGTCAAGTCGTCCCAACTGTCACTACCACGAGCCTCGACAAGTCCTGGTGTCAAGTCGTCCCAACTTTCACTACCACGAGCCTCGACAAGTCCTGGTGTCAAGTCGTCCCAACTGTCACTACCACGAGTCTCAACAAGTCCTGGTGTCAAGTCGTCCCAACTGTCACTACCACGAGTCTCAACAAGTCCTGGTGTCAAGTCGTCCCAACTGTCACTACCACGAGCCTCAACAAGTCCTGGTGTCAAGTCGTCCCAACTGTCACTACCACGAGCCTCGACAAGTCCTGGTGTCAAGTCGTCCCAACTGTCACTACCACGAGCCTCAACAAGTCCTGGTTATATATTATTTTGTGATATTATTTACACAGGTGACCAAAATAGTCATTTGTGTAGATTTGTAGTTGCCTTAAGACAAACAATGTTCAAATATATACAAAAATGCAAACTGTACAAAAAGTGTACGTTATTAAAAATGCATAGATTATTTTTGCTGTTAAAGATTTTGTTTAGTTAACATGTTGTAATAATTTAACTGTTGCAAAGACACGTACAATGACAGTTTTGGCTGACGTACCGTCACAAGTTTGTGCATCAGGTGTCTCCAAGGGTTGTCAGTAGCACAGTTGACACACGCTCGTGTCATGAGGAGGTCAAGTAGTGTCACAACCACCGACACAGTGCCATCCACGGACAGCCACATGCCACCTGAAACAACATGACACAGTAAGACATGCCACCTGACACAACATGACACAGTAAGACATGTCACCTGACACAACATGACACAGTAAGACATGCCACCTGACACAACATGACACAGTAAGACATGCCACCTGACACAACATTACACAGTAAGACATGTCACCTGACACAACATGACACAGTAAGACATGCCACCTGACACAACATGACACAGTAAGACATGTCACCTGACACAACATGACACAGTAAGACATGTAACCTGACACAACATGACACAGTAAGACATGCCACCTGACACAGTAAGACATGTCACCTGACACAACATGACACAGTAAGACATGTCACCTGACACAACATGACACAGTAAGACATGCCACCTGACACAACATGACATAATAAGACATGTCACTTAACACAACACAACATGACATAACTGAACTGTAGTAGGGTTTTAAGGCACAACAAATATGTGGTAGCACTGAACTGTAGGAGAGCGCAGTGGCTCAGGGGTAGAGCTTCGGACTCTAGACTAAGAGAACCTGGGTTCGAATCTTGTGCTACAATGTTAAAACCTTGGACAAGTTTTTTCACTCTACATTGCCCCATTGCTGTTTAAATGAGTACCTGGCTATAGACAGTGATGGATAAGTGTACGAGCAGCCTTCATGCTTTAGTTGTAACATGTTGCTGGCTGCTTCCCAGCGAAGTTGAGACGGTGTTAGATTGAACAGGTCTGTCAGGGAAGTAAAGTGTAAAGCACTTTGAACAGTCCTGAGGATTGGGTACTGTGCTATATAAGAACTTACCTTCACCTTTTTATTAACTGTTAAATTTTTCAGTTCTTTAGGGCAACAAACACCTCTCTAACTGAAGCAGTGACGATCCTTATTTACCATCAGCCTTGAACTTGAATGACTTCACCATGGAGACGACCTTGTCCACAGCCCACAGCTGGAGGGAGACTGGGACGGCATTGGTGGGAGAGAGTGCAGGGAGGCACTGGGACAGCAGTTCTTCCAGGGAGGAGTTGAGGACAGCGACGTCAACCCGGGTTGTCTATGAAAAACACGGCTCTCACTTACTGTACAAGTTCAGTTTACTCTTTGTAAAGTGGATGTGATGTTATAAACACCAGTTCTGGACCATTATATGACACATGATATGATCAAAGTGAGTATTAAGTTGCAGTTGTTTTGATTTCACAGAACAATAGTTTTTAAAATGACACTCACGCGTTGAAATATCTTAAGAAGTTTTAATTTTTGCTGAAATTAATTCGCAATAAATAAGTTTTAAAACGTTAGGTAATTTTGACTCATACTATTGTTTTTTAATCTGTCAGTTCAATTTCTCGGTTTTGGATCAAGTGTTGACAAAAATAAACTGGACACAGAAAAACGAGACTATAAGGCAGTAATTTAGCAAAAACCACAACGTTCATGTGATAAGACTGAGACAGCAATTTTAGGCTCTTCTGCAGAACAGGCCTGTGTGACTCAACACCCAGTGGCTGTGGTGGGTAATTAGTTTACCAAGATGTCCCTCTACCTGTTTCTTTGTGTTGTCCAGGGCAGTCAGGACACTCAGTAGTTGGGAACAGATCTCCACGGAGTCAACCTGCTTCTCCATCCTGCTCCGGGCTTTACTCCGGGCCCTCGACGCACTGCTCTGGAGCAGCTCAGCAAGGACACAGATGAGCAGGAACGTTGACCTGTTGCTCCGGACATTCTCGTTGAGCACACAAGACACCTGTGAACAACACAAGGCAATCCTTCTTCACAGATCAGTGTTATTAACACACACATGCCAGTGTCCCCGGGTAAATGATGGGTGAGGTGGAACAGAGTGCCAGATGTGGGGGGTGTAGGGCGGAGTCCGGGGGCTGTAGTATGTCAAGACTCCACAAGGTGTCACCACTGACGACAAAACAGGGTTTAACGCCCCAATGGCCAAGAATATTATGTGATTGGGCGACCGATATGTGACGTCATTCACATTGTTCAATAGTGTTAAGTGCAAGATGTGTGCTTCCTGACTTGCTCCGAGCCACTTTATAAGACTAAAATACACTGCTATAAAATGTGTGATGTTGCAGAAATGTGGCCATGTGGTGTCATTTTGTACTAAATATAAAAGAAAAGGTGTTGCACGAAATAGCGAGATGGTGATTTTGGCATACCTGCGGTGAGTTGGTTTAGAGAATCATAGAGGTGGCTTGCTATATGGCGTGGGAAACACTGAAATCTTGTTTTTGTTCGATTTAAAAAAAAATAACACACTTGAAAATACACCTAGCGTAGTCAAAAGACTTTCTTCCTATGACAACAGCCAACTGCAACTGTTACGTGTTTAGTTAGCTGACATCCTTCTGGTTAGTTTCTTCACGCAAGACAGTCAATAGTTGTATATAAACACTGCAATCCATACTACATTGGTATATCAACTTTAAAACACCAGATATTTGCTTTAAAAAAATCTACTGAAACATAACAATATACACACACACATATATATATATAATATATATATACATACACACACATATACACAACATCTGTCCAGTGTCCCTGCCAGGTGCTGCCACTCACCCACTGTGTCAACATGCCACTGTCTCTCTCTGAGACGACCCCCACCAGCCCGTGAACCAGGACACAGTTGAGTCCTGTGGCTGCCTCCAGGGAAGGACGGGCGGCCATCTTGGACACTTCTCTGAGCCACGCTGTGGGAAGAAACAAACGTCACAGACGGAGACAGTCACCAGAGACATCACGGCTGAGAAATGCTCTCAGATGACTGTGTAACTTTTGTGGGGTATTACTCTGTGGTTGTCTTCACTCAGTAGAAATTGCCAATGTTGTTTATGACAACTTGACTTGTACATATGTACTTGAACTTTCAGACAGACTCCGATAGTGGCAGTTATTTCGATGGTTTTCACAGACGCAAAGAAGAAATGATCAACGGATTCATTGTTAGAAATGTCAGATGTCGGCGATATTGGATCTCAGCGGAGGTCAAATATTTAAACATTTCTTTGCAATTTATGTGTTTATATAACAACTGGATGATAAAGTGAAATTTACACCTATACTTGCAGAAGTTGCAGGTGACGCTAAAACAACACATCAGTACAATAGCAAATTTGCTTCGGAACTGTGAGGCTTATTTTGGACTGTACTCAGTGATGAAAAGAATTAAACTTCCACACACTGTAATATAAAACATTATAAAATTGAATATATTTTTTTTTATAAAATTATACATTTACAAAATTTATATTAAAAAATGGTACATAACTATTCACCAAAAAACTTTTAAAAAGTTATAGCTTATTTTCCTCCAAATGTGACCAAATTAACCAACATTACAAAACCACAGACACAATATTACAAACACGACTAACTTGACTGGACGAGTTATGTGAAAAAATGAAGATAAATCCAGCAGATGGAGACTAAACCAAGCCAAGGATTCGCTTCAGAAGCTGACAAATGTTGCATAATCCAACATGACAGGGACAGCCTGACACATTAACTGACAGAAACGATGTCAACTGTTGCATACCGGGGCCAATGCGTTGAAGGAACTTGTCCCCGATGTTACCAGCTGACTGTAGGATTGTCCTTGCATCCTCAATATCTGCGGCCGTGTTATCACTGGTGATGAGGAGGTACGGAAGCAGAATGAGGCCGAGGCCAGGGAGGACAGCGCCCAGGGCAGGGCTGCAGATTATCTCTAGTGCCGCCGTCGTAACTGGCTTCCTGGAAAACACCGGTACAGTAGTGTCATTTGACCACAGGCATCGCAACAGGGGCTTTGGTGCCTGAGCAGCTTAGCCTCCCAATATTTAGGGAAGAGGTGGCACTCTACAGGGTAATTGTTTTACTGGTGGGGTGGAGGTTGGGGTGGAGATATTAATTAGGGAAAGAGGGGCCTGTTTTGGTTTAAATGGAGGTTTTGGAGTGGCTGAATAGCACCACACTTCTTGATTTGAGTTGCACAGATAAAACAATGTGGATCACACTTTGTTAAAAGAACCCTGAAATGTCACAACATAAAACTAAGTTGAGCTCTCAATCGGACTGTCAACCTGGAGGATCTGGGACAGAGTCCTGGTCTGTCAGGTTGAACCATGGCATGGTCATGCATTCTCTTGACAAGACCATCCACACACCACAACAATACTTGACAAGACCACCCACACACCACAACAATACTTGACAAGATCACCCACGCACACCACAACAACACTTGACAAGATCACCCACACACCACAACAACACTTGACAAGATCACCCACACACCACAACAACACTTGACAAGATCACCCACACACACACCACAACAACACTTGACAAGATCACCCACACACCACAACAACACTTGACAAGACCACCCACACACACCACAACAATACTTGACAAGATCACCCACACACACCACAACAATACTTGACAAGATCACCCACACGCCACAACAATACTTGACAAGACCACCCACACACACCACAACAATACTTGCCAAGATCACCCACACACACCACAACAATACTTGACAAGATCACCCACACACACCACAACAATACTTGACAAGATCACCCACACACCACAACAACACTTTACAAGATCACCCACACGCCACAACAACACTTTACAAGATCACCCACACACCACAACAACACTTTACAAGACCACCCACACGCCACAACAACACTTTACAAGATCACCCACACACCACAACAACACTTGACAAGATCACCCACACACCACAACAACACTTGACAAGATCACCCACACACCACAACAACACTTGACAAGACCACCCACACGCCACAACAACACTTTACAAGATCACCCACACACCACAACAACACTTGACAAGATCACCCACACACCACAACAACACTTGACAAGATCACCCACACACCACAACAACACTTGACAAGATCACCCACACACCACAACAATACTTGACAAGATCACCCACACACCACAACAATACTTGACAAGATCACCCACACACCACAACAATACTTGACAAGATCACCCACACACCACAACAACACTTGACAAGATCACCCACACACACCACAACAACACTTGACAAGATCACCCACACACCACAACAACACTTGACAAGATCACCCACACACCACAACAACACTTGACAAGATCACCCACACACCACAACAATACTTGACAAGATCACCCACACACCACAACAACAATACTTGACAAGATCACCCACACACCACAACAACACTTGACAAGATCACCCACACACCACAACAACACTTGACAAGATCACCCACACACGCCACAACAACACTTGACAAGATCACCCACACACCACAACAACACTTGACAAGACCACCCACACACACCACAACAACACTTTACAAGATCACCCACACACCACAACAACACTTGACAAGATCACCCACACACCACAACAACACTTGACAAGATCACCCACACACCACAACAATACTTGACAAGATCACCCACACACCACAACAACAATACTTGACAAGATCACCCACACACACCACAACAATACTTGACAAGATCACCCACACACACCACAACAATACTTGACAAGATCACCCACACACACCACAACAATACTTGACAAGATCACCCACACACACCACAACAATACTTGACAAGATCACCCACACGCCACAACAATACTTGACAAGATCACCCACACACACCACAACAATACTTGACAAGATCACCCACACACACCACAACAATACTTGACAAGATCACCCACACACCACAACAACACTTGACAAGATCACCCACACGCCACAACAACACTTGACAAGATCACCCACACACACCACAACAACACTTGACAAGATCACCCACACACCACAACAACACTTGACAAGATCACCCACACACCACAACAACACTTGACAAGATCACCCACACACCACAACAATACTTGACAAGATCGCCCACACACCACAACAACAATACTTGACAAGATCACCCACACACCACAACAACACTTGACAAGATCACCCACACACCACAACAACACTTGACAAGATCACCCACACACGCCACAACAACACTTGACAAGATCACCCACACACCACAACAACACTTGACAAGACCACCCACACACACCACAACAACACTTTACAAGATCACCCACACACCACAACAACACTTGACAAGATCACCCACACACACCACAACAACACTTGACAAGATCACCCACACACCACAACAACACTTGACAAGATCACCCACACACCACAACAACACTTGACAAGATCACCCACACACCACAACAATACTTGACAAGATCACCCACACACCACAACAACAATACTTGACAAGATCACCCACACACCACAACAACACTTGACAAGATCACCCACACACCACAACAACACTTGACAAGATCACCCACACACGCCACAACAACACTTGACAAGATCACCCACACACCACAACAACACTTGACAAGACCACCCACACACACCACAACAACACTTTACAAGATCACCCACACACCACAACAACACTTGACAAGATCACCCACACACCACAACAACACTTGACAAGATCACCCACACACCACAACAATACTTGACAAGATCACCCACACACCACAACAACAATACTTGACAAGATCACCCACACACACCACAACAATACTTGACAAGATCACCCACACACACCACAACAATACTTGACAAGATCACCCACACACACCACAACAATACTTGACAAGATCACCCACACACACCACAACAATACTTGACAAGATCACCCACACGCCACAACAATACTTGACAAGATCACCCACACACACCACAACAATACTTGACAAGATCACCCACACACACCACAACAATACTTGACAAGATCACCCACACACCACAACAACACTTGACAAGATCACCCACACGCCACAACAACACTTGACAAGATCACCCACACACACCACAACAACACTTGACAAGATCACCCACACACCACAACAACACTTGACAAGATCACCCACACACCACAACAACACTTGACAAGATCACCCACACACCACAACAATACTTGACAAGATCACCCACACACCACAACAACAATACTTGACAAGATCACCCACACACCACAACAACACTTGACAAGATCACCCACACACCACAACAACACTTGACAAGATCACCCACACACGCCACAACAACACTTGACAAGATCACCCACACACCACAACAACACTTGACAAGACCACCCACACACACCACAACAACACTTTACAAGATCACCCACACACCACAACAACACTTGACAAGATCACCCACACACCACAACAACACTTGACAAGATCACCCACACACCACAACAATACTTGACAAGATCACCCACACACCACAACAACAATACTTGACAAGATCACCCACACACACCACAACAATACTTGACAAGATCACCCACACACACCACAACAATACTTGACAAGATCACCCACACACACCACAACAATACTTGACAAGATCACCCACACACACCACAACAATACTTGACAAGATCACCCACACGCCACAACAATACTTGACAAGATCACCCACACACACCACAACAATACTTGACAAGATCACCCACACACACCACAACAATACTTGACAAGATCACCCACACACCACAACAACACTTGACAAGATCACCCACACACACACCACAACAATACTTGACAAGATCACCCACACGCCACAACAACACTTGACAAGATCACCCACACACCACAACAACACTTGACAAGATCACCCACACACCACAACAATACTTGACAAGATCACCCACACACCACAACAACAATACTTGACAAGATCACCCACACACACCACAACAATACTTGACAAGATCACCCACACACACCACAACAATACTTGACAAGATCACCCACACACACCACAACAATACTTGACAAGATCACCCACACACACCACAACAATACTTGACAAGATCACCCACACGCCACAACAATACTTGACAAGATCACCCACACACACCACAACAATACTTGACAAGATCACCCACACACACCACAACAATACTTGACAAGATCACCCACACACCACAACAACACTTGACAAGATCACCCACACGCCACAACAACACTTGACAAGATCACCCACACACACCACAACAACACTTGACAAGATCACCCACACACCACAACAACACTTGACAAGATCACCCACACACCACAACAACACTTGACAAGATCACCCACACACCACAACAATACTTGACAAGATCACCCACACACCACAACAACAATACTTGACAAGATCACCCACACACCACAACAACACTTGACAAGATCACCCACACACCACAACAACACTTGACAAGATCACCCACACACGCCACAACAACACTTGACAAGATCACCCACACACCACAACAACACTTGACAAGACCACCCACACACACCACAACAACACTTTACAAGATCACCCACACACCACAACAACACTTGACAAGATCACCCACACACCACAACAACACTTGACAAGATCACCCACACACCACAACAATACTTGACAAGATCACCCACACACCACAACAACAATACTTGACAAGATCACCCACACACACCACAACAATACTTGACAAGATCACCCACACACACCACAACAATACTTGACAAGATCACCCACACACACCACAACAATACTTGACAAGATCACCCACACACACCACAACAATACTTGACAAGATCACCCACACGCCACAACAATACTTGACAAGATCACCCACACACACCACAACAATACTTGACAAGATCACCCACACACACCACAACAATACTTGACAAGATCACCCACACACCACAACAACACTTGACAAGATCACCCACACACACACCACAACAACACTTGACAAGATCACCCACACACCACAACAACACTTGACAAGATCACCCACACACACACCACAACAACACTTGACAAGATCACCCACACACCACAACAACACTTGACAAGATCACCCACACACACCACAACAATACTTGACAAGATCACCCACACACCACAACAATACTTGACAAGATCACCCACACGCCACAACAACACTTGACAAGATCACCCACACACCACAACAACACTTGACAAGATCACCCACACACACACCACAACAATACTTGACAAGATCACCCACACGCCACAACAACACTTGACAAGATCACCCACACACCACAACAACACTTGACAAGATCACCCACACACACACCACAACAACACTTGACAAGATCACCCACACACCACAACAACACTTGACAAGATCACCCACACACACCACAACAATACTTGACAAGATCACCCACACACCACAACAATACTTGACAAGATCACCCACACGCCACAACAACACTTGACAAGATCACCCACACACCACAACAACACTTGACAAGATCACCCACACACACCACAACAACACTTGACAAGATCACCCACACACCACAACAACACTTGACAAGATCACCCACACACCACAACAACACTTGACAAGATCACCCACACACCACAACAACACTTGACAAGACCACCCACACACCACAACAACACTTGACAAGATCACCCACACACCACAACAACACTTGACAAGATCACCCACACACCACAACAACACTTGACAAGATCACCCACACACCACAACAACACTTGACAAGATCACCCACACACCACAACAACACTTGACAAGATCACCCACACACACCACAACAACACTTGACAAGATCACCCACACACCACAACAACACTTGACAAGATCACCCACACACACCACAACAACACTTGACAAGATCACCCACACGCCACAACAACACTTGACAAGATCACCCACACACACCACAACAACACTTGACAAGATCACCCACACACCACAACAACACTTGACAAGATCACCCACACACCACAACAACACTTGACAAGATCACCCACACACCACAACAACACTTGACAAGATCACCCACACACACCACAACAACACTTGACAAGATCACCCACACACACCACAACAACACTTGACAAGATCACCCACACGCCACAACAACACTTGACAAGATCACCCACACACACCACAACAACACTTGACAAGATCACCCACACACCACAACAACACTTGACAAGATCACCCACACACCACAACAACACTTGACAAGATCACCCACACACCACAACAACACTTGACAAGATCACCCACACACACCACAACAACACTTGACAAGATCACCCACACACACCACAACAACACTTGACAAGATCACCCACACACAACAACACTACTTGACAAGATCACCCACACACCACAACAACACTTGACAAGATCACCCACACACCACAACAACACTTGACAAGATCACCCACACACACCACAACAACACTTGACAAGATCACCCACACACACCACAACAACACTTGACAAGATCACCCACACGCCACAACAACACTTGACAAGATCACCCACACACACCACAACAACACTTGACAAGATCACCCACACACCACAACAACACTTGACAAGATCACCCACACACCACAACAACACTTGACAAGATCACCCACACACCACAACAACACTTGACAAGATCACCCACACACCACAACAACACTTGACAAGATCACCCACACACACCACAACAACACTTGACAAGATCACCCACACACAACAACACTACTTGACAAGATCACCCACACACCACAACAACACTTGACAAGATCACCCACACACCACAACAACACTTGACAAGATCACCCACACACACCACAACAACACTTGACAAGATCACCCACACACAACAACACTACTTGACAAGATCACCCACACACCACAACAACACTTGACAAGATCACCCACACACCACAACAACACTTGACAAGATCACCCACACACCACAACAACACTTGACAAGATCACCCACACACCACAACAACACTACTACTGTCTGCTCAGTAAACAAGACCAACCATTCGGCCAGTCCGTGTCTGGAGTGGACTACCCCAAGTAGTCCTTCCTGCAACTTCTTCTTCTCAATAAGCTCTGTCAATTTCTGCAACAAATAAAACATAAGATACATAACATTCCAGAAACATGCGTCTCAACTCAAACTTAGCGACAAACCATTTTTCATTTGTACACCTGCTACGGTGTTTTATTCTGTTCCATAGCCCCCCAAAATAAAAATCTGTTAATTTACACACATTTCAATGTTACAAACGTCCCAGTTTGTTGTCACAGATCAACACCAACAGCGAGGCAGTGAGAGATGACATTTTGAAAGTAATGTTCTGTTTCATTAGTGATTAATCTGATCATGACGACGTTGATTATATCATAACTGCGACTAAGTAACCACAGAATATGATTAATTTAAATGATGTCACTGGAAGTCAGCTTTTGGGCAAGTGACATTCATACAATGTAACAGTGACATTTCCAAGATATCTTGTTACATTGTCATACATAACCTGTTTGTATCTGTTACGTTGTAAACTAATTAAACAAACACACTTTACTGAATGATCACTCTCAAAACACCACATATTCCTCATCTGAGTTTTTTAAACAAGAAATGAAAAACGTGAACCCAGTAGACTCACCATTCCTAGGTTCAAGGTCGCTGTTGCCACGTGGACACTGTCATCAGCTAGTCTTGCCAGCAGGACATCTTCCAAGAAGTCGCTAGGAACTTCCTGGAAAAATTACAACATTCCTGTAAAATGAAATTTCATTAGGGCACTGAGCATTCCAGTGAATTATGTTTCAAATGCTAAAATATTTGAGAAATTGTGTGACCCAGAATAGAAACGTCCTAATTTATTATGACAGAATGAGGTGTAAATGGCTAATCTTGAAACATCAGCTTTTATGCGTAAGTCATCACTGAATAAAAATGTCACAGCCGACTGATATAAACACCACTGCCATCACTCACGCATAGCTGGGAACCACAAAAACAAAGAAACACATATCTGAAGAAACAAATCTTCTGGTTGTCACGGAAACCGAATGAACATTACCTGGCTGTCATGGAAACTCCTTTCGAGCTGCTGTAGAGCGAGCAGACGCATGCTGGGCTGAGCGTGCGACAGACCGAGCAGCAGACATGTGCCCGACTCAGGGAGCAGCTGGTATTTGAGAGGCATGGAGGTGAGAGCCATCATCTCTTGAAGCACCGCCAGCAATGCACTGTCAGCGAGGTGGTTGGCCAGAGTCTGCTCTAGTGCTGCTTCTAGTGCCGCCGGGAAACTGAACAATCGACACACATTGTGTGTACTTTCAACACGATTCATTACTACTATAATATAAAACGGTGTTTCTCTGTACGTTTGTGATCCCGTTTCTACATTAATTGTGCATGTATTGATCAGGCAGACATTTTGGTTCACAGAGTTAGACTTTTTAAAATTGTCTGGTCTTAGCAAAATGCATTTCATTCAGATAAAATAATAAGAGTATAATATATATTTATATATACACATACATACATTCACACATATATATATATATATATATATATATATACATACATATCCAACTGATGTAAAACAACGAAGACTAGAGAATGGCTATACACAACTAAAAGTAAACAGCTTGATGCTTTCAACTCAATTTAGTACGTCAATTTAATTTAAAAGCCATAATCAGACCATTCCAAAGGTGCAGAGTAACCTCATCGACCACAACACGTGAGTCTTGCTGACACCAGCCACTTACCGGTGTTCAAATGTAGTTAAAACTTGTCTCGCAAGGTGCTGCCATCTGGACATCATCTGATCATCGTGTGGTGTCAACTTCTGTCCACACTCCAGCAGCGCTTCCATCAGTGACCTGCAGGCGCGTGACACCACAGAATGAGACAGCAGCGTGTTATATGGGTGAGGACAGGTGGCAAGGTTGACAGTTGGTGACAGGTATATGACCACAAATGACATGGTTACATCTCATGTCTGCATAACAAGCAACTAAACAAGACTATGTTCGTACAATTAAAAATCATCATGCACATAATTTCATGTGAGAATTTATGCAACAAACATAACAAATATCAAAGACATGTATCATGAGAAACAAAATTACATAAACAACAAAGTATAAATAAAATAGAAAACATAAAAGTTCAACATTCACTGAATAAACTATCTAAATATCACAAACTATTTTCACACTTGATGATCAAGACAAATATCTCGGACTTTGGCCATATACAACAAAATGTGACTGTCCAGTCATCGCTGATTGCCTGGAGCTGCCACCTGGTGATGAAAGACGTAACTCACCTGGCGAGGTACTTTGCCAAGTCATCGTCAATCGCAATCTCAGCAAGGCCAAGCTGAAGCTGATGAGGGTAATCCGGCTTAATCTGACCACACCCCTCTGACCCCTCACTGCTGCTGTAGGTGGCGCCACCTCTCAGTTCGACGGCGGCCAGAATGAGGCGGTCGAACCAGAGCCGGAGCAGCGGGCTGATGCGGTACTTATGCGACAGGTTTGTCAGCAACTGGACAACGCCCGGCGTACGACAGATGTGCTTGAAGCTTCTACAACATCAACCCACTGGCTAAGGGGCTTTGTCAATATACAACATCAACCCACTGGCTACGGGGCTTTGTAAATATACAACATCGACCCACTGGCTACGGGGCTTTATAAATATACAACATCAACCCACTAGCTAAGGGGCTTTGTAAATATACAACATCGACCCACTGGCTACGGGGCTTTATAAATATACAACATCAACTCACTAGCTAAGGGGCTTTGTAAATATACAACATCGACCCACTGGCTACGGGGCTTTATAAATATACAACATCAACCCACTGGCTACGGGGCTTTGTAAATATACAACATCAACCCACTGGCTACGGGGCTTTGTAAATATACAACATCAACCCACTGGCTAAGGGGCTTTGTAAATATACAACATCAACCCACTGGCTAAGGGGCTTTGTAAATATACAACATCAACCCACTGGCTAAGGGGCTTTGTAAATATACAACATCAACCCACTGGCTACGGGGCTTTATCAATATACAACATCAACCCACTGGCTAAGGGGCTTTGTCAATATACAACATCAACCCACTAGCTAAGGGGCTTTGTCAATATACAACATCAACCCACTGGCTACGGGGCTTTATCAATATACAACATCAACCCACTGGCTAAGGGGCTTTGTCAATATACAACATCAACCCACTAGCTAAGGGGCTTTGTCAATATACAACATCAACCCACTGGCTACGGGGCTTTGTAAATATACAACATCAACCCACTGGCTAAGGGGCTTTGTCAATATACAACATCAACCCACTGGCTAAGGGGCTTTGTAAATATACAACATCAACCCACTGGCTATGGGGCTTTGTCAATATACAACATCAACCCACTGGCCAAGGGGCTTTGTAAATATACAACATCAACCCACTGGCTAAGGGGCTTTGTCAATATACAACATCAACCCACTGGCCAAGGGGCTTTGTAAATATACAACATCAACCCACTGGCTAAGGGGCTTTGTCAATATACAACATCAACCCACTGGCTAAGGGGCTTTGTAAATATACAACATCAACCCACTGGCTAAGGGGCTTTGTAAATATACAACATCAACCTACTGGCTAAGGGGCTTTGTCAATATACAACATCAACCCACTGGCTAAGGGGCTTTGTCAATATACAACATCAACCCACTGGCTAAGGGGCTTTGTAAATATACAACATCAACCCACTGGCTAAGGGGCTTTGTAAATATACAACATCAACCCACTAGCTAAGGGGCTTTGTAAATATACAACATCAACCCACTGGCTAAGGGGCTTTGTAAATATACAACATCAACCCACTGGCTAAGGGGCTTTGTAAATATACAACATCAACCCACTGGCCAAGGGGCTTTGTCAATATACAACATTTGGACGTAGACGGACGAAGAGTTCCATTTGGAAGACAAACATTTGAACACTTCCTGCCGAACAATTTTCAGACACAAACACGACGATTTCACAATTCCTACATGTGTGCTTGATGACAACTTACTAGTGAAGAATATCAACTGTCTTGTTCAGGACTGTCTGTTTACAAGCAATCAACAAACAAATCCAGCAAGAGACTATTTCAGTCATCCTCACACTGACACTTACTTCCTTGGCAGTGTCCTCAAGGTTTGTGTCTGACATATGACAGTCAGACAACTCAATACTTCGACAGCGAGACCGCTGGGCATTCGCTGTCAACAGAGCCACAGGACGTAGAACAGTAATTTATTTCCAAACACAACAATCAAGAATTATACGTCCCATCATGTCAAAGAGGCACCATTTAGACATGTAAACAATAACATATTCAAAAGTGTTGGTGGAAAAGGGTTAACAATTACATTTAAAAAACCTATTGCAATATAGTTTCAACATAACAGAAATATATAAATCACGCTAACAAAACTATTGCCAAATAGTTATATATGACAGACAAAATATAATTTTAGGCTAAATTATCATCATACCACTTATGTCAAAGGATAAAAATTTGTGATATCCAACATAACAAAATAATGCACATTTAATGGGAACAAAACAGTCACGCTCCACTAATCAAAAATCAAATATCAACAAAAGGCAACTTTTGGTAAAACAGCCTTAACATTGGGCTATGTGGAAATGAATTCCCAATGAAACCATTTACACGTATTTAAGTAGTACTGGATTATCTGTCAGATATTGTAAGATAACATTATTACTATGCATTATCATCATCCTATTTCGGCCAAAATTTCTACCCAAACAAAACATTACATAACATCTATTTGTGTGCAGAATCGGCTTGTGTCACTTCTGCGGTTCCTGGGGTGGGTCATACATGACCTTGAACTGAGTCACGCGTGACCTTTGAAAACTGACCTTGGTGACAACGGGCAGGAGTGAGATGAGCAGAGACTCCTTGAGTCGGGCCACGCTGGCGAGTTGGGACAGAACCATGCAACAGGACGCCCGGTACTCGACACACCGCGACTTGAAGCCTTGGATGAGGTGAGACACAACAACCGACAACAACCGCTCATTTATCTCCTCCTTGCGCTGGAGAGCTCCCAGCATGGTGCATGTGAAGAGTGCGGTGGCGGCACTCAGCTGCTTGCTGTCTGTGCCGTGGCACTGAGGTCAATAATTACATATATATTATATATATAGAAATATATATCTGGGTTCACACAGAACAAAGTCAAATACAATAACTTTTTCTGGGAAAAATAAAGAATATGAATAGATATATAATATATAGCTTATGTATGTATGTATGTATGTATGTGTGTGTGTGTGTATATATATATATGTATATATATATATATATATATGTATATGTATACATATATATATATATGTATATATATACATATATATATATGTATATATATATATATATATATATATATATATATATATATATATATATATATATATATATATATATATATATATATGTATATATATATATATATGTATATATATATATGCTCAACAGGTGGTTCCCAAGACACATCTGAACTTTCCTAGTTACAGAATTTTCAAATATCATTATTTATTATACTATTACCATTACGATGATAGTAAATATCTCATAACTATAATGATATGTGAAATATCTGGTTTGTTGAAGCATCTTTTTGTTTGTAAAGTTTAATTTTCTATTGTTAGGTTCGACTGTATTTTAATTATCGACCATTATGAAGCATTTTCATTTGTTATTACTAGTCTTTTAATTGATAGTGCTATATAATGTACCAGTATTACTGATTATAAGAGCGACTAATTAGTAGAAAACAAGAGAACCTATTGGGAGCCGACACGTGAGACTTGAGTGAAGACAGTTTGGAGTAAAATAAAGACACAAACAGTGAAGTAAACATGCCTTATTTGATTTTTACTTGCCTTAATGAATTTTGGTACGATTTCGCAGATGAAAGCAAAGAAGCCCGGATCCCCGCGACAGTGGTTGACAAGGGTCTGCCTCGCGAGTGGAACACCAGCAATCTATCAGAGAGAGAAACATATTCAGCTCACCAGTGTAAACACAAGATTTCTCACATTGATGTTGATGAATTGTGTAATTTTTCCGCATCACAATGAAGCTACGTCATGACTGACGATAATGATGACATTTGTCATGATTGGTGTACATTTTTTAAATGTGCAACATATGCATTATTCAAGTTTCACAGAAATATTTGAGGCATCTTCCACAGAGAAAAGATCTAGTGTTACATAAAATGGTTGATGACCCAGAGACCATTTCACTACATTTTTACGATCTTATATGCATGACTTTGCTCTTTAAAGCTGCCTCTGCTCTTTAAAAAAATCAATTTTGTTCCTCATCAGTGATATTGCATAATGAAAACACATCGGTGGCTAAGTGTCCTCTGTGATATAGTTATGACAGTTAACATCTTGGTTCCGGGGTCAAACCACATTTTCTTACAGAACCAGTCTCGGGGTCAAACCATTTTCTTACAGAACCAGTCCCGGGGTCAAACCACATTTTCTCACAGAACCAGTCCCGGGGTCAAACCACATTTTTTCACAGAACCAGTCCCGGGGTCAAACCACATTTTCTCACAGAACCAGTCCCGGGGTCAAACCACATTTTCTCACAGAACCAGTCCCGAGGTCAAACCACATTTTCTTACAGAACCAGTCCCGGGGTCAAACCACATTTTCTCACAGAACCAGTCCCGAGGTCAAACCACATTTTCTTATAGAACCAGTCCCGGGGTCAAACCACATTTTCTCACAGAACCAGTCCCGGGGTCAAACCACATTTTCTCACAGAACCAGTCCCGGGGGTCAAACCACATTTTCAGGGTGTATATCTTAAAAAATGTATCATCTGTCGTAAAACGTTTGCTCAATATTCTGGCTGTGTACTGGATTCTTGGAATACCATCACATGGAAATATGTAAGCAGAAAAGCACTGAAACAAAGTAATGTTTCAATCAGTCGCGTTGTGTGTCTTTGTTGATTATTTCAGTCAGTTTTTGTGTTTGATGTTGTGGAACTATGACAACTCACGGCAGCTTTGTGGATCCAGTTCCACTTATTAGTTGGCTGCGAGATTGGAAGCAGCTGAACGACTCGCACAAAGATTTTTGTCTCATGATACGGCAGAACACACAAGAGCAACGAATCAATGTTGAACTGGTGAATATGATACCTGGCAACAGACAGATGTTACATATAGATCACACATCAGAGGAATTCTTATTTTTGGAACCGAATACATCAAAATGTATATAAATTATTATTCTGTTTATTTAATGATGCTATGTTTGTACCAATATTCATAGTGCAATTCACATTTTTTAATCTGTAATGTTTTTAATACATTGGAACGCACGTTGCACTACACAGAGCATCAGTTTTGGGGCAAGTGATCACACTTGCTCCCTGTCTACAACAAATTGTAGACAAAGAACCCGCCACACCAAGGGAGCCATCTTGACCATGAAAACAGACACACTGAGACAAGGCAGTTACAAACTGCCGCACCATACACGTACATGATAATGTCATCAGTACTGATGACACTAACGTGTCACGTCATGACACTAATGTGTCACTTTACCACGGAAACATACACTTTTTGGAAATGAAGGTTTGTGATTGGCCAATTGAATGCTTCTAACTCACTCACAGATGAACCAATCTGAAGGCAGCTCTCTACGGGAAGCAGTGGACACCTGAATGATTCTAAGTTATTTGTCGATCAGGTAACCTTGAGTTTTACTTCTCTCAAAACGAAGTAGGGGACAACTGAGTGATTCCGACTCACTTGTAGATGAGCCACTCTAGAGTCTTGTGAGCCGCTCGGAGGAGGAAGTACGGTGACAACTGAACGAGGAACTGCGAGACGGTTTCATCGAGCTGATCGTTGACTTCCTTCGTCTGCAGGCTCCGCTCCCAGCTGTGACTGGCCGAATTGAACAAAGTCGCTTCAAACTCACCAAATGTTGGGTCAACTGTCTCCAGAGTCTCCAATCCACTCAGGGCTGGAACAGAAACATACGCGTAGAGAGCAGTGGCTCAGGGGGACAGCTTCGGATTCTTGACTAAGAGAACTCACGTTCAAATCCTGTGAGCACTGCAGTATTAAACATTGGACCAGTTTTTCACTCTACATTGCTCCAGTTCACTCAGCTGTATGATTGAGCAGTGAGCACCTGGCTGTAGACAGTGGTAGTTATTTGTATGAGCAGCCTTCGTGCATTAATTGCAGTGTAGCTGGATCCTTCCCAGAGAAGTTGACAAGGTGTTTGATTGAAATTTTAAAATACTTTTCATTTTCAGGATATATTACTACTATAATTATAGGTAAAGAAAAGCAAATCATATACCGAGACGTCTAGTTTATAGGTATGATTAGTGTTTTAAAAATGTATTTAAATTCTTTCAAGTACAAATGTATTTGACCCCATATCTGGATTGAACAGGTCTGCCAGGGAAGTAAAGTGTAATGCACTTTGAGCAGTCCTGAGGACTGGATACCGCGCTATATAAGAACTTGCCATTTACACACTGAACCAAGTGTTTAGGTTTGTCACAATTGTCCACATGAAAGGAGCAACTAATGGACCCAGTATAGTCCTGTTTGACGATGTCATAATTTACACTCGGCACCTAACCCCTAACAAGTTTCATTTTGCTAACAATGTTTAACACAATCTCCTGCATTGTACTATATGTTTTGTCATAAAGATTCCCATTATATTTTTAATTGTGGTTAATATATCGCTCAAACTCACTTATTGTTCCTACGAAGTTATATTAACAAATATATGAGCAAATTTGGCTTACCCAATGCAAAAACTGCCTCCTTGTCTAAATTTGCTGCTTCTTTCGGATCAAACAGCAATGAAGCGCGACGTGTATCCTGTCCCAGAAGGCTCTGGGTGTATGGCACCGCCAATCGCTCTAACTGTCTTGCCAAAGATGTCATTGCAATGCTGAAGGTAAACACTATGATTATACATCTTCATTGAATCTAACCTACATCACACAATTCAAAGACAATGCCAGTGTTACATATGGGTGATCGTTTAAACAACACAATAAAAATGTATTGTTCCGGAAGGTAAATGCATTTGAAGCATTCGTAAAATAAATAAATAGAGTAGAACAATACAGATCAACACATAATTATTTAAAACATTATCTAAATTTTAATTATGATTTAAAAAGCCCAATCTAAAAGGATGTATTCATCATGTAAAATACTTGTGCTATCATTTAGAATTCAAATGGCTTTCTGCAGTATCTACTTTTTATAGACAATAAACTATTTAAAGCAACGATCAATGGAATTTATATAGCAGTGAGTCAAAATACTTCACACAATATGCATAGCCACAGAGCCGTTGCGAACGGTTGGGTGATATTCACAGATTATTTCCTGTATTCTGAACATTATATGTTGGTGCAATTAATTAAATAATTTATTTTTAATTGTGAACGATAATTGGAGTTGGCGTACCACATGAATAAAAGGTTATTTGGTATGGTGTTACCACAAAATATTAGCAATACACAATAGTTTAGCTTTATCATATAACTCAGGAGATTCTATGGGGTATATAGCAAAAACCACACATAAGAATTAATAATGTAAACATTCTGCAATATTCTACAGATTTGGTGTCAAAAAATGACAACCAGGCATCGTAATGCAATATAGCGTAACACAATTCTACACTGTGGGGAAGTGATACTTAGTCTTAGATGTTGTTGCACATTACAGAATGCTTGTCACATGATTGTCAAAGATGAAAATATGAAAGTGTATTACACATTATAAAATGAAAATAAGTATTCACATCCCATGCACGTGGGCGATAATACAAGAAATAGAAACATACGTCGTGATTTTACACACATACACAATTATATATCAGTTATAGTCAAACCTCGGCTAGATGTAGAATTTATATTCTATTTATTGACACAACTTCAGGTATTTATATTGATTTAATGGCAACTTTTAATTTACCATAACAATATGAAACAACCAGCACGTGTAATTTGTCAGTACTCAATAGTATAAGAAAACGCAGCATATTTAGTTAATATGTAACGGACATCCTCCAAAAAGGCTTCCCGTCCAAACAACATTATCCAATAAAAAGCTGAGCTTGATTGCACCTCAGATATAACTACACAGTTTTCAAATCACGGATCAATAGAAACAACGCTATTTTTTGCATGTCTGTTTCGGTGCTCTGTCTTATAATTAGACTTCTTTTTCCAATAAACCAGACTTATATGTAAAGGTAAGGTAAGTTCTGGCACTTATGTACAAGTCGGACCCACCTCAATTTTGCTATTATACCTGTATTTTTGCCAACATTTGATACTTGATTTGGTTAACTAAATCAATTATAATCATCTTGCGCATATTTATGTTTTATAAACAGCGCGTCTTGGCATACTTTTGAGGTCGAAAAGACAGCGCGATTTGTGCCAGTCGCAAGCGCAGCGGTGCATGTGTTACTGCGCTGTGCACATGGAATGAGCGATAAACAGTTTGTCTATGCCGACCGCACTGTCTTTTCGACCTCAAAAGCCTGCTAAGACGCGCTGTTTATAAAACATAAATATGCACAAGATGATTATAATTGATTGAATTAACCAAATCAAGTATCAAATGTTGGCAAAAATACAGTTATAATGGCAAAATTGTAGGGTGGTCGAAGCAAATTTTTCTTTCGACTTTTTTGTTTGTTTTCCCTGATACTAATCACTATGATAATTACATTTAATGGTAGTTGACTAAGTTGTTTCATGTCGTTAAATGAAATATTAAGATTTAAGTAAACTACACTGTCTACACGACTACAGGTGTGTAAAGTTACACATTTCATGTCATGATTATGATGATACATGAGTGACGTTTTCTGACAGTTAAATTTGCTAATTTATGCAATTTTGCTTATAAATATAAACCACATTTGTTTTTTACCCTGGTCATAATCAGTAATTGAAGTGCACTGGTGCTTATTTCATGTACGTAGATGAAATATTAACAAAACTGCAATTTTAGTAAATTTCAAATTAAAAAGAAACATTTTCCGACAATTTTCTGACAGATTTTGTTGTTGCCAATAATGAATAAATCTTTAGAATTGTTTTTAGTTTTTTCTTCTGATAGTACTAGTAATTAATTAAAATGCAACAGTGCTTCCTTCAAGTAAGTACATCTAGAGATGAAATATTACTGAAACTGCAATTTTTTTTTATTTGTATTTAATTTTTTTCTGAACTTTCTCCTATTTGATTATGTACATAAATCACAAGATTATTTTTTCAGATATACTGGTTTTTTTAAACTATGATGAAGGCTAATTTTTTAAAACTAAACTCGGACCCCTGTCTGCCCATGTTGTGAGTTCTAAGGGTCAACAAATCCGTCTGACCTCCCTAACAGTTGCAGTTTCCAAGTGTCTGAAGACTAACTAGCTAGGTAAACCAGGTCACATAAATATCTTCATAATCTTGTGTTATAGCTTTCTTATCTTAACTGTCCAATTTAATATTGAGTTTACCACACTGTCATAGACATATATATATAACAATTTACGTATACATGTGTCTTTTAAGCGATTTACAATTTACATTGTTCGTACATTGTGGTTTCACAACAGTTCGATAAGATATCTGACAAGGTGTCTTAAGTGCACATGATCACTACACATTTGCCCCAAAACAGGTTGTACTGTGTGAAAGAGGCATTCTTCATTATTTGTCAAGATCGCTAAACACAAGTATTAGCTACTGATCCCAAGGAACCACCATAACAATCGATTAAAATGCATGATTTTCATCACCCTTTGTGCTGGCAAAGTGTCACACTCCTTCTGCTTGTAATTATCCTTCGGAAAATATATAGAGCTTTAAACATGGAAACATGTACTTCCTTCCCAAGTGCCCCAACCTCGTTTCTGAGTGGGAGATTTGCATGGCCTATAATAAACAATATCCAGTACTCAGGACCGTTCAAAGCACTTTATTCTTTACTTCCCTGGGAGATGTGTTCAATCAAACACCGTCTCAACTTCTGTGGGAAGCATCCAGCCATGGCATGTGCTACAATTAATGTACGAAGGCTGCTCGTACAGATATCCACCACTGTCTGTAGCCAGGTGCTCATTCATACAGCTGGGTGAACTGGAGCAATGTTGAATGAAAAAACCCTGCCCAAGGTTTTAAGACACAGGATTTCGAACCTGGGTTCTCTTAGTCAGGAGTCTGAAGCTCTATCTCTGTGCAAATATATATGATGAGAATGGTAATTAAGTGTGTTATATTTGCATAACCTAAACCTATACCAGGACATAATATCCGGCGGTCTTACATAATTATGAAAATGAGCTAAAAAAAAAAGTAAAGGCAAGTTCTTATATAGCGCAGTATCCAGTCCTCAGGACCGCTCAAAGCACTTTACACTTTACGTCCCTGACAGACCTGTTCACTCAGACACCATCTCGGCTTCTCTGGGAAGCACCCAGCCATCTGCTGCAACTAATGCGCAAAGGCTGCTCGTTCACATAGCCATCACTGTGTATAGTCAGGTACTCATTTATTCAGCTGAGTGAACTGGAGCAATGTAGAGTGAAAAAACTTGCCCAATGTTTTAACACCGCAGCCAGGATTCGAACCCGGGTTCTCGTAATCGAGAGTCCGAAGCTCTACCCCTGAGCCACTGCGCTCTACAAAGCTAATAGGCATCAAATGATAAACCCCAGTGTCTCCACTCTCCAGACCAGTAATGTTCCCGCCAAATCAGATGTGGACACATTAGTCTGAGTAGATTAGCACAAATAGCACCACATCATCATTAGTTGAACAAAAAGTAGTGAAACATTCCACTGCCCGGGTTTAGCTGCATCCACGTTGACTGTAACTAACTTTGTGGCAGTTTCATTGACATTGTAAAATGGCATGGACGGGCAAGCTCATGCCACAAATCGATATGGACGGTTCTGGACGGCCCCATCTGGTGGACCCGTCCATGACATATAACTGCCCGTCCAAAAACGTAACTTTCAAATTTTGCCCTTCCACATGACGGGTGGACGGGTCTCTGGGTGAGGCCATGGCTGCATCCACATTGACTGAAACCACCGAATCTGGCTACTTATTAGGGTTAACCCTACAGTGCACTGTACAAATAATTTACAAGAAAATATAAATTTACTAACAAAAGTAGGATCTAAGACGTTGTTGCAGACAACGTAAAATATCATTTGAACTGCTTCATGAAGTTGTACAACCACACGTGAAAGGCTATATAATGTATACATTCATCAAAATTGGAAAACTAGTTGGTAACATCCAAGGATGTGCATTTGCCGACCTAATATCGTTCATTGATGAACACATTTCAGTATGTGAAGAATCATGTGTAGCTCCAGTTTTTAAATTGTCCATGCTTGTTAAATCACACAAGAATGGACTGCTGCAACTAGGTGACATAACTCGCACTGTTCATATTCTACAAGGTTGAAACAACAATAGCCTGAGTTTTTATTTTAATTGACAGAACTTTGTGATTTCTGTGGAGAAAGCATGGTGATCTATTGCTTTTTAAGACATTTTATTTATGTGGGAATTCCACCTGAGGTCTGAAGTTATGGTTATGTCGAAAAATATTTTGCTTGTGAAACACTTTCTGGTATTTGTCCATGAAGCATGTATAGGGTCTAATGTGTTAATGACAGTTTTGTTATGTTGTTACAAGAATGACATGGCATTTTTTATGATGTTTAAGATTAAGTTCAGTGTTCCCTGTTTTTGCCCACTAACCTGCCATTTGTCAAGTTTATGAAGATCTTTGTGAAGATCTTTGTGGAGAATAGCTGTGTTTAAGTGTTGTGGCGTCTCCACAAGAGTCTAACTGTAGAAATAGTATTGTCTACAATGTTGGTAATGTAAAATATTGGTCAAGAAGCCCTGAAGTGATGTGAATGAGTCTGCTGAATATTAACTTGGATTATAGTGAGTGAGTATTGGTTATGCTGGTAAGCATTATTGTGTCTAGTAGTATCGGTTGAATCTGTCTGAGTGTCGATTGAGTCTGAGTGTCGATTGAGTCTGAGTGTCGATTGAGTCTGAGTGTCGATTGAGTCTGAGTGTCGATTGAGTCTGAGTGTTGATTATGTCTGAGTGTCGATTGAGTCTGAGTGTCGGTTGAGTCTGAGTGTCGGTTGAGTCTGAGTGTCGATTGAGTCTGAGTGTTGATTGTGTCTGACTGTTGGCTGAGTTTATCTAAGTGTAGATTGAGTTTGTGAGAGTGTTGATTCAGTCTGTATACCAGTGAATGTTGATGCAGTCTGTGTCCTTGTGAGTGTTGATTCAGTCTGTGTCCTTGTGAGTGTTGATTCAGTCTGTGTCCTTGTGAGTGTTGATTCAGTCTGTGTCCTTGTGAGTGTTGATTCAGTCTGTGTCCTTGTGAGTGTTGATTCAGTCTGTGTCCTTGTGAGTGTTGATTCAGTCTGTCCTTGTGAGTGTTAATTCAGTCTGTGTCCTTGTGAGTGTTGATTCAGTCTATGTCCTTGTGAATGTTGATTCAGTGTGTGTCCTTGTGAATGTTGATTCAGTCTGTGCCCTTGTGAATGTTGATTCAGTGTGTGTCCTTGTGAGTGTTGATTCAGTCTGTATCATTGTGTGTGTTGATTCAGTCTGTGTCCTTGTGAATGTTGATTCAGTGTGTGTCCTTGTGAGTGTTGATTCAGTCTGTATCCTTGTGTGTGTTGATTCAGTCTGTGTCCTTGTGAATGTTGATTCAGTGTGTGTCCTTGTGAGTGTTCATTCAGTCTGTATCCTTGTGTGTGTTGATTCAGTCTATGTCCTTGTGAATGTTGATTCAGTGTGTGTCCTTGTGAATGTTGATTCAGTCTGTGCCCTTGTGAATGTTGATTCAGTGTGTGTCCTTGTGAGTGTTGATTCAGTCTGTATCCTTGTGTGTGTTGATTCAGTCTGTATCCTTGTGTGTGTTGATTCAGTCTATGTCCTGGTGAATGTTGATTCAATGTGTGTTCTTGTGAATGTTGATTCAGTCTGTGCCCTTGTGAATGTTGATTCAGTCTGTATCCTTGTGTGTTGATTCACTATGTATGCCAATGAATATTGATTTGCTCTATATTCCAGAAAGTGTTGATTCAGCCTATAACTGTGAGTGGATTCAGCCTATAACTGTGAGTGGATTCAGTCTGGATGAGTGTTGATTCAGTCTGTGTGTCAGTGAGTTTCGATTCAGTCTGGATGAGTGTTGATTCAGTCTGTGTGTCAGTGAGTGTCAATTCAGGATTCAGTCTGTATGAGTGTTAATTGATTCAGTCTATGTCAGTGAATGTTGACTCAGTTGGTGGAGATTGTGATAAAGTTGGAGGGAGAAAGAAACTTGTGTGGGAACGTGATGTAACATGTTGATATGTCAGTAAGAGAGTGAATAAGGTTGTGTCAAAGGTCACTCGATGAGTGAATAAAGCTGTGTAAAAGCATTGCAGACGTACACTATAGCTCCCTTAGCCGAGTGGTGACGTGTCGTGCTGGAGACACAGACAGAATCACTGAACCGAGGAGCCGCCAGGGACCTGACCTATATCACACGGCTGATTGATTCATAAAAGATGTTTTCCAGAGTGTTCTGCGAAATTATAAACGGTTATAGATTAACTACGTCAGAGTAGCAGACTCCCGTTTGTTTCTTTGAAGACAAGATATTCAGTAGCACAAAATGGTAAGTAGTCTGTGGGGTTATCCTTTACTACCAATGACTTGGATTGCAAGGGTACCACATTACAGGCACAGTTCGCGCTGTTCTTTCTGTGAGAGTCGCTCAATGAGTCTTGAAGCACGCATATATACGTCACAGAAAGTTTACAGGCAGACTAAGTGTGTAACTTGTAAGCTCAGCAACACCATTTATTGTTCCCTGCAGTTTCTGTGTTATGTACACTACATGGTTTTGTTTGCGTGTAGTACAACTATTTGTGGTTTTGTCAGCTTGTTGTGCATTGATCTATGGTTTTGTCAGCTTGTGGGTGTTGGGATACAGGCATTGCTGCAGGTTGATATTAAACCTTGTAATGGGGAGTGGAGGAGTTTCACATGGTTATTTAGGAAGCATAGTACGACTCACTACGAGTGTTCAACAGATAAACACATGATGTTACAAGGATTGGTTCACTTGACATGTCAGGCGAGTAGGGTGGTGTGTTAGAAGGAATGACATAGGTTGTCCATTGACACTTGAGTGGGTCTTGGCAGTTGATGTGGTAGCCACGCCCTTTGACTACAGCTGCAGTCACGGTTGAGTGAAGCGCACCTGTTGAGCGGAGTGAAGTGAAGCGTGGCGATTGACAAACAGCAACCGCAGCCCTGTCATGTGCTGACATTTCATTGTTTACAAACATGCACCTAAATATCGCCCATTCATAGGAGGGTCTGTGTCATTACAAGTAGTTATACTGATCTGCTGTCACTGTGTCAGTGGGACTGGGCGTGTCTCCCTTGCCTCTGACTGGTGGGGACAGCAGCAACACAGCACCGGATTCTGTTTGTTTACAGCAAAGTAGTTCAATTCAAATCACAATGCCTTTGATGTTGGTGTGATCACTGGCTTGTTGTGTCCAGTTAGCCTCGCTGTCCACTGCCACAGTGTATTGTGTGCAAGTTGTCATATCACATATTATCTTCTATCTTACTCTTGGCAGGAATTTACATGTTCTGTTATGTTATAAGGAGGCTTTAACAGTTAGGAAACCCACGGGATACAGACAGTTTATCACCACACGACCGTCAGCACTTGTAAAACAGTTTGTTCATGTTGGTTTGTGATGTCACCTTCGTGACTGCCCATGTCATAGTCAAACTCAACATGGAATGTTATTGCGAATATTAATGTGATGACTTCATGGCAACGTACGCAGTACTCTCAAGTACCAGTAAACATAGGCTTGTGTGTATACTTCAATCAACAGTCTATTTCAGTTTGTCTAACTTTGTAGTGTTGTAACTGCATCCCTTTCCAGGCGCCAAGGTCCAGTCACCTCTTTTTGTGTCTGTTTGCTTGCAAGGCCCATATGCTTCTGATTAGCTACCTTGCTAGACTGTTGATCTTCAAAGATACGTGTTGCTAGGACCCTTGAAAAACGTACACATATTTAACTATTACAAGTTTAACACGTGAATCTGTTACAGACGAGACATGGCTCATGCAAAGACACCCACGCGAGGCGCTGCTTCCTGCTCTGATGTCAGCCCGGCGAGAGGTGACCGTCTTGCCTTTATCCTTTACGTGCATGTTTTATAAAGTTATGGCAGTTAAGGACTGATGTTTTTCTTCAAGACATGGTACAATAGTTGTTGTCTAATAAGACCAACAGTTTTAAATCTTCACTTTGATACTTGACTGTGTGTATACTGTATAGTGCTTTCATTGCTGCCTCATATGATGTGAATGTAATCATATACTTTCATAGAGACAGTTTTAGTATCTCCTCGTTATGGAGGTATTTTAAATGTATAAGGCACTGCAAACTTAAATGAGATTATTGAAGCAAAGTGATCTCATCAAATAGTAAGGTGTTGATATTGACAAGGCGACCATATTAGCAAGGTGACCATATCAATAAGGTGTCTCTATTAGCAAGGGATCCATACTAATGTGGTAACCATATCAGCAAGGTGATCACATATCTTCTTTTTGCAATGGTGTGACCGTGCGAGTGTTGTATCTGATCAATGATATCATCTGTAGGTGACAAACATAGAACATTAATATTCTTGACTACTATAGAGTAAAATATCATACACTTTATTGGTAATATTTGGTATTATTTAAGGTAATTATTTTACTGAGTTGATCGTACTGACTACAGTCAAGTCCAATACTAACGTGAGGAATGACCGTATGTTCTATCCATTTGTCTACATTTTCAAAACCAATCCGTGCTGTCATAACTGATGTTCATTTGTCTTTCTAGAGGTGCTTGACAACACTTTTCTGATAAAGTTTGCACAGCACAACTTGCTCCCTACGGAGCAGTTCCAACTCGGGGCATTGCTGAATCTACCAAGTCCTACAATTGACGACATCACCCGCGATACCAAAGATTCCCTAATCGCCACGTTCAAAATTTTGGAGAAGTGGGTTGGGTTGAGGAGGAGGAAAACGAATTCGACGGCGATGTTCGACGAGTTGGCGACTGCGTGTGTGACCATCAAGCGCAGTGATCTGGTGGACTTTGTGCGGTGTGGTGAGTGCGACAGACACAGTCGACAACGTCTGACCAACTTACTCATTTGTAGGTGTAGATGCAGCACTTTAACATGTCTCATCATTTGGGCTTCTAGATACAGTAGTAACTATCACTAGTTACCCTGCGACGCTAAGGGGAAAAGCAGTCACCCTCACTAATACCGTTGAAAATTGTGTTACGATATTTCAGCTTATCCTGTATATAGATCCCATGTTTGTATTTACAATGTAACAAAATTACAATGTGTGGCAGGCAAAGTTATTGTCTATGTTAAGCGGTGACAATTTTCAAATGCTTGTAATTGTAAAGGTATGCAGACGTTTTCTGACACCCAGTGACACAGTTATAGATGACATGATTGTCTTCGCGTTGAAACAGTAAAACATGACATTTCACAGATTGAACTCCACATAATTGCTATAGCCATTTGAATTTTGTTTTAAAATATTGAACCAACCCTCCGGGCCGAATTTTAAATAAAAAGTCTGAACAATCCTTGGGGGCATGCTATAATATCACATGCAAAATGTCGACCCAAAAATACAAATTGTGGATGTGTAGCGTTTGTTTTTGGACATCGATTGTTGTCGACGAAATGTATGAGCATCCAACAATGCCACCAGCAGGATATTCATCGCAATCGCCGAAGATGATATGCAGCGACTTTCACAAAAAATTGCCATTCGCGGCAGACAAAAGTGACACATCCAATGAATAAGTTAAACTCGAACACCAAAACATTACCTCGACTGTATATCGCCCGTTAATATTACATGTGTTGTTTGTCATTGGAAGTCGGTTCACATGCTGGTCAAAACACATGGCTGCATCTGCACTCCTCGCCTGCATGAATCGTGTTATGTATGTATAACCATGCTGACTGTTTCAGAGCAACTGGGCTCCATGATGCTGAGATTGAAAACAGCGAAGGACTCCACACAGATGCAGAAGAAGAATTTCAATGGTACATGTACACGTTTGTGAATATCTTTTTATCTTAGTTTATGAATAAATTGTCTGCAAATACAGTGCAATTATAAATCGTGTTTCCGTTGTCTTGACATAATCTTGACACATTTACTGTATTGATCTATACCTAATGTAGCTGTAATTAACAGCACTTGTATCAGACTGTACATTGATTATTAACTGATGAATAACGCATGCTGTCTAGTTACAAATAATTATAATATTTAGAGACTGTCAGAAACACGACCAAATAAAAAAATTCTGAAAACGCGCCTGGCTAAAATGACTGATAATTACAATCAATCAGTGTTCTACAATATCCAGAAAAAATGTTTAGAATTTAATGATAGATGAATGAATGAAATATACACAGAGTCAACCTTCACTGTATTCAGAACAAATGCTAACTGTGAAAAGAGAACTACGGAGCACGCGAGAAGAGCTTGAGAAGGGTAAAGGGAAGTCACCAGAACTAGACCAGACGAAGGCTGCACTGGCTCAGACAACACATCAACTACAACGTGAAACGGCCGAGCATCAAACTACGAAAGCTGCACTGGCTCATACAACACAGCAACTACAACGTGAAACGGCCGACCATCAAACTACGAAAGCTGCACTGGCTCAGACAACACAGCAACTACAACGTGAAACAGCCGACCATCAAACTACAAAATCATCTCTGCAACAGGCTTGTGAGTTGCAAACAAGTCTTTATCAATTATCAGTTGCAGTCTAATGAGATACAAACACTCTGTTTACAACAGAACATAAAACAAAGATTACTACAAATACTAACTAGTAATTAAAACAGTGTTTTTACTTGGCAAGGATTGACAGATTATGAAAGTAGCTTGGTTTTTCAGTGGATATTAACAAAAGTTAATAATACATCTGTTTCATTCCTGGACGTTAGACATTGGATAATCTGCGTGATATATGTACTTGCTAAATCTCTTGCTTTCCTTCTACTTGCACTTTCTGACTCACACAACTTACTCATACAACCATTCACTCATTCATTCACTCACTCACCCACTAACTCACTCCTCACTTGCACGTCGAGTACTCGGTCTATCTCTGGCTGCTCAGAACTCCTGTAACTCGAACTGTCACTATCACTCAATCATTCATTGACTATTGTCCATCATTCATTCCCCAATTCTCACTAACTCACACATTCAGTCATTCACTATCTCACTCACCCTTGTGTCACTTATCCACTCCTTATACGCTGCCTCTAATTCACCCAGTTACACACTAACTCATTCACCAACACATTGACTGACTTGTCCACTCACTCACTCACTCACTCACTCACTCACCCACCCACCCACCCACCCACCCACCCACTCACCCACTCACTCAGTCACACACAGAATCTGTCGTCTCTGTCTCACTTACATAGTGAGAAAATATGACACTTCTGTTGATGCTCCAAGTTAACATGTCTGCATATTTATGAAAACACAATTAGGTTGTGGTCTTTTTAGACAAAGTGCAACACCTAAATGCATTGGTCAATCAATCAACACGGAACTCAAGCAAGTGTTGTGTCTGCTATTACTTCATCATTATTTTAATTGTTAAATCACAATCACTTTTGTAACTGTTTAGATACAGTTTAATGAATAGTTAATCTATTTAAGAAACATGTAACATAAAAATACTAGGGAGAGTTTGTACGAAAATATCACACACTGGAGATGTAATACATTAGTAGATGTATCATTTTTTTCAGGAATGTAACTTCTGAATTGGATTGCCCAGCCTTAGTGGGCAATGAAGTTGATAACAGGACACATCAGTATCATCTCCCAAAACAGTGCTTTGCCTAATACCATCATCCTTCGAACCTTTCAGTATACATAGTAAGGGAATTAATTTAGTTAATCCAATAGATGCCACAATGCAAGTATGTCACGTTACACGACGGTGGTGGCATAGGACAATACAAGGACAATATGATCTGTTTCAGTTCCTGCCCAGGAAATGGTCCAGCAACTACAGGCTGTGGCAAAGCCAGGTACATTTCCAAGTGACTAGTTTTGCATAAAAACCAAGCGTTGTTTTATAGATGTAGTTGGGCTTGTGTAAGGAAAGAAACGTTAGTTTTTGCATTGTGGCATGATCTGTGCCTGTATGAGAACATTTGTGAATGCAAGATACTTTTTTACCGACATCACCATCAAAATCGAACAATTCCTGATATGAAGAAGTGGTAAACAGTTGTTTACAAGGTGATTTCAACATTCACATCCTGGGAATTCTGATAAGTGTATTCATGTGAATTTTACATGATGCTTAATAATATATGTTGTATTTTGAAGTGAGTACACAACATGTGATGTATCTGGGCAGGATGGGTGTGTCGTAGTTGTGTAACAGGAACATCTGACAGGTGTATTCCTACAGCGTGTATCTTGCCTGCAGTGCCTGGGGAGAGTGGCAAGAACAAGAAGCAGCGGGCCCTGCGAGTTATGAAGATGTTGAGGGAGGATGGCAGGGCCGAGCTGGGGCAGAACGTGACACACGACATTGTGAAGGACGGATGGCTGGACATGACGCAAGTGATCACAAGAAGTAACCTGTGCGATCTCGTCTTCTTTCTGTCGTCACCGTCTTTAGCAGGCCAGATTAACATACTAGTGTAAGCACACATTTGATTTTTTATTGTAGTGTGTTATTTAACTATTCAACAGTTTGAATTGGGGGAAATTTTCTGGCAATATTTAATATATTTAACATGTTTTGATAGGGCATTATCCATGCATTTTGCATCTTGCATATTTCATTAACGTATGAATTTTAGTAGTGCAGTTGTTACTCAAATTTATATTGTTTGACTGATTAAAGTAAATCTAGAAAGGAAAAAAGTCATTAATTGTTTAGTAAACCCTCATATTTAGAAATATGATTTTATCTTTATTGTAATTTTGTTTTGCAGTTCATGCAGGTTTTGGAGCCCTTTGATCATTACTGTGACATCAAAAGCGTATATGTGATGGTTCTTTCATAGTGGTTAAATTTTAGTTGCAACATCATACATATATACTAATTTATAGATCATTACACCTACATGAAATCTTTGTATTAAATATCTAGTATTTATAACCAATGCCGGTGACATTCGGCGAATGCACCGAGAACTACGTTCGTTCCTCATGTTTCACCAGGTGGCAGCACTCACGCCAACGTCATCACTGGTCGTCTGCTCGAAATAGCCGCTTTCATGCACGGCGTGTTTTCATAGGTCTCTGGTGTTTTTGTCTGTAATATGTATAAATAGCTATAAACCAACTACGTTTTAAGTTATATCATGTAAGGTAAGTATAATGCAGTACATTGTGTACACATACGTCAAAAATACAACCAAAAACCATGTTTAATCATGCTTGGGACGGGTGGTTTCTTTCCCGCGGAAATTAAACTTTAAAGTTGAGGCTAAAACAGTTGCAATCTCGACTTATGGGCGAACAGGAAAGGTAAGTTCGCTACAATTAATGCCCGTGTGACCTCAATTATGAACTTGACATAAACAAAATAATTATTTTACAAATATACTATTGTTTATCAGTTGCATGCTGTGACAGTAAGATTATTTAATACTAAGGTTTTAATACTTGGGTTTATAATAAACAAAATAGTTACTGACACACTTGAACTAACAGCCAACACACCACTGGCTGTGTTACAACTTCTTCTATATAGCTAGGTATATCAACATCCGCTAGATGGCAGCATCGCTCAGTGTCGGCGTAACGCGTCCCAGAACTGGCGCAGGTTTTTTGCCGCCGACGCGACTGGCTGGATCACATGGTCTCGGAAAACGGCGTGTTTCTCGCTATGCATACTAATTTTGTTTACTGTTGGCATTGATATCGACCAATGAATGCCTTCGGAAGATGATCAGCGGGAAACATATGTTACATTGCATTCGGCCGTTGATGATTAAGGTTGGTGAACGTTGCGTTGCGTTTATTTATAACCTGCTAATAAAGATTTGCGTGTAACTGAAAATGTGATAGTTGTAAACCACTTCTACGGCATCTTAGCTTTCATATGGTATAAATATGAACTATGTAGGAATTCGCAGGGCGCGAGGAAACCCAGCAGACAGCGGACAATCTGCCTGTCTGGAGCCTGTCTGGAGCGTTTTTCATGTCGTTCAGAGCTGCGGCCTGCGCGGTTCATAATTTATGCGTTCAGGCGCCATTAACATTGCGTGGCATTTGCAACGGCCAACGTACGCGCAATCGATATTATTGTAATCTATTAGTTTATTATTAGAAAGTTATTATTAAATATGTGTTGCATATGTGCAAGTCAATCTCAATGTTTTAAGGAAACCAAACGATATTTCAAAACAGTTAAATTTAAGGCATTAGCCATCAGGGCAGGTCATCACGATTACGTGTAACTGCGTCTGCGACCTACTTTCATTTTAATCACTACAGGAAAACATTTTTAATCTGATCAATCCACATCTTAAACAGTTGAATTTTAGTAAATCGTGTAAACAGAACTTAATACATATATATTATTAGTGTGTCAGTATTACTATTTTATTATAGAAAGTAAAGACAGTTAATATTTCACACTTTAATATACACCACCCAATACCTGTAATTCACATTTTACCATTTAGTTTACAGTTATGTGGAATATCTATTTTGTTGATGTTATTAATAATATTTACCATTTTTGTGTAGTATTTTATGTGAAATATTGTCGTTATTTGAATTTCATGTAGACACTCAGGAAGTGTGGTTGTGAAGAATATGGATAAGTTACGATATCAAAGTTAAGTTATATACACTTAAGTTTAATATTACATTTGTTAGTTAAAAACCCATTTCCTGTTTAATTGTTTTTTTCCCATAGAGTTAAGTGCTGTAATTAAATTTTCTGTAATGTTGTATGCAGCATTGACTGTAATATATTTAATTGTAGGCACTGCTCCTGACAAGGGTCGACTCATCAGCAACTTGGAGAGGTTCCCCATGGACTAAAACAGAGAAATTATGAACTTCAATACATATCGCATGGACTTATGCACATTACCTATAGTGAAACCTGTGTGAATGTCAATGATGGCAATGCTCGCATGGGTCAACTTCTCAAGAACTGACAACACACTTTAATCTCGAGAGAAGTGTCTGGCATCGCAGTCTCTTCACATTCGTTGCTCAACTCGTATTTATTTGCAATAACAGTGTATACACTTGAAGAACATAGCAGTATGGTCTTGGGAATTGTAGATACTGCTACTACAATGTTTCCATTCTTCAATAAATGGCAGAACTGTGACATCAGCAGAAATCGATGGTGTGACTAGTTATACATAGTCTACACCTGTTGCTCAACTGGAAGTTACGTGCAGTGAAATGTACTCATCAATAAAAAGTTAATATAAATGCAGTGGGCCAAATATAGAAAAACATGGGAATGGATGTCAACTGTGAAGGTCATGTCAAGGTCACACACAAAATCATATGTCAAAGGGTTTATCAAGATTCATGATGAATTTATGAATTAATTATGCATTAAATTCCAGTGTATATGTCAGATGTGAAATATAGGTCAAATAATTAGGTCAAGTTCTAATAACCGTTTAAAGTGTTCATAAAGTTGCTATAATGATAGTTTTGATATTTAAATGTAAACAATGCTCATTTCTTAAACAATTTCACCCAATTTATACCATTAATATGTATTAATACCATACTGTGGGTCAAATCTAGGTCAGATATAAAATCTAGGTCAACTTTGAAGGTCAAATCAAGGTCACACAAAAATTACATTTCCTAAAAGGTTGACCCATTTTTGGTTTCACATGCGTAAGTTAAATGGTTCCAATGTTATTACTGGTTTCCAACCTATTTTATGCAGTCATTTTGCAGCCTGTGCACAAGAAATGGAACAAAATCCTATAGACAAAAATGCAACAATTTTAAGGTTTAAAAATTGAATTTCTCCGTAAATATTGAAGATTTCAAAAAAATTCAAAAAGTTTTATTAACTACATACTAGTATCTATCACATGGCACCATTTAAATGATGATATAACATATTCTAATTTTTTGTTGATGTACCTAATATAGCAATATTAATTTTCCTTACACAACTGTCAAATAAAACAAACAACAACAGTTGACCCTGTCTCGTGTCAAACAATATCTGAAGACGGAACGATGACATCATCGTCGATGTTTATATTTGTTAATATTCAATGGTAATTTAATATTGAAATACTTTCAAATGTGTTCAATTTAAAATGTATATTTGACAGCGTTGTGCACTAATATGACCGTTGTTTGTAGAAGTTTCCCGCTTCAGGTCGTCGAGTGCTCGATGTGTTACATTGTAACTTATTGTTCAGCCGCGGTCAAAAAGAAACAAATAAAACACAAAGTGTCAACCACATCTGTTGTTTGTCGCATAAAGAGACACATTCATGAGCAGGAAACACGAACCATTTCATATTCAACGGGTCATCGCAGGTTTGAGCAGAAAGTGTTGTCCACTTCAGGTGGCCAGTGGTCAGTGAATGTAGTGGACAGTGACAGAGGACATCTCAACGTGCGTCAGTTTATCGACCGTTGACATGTTTTGTGTCGTTTAATCGGCGACAGCGAGTGTCGATGACGATGTCGTGTGTTTGCGGTGTTTTAATCCAATATAATTCACCCACAGCTTGAAGGACAACCGCCTCCTGGGAGAGGTGGAGGGAGCACGGACGCTGGGAGCCGTCCTCGCCAGCGGGTCCCTGGGGCCACTTGGAGAATTAAGGTAAGTCTAATTAATGATTACAAGATGTGTCACCAGCAGTTGTCGTGATAATGTAGACATGTCGTCGTGCAGGGGTTGACAGAAGTGAGTTATTGAGACGACGACGTTTGTTGTTGACGAGATAATAAAACTACTCGTTGTTGACATTACAGGCTCTACGGGTGTCAACTGAACGACACGTCCCTGGGTCACATCGTGGACGGGATCATCGCAGGATGTCGTAGTATGACGTTGCTCTGGTGAGGACACTTGCTTAGTCACCCCCATCATTTCACATTTACCCCGTCCACTAAAGGCGACTTATGTCCTCAGATGGTCAGTTGTAAATATCCGACTTAATTTGTTTATTTTGACAGATGTTGAACCTAAATAAATTATACACATCACTGAGACTTTCAGGGTCCAACTAATTACTATAAATATTCCGTAACTTTTAACATTCTCACTGACCTGTTCACGATGTAAATAAAAGCGACGTTTAAACGACACTTAAAACGATGTAATAATGTAACAATTTGCCGCAGTATAACATTATTTTAGTGAACAAATCGACGCCGACTTTTTGGCAAAATGCCAGCAGCAAAAGCGCAACTTGTTGCTGAGGTCGGGGGTTAATTGAGGGGTAGATGAGGGTTGTTTACAGTGTGTACTTAGTCATGGCAGGATGAGTGACTGTGTGACCTCATCACTCCTGTCTCTGTCCACAGTTTGTCCGAAGACGAGTTGACAGCGGCCAGTGTCGAGACACTGAGGCGCCTCCTGCGTCAAGTCCCTCGGCTGGCGATACAGTAAGTTGACATCTACGACACATTCACGTGTTAGTCTTGACACTTGTCGACACAGGTGTGTGAGTCGGTGTCAACTTAGTGTGTAGATACATGTGTGAGTCGGTGTTAAGTTAGTGTGTTAACACAGATATGTGAGTAAGAGTGTGTTGACACAGATATGTGAGTGAGTGTGTTAACACAGATATGTGAGTAAGTGTTAAGTTAATGTGTTAACAGAGCTATGTGAGTAAGTGTTAAGTGAGTGTGTTAACAGTCATGTGAGTGAGTGTTAAGTGAGTGTGTTAACAGTCATGTGAGTAAGTGTTAAGTGAGTGTGTTAACAGTCATATGAGTAAGTGTTAAGTGAGTGTGTTAACAGTCATGTGAGTGAGTGTTAAGTGAGTGTGTTAACAGTCATGTGAGTAAGTGTTAAGTGAGTGTGTTAACAGTCATGTGAGTAAGTGTTAAGTGAGTGTGTTAACAGTCATGTGAGTAAGTGTTAAGTGAGTGTGTTAACAGTCATGTGAGTGAGTGTTAAGTGAGTGTGTTAACAGTCATGTGAGTAAGTGTTAAGTGAGTGTGTTAACAGTCATGTGAGTGAGTGTTAAGTGAGTGTGTTAACAGTCATGTGAGTGAGTGTTAAGTGAGTGTGTGACACAGCCGTGTGTCGTGTCTCGGTGTCTTCTGTCTCTTCCAGCTGGTGGTGGTCGTCCCCTCCGTCGTGGTCGGACCAACTCAGGGCCGAGTTCCCCGGGAGGACTTGACCAGGTCAGTCAGTTCTACCGCCGCTGTCCACGTCACACCCAGCAACTATCAGACCCTCAAATAGCATTCCCTGTCAGCTGTACCCAACTCGACAGCGTCCACCGAATGTCCCCAAATGACGACTTTGTTATCAGACTCGACTATGAAACTGCCGCGAGTCGTAAAATATCGGCGTCAGACGCTGCACTTTCGACTCGTTTGAACCGGCACGTAGAACGTACGATGGCACGTCACAATCGCAACAATGTGTCAAAAATTACGTCTTTCGTGCGATGACGTCACGCCGGGCTTTATGGTAGCTGGGGAAATGTATCACAGGCAGAGGACTGATCGTAAAAAACACGTTGTCTTGGTGAAAGGTCGACATCATAAGACATGCCTTTCACAACATTTGAGGGCTATATTTATAGTTTTTTGATAAATAAAAATACTGAAATCACAGTGCCTTAAAATAATTTCTGAAAAGTCAACATGTTGCCTTCATAATACGTGAGGATTATTGAGGCCCTTGTTTACAAATCCTCAAAATAAAGCCATGCCCTCGAATATTCGTTATCATTGAAGTGGTATTAAAGGCAACTTATACCATCTTTCTATAACCAATGAGTTATAAATATTTTGCTTACAGTGAACCGATGACAGCTGTCTACTTCTCCTCTGCGACCCAACGAGTCTGGGGACTGAACAGAACTAAACAGAAAGGAGTGAAAAGAAGAGAGGAACACGCCTAGCGAACGCTGGAAACGAACATTTGCACAAAATGTATAATTTTAATCATGTATATAAATACTAATATTTTATGTCGTCAGGTAAAAAATGTTATGCATATTTATTTATCAAATACTTTAGCAATAGATCACATTTACCACGATAAAATTTAATTTGTTATTTTGATTATTTGAGTAAGATCGAAATTGTTCTTACTTTATATTGTGCAAAAAAGATAGCAGTATTTTATTTTAAATATACCTGGCAACGAGCTATTAAATAAAAAAGTAATATACTTACCTGCAACGTTTGTATATTTGTGCGTGTGTGTGGTCTTGTATATTTCCATGATGTATTGTATATAATGGTTTTAATCAAAGTTATTCTTAAATAGTTCTCAATTACAGTATGTTCACATGTTTAACATATCTGACTAGTCAATGTTTGGTAGCAACGTGAAATAACCTGTTGCCTGTAGGTGTTGTTGATTTTACAATTCTTGTCTGTCTGTCTGTCTGTATAAAATATACATTAAAATTGTATGTTATATGAATGATTCTATCAATATGGTGTTTTGCTATTCCTTTATTACTTGCTTAGTCATCACAGCTCCATGACCTATTAATACAACTATTGATCACTGGAATATTGTTTATTGATTGAATTACCGTTTTGTTTTGGTGCCCCTTTGAACTTGATTTCCAAGTTACCTCATTATTATTCCTCTGTGAATCACACATAGCATTCCAAAAGACAGATGTTGATTGAACATGTCTTCCAGCACAACCTCGCGTAATATCTCATGCAGAAGGCAGAATTAAGCTTTAGCCGAGTCGTTCAATTTGACGTATTTTCTTGGGTCGGAGAAGAATTCAGTCGACGGGATGGATCGATAGAGCACCCAAACCCTTGGACGTATTAGGTCATTGTGCGGTTTGTGTGCGGATTGTCTACGGTTTGAATCCTACATGAACCGATTCACTTTGCCGCATCCGTTTCTGCGCCACAAACCGAATGAAATCACTCTGCGACGGTATGTTTCAAACCTCGATGACAAATATACCTTCCCGCTATTAGGCTATCCGCCATTTGTGAAAGTTGGGAAAGTTACGTCTGTAGTGACGTCACTCCTTGGAATGTCCTGTATGATTCGTGTGCCGATAGTGTAAGTTTTGAATCGCTACACGAACCGATTCAGATTGCCGCATCCATGTGCGCAGCACAAACCGCATCCGCAAATATGGATTCACTCCTATGCGTTCCCACTTTAGTCATTTGCTGCTGTATAACGCATGCGTCCGTACGTATTAAGGAATCCTAGCTTAAAGGTAGGAGTGATTCAGATGATTTTGCGGATGCGGTTTGTGGTGCGGATACGGGTGCGGCAAATCGGAATCATGTAATGATTCAAAACGTATCCGCACACAAATCGGATAAGACAAATTTAAGAATGGAGGTAATGTCAGTGTAACCCTATTAACTGGAAGGTAGTAGCATTCTGTATTGGTCATCGAGGATTAACACACGCCGTCGTAGAATCTACCAACAGTTCAAGTCGAAGTTGTCACACAAGAAGAACGTTTCCTCATCCTGCTGTAGTTCACGAACTAGATAATTGTACGCTCCACATTGACTCTGTTTTTACCGATGTCGTGAACCCAGCAACACCGGAAACGGTGCAACGCAGCCGAACTGAATGAATGGGTCACTGATTGTTTTACCCGACAGGTCAGCTACTAAGCCATAGAAAAGCTGTCTGCCTTCCTGGAAAACTATCGTGACCGCCAGACCCTATTACAACTGAAGAGGTAAGCGAGCGATCGGCAGACTGAACAGCCGCCGAGTCTGCGAGCACGATGATATACCGGCAATTTAAAAAAAAAAGCGCGGTTGGCCTGTTAGGAGACACGATTGCCAGCAGCTTCAACGAAGATAATCAACTGCTCGATCTGCTGTTCGTGCTAATATTAAGCACAGCAGCCGGACAAACCGATTACGTTCGATAGTCTTACTAGAGTTCTCAGTACTCAGAAAGACATTGTCACTTCTTATCGTTATATCGATGGTCGCGAGGAATATTGACACTAGTGTCTATATCGCCTTCACAATCGGGATTTCGACGTGAACGCAGCTCTACGGACGTCGTCTTCGGATATCGCTGGCTATGTGCGAAAGCGCAGCGTCAGCTCCGGTCGATTAAGTTCCCCGGCGTTGACTTAGAGCATACTGCACTCAACGAAAGCACTAGTCTCGTTTAACCGACTGTCGGTCGGCTGCGGAACTACGCCGAGAAGACATGTGTGAGAGGCTTAAAAGTGCTGCCACCTCACGGAGCCTGGGTAACCGAGGCTAACAGTTGAGGGGCTTAAATGTGCTGCCACCTCACGGAGCCTGGGTAACCGAAGCTACGTAAGCATCAGCAAGTCTTACATGATTATAGATATAGATAACCAGCTTACATTAAACAATTCCCTGTTAGCATGTAACCAGGCACAGGCAGTTGTTAGACGCTGTAAATCACTTGGCGTTCACCAGTAAGTGAAAAATAATTATTTTCTCTGATGGTTTTAGACAATACGGCACGCTAATTAGTTTCGTTTCCGGTCCATTTTGAGTTGCACGTACCGAGACCACCCACGACTGGTCCCACCTCGTTGTCTGTAAGTGTATTGAAACTCAAAACTACTGCAATGCACAAACTATTTAAAAATAGCAACTTTTCCTTCTACATTAGTTTTTGTTGGGTGGAAACTTATATAACTTACATCGGAACTTTCTCGTTTTTAGCGTACCCCTTATTGTCACTGGAAACTCCGGCATGTGGCGCCACTTTAGGGTGAGGTGGTATTCTGGAAGAGCCAATCCTAAAATTCGATAATGAATAATGAATAATGACAGTGATTGTGGAAGGACGAATTGAGATCGTTGTGCATTCATGTATACGATAAACACATATACAAACACGCTCACGCACACGCGCGCACACGCGCGCACACACCCGCACACACACACACACACACACACACACACTCACACACACACACACACACACACACACACACACACACACACACAAACAAACAAACAAACACACACAAATAAACACACACACACACACACACACACACACACACACACACACACACACACACACACACACACACACACACACACACACACACACACACACACACACACACACACACAAACAAACAAACACACACACACACAAATAAACACACACACACACACACACGCACGCACGCACGCACGCATACACACGTATGCGCGCATGTACGCACGCATGCACAGCGTTATTTTTCGGGGTGTCAGTTCTCTGTATATGCGTAACATGGGTGTATGCGTGGATTTTTGATAAAGCGATGCGTAACCAGAAAAAGGAAAGCGTGTTAGTTCTTCTAGCTGGCGATGTCATACAGCTATAGTTTAATGCTATGCCATTTTCCATGTATTCCAATGTAATGAATGTATCAATGCAAAGACGGAAGAGCTCCCAGGGTCATATTACGATTGAACCTAGCTTACTTACTAAGCGACACCTATATAATTTACTTACTAAGGCTAAGCGGCTGTCACGTCTAGAGAAGGGTTCAGAGCACAGATAACTTCCTGGTCTGACCAATGCGAATGTAGTGCTATAAGAATTGTGTTATTTGAAAATTGGAAAACTATCATTACGTGAAACAAGTACAATAGAACAGGCATACTAGTAGATTCAGTGCAATGATGTTTAGCGTACTGGTGTTTAGCCATGTTCGCTGACGTGACCTGGTGGATGCAGAAGCACAGGCTTTGTTTGGAAACATGCTTGCGTTTTAAAAGAGCCCGAGGCATGAGAATTTGGCGACATTTCATCAAAATATTAGTGATATGATTGCAGGACTGTGTAGAAATTTTAGATTTTTCTCGGGTACAATTTCCATATAATTTGACAAAACGTTACCATGGTCGCCAGTGAGAAAGTCAACATTGCTCGGTGCCCACGCCGTCAAGATGTGTCGTTGCTAGTGTTTTGACGTCGCTCCAAATTACGTTGACCGTAGTGGAATCGCGTAAGTCCATATTTTAG
>OZ024857.1:51585278-51627778 GCA_964017155.1 Oasisia sp. SBJ-2009
TGGTGAAGCAATGGTTGATGGTCTTGTTGCGTGACCACGACCCACCAACGGCATGTCCCTATAAGAGAATACATCAGCAAAGATTGTCATCAACTACACTACATTACCTGGCCGAACAAGCGATTAGATAAACGGAGTCCTGATAAGGTCACCGGGCTGATTTATACTGGCTCTAAACGCTAGGACCACACTCTGCTGTTCCCAACTGCTGATAACAAAGATGACATTTCTTGAACGATTAACGAGCGTTCACTGACGAAAATAAAATCATGCGTGACATTCTTACCAATTGTCGCTATTTGTGAATTTATATTAGCGTTGAATATGTATTGAATATGTGTACTCATCCGCCATGAATTCAATTGGCCTCCTGAAATATCAACATTTAATGCACTGATGATGTAAAAAGCGGTTCTTTTTCTGCATGACCGTCTGATCTACAGGTGTAAGTCGCATTTTCCCATAGGTCATGTACAGTAATAATCTCGTTTGTGTCATCAGCAAAAATGGCATTAGGCCTACCGAGAGTTAAATCCTATAAGATTGTGAGGAAATCGCTCGGCTAAACGCTCATTTGTCTTGTTAAACGCCAGCTGCCAGAAGGCGTAAAAAAGAACATTGTTACTGGGAAGAACGGGACAACTACTAACACAGGACAGCATTCACTGATATGTTCTACGATAGTACTCTATACGACACGATTTACAACAATACACTTTACAACATGTTCTACGACAATGCACTTTACACCACGATTTACAAAAGTGAACATTACGACATGTTCTACGACAGTACACTTCACGGTATGATTTACAACAGTACACTTCACGACATGATTTACAACAGTGCACATTACGACATGTTCTACGACAATACACTTTACGACATGTTATACGACAGTGCACTTTCCGACATGATTGATAACAGTACACTTTACGACATGATTTACAACAGTACACTTTACGACATGTTCTACAGTACATTTTACGACATGTTCTACGACAGTACACTTTACGACATGATTTACAACAGTACACTTTACGACATGATTTACAACAGTACACTTTACATCATGATTTACAAGAGTACACTTTACGACATGATTTACAACAGTACACTTCACGACATGATTTACAACAGTGCACATTAGGACATGTTCTACAGTACACGTTACGACATGTTCTACGACAGTACACTTTACGATATGATTTACAACAGTACACTTTACGACATCATTTACAACAGTACACTTTACGACATGATTTACAACAGTACACTTTACGACATGTTCTACAGTACATTTTACGACATGTTCTACGACAGTACACTTTACGACATGTTCTACAGTACACTTTACGACATGTTCTACAGTACATTTTACGACATGTTCTACGACAGTACACTTTACGACATGTTCTACAGTACACTTTACGACATGATTTACAACAGTACACTTTACGACATGATTTACGACAGTACACTTTACGACATGTTCTACAGTACATTTTACGACATGTTCTACGACAGTACACCTTACGACATGATTTACGACAGTACACTTTACGACATGATTTACGACAGTACACTTTACGACATGATTTACAACAGTACACTTTACATCATGATTTACAAGAGTACACTTTACGACATGATTTACAACAGTACACTTCACGACATGATTTACAACAGTGCACATTAGGACATGTTCTACAGTACACGTTACGACACGTTCTACGACAGTACACTTTACGATATGATTTACAACAGTACACTTTACGACATGATTTACAACAGTACACTTTACGACATGATTTACAACAGTACACTTTACGACATGTTCTACAGTACATTTTACGACATGTTCTACGACAGTACACTTTACGACATGTTCTACAGTACACTTTACGACATGTTCTACAGTACATTTTACGACATGTTCTACGACAGTACACTTTACGACATGTTCTACAGTACACTTTACGACATGATTTACAACAGTACACTTTACGACATGATTTACGACAGTACACTTTACGACATGTTTTACAGTACATTTTACGACATGTTCTACGACAGTACACCTTACGACATGATTTACGACAGTACACTTTACGACATGATTTACGACAGTACACTTTACGACATGATTTACGACAGTAGACGTTACGACATGATTTACGACAGTACACTTTACGACATGATTTACGACAGTACACTTTACGACATGATTTACGACAGTACACTTTACGACATGATTTACGACAGTACACTTTACGACATAATTTACGACAGTACACTTTACGACATGTTCTACGACAGTACACTTTACGACATGATTGATAACAGTGCACATTAGGACATGTTCTATGAGAGTACACTTTACGACATGATTTACGACAATACACTTTACGACATGCTTTACGACAATACACTTTACGACATGCTTTACGACAGTACACGTTACGAGATGTTCTACAGTACACTTTACGACATGTTCTACGACAGTACACATTATAACATGATCTACGACAGTACTCGTTACGAAATGACCAGCGACAGTGCACTTTACGAAATGATATGCGACAGTGCACTTTACGACATATTCTATGACAACACTCTTTACGACAACATATTCTATGCCAGCACACTTTTAGAGCGCAGTGACTCAGTGGTAGAGCTACGGACTCTCAACTAAGAGGACCCGGGTTCGAATCTTGTACTGCGGTATTAAAACCTTGGGCAAATTTCTTTACTCTTCATTGCTCCAGTTTATTCAGCTGTAAACATGAGTACCTGGCTATAAACAGTGGTGGATATGTGTAAAAGCAGCATTCGCGCATTAATTGTAGCATATGGCTGGATGCTTCCCAGAGAAGTTGAGATGGTGTCTGATTGAACAGGTCTTTCAGGGAAGTAAAGTGTAAAGCGCTTTGAGCAATCCTGCGGAGTGGATACTGCGCAATATAAGAACTTACCTTTTTACACTTTACAACATGTTCCACGAGAGCACTCTTTACAACAACATGTTCCAAGACAGCACTCTATACAACATGTTCTATGACAACACTCTTTACAACAACATGTTCTATGACAACACTCTTTACGGTTGGTGCTGATTTCTACATTCATCTAAGCAGGCAATGTGACCAAGCAATTATTTAGTTCAAAGGTCAAATGGTTGCGGTCGTGTATTTTTATCAGCCTCGGGTCAAATAGGAGGTTTGAATTCGATATAGGTCTATTTTTACGACATGCGGAGTGTTGTTATACCTTTATTGATACAGCACGCCCGTTGAGTTTTGAAAACCCCGCATCAACACATAGCCCTACGGGATTTCAAAACGATTCCTTCTATATGCGTGTCCCCTCATTCAGCGTCTATCTTAAGAGCGCCTCTTGCAGTCGCATAGACACCGTGTGACATCCCGGTTTAACATAACTACTGAGTGCATCCTGGCGAATCTCCAGGGTCTACTTCTATCGGATTTACAGAGTGTCTCATCTCTGTGATAACGAAGTAGCCGTTACACCATTATTGCTTGTCGAACCAGCAACACTAGTCGGTGACCTAAATTCGCGCCAAAACGCGGAATCTCGTCTGCTTCAAATGCAATTATTTTTGCGCTTTCGAGCAAACCATGTTTACACGCGCCCTGTGTTTTACAAACCGCTCCGCTTGTCAGTCAAACGTCTGTCGGGTACTCATTGTTCATGGATTCGACACACAGCGGAACTACTTTGGCATTATCACTTGATATGAAAGTGAAGCGTTTTCGTTGGCTATATGAAATGCTCACTTGGAAACCAAAATAGCGTCACGATGACATTGTTATTGATTTGTGCAACGAAGCGTTTAGAGAAGGAAACACAATTGACAGATAGTGGTCCGTGATTAACAATTCGTCCACTGAAGCAAGACATTGTCCCGCTCGTGATAAAACGGTTCCACCCAAGGTTTCATTGGGGTCAGCTGACCCTGGAGGGAATGGGAGTAAACGTATGGATAAGGTCTCATATAGCGCAGTATCCAATCATAAGGGTTGCTCAAAGTGCTTTGTACTTTCAATACTCCCTGACAGACCTGTTCAATCGAACACCATCTCAGCTTCTCCGGGAAACAAAAGCCACAGTGCAACTGATGCGTGAAGACTACTCGTACACAAATAGCCACCACTGTCTATAGTCAGCTACTTATTCATGCAGCTGAGTCAACTGGTTGTAGAGTAAAGGAACTTGTCCAAGTTTTGACACGGCAGATGCACAGGACTCGGACTCTTCGGGTTCTTGTATTCGAGATTTCGAAGCTCTACCCACTGCGCCACGGCACCACAACACATCGCAGCTCTATCGACTGCGTCACGGCACCACAACACATCGCAGATCTACACACTGCGTCACGGCGATGTTTTGTGGTGCCCAACTGCGTCACTGCGCCACGGCACCACAAAGGTCTTCCCACTGCACCAAGGCACCACAAAGCGCTACCTACTGCGCCACGGCAGCACAAAGCATACCCACTGCGCCACGGCACCACAACACATCGCAGCTCTATCGACTGCGTCACGGCACCACAACACATCGCAGATCTTCACACTGCGTCACGGCGATGTTTTGTGGTGCCCAACTGCGTCACTGCGCCACGGCACCACAAAGCTCTTCCCACTGCGCCACGGCACCACAACACACCGCGGTGCGACTCTTACATGTCTTAACGGGTATGCATTTGTAAATGTATCCCCTCAAAATCATCCATGCTACAGGCCTACGGCGTTCACGTCGGCAGAACTACAGTTAGACACGACGCCTCGTCGGTAGATTAATATGGACCATCTGGTCGCTTAGCGTGTTAGTCTATCGCCGCGGCAATCGGCAATATATATATATATATATATATATATATATATATATATATATATATATATATATATATATATATATATATATATATATATATATATATATATATATATATATATATATATATATATATATGTATATGTATATATGTGTGTGCGTGTGCGTGTGCGTGTGCGTGTGCGTGTGCGTGTGCGCGTGCGCGTGCGCGTGCGCGTGCGTGTGTGTGATTAACGCCAGTGAACGTCGTAACTGCGTGCTATCCTCAACCTGCGGCCGATAGTAGACATTTCATGTTCAGCCGACAAACGTAAGAAGTAGTGTGAATATCGTGTAAAGGATCACACGTGGGAAGAACCTTTTTAGCAGCTCCCGACCACAATTCATATCGTGACTCCTGTTTCCGCAAGCAAGGCCTGTTTGCGCAATCCATCGTGCACCGAATAAGAACAACAAGATTGATCTCACAGCGATCGTTCGTTATAAGCAATAAACGTCGGATGGCGCGAATGAAGACAAATGGATCGCGACGTTATTAAAATCGATGGTGTCAAATAAATCGGAGTGTGTGAGTGGTGAAACTCTACGCATCATTCTCTCTGCTGTCTCTCCCGTAGGGACGTTCAATCTGTGACCATCGCGTACCGCTTACCGCCAATCTGCGTAATCGATTCGTGATTGGGTGATTTATTAACGCCACCAAGCGGAGGCCAACGCGTAGGCGAGCGGCGAATTCGATTTGCTAATCGTCAACGAAAGCGAGACAGAAATTTCTACTTGTGAATTCGAACCCACCAGTTCGGCTCGTCCATGCTCACTTGACTGGTGGACTAGACTAATGGCTATGTCAGGCCGCTGTCCAGTCGCGCACTCAACGCTATTCCATTAACGTGATTGAGTTGTCGTGTCCGACATTTGGGCTGAGGTGATGCATGTAACGCCACGCCTCGGTTACGAAGAGAATCGCGAATGTTTTATGTGCGGACCGACGCTTGCATTTCTGGTATAGCTAGGATGAGGAAGTTAGGTCAGGTATGCGCCGCCCAGCACATAAACAAAACCATTTGTTTATTCTACCATCCGACGAGCTATTTTCAACCAAACGTGTTCGGCAAACATTTTCAACCAAAGGTGTTCGGCAGACACCTATTACATGGCGATTTGACAGATGCTAGGTTTTGACAGTTTTTATAAAGTGGACGTAATAACCGAATACGAAAGAAGAACTATCTGAACCTTTGAAGCCGTAGATGGAGAATGACGTAGTATCCACGAAGGATTTATATGTGGTTGATTGTACACAATTAGTGCTCCATATGTGCGTTATCCATCAGTTGCTTGAACTGTATTATGAATAAACGTTTTTGTAACGATTTTTTAAACAAAACATTGCAACGTATTTGTGATCCATAGAGATGTTGTTGAAACAGACGCATTGAAAATGTGACCGTACTAATCCGGGTTACATGGTCACAACAACATTAGACATACATCATTTCCAGTTCCGTCTTCTTGCTCAGAGTAAGACGTTTTTATTCCATTCGAATACCCGTGGCGCCCTTGTTTTAGGTGGCAATTTAAATGTAAACTCAATCGATCTCGAGAGTAATATTCTGTCTTATCGATGTCGACCCGTCGTGAAACTGTATTTTAAGCGCGCAGTTTCAGATTAAATGATTGCGCTACTAAACAAACAAAATGTACATAGACAAGGACATTGTCAAACACATTTCACAAGCAGAAGATGAAAAGTTGGTTCGGAAACGCTTTCCAGCCACCGGAAAAGGATGACTCTCGGCGTGTCTCGATACAAGTGGAATGACTGCGCAGACCAAAGTCACGTAACTTTGTGGCACCTCACGAGGTATACGAACGCCTTGAAGACGTAAACAATTAAGGCAGACATTTATAATTACAACCGCCACTGCCGGCCCAGGCACGCAGAGACCCAGTATCGACGTCTGCCGCACGAGAGACCCGCTCAACATCTGTTTCGACACATTCCTCACTAATCGCTACGGGAGTCTGTTTATCTCCGCCGCCCCTCGCCCGGTCATCCCTAGCATCCACACACTTAACAAGGTTGGTTGAGATGCCATCTGAAACAAGCTTCAGGTGGAATGTCGACGAGGAAACAATTATCGATTTATCGATAGTCGCTGCACTGTCTGACGATTCTGTTTGTAAACATGTTGACGTGGATTACGGCATATTAGATGCTCCGTTCGTTTGTTGTACAGTAGAACCTCGCTGCAAGGTCACCTCGATAATACAGCAACCTCACAATTATGGCCACCCTGTCTCAGACCGGTCCACAATTATTCTTGTGACAGTAAAGTATATGAACTTAAATACGCTAGTACGATTACCTCGCTATTCGGGTCACTTTTTTTGTAGATCTTTTTGCTTGTGTTTTAGTGGGGCGGCATAGCTAACCTATTGTTCATTTTGTGATACAAGCACCAAGTGTATTTTTCTTCCTTCGTTCAACATGAAGATACGTTTCTAGGTACCCTTGAAAGAACATGTAAATATATATATATATATATATATATATATATATATATATATATAAATATATATATATATATTTATATATATATATATATATATATATATATATATATATATATATATATATACATATATATATATATATTACACACACAAACACGCACGCACGCACGCACGCAAACACACACACACAGACACACACACACACACACACACACACACACACACACACACACACACACACACACACGATAACAACACAATCAATCACTCACTGCATGGTAATAGTCGTATATTCAGATAGGTAAATCAAAACCAAACGCAGCACAGAACAGAAATGTATTCAGCTACGCAGGTATACGACACGGACTAGACAACATATCGCCTAAATCGTCGGCATAAAACATTCGGTTATCTCAACTGCTGTTTGTGTGACATCCGACACCATCTTTGTTTTACGTGTCACTGAAACAATCGACACGCAGGTTTACAATAAGTAAGCGTGCGGTTAATCTGCCATCTGCCATCTTTCTGGACACCAACCGATGTGTTTCAGAGCTGCATCACAACATGTGGACTCGGATGGGTCTTTGTTGTGTATTTCTAGTGCGGACGCACTGTATTTATGATTGTAGAACTAATTTGCTTCAACCACGGGTTATAGTAAACTTACATTTTTATTTATATAGATTCCTTATTAGCAAAGTGTTCTTACAAGTTACGGAGTCGTAGCTTTGTTCACTGAACATGTGCACGTTGAACAGTGACCTACATCTTGCGAAGCTGCTGAATCTGTTCGAGAGAACATAACATTATGGTCATTGTCGACGAAACGTTTCGTCAACACTGCAAGCTGATAAACGCGGTTCACGAAAGTCTCGGTTCACGAAAGTCTCGTTTCATCTGCCGAGGCGTCAGTGTGTGTGTGTGTGTGTGTGTGTGTGTGTGTGTGTGTGTGCGTGCGTGCGTGCGTGCGTGCGCGTGTGCGCGTGTGCGCGTGTGCGTGCGCGTGCATGCGTGCGTGTGCGTGTGCGTGTGCGTGTGCGTGTGCGTGTGCGTGTAGGTGTGTGTGTGTATGCGTGTATGTGTGTTCATGTGCGTGTGTTTTGCGTTGGGTTTCAAGCATTCCTTGAGACAGCTACATTTTTGTTTGAGCGGATCGAACCTTCCAAAACTCACCAAGAACACAGCCGATATCATTTGAATGCTTGTTTGTGACCTGTAACGTTTTTGTTCCGTCCACGATTTTAGATGTCAGATGTAGGGCAAAGTACACTCTTTACAAGCACCTGTACAACGAAGTCTTACAAAATTCGAATTTCTGTCCCGGTGATAGAGATAATTAGTTAACATTCGGCCGACATCTGAAACTCTGCGGAATCTTGAACTACGATTGAGCACACGTGAAACGATAAATGAAACAGGTCATCAACAGACATCTTGGAAGCACGGCTAAACGCAGCAGTAGAACAGCTGGGTGTGTGCAATAACATCAAGCTGACCAACGCGGCGCAGCAAGGACGCGTTCGTTATCATCTCGATTCTCCCGCCGAAGCAGCAGTGAGAATGAACGAGGGGAATGTGATCTACACGAAGGATCCCAGAAACGACCGCAATAACGACTGCAGAATTAACCGCAAGAACGACCTTAGGAACGACTACAAAAACGACCGTAAAACGTCGGCTAGGACGACCACAGAAACTACCGCAGAATTAACCGCAACAACGACCGTAGGAACAACTGCAGGACGACCGCAGGTGCAACCGCAGTCATGTTTGATTTCTTTGTGTCTTTGAATAACATTATTCAACCAAATTTGATCATGGTTTTGGGATTGCTTTTGAGAATTATATATATATATATAATTATATATATATATATATATATATATATATATATATATATATATATATATATATATATATATATATATATATATATATATATATATATATATATGTATCCTACCAGAAAGCAATGAGGCCGTAGCTCGTTTGGTGCAACAATACAAACACTTGACAACAGATATTAAGTGTGTAAAAGGGCAAATTTTATTACCATATCCTATCCTACATACATGATATGTAAAATTCCCAGCACTGCTAATCTTCCACTAGTATTTGGAAGCAACAAAGGTGAGGGGTCATATATATATATATATATATATATATATATATATATATATATATATATATATGTATATATATATATATATATATATATATATATATACATATATATATATATATATATATATACATATATATATATATATATATATATATATATATATATATATATATATATATATATATATATATATATATATATATATATATATATATATATATACATATATATATATACACACACCTTTCTGCATTGGGTCGAATCCTTCACAATACATTTCTTCTGAGTACCGGTGAATAGTAATATGGAGCCAAAAAGGGTCAGATTTTGAACCCAGGTTGACACTTTAAAATTCAACCTACAAACTTTCTGGAAACATTGGTTTGCACCGCTTTAACATCGCCTACTTTTTGCGCCTCCGAAAAAAACATTTAATTTGCACCATCCCGCCGTTGCTGATCGCCAGAACGTCTTCGGACTGTCACGAATTCTCGGTTATCAACCCTCTCGAGTTTCGCTAAACATCCTACCTTCGGGCTTTACTATGCCATCACCAGCGAAAATGGGGGGGGGGGGGGGGGGGTAGACATCTTTGGATTCGATGCGTAGGCGAGAATTGAACAAGCTCAAAAATGTGCCGTGAAATCGAATAGGTTTCGTAGCAATGCACGAGTGAAACCGGAAGTCGTAAAAACCAAGTACAACACTAAACATTCGAGTTCTTTCACAGCGTAACAAAACACTACACACAATTCACGATTAAACAACGTGTTTTATGTCCAATGTAACTCCATCGTATGTTTATATGTGCCTAAAAAGAACGTAAACGCAGGGATGTTAATTGTAGTCTACTATCTGCAGTGTACCATTGCGTGGTAACAGGTCGGCCTTATATATTTCTTTTATCTAAATCCTATCATATCTAAATACTGGTTACAATACAATTAAATACAATATAATACAATAACCTTTAATAGTCCCTCAAAGAGGACATTCTTGTTGTAGATATTCACGTAATACAACATAACACAACGACATATGTATTGAGAATGCTTATAATAGTAGTGCGCCCCATTGTATCCCCCCATCCTCCACGATCATTTTCCCCTCCCCGATTTCGCGTTTAGCAGCCTAACAGAAGTTGGAAAAAAGGTGTTTCGATAACGGTTCGTGCTCTTTCGGATATGTATCTAGTACTATCTACAACCAGATTGTATTACATAGTAAAATTCGTGCAATGGGTGAGAGGTGTCCTTTAAGATGTCTCTTGTCCTTTTTATCACACATATTTCGTAAAGTTCTTTCACTGTAGGGAGTGTCGTGCCAATGGTTTTGCTGGCTGACCATACTACGCGATCTAGCAGCTCTCTATTCTTATCTGATAAGCTTCCATCCCAACAAATTAGACAGTAGCACAGGATAGTTAAGGAGTACTTTTAAAGAGAAACCTTAATAAAGCAACTGCGACTAGTGGAACAGATTCGTAGCTGTTGATATTACTAGTGCTACCAGATTTGTTTTTCACCGATGGATTGTTAAAAAATATTTTTTTAATAGATAGATACTAGATAGATTTGTAGAGCACCATGGCTCAGGGGTAGCGCTTCGGACTCTCGACTACGAGAACCCGGGTTCGAATCTTGGCTGCGGTGTTAAAACCTTGGGCAAGTCTGTTCACTCTACATTGCTCCAGTTCACTCAGCTGTTTAAATGAGTACTTGACTATAGACAGTGGTGGATATGTGTACGAGCAGCCTTCGCGCATTAATTGCAGCATATGGCTGGATGCTTCCCAGAGAAGCCGAGATGGTGTCTGAGTGAACAGGTCTGTCAGGGAAGTAAAGTGTAAAGCGCATTGAACGGTCCTGAGAACTGGATATTGCGCTATATAAGAATTTGCCTTTACTTTTTTTAGATAGATATATGAAAATGTGTATTAGCCGGTCTACAAAATGGACATTTGACCAGATAGCGCATATTTGCCAAATGTTTTACCCCGAATCGAATAGATCAATGTCACTAATATGTTTATAACAGAACTGAGCAATATCATAAAGGACTGGTCACATAAAGGTAAGTACAGACTGGAGAATCGCTTAACCGATGTACTCAATGGTTAATTGCCCTCGGGGAGAACTGTCCTGGTTGGTTAGCTTGTTAGCGAAACAACGACGACCCTATGTCGACGTTGGTCGCCAGCGCTCTAGCTAGGCTGTCGAGGAAAGATAAGAACAGACGACGAGGAGGTTCGCCGTCAGGAGCCGTGGTCCCACAAGGACGTCCAAGCACCGACTCCGTGCCTCAATGCGAGCTTCATTTGTGTACCACGGAGCACATTTACGTACAATCGGACGTCGTAACCAGGGCTGAACTGATCGGAACTGTGATGACTGTGTATTCTGACACTGTATGTTTGTGTATTTTGACACTGTATGTTTGTGTATTCTGACACTGTATGTTTGTGTATTCTGACACTGTGTGTTTGTGTATTCTGACATTGTATGTTTGTGTATTCTGACATTGTATGTTTGTGTATTCTGACACTGTATGTTTGTGTATTCTGACACTGTGTGTTTGTGTATTCTGACATTGTATGTTTGTGTATTCTGACATTGTATATTTGTGTATTCTGGCACTGTATGTTTCTATGTTCTGATACGGTATGTTTGTGTATTCTAACACTGTATGTTTGTGTATTCTGACACTGTATGTTTGTGAATTATGGCAACACACACACACGCACGCACACAAGCACACACGCACGCACACAAGCACACAAGCACACACGCACGCACACACACGCACGCACACACACATCCCCCCCCCACACACAAAGACACACACACATACACGCACGCACGCACGCACGCACGCACGCACACGCACACGCACACGCACACGCACACACACACACACACACACACACACACACACACACACACACACACACACACACACACACATACTCACAGTATCATTACGCAGTCGATGTAAGTTGCTGCTTCAATGTCCTCCCGTCTTGGTTTTTCCAGGTGTCGATCGCTACAATATGATCTTAGATGCCACCCCATCCTAATACCTATAGCAGTCGTTTTCCCATTCCGTACGCGTGCACTGTATAGTTAGTTCTATGTTTAGTAAATGCGGCTCAATACGTTCTTGTGTAACATCCATCTAATTGTTTGACAAGTTTTTCTCGTCGTTGTCCAGGTTTCACATCCATAAGGCACAGGTTACATACAGCCATTATGTGAATAGACGGTCTGCTAGCTTGTCACCGGCATTGCATGTTTGTGTCACCATCATCATCATCATGCTGTCGGTCGCGAAGCGACAAAGACTGCTTCCATCACTTGACTGTTGCTCTCCATTTGTCTCTCTGCTGTGAGAGTGATGTCCATGACTCGATCTTTATGTCTCTCATCTTCAGGTTTCTCTTGATGGTATCTTTGAACCGGAGACGAGGGCGCCCTCTTTTTCTGTGACCAGAAGACAGTTGGGAGTAGAGAACCTGCTTCGGTAGCCTGTCTGGTGACATCCTCATGAGGTGTCCAGTCCACCGGAGATTCTTTCTGATCAGAAGATCTTCCATAGATGGCAGCCCTGTTCGTTCTAGTATTTCCTTGTGTGTCACTTTGTCCATCCAGGTTATCCTCATGATCGAACGCAGATGTCGCATCATGAAGGCATGCAGCTTTTTCACCTGTCGTCTGTACACTGTCCAGGCCTCAGCTCCATATAGGAGGGTGAACAGCACGATTGCACGGTATATCTTGCCTTTAACCCGCATGGACACATGGTGGTTGTTCCAGAGTCTCTGGCGTAGTCGGCCGAAAGATGCACTAGCCTTGGCCATCCTCCTCTGTATTTCATCGTCAATGCATCCATCACTTGATATAGTGCTTCCAAGGTAGGTGAATTCTAGAACAGAGTTCAGCTTGTTTCCATCAACCATGATGTCCTCCTCTCGGGTTCTTGTAGAGTTGGATTGGTACAGCACCTCGGTCTTCTTGATGTTAATCTTCAGGCCGAACTTCTTTGACGCATCGGAGAAAGCATCCACTATTTTCTGCATCTCTTCAGCAGAGTGTGCAACCAGTGCACTGTCATCTGCGAATAGCAGCTCTCTCCATCAGTATCCGAGTAGTCTTGGACTTTGCTCTGAAGTGGGCGACGTTGAAAAGGTCAGCGCTCTGTCTGGACTGTATGTAGATGCCATCCCCATGTCTCGGAAAGCCTCGTCGAGCATTGCTGATAGGAAGATGGAGAAGAGCGTGGGGGCCAGTACACAACCTTGCTTGACCCCATTTGTGACACTGAACGATTCCGAGACTTCTCCTCCAACACTAACATTCGTCATCATTCCAGTATGTAGTGCCTCGATCATTGTTGTGAACTTCTCTGGGCAGCCATACTTCCTCAGTAGCTGCCATAGCCCGGTCCTCCCAACTGTATCGATCGCCTTGCTGAAGTCGACAAATACCATGTACAGTGGTCGGTCCTGCTCAATGCACTTTTCTTGTAGTTGTCGGAGGCAAAATATCATATCCACGCCCCTGAAGCCACATTGTGTCTCCGGAACTACCTCTGGTGTTATGTGGGTAGATAGTCTGTTGAGGAGGATCCTCGCGAAGATCTTGCCTGCTATGGAAAGCAGAGAGATTCCTCTATAGTTACCACAGTCTGTTCGATCACCTTTCTTGTAGATGGTTACAATGCTGGCATCCTTCCATGCTTGTGGTACAGAACCCATCTCCCAGGCATTGGTGATTAGTTGGTGCAGTCTGCTGAACAGATTGTCTCCTCCGTGCTTCCATACTTCTGCAGGAATTCCATCTCCTCCAGGTGCTTTGCCATCTTTCAGGCCGGCGATTGCTCTAGCCATCTCATCCATAGTTGGAATCTCATCGAGGCTTGTCTTGATAATGCGCTGCGGGATGTTGTCCAGAGCTTCGTGATCTATGTCGCCAGGGACGTTGAGTAGCTTCTGGAAGTGTTCACTCCATCTTGCCACAAATCTTGCTGTCAGAGAAGGTCTCCATTCCATCTGTTGATTTCAGTTGAACAGGTCCCTTCTTTTTGGGTCCCCACACTTCCTTCAGCCCATTGTAGAAGCCCTTCATGTTGTTACTGTCAGCAGCTCTCTGCAGCTCCACTGCCTTCCTATCCCACCAGTCCGACTTCAGTGCACGGGTGTGTTTTTGTAGCAGTCTGCAGGCATCTTTGTATGCTGCAGTGGTGGATCTAGTGCTCCTGGTTTGCAACACTCTCTGGTGGGCTTGGTCTCTTTTGCTCATAAGAGTCTGTAGCTGCTGGTCGTTGGTGTCGAACCAGTCCTGGTGTTTTCTGTCTTGCTTGCCAAGATATGTCTTGGCTGTGTTGTACACGACCTGCTGCAGAGCAGCCCATTCCTCGTCTGGTGTTGAATTTTCATTTTCCTCCCATTGGGCGAGAGCACTGTCCATCTCCTGCTCAAAACTCTCCCTATGGCTGGTGGTACTTAGTTTTGCAATGTTCAGCTTGGTTGGCTTACTTGTCCCTTGCCTGTTGTTGTTTTTTTCGTATTCTGAAAGCCACTTTTGACCTCAGCATCTGGTGATCAGTCCAGCAGTTTGCTTCACGCATGACCCGGGTACTGTGGATGTCCATCTTATCCCGACACCTCGTGATGATGAAGTCGATCATATGCCAATGTCTGGAACGAGGATGCATCCAGGTGGTCTTGCGTTCATCCTTCTGCTTGAACATGGTGTTCGTCACTATCAGTTCGAACTCAGAGCACAGAGCCAGTAGAAGTTCGCCATTGGAGTTGCATTTCCAAATCCCATGTTTGCCCATGACCAAGGGCCACTTGTCATTTTCTCTTCCTATCCTCGCATTGAAGTCTCCTATCAACAGTAGCTTATCTGTACGAGGGATGCCACTAAGCACACTGGCCAGCTGGTTGTAGAAGGCCTCTTTGTTTTCATCTGGGTTTGTCATTGTTGGAGCGTACACGCTGATAATTGTAGCAAAGTTGTCCTTGCTCAGAGGTAGTCTCATCGTCATGATTCTGTCACTTACTGGCCGTGGCATTTCTGACAGCTTTGTGACGATATCCTTCTTGATAGCAAAGCCCACTCCTGCCTCCCTTCTTTCTCCTTCGGGTTTGCCACTCTAGAAGAAAGAGTATTCCAAGTCGTCGAGACTACCACACTCTGAGAACCTTGTTTCACATAGGGCGGCGATGTCGATGTTGTATTTGGCAAGTTCCATTGCTACTAATGCCGTACGTCTTTCTGGTCGGTTAGCTCCATCTTGGTCGAGGAGAGTCCTGACGTTCCATTGTCCAATTGTCAGTAGTTGTCTTCTTTGTCTTCTTCTTCCTAGCTGATTTTCCACTGTCGACGGAAGATCATCGCGGTCCTTGGTAACCCGGGCGACGGCCGATCCGGTATGAAGTTTCATGCAGTTGTACAATTCATGGAAGCTGCTAGCAAAAAGTGTTGAAGTGCCGCTGGCTTTTGCAAGTTACTAGCGACACTCTCTCGGGGAACAAATAGAGGTCTCACACCGGCAAGAACATGTCAAGACAGGCGCAAACTATTTGTTCCTGCAGTGGCTGGTCGAGAGATGTTGGGAGTTCCATACATCAACCGCCCTTGATGCTGCCACAGTGACATGGTTTTCTGGTTAGCGTTTGCTCCCTTAGCCTTCGGTTCTGACAAGAACCTGTACCACAAGGCAGTGGTTTACAACTCTGCATGGCAGGGGCGTCAAACTCCCTGAGTTGTTGCAGTACCTGGGGTACTGCAACACCTCAGGCAACACAGGTTACATACAGCCATTATGTGAATAGACGGTCTGCTAGCTTGTCACCGGCATTGCATGTTTGTGTCACCAGTAACTGTAAATAGTATAAATTCCTGCATGACATAAGCAACAACAATGCGTTAAGTAATTCACAGGGTGTATTCCTATTACTCTGTGAGATTCGTGATGAGAATCTGTTAAATCCGACATTACCTGTTCGAAATCTGAGGGATTATACATTAACTAATATATGGCTATACTGGCGAGTGACACACGTGAAAACTGATACAGTCAGTGAGGTCTGGGTATTCCTGTCAGCACGTAGCAGATGTAGCTATTCTTGTGCGATAGACAGGACAATTGGCACATAATGTACAGCAGAGTATTCGCTAGTACGGAGTAACCCAGACGAAATGCAAATTTTGCCACAAAAAACCTCCCAAACAAGTATCTGTAAGTGACTTACGCCGTGTTAGTGACGAAGGCACTGTATTGAATGCGGCGTGTAATCGCTATGGCTCTTGAGCGACGCGACAGAGCGGAGCGTACATTGGCTCTGTCGGGCCGAGGCCAAAGCACAGTTAACCTTTCTTATTACGTTGCACGAAAATTACGCATAATGTGCGTAATTGTCGTGCAACGTAATAAGTGTATTTTGACATGGCGATTTTTTGCCATTTCTTCCGCGTCACATGTGTGCGTGTGCGTGTGCGTGTGCGTGTGCGTGTGCGTGTGCGTGTGCGTGTGCGTGTGCGTGTGCGTGTGCGTGTGCGTGTGCGTGTGCGTGTGCGTGTGCGTGTGCGTGTGCGTGTGCGTGTGCGTGTGCGTGTGCGTGTGCGTGTGCGTGTGCGTGTGCGTGTGCGTGTGCGTGTGCGTGTGCGTGTGCGTGTGCGTGTGCGTGTGCGTGTGCGTGTGCGTGTGCGTGTGCGTGTGCGTGTGCGTGTGCGTGTGCGTGTGCGTGTGCGTGTGCGTGTGCGTGTGCGTGTGCGTGTGCGTGTGCGTGTGCGTGTGCGTGTGCGTGTGCGTGTGCGTGTGCGTGTGCGTGTGCGTGCGCGTGTGCGTGCGCGTGTGCGTGTGCGTGCGCGTGCGCGTGCGCGTGCGCGTGCGCGTGCGCGTGCGCGTGCGCGTGCGCGTGCGCGTGCGCGTGCGCGTGCGCGTGCGCGTGCGCGTGCTCGTGCGCGTGCGCGTGCGCGTGCGCGTGCGCGTGCCCGTGCCCGTGCCCGTGCCCGTGCCCGTGCCCGTGCCCGTGCCCGTGCCCGTGCCCGTGCCCGTGCCCGTGCCCGTGCCCGTGCCCGTGCCCGTGCCCGTGCCCGTGCCCGTGCCCGTGCCCGTGCCCGTGCCCGTGCCCGTGCCCGTGCCCGTGCCCGTGCCCGTGCCCGTGCCCGTGCCCGTGCCCGTGCCCGTGCCCGTGCCCGTGCCCGTGCCCGTGCCCGTGCCCGTGCCCGTGCCCGTGCCCGTGCCCGTGCCCGTGCCCGTGCCCGTGCCCGTGCCCGTGCCCGTGCCCGTGCCCGTGCCCGTGCCCGTGCCCGTGCCCGTGCCCGTGCCCGTGCCCGTGCCCGTGCCCGTGCCCGTGCCCGTGCCCGTGCCCGTGCCCGTGCCCGTGCCCGTGCCCGTGCCCGTGCCCGTGCCCGTGCCCGTGCCCGTGCCCGTGCCCGTGCCCGTGCCCGTGCCCGTGCCTGTTTACACGTCCATCTCAACTCCATACATATATATGTATATATATATATATATACATATATATATATATATATATATATATATATATATATATATATATATATATATATATATATATATATATATATGCGGCGACTACCATCGATTAAGTTAACTGTCACGTATACCATATATGCTACGGTTATCTTCAATTTAATCGTCACGTACGGTGCCACAATCTACAGTTAGATGTTGTCGTATCTCACTGTATGTAAATAAATCGTTCAGGGGCAACATAAATTGTAAAACACGTGTATATGTTCTACGTGGAACGTTAATTCAAGGGTCGTTCATAATTGTCAATATATTCTGAAGCGTACACAGTGTACGCTATTTCTTGACCCTTCCCCTCCGAAAAGAATACACTAAAATGTAGATTGTTGTGACTAATACGTCCAACAATTGCAAGTCGGCTACAACAGTTTTTAAGCATACGGAAGCGTCCGACCACTCCCCCTAGCGTACGGAAACCTCCGACCACCACCCCTAGCGTACGGAAACCTCCGACCACCCCCCTAGCGTACATAAACCTACGACCACCCGCCCCCTAGCGTACGAAAACCTCCGACCACTCCCCCTACCGTACGGAAACCTCCGACCACTCCCCCTAGCGAACGGAAACCTCCGACCACTCCCCCTAGCGTACGGAAACCTCCGACCACCCCCCTAGCGTACATAAACATACGACCACCCGCCCCCTAGCGTACGAAAACCTCCGACCACTCCCCCTACCGTACGGAAACCTCCGACCACTCCCCCTAGCGAACGGAAACCTCCGACCACTCCCCCTAGCGTACGAAAACCTCCGACCACTCCCCCTACCGTACGGAAACCTCCGACCACTCCCCCTAGCGTACGGAAACCTCCGGCCACTCCCCCTAGCGAACGGAAACCTTACGACCACTCCCCCTAGCGTACGGAAACCTCCGACCACTCCTCCAGCGTACGGAAACCTCCGACCACTCCCCCTAGCGTATGGAAACCTCCGGCCACTCCCCCTAGCGAACGGAAACCTTACGACCACTCCCCCTAGCGTACTGAAACCTCCGACCACTCCTCCTAGCGTATGGAAACCTCCGACCACTCCCCCTAGCGAACGGAAACCTTACGACCACTCCCCCTAGCGTACGAAAACTTCCGACCACTCCCCCTAGCGTACGAAAACCTCCGACCACTCCCCCTAGCGTACGAAAACCTCCGACCACTCCCCCTAGCGTATGGAAACCTCCGACCACTCCCCCTAGCGTATGGAAACCTCTGACCACTCCCCCTAGCGAACGGAAACCTTACGACCACTCCCCCTAGCGTACGAAAACCTCCGACCACTCCCCCTAGCGTACGGAAACCTCCGACCACTCCCCCTAGCGTACGGAAACCTCCGACCACTCCTCCTAGCGTATGGAAACCTCCGACCACTGCCCCTAGCGAACGGAAACCTTACGACCACTCCCCCTAGCGAACGGAAACCTCCGACCACTCCTCCTAGCGTACGGAAACCTCCGACCACTCCCCCTAGCGTACGGAAACCTCCGACCACTCCCCCTAGCGTATGGAAACCTCCGACCACTCCCCCTAGCGAACGGAAACCTTACGACCACTCCCCCTAGCGTACGGAAACCTCCGACCACTCCTCCTAGCGTATGGAAACCTCCGACCACTCCCCCTAGCGTATGGAAACCTCTGACCACTCCCCCTAGCGAACGGAAACCTTACGACCACTCCCCCTAGCGTACGAAAACCTCCGACCACTCCCCCTAGCGTACGGAAACCTCCGACCACTCCCCCTAGCGTACGGAAACCTCCGACCACTCCTCCTAGCGTATGGAAACCTCCGACCACTGCCCCTAGCGAACGGAAACCTTACGACCACTCCCCCTAGCGAACGGAAACCTCCGACCACTCCTCCTAGCGTACGGAAACCTCCGACCACTCCCCCTAGCGTACGGAAACCTCCGACCACTCCCCCTAGCGTATGGAAACCTCCGACCACTCCCCCTAGCGAACGGAAACCTTACGACCACTCCCCCTAGCGTACGGAAACCTCCGACCACTCCTCCTAGCGTATGGAAACCTCCGACCACTCCCCCTAGCGTACGAAAACCTCCGACCACTCCCCCTAGCGTATGGAAACCTCCGACCACTCCCCCTAGCGTACGAAAACCTCCGACCACTCCCCCTAGCGTACGAAAACCTCCGACCACTCCCCCTAGCGTACGAAAACCTCCGACCACTCCCCCTAGCGTATGGAAACCTCCGACCACTCCCCCTAGCGTATGGAAACCTCCGACCACTCCCCCTAGCGAACGGAAACCTTACGACCACTCCCCCTAGCGTACTAAAACCTCCGACCACTCCCCCTAGCGTACGGAAACCTCCGACCACTCCTCCTAGCGTATGGAAACCTCCGACCACTCCCCCTAGCGAACGGAAACCTTACGACCACTCCCCCTAGCGAACGGAAACCTCCGACCACTCCTCCTAGCGTACGAAAACCTTTCGATCACATCCCCTAACGAACGGAAACCTCCGACCACTCCCCCTAGCGAACGGAAACCTTACGACCACTCCCCCTAGCGTACGGAAACCTCCGACCACTCCCCCTAGCGAACGGAAACCTTACGACCACTCCCCCTAGCGAACGGAAACCTTACGGCCACTCCCCCTAGCGTACGGAAACCTCCGACCACTCCCCCTAGCGAACGGAAACCTCCGACCACTCCCCCTAGCGAACGGAAACCTTACGACCACTCCCCCTAGCGAACGGAAACCTCCGACCACTCCTCCTAGCGTATGGAAACCTCCGACCACTCCCCCTAGCGTACGGAAACCTCCGACCACTCCCCCTAGCGAACGGAAACCTTACGACCACTCCCCCTAGCGTACGAAAACCTCCGACCACTCCCCCTAGCGTATGGAAACCTCCGACCACTTCTCCTAGCGTACGGAAACCTCCGACCACTCCCCCTAGCGAACGGAAACCTCCGACCACTCCCCCTAGCGAACGGAAACCTTACGACCACTCCCCCTAGCGAACGGAAACCTCCGACCACTCCCCCTAGCGAACGGAAACCTTACGACCACTCCCCCTAGCGTACGGAAACCTTACGACCACTCCTCCTAGCGTATGGAAACCTCCGACCACTCCCCCTAGCGAACGGAAACCTTACGACCACTCCCCCTAGCGTACGAAAACCTCCGACCACTCCCCCTAGCGTACGGAAACCTCCGACCACTCCCCCTAGCGAACGGAAACCTCCGACCACTCCCCCTAGCGAACGGAAACCTTACGACCACTCCCCCTAGCGTATGGAAACCTCCGACCACTCCCCCTAACGAACGGAAACCTCCGACCACTCCCCCTAGCGAACGGAAACCTTACGACCACTCCCCCTAGCGTATGGAAACCTCCGACCACTCCCCCTAGCGAACGGAAACCTTACGACCACTCTCCCTAGCGTACGAAAACCTCCGACCAGTTTGTTCGCATCGGAAAATGTTTACAATTTTGAACGTTCCCTCGGCAAACCTAATTATGTCATTCACATTGCATAAATAAGCAACCACAAATTAGCAGCTCGGGTAATGCAATGCGCCAAAATCAAGGCCGAATTCGAGGAAAACACCCGGTATGTAATGAAGCAATTATGCTCGCAATGAATACGTCAATGCGGGATTAGTTGATGTAATTGCTGCGTGACGGAGACGAGCCGCGGTCGGCGTGTGGATTAGGCTGGGCGTGGCGGGGCTAGGCGTCCGTACGTCAACTTTGACGTCCAATAGGCTCCTGTCACGCGCAGCCATTTCTCCGTCCTTTCGGCGCAGGACGATCGGCGGATAATATCGCGAGATAACGACGAGATTACCAAATGCCTGTGTCGTTGGGAAAGTGTGTTTTACAAGACTGCAACAGTTCTGTCTCAAAGTTTTCGATGGTGACAATCCGTCTGGTTGATGGTACAGGAAGTGACGTAACCATGACATCGTTATGCGTGCAATTACACGTCGACACACGATGTCGCTAATTAGCGCGGCGACTCTAGAGAGAACGCCCGCCAGGTAATTGAAGCCCCGTGTCAATGTCTGGCAGCGGTTGCTTGCAGGAAGCCATACACTAGCTTCTGGGAAGGCTGCATTAGAGCGGTACCTGTGCAGGTGCGTCTGGTTTATTGTTGGTCGCAGTTGGGGGAAAAGCCCGACCTGTTGATCGCTGCGACTTGTGAGTGCGCGCGTGTTTGTGCGCTGTCGCTCCTCGTTTCCGGTCAACGGTGTCTCACGCTGACGCCGGATATCCGGTCTTGCCTTTACAAAGGACCCGGCCCCGCCGTGATGGTCTCGCACGCCGCCCTGCCGTCTCTCCGGCGCACGGCAGACTCGAATCCGGATAATGCGTTGTCGTGGCAACCGCGCGACACTTTGTGAACGATCACCGCTAGCGAGGACGTCATTCTGTTCGCAGTTTGAAGCGACGACGTCTGTTATTCCGTCGTAATCGGAGCGGCCCCGTCAAACAGCAGGCCGGAGTCTAAAGGTTACCTCGGCGTTCTACGCAGGCCGTGTCTAGCCCGTGGCGCTATAGTTGAAATAACCAAGGCGTGTTTTCGGAAAGTTTTCTTTCAGACACGGCGCGGGAAATCCGGCGCGCGTCGATCCCGGGGACCCCTTCCTGCGCGTCGCTTCCGGTTCGTGCATAGCCGCCAACGAGCGCTTTGAAATCTGACCATACGTCTCTGGCGGCCCCGTCAGATTCACTTTGTGTCAGTTAGCGGGGCGTACATCATGACAGCTCGGCTGCGCCTGTTGGTGTAGGAGACACCGTAAGTCTTTGCCAGACGAACGGTGGGTATCAGAGACCACACACGTGTCTGCACGGCAAAAATTCGGTTAGTCGCGGCAGGTGAGAAACAGATCGCAAAGTTAAAGAGGTGAGAACACCCGTGAAAGATTAAGTCGCATGTATTATAACAACTGTGCGGTTTCGGCTGTATTTGAATCGATGCGACAATCGCGAGTGCCGTGGATAATAGTTTTACCGAGAATTGTGGTGATTTGATTGAAACCCGTTGTACCTGGAATTGCCGCGCACTGAGAGCGCCGTTGCACCGGGATCTGCAATGAACGTAGAGCTGTGAACCGCCGTGAACTGAGCGCCGTTTTTGCTAGGAACTGCCGCAAACTGAGAGCTGGGAAGCGGCGCTAAGTGACAGCCTTTGTGGCGGGAGCCGCCGCTAACTGAGAGCCATTGTGGCGTGGACTGGCGTAGCGACGGACGGCCGTGCCACTGTCAGGCGCTAATCGATTTTTGCACCTGGCCGAAACGTGCGGCGGTGGCGTAACTACAGGCGTATTTACAGCGCTCCTCTTTACTTAAGCCACACCCGACGAGCCACCTGTGAGAAACGGTTTCATCGGCGCTTCGTCACCCTCGAATGAGACGCACACAGCAAGACGCGACGGACGGTTCGGGACGCACGCCTTGCGATTACAGCGGCATTTGACGGGCCGTGGCAAGTGATGTCCGATTGACGGGCTCCGTTGGCAGTGGCGCGTCGTAATCGACCCGGCTCGCTACGGGATATTCGGCGGAGGGATTAACACCTCAGTCACGCCGACGTGCGTCTGTGTTTATATCGGTCGTGAATGCGTTCTTTACTGGCGTTTACGTACAACCGTAGGCGCGGCTTCTGTTTCACGCCGACGTCTAGACGTAGCCTCGTCCGTCGCTGCGGCGTTACTTCTATCGCTGTCGTCCGGAACGTCGCCACGCCGCCGAGCCACGTAGACCTTCCGCGAGTCTGACCACGCCGACGTCATCGCTCTGTTTGCCCAGGTGAGTCCGGACGTGTCCGACATCTCGCCAGACAACTCGCCAGACATCCGCCCATGGCTCGGTGACCGGACACGTGACACCGATCCGAAGTCATGGATGTGGACGCGCTCAACGAGACGTCGGCGGCGACGCTGGTGAGCGCCGACGAGATGTCCTTCTACTTCTGGTTCTACAAGGTGACGATACCGACGCTGTACGGCCTGATCGCGGTCGTCGGTAGCGTCGGCAACGGCATGGTGATATTCGTCATCAGCTCGGAGCGGAAGATGCGCACGACGGTGAACCTGCTCCTGCTAAACCTCGCCTTCAGCGACGTGCTCTTCCTCGTCGTGTGCGTGCCGTTCGTCGCCTACCACTTCGCCGCCGACAACTGGGCGTTCGGCGACGTGCCGTGCAAGCTGTCGCAGTTCCTGCTCTACGTGACGGTCTACGTGACGATGTACACGCTCGTGCTCGTCGCCGTCGTCCGCTACCTCACGATCGTCTTTCCGCGCAGCTCCGCCAGGTGGCGCACGCGCCGCAAGGTGTCGTGCGCGATCGGCGCCATCTGGGCCGTGATGCTGATGGGCAACCTGCCGACGCTGCTCATCTACCGCGTCAAGCTGTACCCGGCGACGGGCGGCGGGTACGAGTACCCGTACTACTACTGCGGCGTCGAGGACAAGGCGACCGGGCGCCGTCTCTTCCTGCCGTTCTTCGTCCTCACGTACGTGCTGCCGCTGTCCGTCATCACGACGCTCTACCTCCTCGTGCTGCGCTTCTTACGTCACAACGACGCCAACTCATCGGCGCGCGTCAAGGCACGCCGCGGCAACCAGGCGACGCCGACGCCGACGTCGACGCCGCTGGACGAGCGCACGCAGCACGCGACGCGCATCCTCGTCGTCGTCGTCGTCGTCTTCGCCGTCTGCTGGCTGCCGCTGCACGCGCACCTCCTCTTCTCCTACTTCACCGCGCAGCCGCAGTCGCGCGCCTACGAGGTGTCGCGCGGACTCTTTCACTGCCTCGCCTACGCCAACAGCTGCATGAACCCGATCATCTACAACTACGTCAGTCGCGACTTCCGGCGCAGCTTCCGGTCGATCTTCGCCGCCAGGTGTCGGTGGTGCGCGCGCAAGCCGACGACGACGCCGTCGGAGCGCGAGGCGCTGCAGACGATGGACGCGCACGTGACGGAACCCGTGTTCGCCGTCGTGTGACGTAGTGTATCAATACGCGGCGCAAAGTAGTCCCCAAGTGACCTAATTCAACGACGAATGAATGAAACATCGACGAAGAAACTTTGTTGTGAGAGGACTAAGTATTATGTGCTTTGCACAGTATGGTGCTTACATGTAAATACTATGCATACATCTATAAGAGCGTACCGATATATTCTTGTATATGTGTGCACCGGTGTGTCGAAGTGCGTGTGAATGTATAAGGAGCAACTCGGTGCTATTACGTCGTTTTCTGACAGTCTGTGCGATGTGACATTGTTACAGCTGTCATATGTCACTGAACGTGTCGTAGTTATGAATGTTTATAAAGCGTAGCGATGGTGTCAGAGATCTGATACATCGCACTCAACACTCGTCACACCGAACACACGTCGCACCAAACACATGTCGCACTGAACAATCGTCGCATATAAGACATGTCGCATTAAACACAAGATGCACTGAACGAACTGAATACACCCGGCGGAATAGAACAAACGTCGCAATGAACATACATTGCATTGAACATATATCACACTGAACTCATGCCACCACACTGAACACACTAACACACTGTACATACTGAACAAACTAAACACACTGAACACAATGAACACAATGAACACAATGAACACACGCAACACACTGAACACACCGGACACACCGGACACACCGGACACACCGGACACACCGGACACACCGGACACACCGGACACACCGGACACACCGGACACACCGGACACACGTCACATTGAACACACATCATACCGAATACATTTCGCACCAAACAAATGTACTGCACACACGTCGCACCAAACTCCCTTCACACTAAACACACTTTGCACCGAACACACTTCGCACTGAACACAAGTCGCATCGAACACACTTCGCACTGAACACACTTCGCATTGAACACACGTCGCTCCGAACACACTTCCCACCGAACACACTTCGCACTGAACACACTTCGCACAGAACACACTTCGCTCCAAACACACTTCGCACTGAACACACTTCGCACTGAACACACTTCGCACCGAACACACTTCGCATCGGACGCACGTCGCTCCGAACACACTTCACACTGAACACACTTTGCACTGAACACACTTCGCACTGAACACACTTCGCACAGAAAAAAAATTCGCTCCGAACACACTTCGCACTGAACACCCTTCGCACCGAACACACTTCGCATTGAACACACTTCTCACTGAACACACGTCGCACCGAACACACTTCGCACTGAACACACTTCGTATCGAACACACATCGCACCGAACACACTTCGCACCGAACACACTTCACACCGAACACACTTCGCACTGAACACACGTCGCACTGAACACACTTTGCACCGAACACAGTTTGCACTGAACACACTTCGCACTGAACACACTTCGTACCGAACACACTTTGCACTGAACACACTTCGCACCGAACACACTTCGCACTGAACACTTTTCGCACCGAACACACTTCGCACTGAACACACGGTCGCATTTAACACCCATCACACTCGACACACGTTGTTTATTCGGGACCGTTCAAACGACTCCGTGTATCGAATTGATCCCATCGCACGGGAGGCTGACGTCGAAGTGAATAACAACAACGCCGCGAGACGTTGATTTGGCAGACATCTCTGACGTCCGCACGGGATGTGGCGTCGACGACCACGTTTCATCGGCGGACGGCGGCAATAAAACTACCCGGCGATACACCGTGTCACGCGGACACCGACAACGCTGTCTGGCAGGCGAGATGGTTCGACGAAACTCGCAGCAATTGTCACGAGCGACGCGCTGGAGCGAGATGCGCAATGTCCGGCGGAGCCGAATGCTAATTCCGTGTGCCTTCGATTGACCTGTGATCGGTGTTCCGAACGATCGACTGGAGGCAATTACCGAATAGCGCGATACTTCATTTATCGATGAGCCGTGTTTCATTGGCTTAGCCGAAGTGCAATGGTCACTTTGATGACGGGCAATGCTGTTTTGACTAAAGTGCAATGTTCCCTTAGCCACTGTTTCCGTTACCATCGTGTTGTGTGTCGTTGGCCCAATATGCTATGTTTCCGTTACCATCGTGTTGTGTTTCGTTGGCCCAATATGCTATGTTTCCGTTACCATCGTGTTGTGTGTCGTTGGCCCAATATGCTATGTTTCCGTTACCATCGTGTTGTGTGTCGTTGGCCCAATATGCTATGTTTCCGTTACCATCGTGTTGTGTGTCGTTGGCCCAATATGCTATGTTTTCTTTATCAACGTGCTGTGTTCTTTTGACTACGTTCAGTGTTCCTTTGGGCAAAGTGCAATGTTCCCTTGAGGCCTTGACCTAGTGCAATGTTCGGTTGACCAACGTGTAATGGTCCCTTGACCAACGTTCAATGTTTCCGTTATTATGGCATTATGTTCCGTTGGTCCAATGTGCAATGCGCCTTTAACCAACGTGCAATGTTTCCGTTATCATCGCGTTATATTCTTTGAATTAACGTGGAATATTCGTGTTTCCTAAGAACCATGCCATGTTGATCTACGCGCAATAATCCCTTAACCAGCATCCATTGATTCAAAAACCAATGTGCTATATCGCCTTGACCAATGTTCGAGGTTCCTTGAACATGGTACAATGTCCTAGACACCGACTTGCAGTGTGCGCTTAGCCAACGTGCACTGGTACCTTCACAGTTGACACATGCTACTTTGTGTGATGTGCAACACCTCTTTGTCATCGAGACTGTTGATGTTCTTTCTACCAAAGTGCAATGCTCGTTTTACCAAAGTGCAATGTGTGTGAATTGTTCACTTGGTCCACGTATGGTATTCAATTGGCGAACGCTGAAGAGGAAATACGAATCTATAATAGTGCACGAACGATGTTCGAAGCTTCGTCGCGATCACCAAGCCTTGTCCAGCTGTAGTAAATGAATGTAATTGCGGTGTTTGATAAATCGATATGTAATTATATGTTCGTGGATATCGACAATGTCTGTGGTTTTGTTCGATGCTTCTAGGCGCACGAGAGTTAGCGCGACGCGGGTGTGTGTGTCCAATGGTTTTACGGGTTAACCTAATGCTATGTCAATACAACGGATATACTACAGCCGATGTGTTTTTGATGTTGAAAACGCCAACGGATTTGCGCCTCTGTCGTCGAAATGCATTCACCGACGTTGACGTTTTCGTTGTTGCTATGTTCGGTGAATTTCGATGTCGCTATAATGAACACGTTCAGGGACCATTGCTGTATTTAACAGTTATAAAAATGTCGTTTGTTCAACCAGTGTCGATGGTTTTATCTGTGTTATATTTAGACGACAGTCGTCAGCGGCAGGAGATGGCGGCAAATAAACGGCCGTTGCTTCGCCTTTTATGCGCGTGTTATCGCGTACCGACCATCACTTTGTCGCTGATTTATCGCAACCAATAACAGCCACCAATCCCGCCGACCGTAGCAGCTCTCTCGACGACAGGTGTTTGGACCGACACCGATACGCCGCCTACGTCATATCGCCGCACGCGGACGCCATTTTGGCGCCGAGTTCTGACAATGATGTCACGAGCAGTAATTATCGCGAGTTCGGCTGCGATGCGCGTGAGAATGAGACAGCGATTAGCGGCAGCGACGGAGACGACGAGGCGTCCACGAATGCATCAATAATGCAGCAGCCGCTCATTCGATTAAGAGCGGTTCCTTCGATTGCGTCATCACTGGAGGTGTTTCGCGCAAAACGGTTTGTTATCGTCGTTTAAAAAAGAAATTTCGTAATGGTCTTGTTATCGTCGTATTCACGTTTACCGCGGCGTTGTAAACAAGGTTATTGCGTCGATGCGCAAATTAAATTTTTGGCGCAAACAATGTAGTTATACAGGTCACGTCTGGTTTAAAACAGAATGTGTCCATTCGTGATATCGTTGGAATAATACATCGTTAGTGTTGATGCACTGGGGATAAAACAAATACATAATAAGACATACTAATGAATGTAGGATATATATTTAGCGATATAATAAATTGTTGCAATGACTATGAACTTTACAAAGCTGTTATTCGCTCAAATTGTTTGCACAAAATATTAAGAGAATCACGTAACTGAATTAGACGATTATTGTATTATCTGAAGCAACTGATAACGAAGTCACTCGCGAAAAAAGAACATTACGTTACGTGATCTAAGACGAAGAACACTTGTAATTGTTTTTGACACGTATTAGAACGGTTATTAACACACACAGAACGGTCCGGCGCCCAAACACGAACTCCGTGACGTCGATAGGCACGTCGCAACGGGCAAGTTTATGATTTCGATATAATCTACCGTTGCCCCCAATAGGGTCGTCAACGTCCCGATAGGTTATTCCGTGGCCTCAATCGGATTGCACGTGGCCTCGATTTGAGACTATATGACTTCGATAACATCAACCGTGGCCTTGACAAGGTCGTCGGTAGCTGGATAGAATCAATGGTTCGAAACACGATCACGTTTCTAGCACCACCCACAATTATCTTAATCGGTCTGGTATAAACGACGGCCTCTGACAAGGACCGCCACCCACACACACTGTCGATGTCGTGCGGGTCTAGCTGCGTGTCACCGGTGCGTGCGTATTCGTGTATTTTCCAGTTGGACACGTCGTCGCGTGAGTGTTTGTTCATGCTTCGACGTGTTGGCCCGTGTGTGTTCGTGCGTGCGTGATTTGCCCAGGCGAGCAATAGCGACAACGACACGACCGTAATGCAAATACCAATTGGGCTATACAAACACCACCGGGCGCATTTATGTACACGTTTATTAACCATATGTTTCCGTCTAGTAAGCTAACCTGTTTTGTACAACAAGACATTGATATCCATAGATTTAAAAATAGGAGTCGCATTGACCATTTTATATTTCAAATATTAATACATGTTCTGTAAATTAAAAAGAGTTCATTTCTCAGGCAGCTGAAATTAATCAACCAGTGGCAGAATAAAATGTAAACTTTTGTTATTGTCTCTTTATCAAGAAACGTTTAAGATAAATCAAGTATTTTGAGCAGTTTTGAATTATTTTATTTTTTAAATGTATAATTATATATATATATATATATATATATATATATATATATATATATATATATATTTATATATATATATATATATATATATATATATATATATATATATATTTCATATATATATATATATATATATATATATATATATATATATATATATATATATATATATATATATATATATATATATATATATGAAATATATATATATATAATATATACACTAAGAATTCCAAAGAATAAAAAAATTGCTAGAGCGTTGAATAGTTAAACAGAAATGTTGTAAATGCTTGTAATACGCAAATACTTAGATTATCTTTTTTTCAGTTCCGATTTACTGTATAAAACTATGTTTCTACTCCTACAGGTAATCCATTGCGAGAATCACGTGAGCTGCACTGGATTCCTGCATGCTACCTGCAGTACATTTCCTGGTTCCCTTGCAGCTTAAATAAGCTTATTTTTTATTGTTATAATTAATAAAAGCATTGCGATCAAACTACGAGATCTGGTTTTTAGTGCCCGATTTCACGCCGCCGAGGACAGGAATTACACACTGAACTCGAAGTTAATTACGCTTTTGCGTTCTTTATTAGCAAGTATTCCGAGTCATAAATTGCAAAAGCAATTTGCTATGTCGATTTCTCTTTAAATAAATACCTACACATGTCAAATGCAAGTAGGCTCACGGGGTAATTTCATATGTTTGTTTTGGTGTGCATTAAAACAAAACACGTCTGCCTGTCTATGGCGATGCAATTATAACGAGGACAGCGTCGGTAGACCACAGCGTCAATGTCTATGAACATAATTATATGTTTACACCGTTCAAAGCGCACAACTGTTCTCATCCTCGTAATTTCGCGAAAATATAAATTGTTGTATGTGTTTATGTTCAAATATCAACGCTATACATGCAATAATAGGAATCTTTTATATGAAAACATATCTTGCTGTCCGTCGTGCCACCACCTTGTGCCTTGAATCGTACATCCTTTTCTTCTTCATAAGCGTCCACTGATTCTGGTTTTACGGTTTCTTTCTGAGAAGAAATAATAATTCAGCAATGTTCTTTTCTCCAGAACCCTAGAAGGTGTTGCTTGAGTAATTGTGGAAGGGGCTTGTTCAAGTCATTGTAGGAAATGTTTGTCCATGTCACCGAGGAAGGTCATTGTTCAAGTCAATGTGTAAGATGCCTGACCAAGTCATTGTGTAAGGTGTCAGTCCAAGTCATTGTTTAATATGCCTGTCCAAGTCATTGTTTAAGATGCGCAGTCATTGTGTGAGATGCTGTCCAAGTCATTGTTTAAGATGTCTGTCCAAGTCATTGTGTAAGATGCCTGTCCAAGTCAATGTTTAAGATGTCTGTCCAAGTCATTGTGCATGATGCCTGTCCAAATTATTGTGTATGATGCCTATCCAAGTCATTGTTTAAGATGCCTGTTCAAGTCATTGTGTAGATGCCTGTCCAAGTCATTGTGTAGATGCCTGTCCACGTCAATGTTTAAGATGCCTGTCCAAGTCAATGTTTAAGATGTCTGTCCAAGTCATTGTGTAAGATGTCTGTCCAAGTCATTGTGTAAGATGCCTGTCCAAGTCAATGTTTAAGATGCCTGTCCAAGTCATTGTGCATGATGCCTGTCCAAATTATTGTGTATGATGCCTATCCATGTCATTGTTTAAGATGCCTGTTCAAGTCATTGTGTAGATGCCTGTCCAAGTCATTGTGTAGATGCCTGTCCAAGTCATTGTGTAAGATGCCTGTCCAAGTCATTGTGTAAGATGCCTGTCCAAGTCATTGTGTAGATGCCTGTCCAAGTCATTGTGTAAGATGCCTGTCCAAGTCATTGTGTAAGATGCCTGTCCAAGTCATTGTGTGAGATGCCTGTCCAAGTCATTGTGTGAGATGCCTGTCCAAGTCATTGTGTGAGATGCCTGTCCAAGTCATTGTGTGAGATGCCTGTCCAAGTCATTGTGTGAGATGCCTGTCCAAGTCATTGTGTGAGATGTCAGTCCAAGTCATTGTGTAAGATGTCAGTCCAAGTCATTGTGTGAGATGTCAGTCCAAGTCATTGTTTAAGATGTCAGTCCAACTCATTGTGTAAGATGCCTATCCAAGTCATTGTTTAAGATGCCTGTCCAAGTCAATGTTTAAGATGCCTGTCCAAGTCATTGTTTCCAGGTCGTTCTAAAGAATGCTTTTCAAAGGCTGTGTTGAATGTGGTTTTCACAATCATCTTTGTGGCAGTTGCTAACCAGAAGTCATTGTGAAAGTTGTTTGGCAAAAGTCACAGTGGTCAGTGTTTGTCCATCTTGTTTGTGTCCCACCGACCCCGAGTGCACTGCCCACGGGAGATCCCTACATTACTGACGCGTGCAATGGTCTACCTAATGAGCCAACATAATGCGATTTACATGCCTTTCTCGACTTGTTCGTAAACACAACTTCCAAGAAGAGTGCAAACACATCCCCGAGAGGAGATAGCGCTTCAAAACAACCGGCGCAATAAAATGAACGGCACATAAAATGGGTATATTATTGATCTGGCCCGAAATGGCGGCATTATACAGTGAACGCTTTGTAGATGACCAAAACCGTAATTGTATTTGCAACATTTAGTTTCAGACCGGCCCTATACAATAGCTGGTTGTTATACAACTGACAAATATTAATTACTTGTGGTGTTTCATTAGCGATAGCTTCGGGTGATTGGAAAGGTTGCGCCAACAAAAGCTAAGCTGTCAGCATGACATTCAGAAGCCAGTGGCGCGAATAGAGCATATTTGACATCAGAAATATGTTTTAAATAATATATTACGCCATTATATTGCAAATGAATTACGGTTGCTTCCTGCCTGGACACTTTGCCCGCTTTTTTGATATGCCACTGTCAAGTGCAATTAATATGCCAACATAACGTAGCTGTTTGACTTGTGAAACAGTGGAACAATATAAATTATATGTTTAATTTAAATACCTACATTATACGTGCAAAATCATGATTCAGATATATAAAGGCAAATCATGCTGTCTGTCTTGTCATCACCAAAATGTCGTGAACTGTAAATGCATCCGTTTTCTTCTTTTCCCACGGCACGTCATAGATTTTGAGAAATTTGTTGTGGAAATGTATCGTTTCATAATCGTGGAAAGTGCTTGTTTGTGTCACGGTGAATTGAGTTTGCACGAAACGTTGTGGATGGTACTTGCTTTGATCTATGTTAAATTGCAACTAGGGCAAAACACAATGGCACTAAATCGAGCAATATCTGACAGTCGCTTGTATCGATACGTCCGGCTGACACATCGATGCAGTGCGATTCGATCCCGCAGGAATCATGGCGTGACATCAAGTTAATCAATATGCGCATATTCAGTCTTTCTGACACATCCGAGCGCAGTCGGTCACTTGATGCGCAGATACGCATGAGCGGAAACCGCTGGTCGCCGGCAAGACGGAGAAGAGAAGACCGCTATGTAAACGATCGTGAAGAACGATGAAAATGTACAATATGTAATATACGCGCACGCACGTGCATTCGCGCGCGCACAAACACACTCACACACTCACACATACACACACATACACATACGCACGCACGCACGCACGCACGCACGCACGCACACACACACACACACACACACACACACACACACACACACACACACACACAAACATCCGCAGATGCATAATGGATTGTTCACCTACATATAAGTGCTTTGGTGTTCCAAGTGCAAGTGGATATTCACTCATGGCAACGTCTGAAACGTGTAAAATCCGAGAAGGCAGCGTTCTTGCTTTATGTGCATATTTTTTAATACATAATCTACATACGATTCCTTATGTAAGACGTAGACATTTGTTTGTATTTAATCGCTTCTCTATCACAGTTGGATAAAACAAACTGGATTTAAATCATTAAATACATTCGGTTTATTCATTGGCTTAGACTTCCTGAGTTGCAATTAAGAGATCAATATTCACCATCAACGTTATCTGATGGAAATGTTGCAGTTACTCATCTGCTGTCAAACTGTGGTGTCGGCGATTGACAGAAATGGGGTATGTCAACCATTCCTGAAAATTTACATCTAGTAAGGTAAGTGCGAAGTGGGTGACAGACGGAAATGAAACGTAAACGTATTTTCTACAGTTTGAAAACAATCAAGTACGCCAAACCGGGATGTTTTATGTATCTTCTTATATTCATTTTATAGACTAGATTGTGAACATTGCGGAACAAGGTCAAAACATTCCCAGTGAAGTAAGACCATATATTTCTTATTGTTTTATTCATAAACATCACGAGTTCTCTGTCTAAACGGTATATTTATTGGATTTCACTACAAACGTTAACAGACAAAAACATTTAAAGAGTTTGTGAAAAACACGTGCTCAGATATTGCAATCATAACTTTTCTATCTAATCACTGATTCGATATGCAGTCGTATGCATGTAGTCCTGTTTTTACAGTACTCCAGTGACATTTCTAAACTCCTTCATGTTTGATTGCTTCAATCAGTTATGACAATTATCTGTGCCGTTTGGCAGCAATTGTGTTCGCCGTCTGCTGCCACGTGTTCGGTACAGAAACCCGACAACGACAGCGCAACTGTGTTGTTGTTTGTTCTCATAGCAACCGCGTCTGTCTTCCTTCCGGTAGTTGCAAGCGACACTTTGCGCAGTCGACGAATGAATAGATCCTCACACAACTGCCTGATTGAGACTGCCAGTGTTTGCGTTGTTCCTTCGGTGGGCAGTGTGTCGTACCTTCGATTCCACAGGAAACATGTGGCAGGCGCCATATGTTGCGAAGTACCACAGCCCAATGCTACGGTTGATTGACCTACTTACACCTGTCAGCAGTGTATGGCGTGTTGTCTACGCCTCGATACAAAACACAACACCCTCCTCCCTCCGGTCCCAAACTTTATTGTTTATCAATCAGAACCAACTAATCCGGTCAGTGAAGTTTGAACAGTGACGTTTGAGCAACATTACAACTTATGTTTTATATTAATGGATAATGAAGCCGTTGGTAATATCATTTCATATTTATTCTGATTTATACATTTTTATTTAAACTTGTTCACATTGCATGCGTTAAATACAAAAACTATCCAATTAATTTATTTTCCTCTGCGATAGTGGGTACTTTTCCCTATCGTATTATAATTCCTATTAGTATATTAGTGTTGTCAAAACAACATTTATCTTGAAATCTGCCATAACAAAGGCTTCTCAGTTTTGGAATAAGCTTCATTACTCTACGTTGAAATGATTATTTCCTCATCTGTGTACTTCCTGCGATTGGATTCAACGCTTGTATGGAATTGCATCACTACCTATGCTACGTAAGTAATTAAGTACCAGTGGAAACGAATAATAAACTGCTTTCACGGGACAACGTCAAAAGACGATTAGATTGAAATCGACAATTAGTTAATTGAACAGCTATACAATTAGCTGGTTATCACCGGGTAATGTACTTATTCTAATTAGCACTACATTTTAACTGTCCAATAAAACTGAAACCTTGCCTTGCTCTGAAACAATGTTTTCATATCTACACTACGACAACATACGATATTTAGATATAACACTGGATGCTGCACGTTTTGTAACGTTACGTAGACAGAACCGTTATGCAAATATGTATCTAAAGATCAGCGTTTGCATCATACAAACACATGACGATCCAGACAAGTCACACACAGACACGACGAAATAGAAAAGACACACACAAAGACACGACAATCTAGACAACTTATAAGTCAGACGAAATAAAACGAGGATCTAGAGAAGTCATATGCAAGTTTAGACAGATCATGTGTACAAGACGACGACGATCTAGACAAGCAGTCGGCTTAACTAGCCCTCAAGGACACGACGTCGCAGTCTCGGTGATACGTCAATCTCAATGGTTTCCGCTGGAAAACTCGGCTGCATTAATTTCTGAGCACAGCGCTCAGAGAGATCGAACTGGAATGAAGAAGCCGTGAACACCAGTAGTGACAGACACCGCACTGATGATGTCCAACGTCGGATTCTGAAGTATGTTCTTGCCATATCAACGTATTCCAAACTTCTGTGCGCTGCCATCGTTCCGGTTTCGAGGTTTTACGCATTTCTTTGACTCGACAGGTGCTTTGAACTCTCGAAATTGTCATCACAGAGTTGGTTGAGTGAGCACACAGGAAATAGCATAGTTCTTTCACTAATGTTGAAGCGACATCTGAATGCGTCTCTTGGCGACAACTGGAACCTTAAGTCGATAAAACAGTCGCATGATTGTTGCGAAAACATTACATATTGGATGTGGAGCGTACAAGACAATCTTACTCACAAATAAATTAATCGTTTTAAAACATTCGATTATTTATAATAAAAAAGCGATACATCGGTCACCCGCAGTGTGTTGGGCCCATAGATATCTCTGTGGTTGGGCCTCACACTCCTACGTAGGCAGCAGAAACCTTAAATCCGCCGCTTTGCTCGAGTCGCTCGATGTGGGAACAATATTATTCTATTGTTGGGCGATATCTCTGCAAGCATCGCTAATGCTATCTTATTCCCCGGCTGCCCACGCGCGCTGATTACTCGCTCGTTACATCAGACGACGTCCAATCAACATCTTAATCTGCCCGCAGCCGACTCGGATAATGAGAAACAGATATGGCAGCGGCGGAGAGACGGACAGCGAGATGGAGTAGCCACGACGGAGCTGTCTCACGGAACCTACTCGTTCACGTCGCGCAATCAGTCCGTTTACCTAGTCACAGAACACGTCCGTATCACTCAATCAGCCCAGACGTCGCACACAATGCCGTTATATTGTTCAATAATTCTAACGACCGACTTTCGTGCGAACTTAGTAAAGCCAGTGACGTATTTGCGCCTGCATGTCACGGAAAAGGTCAAACGTCGGGTATATAAATGTTATGAAGCTCACGTTTCTATAATTAAATCGTTCAGGGCGTATCAATGATGTAAGTGTGTTGTCTTCTGTTGCGCGTAATGCGTTTCGTAGACCTGTCAGTTGTGGTCGTAATGTTAAAAATAGCCGTTTTGATTACATTTTTGTAAGCTTTGACATTAACAGTAGCAAACGTGTGCCTGGCAAATTTGTAGCATTGTTATCTGCAATAATAAGTTGCTGATTTTTTTTTTTTTAAATAATTTTCCCGTAGAACATACACACATGCGCGCGCACGCACACACGCACGCACGCACGCACGCACGCACGCACCCACAAATACACACACGCACACACACACACACACACACACGCACGCGCGCGCGCACGCACACACACGCACACACACACACACACACGCACACACACACACACACACACAAAATAACTCTAGTATTTGAAATATGTTTGTTGTATTTAATTTTTTAAATACCTATACCTTCTTGTGTTTGCTTTGCTAGGTGAGGATTTCCTTTGTTATTTTATTTTAAAATGTATTCACTACGTTGCTGCTGTAGTAGTTACTTTGCTACGCTTTCATCCATCCATTCATATGGATGTACTCCACAATCTAAAGTTGACTGTGATCGGACATTTACCAACATCTGTGACAATTACAATGGGAGTCTAGTACTGCATTTGGATCCCTCTTCTCTGTGTCTCCCGTTAGGTTTGTGACACACACTGGTATATACTACGTTGCCTTCCGCAGGATTCTGTCTTATTTACAAATCCAGATATGGGACGCGAATAGTTTTTATCGACATTAGCATTAAAGTTATCAGTTAGCACTGTAGTTCCATTCGTCAATAAGTACTGGCAGGATGATATGGTGTAACGTCATCATTATCTGCGTATAAACAACACAAATAGGAAGAAACACACACGGTAAGTCCGAAGATATAATGTTTAAATTTAAATTAAGTTATTAAAATTTAACTTTCATAGTTCTAGCATCAGTTACTTGATTAAAACCTGTTATAAACTTATGACGATTTATGTAAAACCTCCATACTCATTATAATTACATCCCATTGCGATATATATTATATATACGTACGAACATATATGTATATATACATATACATATATATGTATATGTATATGTATATATATATATATACTTATACATATATATATATACTTATACATATATATATATATATATATATATATATATATATATATATATATATATATATATATATATATATATATATATATATATATATATATATATATGCACCCCCGGGCAGCTGGTATGTCAGAGGTCAGAGGTCAGTGGTGTAAAGAACCGAACAAACATTTAAACAGGCGAATGGACCTCGGCACCAGGGAGGAGATACACGTGCATTGCTACAAAATTAGCGTATTGATTTACAGACGTTAACAATTACTGGAACAGGTTATATAATGAAAACAAAAACATTTGCCACAAATCTTGGTGAAATAGGTTATACTACAAACAGTAAAGGACATGTGCCAAATAGACACAAATTAAGAGAGCTAGTCGACGACGTTGGCTGAAAGCAAACTAATCCAATACACACATACGTGTAATTTTACGATTGATGCTATCGCTTTACAAAAATACACATAGCTCTGTAAAAAGGCTAATTGTTTTGTTTAATGGATATGTAAAATGCACTCAACGTTGACAGCTCACAACATTTGTCGTTGTTCTCCTCCTGCTGTGCCTGTCGTCAGGGGTGAGGTTGACCATGGTTACTGTCTTTCTCTCGTTCCGTTCTCTATCAACAGTCTCCAACTCCTTGTTTTGCTGTTGTTATCCATTCTTCCCCCTGCTCTTTCCCGATCTCCCTTAACGCAATCCTCCCATCGCATTCTCGGTCTTCCTCGCCTCTGCTCCCTTTACCAATTTTTCATGTCCCATTCGTTCCACATGTCCGACCAATTTCAGCCTACTACTTGTTCAAGACGTTATGCAAACCAACTGTGGCGCGACGTATTCACGAGAGACAAAAATTTCTTCCAGAAATTACGGGAAATGACCCAGTAACGTGGGATCAAGGACATGCATTATTAGTTACATAAAAAGATCCACATGCGCTACACTGTATATGGTTTTCAATTTAATAACTGTTAACCTCATCAATCATTTAATATTTGAATTTTGTCACAATATCAAAAAACTGTCACACAAAGCTTCGCAAAAAGGCGCACACAGCCCGGGCGGCCTGTCGCGTAGTTGGAATATTGAGTGATTGAAGAGATTCACAATAATTAAATAAAAAAACATGTTGCGAATATAATAGGGAATCTCTCTCTCTCTCTCTCTCTCTCGCTCTCTCTCTCTCTCTCTCTCTCTCTCTCTCTCTCTCTCTCTCTCTCTCTCTCTCTCGCTCTCTCTCTCTCTCGCTCTCTCTCTCTCTCTCTCTCTCGCTCTCTCTCTCTCTCTCTCTCGCTCTCTCTCTCTCTCTCGAGCGCGCGAACGGGCGCTCCTCTCTCTTTTGCCCTCTCTCCTCTTCTCTCTCCACCAATCCACGCATCCTCCCTCCCTCCCTGCCTCTATCCCTTCCCCGTCCTCTCTCTCTCTTTCCTGTGTGTGTGTGTGTGTGTGTGTGTGTGTGTGAGTGTGTGTGTGTGTGTGTGTGTGTGTGTGTGTGTGTGTGTGTGTGTGTGTGTGTGTGTGTGTGTGTGTGTGTGAGTGAATGTGTGTGTGTGTGTGTGTGTGTGTGTGTGTGTGTGTGTGTGTGTGTGTGTGAGGAATGTGTGTGTGTGTGTGTGTGTGTGTGTGTGTGTGTGTGTGTGTGAGTGAATGTGTGTGTGTGTGTGTGTGTGTGTGTGTGTGTGTGTGAGTGTGTGTGTGTGTGTGTGTGTGTGTGTGTGTGAGTGAATGTGTGTGTGTGTGTGTGTGTGTGTGTGTGTGTGTGTGTGTGTGTGTGTGTGAGTGAATGTGTGTGTGTGTGTGTGTGTGTGTGTGTGTGTGTGTGTGTAGTGAATGTGTGTGTGTGTGTGTGTGTGTGTGTGTGTGTGTGTGTGTGTGTGTGTGTGTGTGTGTGTGTGAGTGTGTGTGTGTGTGTGTGTGTGTGTGTGTGTGTGAGTGTGTGTGCGTGCGTGCGTGTGCGTGTGCGTGTGCGTGTGCGTTTGCGTGTGCGTGTGCGTGTGCGTGTGCGTGTGCGTGTGCGTGTGCGTGTGCGTGTGCGTGTGCGTGTGCGTGTGCGTGTGCGTGTGCGTGTGCGTGTGCGTGTGCGTGTGCGTGTGCGTGTGCGTGTGCGTGTGCGTGTGCGTGTGCGTGTGCGTGTGCGTGTGCGTGTGCGTGTGCGTGTGCGTGTGCGTGTGCGTGTGCGTGTGCGTGTGCGTGTGCGTGTGCGTGTGCGTGTGCGTGTGCGTGTGCGTGTGCGTGTGCGTGTGCGTGTGCGTGTGCGTGTGCGTGTGCGTGTGCGTGTGCGTGTGCGTGTGCGTGTGCGTGTGCGTGTGCGTGTGCGTGTGCGTGTGCGTGTGTGTGTGAGAGAGAGAGAGAGAGAGAATGTGTGCGTGCGTGCGGGCGGGCGGGCGTTCGTGTGTGTGTGTATCTGCGCGTGGTGTGTATATATGCATGTAATTACTGATAGCATTGTGTGTTTTGAAGCTCAGCGCATTGTGGAATATAGTAGTTATAATAACAATAATAAATAACTGAAAGTATTCGATGCAGACGAACTGCTCTTTTAATCGTTAAAAACGTCGTCCCGGACAGTTTCTTTTCGCGTAGCGATACACCAGATGTAATAATTAAGTGAGCCAACCCGGCAGCTGTTGGCGTGTAAAAAGACGCCGTCTGTATCAGTGAACCGTCGGTCTTGCACTGTCGCCTTTATCTCCACACAACACTGTGTGTTACAATGTGTTAGCGGTATGTCATATTATAAACAACCGTGTCTTTTTTACCATTGCATAAATGACGCAAAATGGCGGTTGGACCGGATGAGAAAATCATGCAAATGATCAAAGTGACAAAATGTTAAGCTGGGATTAATCAATACACCGCGTGGTATTTAAACGCATATTGCTTTGGTTATAACAGATTGTCAATGGAATAATGTTAATAATGTAGATTCTAAATGAGCATCCACTGTGTTTAACTGACGACAATAGACGTAATTTGGATATGAGAACATACTCGATCTAATTGAAGAATATAAAGCACTGCATTACATAGAACCGTCAAAGGTGTTAATATAGTGGCACGCAAGTCACGGAGACCCTTTCTCTTTCTACCGGTTCGTGGTTCTAGCTGTTCAAGCGCTTAATCTGCACATCGTCGATGTTTCGCCAACATGTGAAGCGACCACCACCAACGTGCAATGATTACACCAAGTGCAGACCGATTTATTGCGCAGTGCCCTACGGTTCACGACTCATTACGGGCGACAGAGTGGCTTCGACCGGTAGCCACCTGCCATAACGGGCCTAATGAGGACTCGCGATACATCTACGTTACGATGACGTTGTCACGCTTTTGTCACCAGCTGCGTCAGGTTGACAGAGACACCAAGCACGTCGTCTTGTCGATGGGCCCTGATTGTTCGTCATTCAACGTCGATATTGCGCATCGTCAACGGGACTTGTCAAATTAGCAGCACCGTTACATCGTTAAGCGCTAGGCTCGCTTGAGTGAGAGATCACGCGGTGTACTTACATGTGCTATCCCTAAGGCTGAATTATAGTGCGAGTGTACCAGTGTCACGCTGCGATCACTGACAACATGTCACGCGATGATCACGGACATCTGACATGGATGTTACGTACACATGTAACGCGGCAATCACGTGCAATGTCGACTAGGACACGGTGTGATGATGTGATCACGGACGACATGTCACGCGGTGACCACTGACGATTTGACATATACACTTGACTTCTCACAAAACACACAAAACATTGGCTCCCTGACGCAATATGGGAGCGTGTGTGTGTGTGTGTGTGTGTGTGTGTGTGTGTGTGTGTGTGTGTGTGCGTGCGTGCGTGCGTGCTTGCGTGCGTGCGTGCGTGTGTGTATGTGTGTATGTGTGTATGTGTGTATGTGTGTATGTGTGTATGTGTGTATGTGTGTATGTGTGTATGTGTGTATGTGTGTATGTGTGTATGTGTGTATGTGTGTATGTGTGTATGTGTGTATGTGTGTATGTGTGTGCGTATGTACATGTGTATGAGCTTGCGTACGAGCGATGCATGAGAGCGTGTACGCGCGTACACGAATGTGTCCATTCATGTTTACATAATTATGTATTTTCATATGGTTGGTTGCTTTGTTGGCATGGATATATACGAATATATATATATGTAAGTATGTGCGTATATATGTACATATGTATGTATGTATGTATGTATGCATTTATGCATGTATGTATGCATATATGTATGTATGTATATATATATATATATATATATATATATATATATATATATATATATATATATATAT
>OZ024857.1:51630278-51632778 GCA_964017155.1 Oasisia sp. SBJ-2009
GACACGACACGACACGACACGACACGACACGACACGACACGACACGACACGACACGACACGACACGACACGACACGACACGACACGACACGACACGACACGACACGACACGACACGACACGACACGACACGACACGACACGACACGACACGACACGACACGACACGACACGACACGACACGACACGACACGACACGACACGACACGACACGACACGACACGACACGACACGACACGACACGACACGACACGACACGACACGACACGACACGACACGACACGACACGACACGACACGACACGACACGACACGACACGACACGACACGACACGACACGACACGACACGACACGACACGACACGACACGACACGACACGACACGACACGATATGATAGGTGTTTGTTAGTAATGTGCAATCACATGCAAAAATCACGTAAGTACTTACGTAATTTTCTTTCATGTTCTTCCGTCTCGAAGGAGATATAATTATATGAAAAGCGTAACGGCTCACTACAGCAGTAGTTTTGTGCCTGTGACAATTAGAATGTTAAATAAGTGATATTGTTTCAACGGGTTTGCTTTTTGTGTGGTTACATTTTGCGTTTCATTTGTATTTTGTGACATTATTTTGTACATAGTTTAGATGCACGATTACGTCATTACACGGTCACGTGATGTCGAAGGTTTAAATACGTGGCCGCCTATAGCTATGGTTCAACCTACTGGGTCCTTCAAACAGTAAATCTATTGACGTCGGAAAGCTCTGAGAATCTACAGCTTGGTGAAAACAATTGTGTAGACATTAGATTGGATCAATTGTAAGACACTTGACCTACAAGCGGACGCACCAAGGTTAGTTAACGACAATAATGGGAAATGGAAATACCTGATGACCATGAAAGGGAGAGGAGCAGCCAAATTAAACCAATTAGTGAAGGTCAGTCCATACAGCGGACAAAGGATGGCAACCAGAACCTATAACAATGCGCAGACAAGGCATTCCATTTACTAGACAGTTTCTCTATGATATAAATATGTTCCCACGCACACACAACCATATATTCTGGCACTCACGTAAGCACCCACACACACACATGCACATACACATACACATACACACACGCACGCACGCACGCACGTACGCACGCACGCACGCACGCACACACGCACGCACGCACGCACGCACACACACACACACACACACACACGCTGCAACGCACTCAAATGCACATCGCAGCCCATGATCCTTACACTATATATTTAAACAGAGAAAACTGAACCGGGTTGTTTTCGTTCCGTGAATTTCCTTATATGACCCACGAAGAATACTGTTCCCATATACTTGTTTCCGGAATCCATATTCCATTAAATTCTACACAGAAAGGTATTCATTCTATGATAGCATATGTCCAATCCTACATTAAGTTCGGAAACAATTTATATATTTGCGTCGTCTTCCCTATTATATATTAACATTGTAGGTACTTTTTTTTCAACGGAAACTTCCACCAGGGTTTCCTAAGGACATTTCTACTAAAGATCTGCTCCGGCAACCACGTTCTGGACGATACAAAATGGATGTCTTACAAGAGAGTGACAGTTTTGTTGTGTCCAGAACCCTCACTGTTTGATGATTCAGTCCTTCAACTGTTACGCTTCTCATGGGTCGATCCATTGGGTCCCTCTTGATCTTTGGAATTGGTTTTTTAATGTACCCCTAGACCTTTTGAATGCGTTCTCGTTTAGGTTTGAAGAAGCTGAAATCACGGCCGCGTGGAGACAAACAGTTGTCAACAATCCCTCCTGATCTCCCAATATCACGATCCGATAGGTCGACAGCAGAAATATACGGAATATAAATATGGTTTTGGTTGACGCCCAGTGGAGATTTATGGCGAATATCAAAGGGTGCATTTGGAAGTGTTTGGTCTCTCCTCCCGAATACCCTCTCTAGCTCCGACCCTGGGTATCTTCCAAAACCGCCGCACCACAGGGAAGTGGTCACTAGACCTAGTACGTGGTGACACACTTGACACGCGTTGATGTGTGTCAACGGCAGTGACCGTCTATGCGGAGTGCCGACTGATGATGGGCTCGTCAGCCGTTATCCAAAGATTACCCTACAGAAATAGCATTATGCAGGTTGTCTGAATTTCAGTGAGGACATACGTAGTGTGGAGTGAGTAAAAATTCTGTTTTTGTGCAGAGTGGCGTCACAGCTGTCAACTTACGACAGATGACAGTGGGTGTTTGTCTGCGTATTGATACATGCGTAATTAAATTGGTGATGTCAAAACGACAGGTCACTGTCTGCATGATTCTATCAGGATGAAGGGGTGTCAGATTTAAACGTGGTTTGTGGGAAACTCTAAGGTATAAGAATTTCACGTTATGTATACCAGTGGAGGATACAATAATATGCTGTGAAATGTTCGATAACAGATGTATTTAATGTTGATAGAAAATTAAGGAGGTACACCTCACGCGCTCACGGATGAAT
>OZ024857.1:51637778-51640278 GCA_964017155.1 Oasisia sp. SBJ-2009
TAACTATTCCCACACTGTTTCATTTAGTGACGATTAAATGATAGTCATTTGTTATGAGAATGAGGAGTAAGACGGGACGCGAGAGTGAGAATATGATGGGATATCAGAGTGGGAGTTGGATGGGATATGACGATGTGGAGTAGAAGCTCCTCACGAGGACCACGCTGATTAGGTGTGACACAACTGCCACCACAGGGTCCTTAACCGGACCATCACGATTAGGCGTGACTCCGTCAGGGTCCTAACTAAGACCTCCCAACACGTATAACGATTCTCACCATCTGTCATTTGTTACTTCGCTACTTTTGATAAGAAGAGAACATACATGACTGGTGAAGTTTACGGGATAACTAACCGTCGTGATAGGTCAATATAAATAACTGCAGGCGTTTTATCCACTGGATAATGCAATAGCTGTCGTAGAGCTCCTCTCCGTGGTTTAGGGAGTAATTAAACCGAATCCTGCTGTGAACGTCCGAGTGACTGGAAACAAGTCAGTGATGATGGTGCTAGGTCTTATGTCTTAGGTATGACGGTGGATCGTATATTTATTGAGTAGTGAATTGTACAAGAAACTGTGCGTGCGTGCGTGCGTGCGTGCGTGCGACTCATTCATCTATAAACATGACAAACACAGCACTATACAGATATATAGTTGTGTTTGTGTGTGTGTGTGTGTGTGTGTGTGTGTGTGTGTGTGTGCGTGTGTGCATGCGCGAGCGTGTGCGTGCATGTGCGTGCATGTGCGTGCATGTACGTACATGTGCGTGCATATGCGTGCATGTGCGTGCATGTGCGTGCATGTGCGTGCATGTGCGTGCATGTGCGTGCATGTGCGTGCATGTGCGTGTGTACGTGCGAGCGCGCGCATGCGTATGTGAACTATTCACAAGACGTCGCCTCCTCACATCCTAGTATGCTGCGTGTCCCCGTGTCTCGGGTCTGGCTGTCCCAGCCTCATCAGCCTAATCTAATTCGCCGTCACACAAAAGACGTCTCAGCGGACGGGGATGATGCGAGATGCTGTAGATGACACGAGTATCAGTTGCACAGCCAAGAGCACATCCTTCAATTGTGCGTTAAATTAATGCTTTGACATGACGCATAAATCGTTAGTAAGTATTGTCGTATTAATTTCGCACAGCGGGCCGCGAGCTGTCTCCGTGTTGATACGAGCACGCGGTGTTGGACGGGACGTGAGAGTCGGGATTAGGACGAGATCTGAGAATGACAAGTAGGACGAGATCTGAGAATGACAAGTAGGACGAGATCTGAGAATGACGAGTAGGACGATATTTGGGAATGATGAGTTAAACGGGGTGTTGGTGTAGGGATTAGGATGAGTTCTGAGAATAAGGAGTAGGATGGAATGTGAAAGTGGGGATTAGGACGAGTTATGAAAATGAGCAGTAGGACGGAATGTGAGAGTGAGAATATGATGGGATATCAGAGTGGGAGTTGGATGGGATATGACGATGTGGAGTAGAACTTCCTTACGAGGATCACGCTGATTACGTGTGACACAACTGCCACCACAGGGTCCTTAACCGGACCATCCCGATTAGGCGTGACTCTGTCAGAATCCTAACGAAGACTTCCCAACCGCTACCTTATCTTATTGACAGATACGAATCCAAATTGTCCGGCCTATGTCCCCGCTGCCCACGCAGATCTGGCACGAGTACTGCAAGTCCTGTCGATCGATCGAAATCTCTCGTGACATCTTGATCACGTCAGAGCTATGCCAGTCACGTGACTAACGTGGATGTGAACTCACACGCGGATGTGTGCACATAGCAATGAACTGTCATAAAAGCGTTTGTCATTTGGTGGCCGGTGGTTCACGTTAAAGAAGCATTGGAAGTAACATAATGTGCAGGACCTGCTGCTGACGACAGCCTGACTGGTCGTCTCTCGGGCGACCTGTTTTACATGTCACAGATGTGTGGACGTCATTTGAAATGCAACGATTGTCTGTAACACCATTATCAAATGATAATGCTAACAATAATGCTAATAATAATGCTAATAATAATGATAATAATAATAATAATAATAATAATAATAATAATAATAATAATAATAATAATAATAATAATAATAATAATAATAATAATAATAATAATAATAATAATAATAATAATAATAATAATAATAACAATAATAATGATAATAATAATAATAATAATAATAATAATAATAATAATAATGATAATAATAATAATAATAATAATAATAATGATAATGACGATAATAATGATGATAATAATAACGATAATAACGAAAATAATGGTAATAATGACAATAATGATAATAATGGTAATAATGACAATAATGATAATAATGATAATAATGACAATAATGACAATAATGGTAATAATGATAATAATGATAATAATTACAATAATGATAATAATGATAATACTGATAATACTGATAATACTGATAATACTGATAATACTGATAATACTGATAATACTGATAATACTGATAATACTGA
>OZ024857.1:51645278-51745278 GCA_964017155.1 Oasisia sp. SBJ-2009
TGGCAACACCTGAACACACTCGGTGAACCCATTCACTGCAGAACCTGAAGAATGTACCGCATTAATCGTCTACGTCTCCTGTATAGCCAGACGCTTGAAGGGCGATGATTCAAGCGTGTGTCAGCCGGCAACGGAAACTGGCCAATGTGTGAACTGTGGCGATAGTCAGCACTTTGTAGATAACGTATCAATGGCGAGAAGATATCATCAAAGAACACAAGACCTGCCCCGGAACGCTTCTCTACAATAATGAGTTCGTAGCTTGTTTAGTCCGACATGACCTAAATCAAACTCTTACACTCCGAACTAATGGAATAATGGCAAAGAAATAGGAGTCTGCGTTTAGAGAACACATAAACCAGTTGCGTGAGTGACACAATGAGAAGAACTGTTTTAGGAGGAATAGTAATTTTAAACCTTTCCGATCTGATTACGAGATTGGCCGTAACATTTCGTGTCCTTCTAGAGTTTGTCACATAACGTGGGACACGTGACACGCCTGCAGAGACGTCGACATATCCGTTGTTTTCGTTTCGAGAACTTACGTTGATGGTTAGAGAAAACAATGTTTAAACTAAAATGTGATGTCTTCTTCGTCTATCAACGGTTGTTCTTCAAATGAGTGTACACGCACACGCACACGCACACGCACACGCACACGCACACGCACACGCATACACACACAAACACGCACACACACACACATACACACACGCACCCAGGCACACACAAACAGAAACACGCACACACACACACACACACACACACACACACACACACACACACACACACACACACACATACACACACTCTCATGCACACACACACACACACACACACACACACACACACACACACACACACACACACACACACACACACACACACACACACACACACATACACACACATATACACACACACACACACATATATATATATATATATATATATATATATATATATATATATATATATATATATGCACACGCACACACACGCACACACACACACACACACACACACACACACACACACACACACACACACACACAAACACAAAAATAACCCTATTGGCAGCGAATCACAAACAGCCGATCGTTACTTTCCGGCGGTTGTACCGCCCGACTTCCGAGAACACAGCCATTTGTAACGACGTATGAATGACTAAGGTTGATCCGCCAGAAAGACTCGAGAGTGAACGCATCAATCAGCGACTTCCACGGCATTAGGCACTTTTATAAGCCACCTTCCCTGCCCATTTGCGTTAATATAGCAACCTACGACGGAAGAAGTGTCGCATGTGTGCGTCGTGTGATAAATTGTTGTCGCTTCGTTGACAATACATCACGTGTTTTTCAGCTAACATCGCTAATGGAGTGCACTAATAACGACCATAGAAACACGCCTTTTCACCATTCACGTGGTATTCATCCGCAGTGGTAGATAGAAAACAATTTTCACTGCGCTCTCGTTAATTTGTTTAAATGTGTAAACACCGTTAACGTGACACGGCGCGTCGACACGATGAATACACAGGGCGCCAACCTGGACGTGTCGTAACCGCATCTCCTCCCAGGTGACCAAGGCACTAGCTTCTTTCTATGCTTATACTACTACTACTAATAATAATGATGATTTCGGATTATGGTGACAATAATAGTGACAACAATGACAATAATAACAACAACAATATTAATAATAGTAATAGCAACACAAAATCAATAATAATAATAATATAAAAAAAAACTACAACAACAACAACGACAACAACAACAACAACAACAACAACAACAACAACAACAACAACTACTACTACTACTACTACTACTACTACTACTACTACTACTAATAATAATAATAATAATAATAATAATAATAATAATAATAATAATAACAATAATAATAATAATAATATAAATATATTGCGCCTCAATCCTTGGAAACTAAGCTCAGAGGTTCATCAATACAAAAGCGTTAATCGATCTCAGAGTCAGTAAACTATTCCAGTTGTCAACAGATTGATGACACGCCAGGGAGCTGTAGTGGGTAGATAAGGTTGTAAAGTGACGTTTTTAAGTGGCGGCGGAATTAAGCGATATTTACAACCGATATTGAAGACATGGATTACGCGGGATAGGACGCACTGACCTATATTGAAGACATAGATTATAGAGATCAGTAGCAGGACGGTATACGAGAGTAGGAGTGGCAATATAATGGGATATGAGAGTGGGAATATGATTGGATATAAGAGTAGGAATATAATGGGATATGAGAGTGGGGATATGATGGGGTATGAGAATGGGAATATGAGTGGATATAAAAGTGGGAATATAATGGGATATGAGAGTGGGGATATGATGGGGTATGAGAGTGGGAATATGATTGGATATAAGAGTGGGAATATAATGGGATATGAGAGTGGGAGTATGATGGGGTATGAGAGTGGGAATATGATGGGGTATGAGAGTGGGAATATGATGGGATATGAGAGTGGGAATGTGATTGGATATAAGAGTGGGAATATAATGGGATATGAGAGTGGGAATATGATGGGGTATGAGAGTGGGAATATGATTGGATATAAAAGTGGGAATATAATGGGATATGAGAGTGGGAATATGATTGGATATAAGAGCGGGAATATAATGGGATATGAGAGTGGGAATAGTATGGGATATGATAGTGGGAATATGATAGGATATGAGAGTGGGAGTATGATGGGGTATGAGAGTGGGAATATGATGGGGTATGAGAGTGGTAATATGATGGGATATGAGAGTGGGAATATGATGGGATATGAGAGTTGGAGTATGATGGGGTATGAGAGTGGGAATATGATGGGATATGAGAGTGGGAATATGATGGGGTATGAGAGTGGAAATATGATAGGATTTGAGAGTGGGAATAGTATGGGATATGAGAGTGGGAATATGATAGGATATGATAGTGGGAATATGATAGGATATGAGAGTGGGAGTATGATGGGGTATGAGAGTGGGAATAGTATGGGATATGATAGTGGGAATATGATAGGATATGAGAGTGGGAGTATGATGGGGTATGAGAGTGGGAATATGATGGGGTATGAGAGTGGTAATATGATGGGATATGAGAGTGGGAATATGATGGGATATGAGAGTGGGAATAGTATGGGATATGAGAGTGGGAATATGATAGGATATGAAAGTGTGAATATGGTTGGATATGAGAGTGGGAATATGGTGGGATATGATAGTGGGAATATGAAGGGATATGGGAGTGGGAATATGATGGGATATGAGAGTGGGAATATGGTGGGATATGAGAGTGGGAATATGATGGGATATGAGAGTGGGAATATGATGGGATATGAGAGTGGGAATATGATGGGATATGAGAGTGGGAATATGATGGGGTATGAGAGTGGGAATATGATGGGATATGAGAGTGGGAATATGATGGGATATGAGAGTTGGAGTATGATGGGGTATGAGAGTGGGAATATGATGGGATATGAGAGTGGGAATATAATGGGATATGAGAGTTGGAGTATGATGGGATATGAGAGTGGGAATATGATGGGGTATGAGAGTGGGAATATGATAGGATATGAGAGTGGGAATAGTATGGGATATGAGAGTGGGAATATGATAGGATATGAGAGTGGGAGTATGATGGGGTATGAGAGTGGGAATATGATGGGGTATGAGAGTGGGAATATGATGGGATATGAGAGTGGGAATATGATGGGATATGAGAGTGGGAATATGATGGGATATGAGAGTGGGAATATGATGGGGTATGAGAGTGGGAATATGATGGGATATGAGAGTGGGAATATGATGGGATATGAGAGTGGGAATATGATGGGATATGAGAGTGGGAATATGATTGGATATAAGAGTGGGAATATAATGGGATATGAGAGTGGGAATATGATTGGATATAAGAGTGGGAATATAATGGTATATGAGAGTGGGAATATGATGGGGTATGAGAGTGGGAATATGATGGGGTATAAGAGTGGGAATATAATGGGATATGGGAGTGGGGATATGATGGGGTATGAGAGTGGGAATATGATGGGGTATGAGAGTGGGAATATGATGGGATATGAGAGTGGGAATATGATGGGATATGAGAGTTGGAGTATGATGTGATATGATAAAGGGAATTTGATGGGATACAAGAGTGGGAATATGATGTGATACGAGAGTGGGAATATAATGGGGTATGAGAGTGGGAATACGGTGGGATATGAGAGTGGGAATAGTATGGGATATGAGAGTGGGAATATGATGATATATGAGAGTGGGAATATGATGGCATATGAGAGTGGAAATATGGTGGGATATGAGAGTGGGAATATGATGGGATATGAGAGTGGGAATAGTATGGGATATGAGAGTGGGAATCTGGTGGGATATGAGAGTGGGAATTTGGTGGGATATGAGTGTGGGAATCTGGTGGGATATGAGAGTGGGAATATGATGGGATATGAGAGTGGGAATAGTATGGGATATGAAAGTGAGAATCTGGTGGGATATGAGAGTGGGAATCTGGTGGGATATGAGAGTGGGAATCTGGTGGGATAGCCAACAGTGGCTCCTTGCGACGTAATCATGCGGACTCAGATTATGTGGACAAGTCGATTGGTCGGGTATTCGCAAGGTGGCGCCATGCGTTAGGTACTGTCAAATTACTGGTGATAACTTGACGGCTGCATCCTTGCAGGCGCTGGCTGAACCCCTGGTCGAAGTGCGAAGTTAGCCGAGTTACAGTAATAATTGACTTTGCCAGTCACGACTGCACCAACCGTGAGGAAAGCCCAAATACTCATCCCAATTTGAAGGCGGGTACATGACTGGCAGGATTCCCAATAAAATGACCCGTTGGTATCCTGAAGATTGCATGATGGTTACCGGAGAATTATGTATATATTATGGCCACCTGATCTGACGAGAATCACAGATCCACTTGGCGATTTCATTGGCTGAGATTAAATTCAGAGTTTTGCAAAGCGATCAACCTTACGGTACTGCTGGCTGGCGATGACGTCATCACCAGCAGCAACCCCTGGAGCTTGAGGATGGGCGGCTGCTCTGAGTAATCTAGCTATGACTACTTCATCATCTTCTAGAATCAACAGGTAAAATTTACTTTGTCTTCGACTCATGTGGATTAGCATTGTACTTGTATATACAACACACCTCAATCCAAATTACTGGGTTAAACAACGCAAACATTGTATTGCAAAAAATGGTATATCAGATAGCCTATTTGAAGTTACCCATGGACAAACACTGACATGATTTACGCGACTTTATTAAATCTGTGATGTCACGCCAACTGTATATAACAGGCCTACTGACAGACCCAATGAAAGCCACTCGGGCAAATGTTGCACAATAGGCGTACGTTTCTGCAAACAAACCTCCGTTTGACTAAAAACAATAACATAAAAATTATAATTATCCACGCTTGTGTGGATTGCCAGCTTTCGCCTGTCCCCGGGGTGGTTTGACGTCTTGCTGGAGCGTCTGAACTTTATACGGCAGAAGACCGCCGCATTTCGAGCAGTGGTCGCACGGGATCTGTTGCACTTTCACCAACGCGACGGGGGCCTTTCGGATACCGGCGGGGCCATCGCTGGCAAGTCGGCACTTCCGGCGCGGGGATTGCGCTGTGGCATCGCCCCAGCGCGGGCAACTGGCACCGCGACCCTCATTAATGCACCAGTGCACGCGATGGACGTCGTGGTCATTGCCAACATCCGGTTGACACTTAAAACGCTGTTGGCGCTGGCGCCATCTGGTGATGACGAAAATGACAGCGCAGTAAATCGCAGTAATGGTTCCGAGCACGGACAACGTCAGCTCAGCCATGACGGTTGAACTCTACTTCCGGAGCGGAACGTCGGACTCAGCTGGGCAATGCTGTCACATACACAAACGGACTATCTGCAAATATAACAAGTACATAGTAGTGTTTTCCCTGCTATATTATGACGAGCGATGTGGGCTACCTCTCTGTTTTTCTATGCCATCTCGCCCAAAATATGCCAACATTGTCTATTTCTTGTGTGTCTGCTGACTATTTATTTGTAATTATTGCTATAAACACGTTTACATGCTAACTTGTTATTTCTTTCTGCATTGCCAGACAATAGGTTAAAACACACTTTATGATGTGCCCTTTTTAATGCTAGTTTTTTTTAAATAGCTCCAGACCACCACATCACAGCATTGTGTGTTCGACACTTGCCCGTCTCACCCTACCAACTAGCTCATCTTTTACCCAGGCGTAACACTGAATACAAATAAGACAATATCCGTTTAGAAACGAGTCCACAGACAGCTTTATCTGTCATCGAAACTCGGCCGTTGCTAACATACTAATAATTAAAATATTGTGCTGTTTAGTACAATTAAGTATAATTAGTGGTAGCTCTGTGCCGATTGCAATTGATCAGCACTGCGGAGGTGACTGTCTGGGTATTATTATGCCCCCCCCATACCAGACAATTCCACAGTTGGTCTCACCTTTCCGCCATTGCGTTGGCCGCGCTGGTGCATTATGGGACGCGAAATCTGTAATACGTGGATAAAACGGTGTGTTACGTAATGGTGAGAAGTTTGTAACTGGACTTTGTGAAAACGCACAAGTTGGGTAAAATTATTACCAATAGTTGCAGTAGGGAAATGTATAAGGATATGTATATAGTTTTCACGTTTTAGGCAACAAATCATAGTAATATTTTAACATTAATATTACGCTGTCTCGAAATTGGTATGGTTGGTCTACGACTACAGCAATATTTATATATTTGCACATTAAGGACGTAAGTTAAAATCAATGCAAAATACAAACGTTAAAATGGAACATTAAGTAGTAATCACTTTTTACAATATAAAACACCGACCACGGTTGTTATGTCCACATTGCAGTATAACGAGTTGAACAAACTTTGCTTATAAGCACAGTTTTAACAATTGAACGGTTTCCGAGTATTTAAAGAATCATGTGTGATTCTTTATCTACTCGGAAACGGTTCATCTAAACTTGACCCGCATTCAGGCGGAGCCTTTTCAGTTAATGGTAACACAAAAAGTCTGGTCAAGATCACGTTCTCCTCCAATACATCTGCCATCATGATGTAAGTCCTTCGCACTACCAACCGTCATCTGGGGCACTTCGCGTATACAGTTGGTGTACAGTACTTCCGTCACAGTGACATTGTTGTTTTCTTTTTCTATGGGTACAACATGACCAAACCACCATAGTAGAATATGTTGCTTAGTATATCGGTACTCAACAAATATGCGTTATTCTGTATATGTTCATCATATTTTGTGAACCTCTCTCTCTCTCTCTCTCTCTCTCTCTCTCTCTCTCTCTCTCTGTCTGTCTGTCTGTCTGTCTGTCTGTCTGTCTGTCTGTCTGTCTGTCTATGTCTATGTCTGTCTGTCTGTCTCTTTCTGCTGGTCTCTCTATGTTTCTGTCTATCTGTTTCTCTCTCTCTCTTTATCTATCTCTGTCCCTCTATCTTTCGTCATCCTCGCTTTTTCTCCCCCCCCCCCCCCCCCACCCCTCTCCGTCACTCTACCATCTCTCGCTCGCTCTCTCCTATCTCTCTCTCTCCTTGCCTCCATCCTTGTCCTCCCTCAATTCCCTTTCTATCTTAGCCTTCCTCCCTTTTCCTCACAAATATTTATTTCAGTATGTCACCTCTGTTACATCGCGTATCTTTTATTATAATATTATACGCACGGTTCTGTTTCCGCCCTGTGTGTCATCACTTCCGGTTCCTTCACGTCCACTCTTAAGCCGTGAAGAAAAAGTTACATGCCCGACCGGATTAATAGGCCTACATTCGTCACATCAACGAAGAGTAATTGTTGTAGGGATTGTGTCATTATAACAGCATCTATTTCTTGGAGTCAAAAATGTTATACGTTTAATACTGGTTCTACAACCCACACCTTACGCGATGTAGGATATGTTCTATTCGCTAGGAGGCACCACGGTTGCGCGTCTAATTCGCTAGGGGGCACTACTGTAGCAATATTATGCGTGTTGTTTTGAACGTCTGGGTAACTTGATAGTGCCAAACCTAAAAATGGATTCTGATTAGATACTGCCGTATCATGGGGAGACTGAATGACACGCGCCCTCCTAGACCTCTGAAATTGGGCGTAGTCCCTTCGTGCTCCTTTTTAGGTTCGAAGAAGTCTAACTGATGGCGGTGTGATGACATTTGTTCAACAACACCACAGCGTCCCGACTAGCGATATAATGACCCGACAACCTGATGACGCGGCAGTGACGTCATGCTGAAGCTCCCATTCAGACTATCGAATATATGAATTTCGTTCTGACGCCAGTGGAGGTTTTCGACGAGCCTTATGACGAACAATTGAAGGGCTTCGCCATCCCCTTGCGACTCCTGTGCACGTTAGACGTAAACTTCCGAGTTCCTTTCTGCGTCGCAGTGGACATACAAACACGAAAATAGCCCGATAACTATACATCAAACAAGTTGCTACTTGGTTTCCGTCACAACGATTGTTTTATTTCAAGAATGTCGTCAACAACATCGCAACAAAAACAGATGAAAGACAAACCTTGTACGAAAGTAATTCAAGCACGACGTGCATACTAACAATACTTACACAATCGAGTATTAATATATGTGCTTCAACGATTAACGTTGGTATTGTCAATATTAGCGTTCACGCAAGCCAACGTATTGCATGGCATACTTAATAAAACTGTATTAGTGAAGACAATATTACAAATAAACAAGCACAGCGATTCTCAAGTTCTGACGAATCCGCCAACATAATAAAACACACGGCAGTGAAATATCCGACTGATACGTCTACTAAACAACACACCCGTAATCGACATGCCTTAAGTCTCGTCAGATGACAATATTCGTTCTTGTTTTAAAAACAAACACATAAAATCCGGACACCCGCCATCGGGACACACTAGACAAATCGAGTTGCATATAGACATGAATCACCGTAAATCCGGTTAAAATACAATACAAACTTGCGTGAAAACTGCATGCATTATGTACATGTTATGCTTCCTCTTAAATATCTTGACATATCGATCCACTACGGCGTACCAGTAATGATCCGATTAAGTCTTGAGACGGAGCCATTTTGCAGAACGTTTCAAGTACAACATTAAATTATATTACAACGGTGCCCACGACGGAGAACATGACGTCATGGTGACGTAGCGGCGACAATTTGTCAGCCTCCCCCACCTTTCCGATGTCATTATCCGAGACAACGAAAGCGGAATTATGCCGAACATTCCTGTTCTCCCCACGTTAATAATTTGACTTCTGCGCAAGGGCGTATGCATAGCTAGTTTATTAGCTTTATACACGTTGTTGCAAATGGTTTCACGTACATAGCTACACGTGGATTCGTAAATACAGCAACGGGTGCCATCACGTGTATTGTATCTACTACAAATGGCTAGAAACAAATAGCGCGTATACCATGGTCTGGTATACGTAGCTATACAAGTGGTTTCATACACCTAGCTACACATGACTTCATAAACATAGCTATGCAACAAACATGCTGCATCACTGCACTGAGATGGTTACTTTTTACATACAATTATTTTTGAATATCAAAGACCATAAAATACCTTTCTAAAATAAGTAGCTGACTACACGCGTTCACTTCCAGTGTTACGCGCTCAATATACGTTAAAACGATGTAAATAATTGTGTTAAAATTAACTGCAGGAACGCCAGAGAAACAGGCACGTAGCCTCCCAATAATAATACTCGTTGTTATTCTATAAACACAAGACCTTTACATTCCAAGACCGACACCGGTTTGCGTTAAATTCAATCAACAACCACAATCAATTTTGGAACGGCCGAAACACATATTCTCGAGCACAAACACACGACGTGTTCAACAAAACAACGGTCACCGGAAACCATAAACGTGAGTCTTTCCGTTAGTCTTTTTACACATTTCTTTGCATATGTAATCATGCTTATAAATATAATTATTCATTAAAAACATTGATTTACAATGTAAAAAATAAGACTATCTCTATCAGAAATGCGTCGGAATGTATCTTTTACCGCTTCACGTGACAATAATCACGTGACTACGTATTGTTGTATAACGAGTGCTCAAGAGGATCCAATCGGTGTGTTTCTTATAAGACTAAAATTCATACGAGATGTTTCCACTTTGCCTACGTTCTGCCGACGTTGCCTACCACTAGTAACGAACAAGAACAGGGCTGTCATGTCATTCTTTGTACCGAGCACAGTATTTTAGTTGTCGGTGGACACTGGACATAAGTTGTATACGACGAACGATTCTATAACCTGAAACTGGGATTGATATACAAAATGGTAAATCCGGCAAAGGTTATTGTTTTATGAACTGTGTGATTATTGTCTAGGATGTTTCCGCTAACAATGGCAAGAACGCCGAAACAACCCATCTCTCCAGACGTGTCCATCGTCTCCACTCTCCAAGATACTCTTCGCTCCCCGGAATGTGTGCCCGAATAGCTCCTTGTCGGACAGTGCCGTGGCGCTAGTAACCACTCATGCCGAACAGCGAGCCGACAGTTCCTCGGTTGCGCTCGGCCAACTCGCGAGCCAGGTCCGTCTTGAGCCTCGGCGCGCGCACCGGCTCGTTGGACGGCCCGCTGTAGTCGGTCAGCAGCGACGCCATGGTGCCCTTGTTCCTCTCGGCGTACTCGGCCGCCTCGGGCTTCACTCTCCCGCCCATTCGCGTCGACGAGGGCAGCGCTCCGGGGTCCGAGATCACCTTGGCGGCGGTGCCTTTGTTGCGCACGGCGAACTCCTGGGCTTCCGGTTTGACGCGGTTGGCGGCGCGGTTGGGCGGAGGCGCCGGGTGACCCTGTAGGCAGTCGGCCATCACGCCCTTGTTCTTCTCGAACGTCTCGCTCGCCTCCGGACGCACTCGCGGTCCCGGCCTCGCCGAGTGGTAGTCAGCGTTGAGGTCCTGATTGAGGAACTTATCCATGACTCCCTTCAGGTTCTTCTCGGCCGTGTCCCGCGCCTCCGGCTTCACCCTGGCGTCCGGGCCCCTCGCCGACCCGCCGCGCTCTTCCTGCCGTAGGATGCGCTCCATGGCGCCGCCCCGCGACCTCTCCACCATGTCGGCCGTGTTCGAGCCCTTGCCGCCCGGCTGCGGGTCGCGGTAGTCGCGGTTGGCGTCGTAGTCGTACCAGTTCTCCGACTCGCCGCGGTTCCTCACGGCGATCTCCTGCCCCTCGAGCGTGCCGACGCGCGGCGTGTCGCTGTAGCGCGGCGTGTCGCTCTCCGGGTGATGGCCGAACCACTCGTCGACGTTGCCGTGCCGGTTGCGGTCGAGGAACTCGCCGGCGCCCGGCGCCGTCAGACGCGTCGGCGGCGGGCGCTGCGGCGTCGCGTCGCCCGCGCCGTTCTCGTAGCTCGCCCAGCCCGGGGACCCGGCCGGCCGCACCTACAACACGACACACACGACTGAACACACGACGAACAGTGCTGCAACACGACGAACGCTCCTGCATGCACGCACGACACACACCTATATGTCTATAGAAATACGACGCGCACTCACAAGCTTCACTGCCCATACAGAAAGACAACGAACACTCATATCCGTACAAAAATACTACGAACACTTATAATACGACGAACACTCGTAGACTATAGCACGACAAACACTCATACATTGCAACAAGACAGACATTCTGCGACCGTCTCCTACAACCCATACGATGAACACATCTACACCAATATACAGGACAATGACCCATGCATCCTCAATCATGATGAACACAGGGCTATACTGCCTGTACACATACATAAACACGACGAGTTATGTATTCATACACACAAGATCTGTTTGTATGATAAATTCGACATAGCTATAGACACTAGTCTTCAACAGGATGTTACACCATTATTTTGGCTCGCATCACCGTGTTGCACAATGACACGCAATTATGCTCTCTCTCTGTGCATGCGTATGTGTGTATGCACGCGTGTACGCGCGCGCAGAATTGTGTGATTCGTACGCATACATAGAAGAGCAATATATAAATCTTCACCATAATAAATCGGTGTATAAATTATCACTATCATCGCGTGTTTGTTTTACATTGTGGAGTCTTGCAGTACAATATTGCGCTATACCTTGATTATCAAACCACCGTTAGACAGAAAAGACAGAGTCTGTGTGACATTTGCATGATTGTGACATATGGCTCTGCGAATCCACGAAAGGTTTACTTTCCCTGGTATAGGCCTACGTACAAGGCAGAAATCGCCGCGGAAAGTTATTTTGGGTAAGGTACTTACAAAAATAAATCGGCGAAATACAAATCTCGTCGATGACGCATAATCCAAATTCTTACCTACGCTGTGTAAATTATTCGCGTGTTACAGTGGGACACCAAGCAGTGTGGTAAGATATACCACGAACGTTAGAAGACGAGATCATAGTGCAACGAACGTTTATATACCCCAAATGTTGCGGACGTACCCTCTAACGTAACGATGTTCCCACCCTACCGTGACGCTGTGCGCACCCTATCGTAACTATGTGCCCACCCGATCATAACGATGTACCCCCTATCACGACATGTACCCACCCCATCGTGACGACGAACCACCCACCCCCATCGTGACGACTTAGCCACCCTATCGTGAAGACGTATCCCCATCATAACGATGTACTCCCATCGTGACGATATACCCACCCTATCATGACATTGTACTCCCTCCATCGTGACGAACTACACACCCTATCGTGACGATACGATGTATCCACCCTATCATGACCATGCACTCCCCCCATCGTGTTGATGTACCCATCCCATCGTGACGATCCACCCACCCTACCATGACGATGTCCCCCCCCCCCCTATCATGACGATGTACCCACCCTGTCCGCTATCTCGCCGGTCGTCTCGGCGGCGTACTGCGGCGTGCGGTGTCGGGCCGGCGTCGCCTGGCGCTGGTCGTCGGCGCCGTGGTCGTGGCGGTACCAGTCCATCGTGTCCGCCTTGCCGATCTTCACCTTGTTGTCGTCGGCGCCGGCCCCCGGCAGCTTCTCCTTGGGCCGTGGCGAGAAGTAGTCGCGGTTGTCGTCGTGCTTGTACCACGGCTCGTCGCGACCGTAGATCTTCGTCGAGTACTGCCGCGAGTCGGCCGTGGGCTGGCGCGGGGCGGGCGGCGGGTCGGTCGGGTTGGACGGGTCGTGCTGGTACCACTGGTCCGGCTCGCCCTTGTTCTTCTCGGCGAACTCGTGCGCGCGCTCGTTCGTCAGCCGGGTCGGCGGCGACGGGGCCACCTGCGGGCGACAACAACCGGGCACTTAGTGGCGCCTACTGGTAGACAACTAGGCATGGAACGACACGGGGGTGGCGACTGGTGGTGGTGGTGGCAGTGCACGATGTCGGGATTGTGGTTATTGGTAGTATGGTATGAGCCGTCGGAGTGACGACTGGCAGTTCGCAAATTCACATGTCAATATGACGTAACTGGCAGGACATACAGTCAAAGTGGCGAATGTTGAAAGTTCATGTGGCCAAAGGGTTGATTAGTACATGGTGTCAGAAAAGCGACTATTGGTAGTCCACAGGGTCAAGGTGTTGATTAGTGGCGGTACATGGTGTCAGAATGACGACTATTGGTAGTCCGCATGGTCAAGGTGTTGATTAGTGACGGTACATGGTGTCAGAGTGACGACTATTGGTAGTCCGCATGGTCAAGGTGTTGATTAGTGACGGTACATGGTGTCAGAATGACGGCTATTGGTAGTCCACAGGGCCAAGGTGTTGATTAGTGGCGGTACATGGTGTCAGAAAGGCGACTATTGGTAGTCCACAGGGTCAAGGTGTTGATTAGTGGCGGTACATGGTGTCAGAATGACGACTATTGGTAGTCCGCATGGTCAAGGTGTTGATTAGTGACGGTACATGGTGTCAGAGTGACGACTATTGGTAGTCCGCATGGTCAAGGTGTTGATTAGTGACGGTACATGGTGTCAGAGTGACGACTATTGGTAGTCCGCATGGTCAAGGTGTTGATTAGTGACGGTACATGGTGTCAGAGTGACGACTATTGGTAGTCCGCATGGTCAAGGTGTTGATTAGTGACGGTACATGGTGTCAGAGTGACGACTATTGGTAGTCCGCATGGTCAAGGTGTTGATTAGTGACGGTACATGGTGTCAGAGTGACGACTATTGGTAGTCCGCATGGTCAAGGTGTTGGTTAGTGACGGTACATGGTGTCAGAATGACGACTATTGGTAGTTCACAGGGCCAAGGTGTTGATTAGTGGCGGTACATGGTGTCAGAATGACGACTATTGGTAGTCCACAGGGTCAAGGTGTTGATTAGTGGCAGTACATGGTGTCAGAATGACGACTATTGGTAGTCCGCATGGTCAAGGTGTTGATTAGTGACGGTACATGGTGTCAGAGTGACGACTATTGGTAGTCCGCATGGTCAAAGTGTTTATTAGTGACGGTACATGGTGTCAGAGTGACGACTATTGGTAGTCCGCATGGTCAAGGTGTTGATTAGTGACGGTACATGGTGTCAGAATAACGACTATTGGTAGTCCACAGGGCCAAGGTGTTGATTAGTGGCGGTATATGGTGTCAAATTGACGATTATTGGTAGTCCGCATGGTCAAGGTGTTGATTAGTGGCGGTACATGGTGTCAGAATGACGACTATTGGTAGTCCGCATGGTCAAGGTGTTGATTAGTGGCGGTACATGGTATCAGAGTGACGATTTTGGAAGTTCGCTGGATCAAGATGTTGAATAATGGTGGCAGATGCTACCAGAGTGACGACTACTGGCCGTACGCGGGGTCAGGGTGTTAATTAGTGGCGGTACATGGTGTCAGGGTGACGACTATTGGACGCAATTGGCAGTTCACGTGGTCATGGTCATAATTACTTGCAGCATATATAGCCTTAGAGTGACAATTATTGGCAATAGACATTGGTCAGCCGCGCAGTGACCACATTTCATCAGCGAGTTGACACTACTACAAACATGACATCAAGCAAACATGACAGCCCCGTCATCCCCGCATACGTCAGTTGTTATTCTTTGGCATTAGTGTTTGTTATTCCTGCGTGATGACACGTCGAGACAGACAGTTCCTGACCCCGCCTTTATTGTTACCGGGGTTCTTGTCGCACTGTTATGTGCCAATGGTGACACTCTATGTCGGGGAGTTCTTGACCTGTACCTGCTGTGTCACATGACAGTATGATGGCACTACTTTGTCATTTCGAAAACACGCATCTGATGGTGGCGCATGGCGTGTGGCCTCCCTTGTCACATGCTGTCTCAGTATTCACCCAGCTCTCTCTGGAACCCCCTTTGCGTTTTGGATGACAACTTGACTTTTTAGTTCTATAACTCTTGTCCTTTTTGTCTTGTCTGCATCTAGACAGGCCACGTTGTTATTCTCTTTGTCTCTTCTAGTGAAATATTACTACTGCTGCGCCAGCTAAGTTCGTGCTTTGTTGTATTTTCTCTGTTTTGTCTGTGTGCTCTAGGCATAATACGTCATCCATCCAATCGGGACATCAATTCTGAACTGAAGAAGCCCGCTTGCGTGACCGCACATCAGGACATGACATCACTGCAGTTTATTTGTGTGTACGCACTAAACTTTAAAGGAATCGTTTACGCGTGAATTTGCGAGACACAGGCATCATTTGTATTAGTTGTGATTTTACATGTCTACTACAGATTTATCTGTTTTCTTCCTGGCGCATAGGGTCTATGCCACGCGGTACACTTCTTCTTCTTCTTTGCATGTTAACAATCCATCTTAATCTGTCTTCTACAATTACTTTCCATTCTTGACTGTTCACCCGCCCCATCCTAATTTAGGTTACGCGCTGTCTTTCCATATGAGCTTTGATCTTCCTCTTCTTCTGTCAGCCTCTTGTGTTTTCTGCACGATGTACCAGCTCGCTTATCTATATTCTTTCAGATGTCTCAAAGACGACACAACAGTTGGGATGTATGGAACAGTATGTTAATTTATTGAATTCGTGCTACTGAATTGTAGAACATTACATAATGACACAGAGCCTTTAGCAAACGTGCCAAACGACTTATATACGGAGGAAACGAGTAGTAAGAGCGTGGCTCGCGTGATTACAACCCTAAAATCTAGGTGGTCATGTATACCCTCCTGACATAGCCACGTGCTGGACATCTTTATTAGGACAACGTAGTTATTGATATAACACCGGATACCGTACCTCAACATTCTTGCCGTCGTGCCGGAACCAGTCACCGGTTGCGCGTGCGCGCAGTGCATACTCGCTCGCTTCGTTTCTCGTGCGGGGGTGTAATGTGGGCGAGTGCGGACGTCCTGGTGTCGCCGGCATTCTTGTCTTCGGTGTCAACTAAGTTTACGCTAAGAGAGGATGCAGAATAGTGTGGACCGGCGTATGTCAACGGCTTGGTTCTGAAGGCAAAAGAAACGGTCGATTGTCATAAAACACAAATCATAACTGCCACATCGAATAGGAAAGGTGTGGATTTCAGGACAGTTCGCAACTGTACCTGCGGCCACACCGCGACAATGCACACATTGACCCGTGTAGAGGAATGTCCAACGCTCGCATGACCAGCCAGGCGTGAACAGGGGGCGATACATAGTAATCAGAGTTGAAGGGTCACTGCGCTATCCGTTGCATAATCTGTGGGTATCGCATGCCCTCGGGATACGTCGAGACAACTCGCATACAGTAATGCTAAATACACACATACTCTATCATATACAGTGTATACAAGTTCTACAGCACAATGCCGTTCCACGGGACAGCTCGAAACGCTTGCCGCGTCTACACCTCCCTCCCCAGCGGACTCGTTCAATCGATCATCTCGACTTCTCTGTTGCGACGCAATTATTACATGAACACCATTGATGCACAATTATCCACCACGGTTCAGGTTAAAGGGAAGGTATGTCTATTCCCAGGTTTTTATTTTGTATTTAATATTACGTCCATAAGCGTATAAGAAACGGTTCACAATATACCGCCGGCTATAATTATATTTAGTTACGTTATTAAGCTTCTAACAATGTTGAAGGTTTCCATCGTGCAACATAGTCTACTGGTAAACAAAACATCAAGTTGCAACACAAGCTATATTGGTAAAGCTGCCGAAGCGAGGCGCGTTACCGCGGTGCCCTTTGATGTTCAACGTTCCCACGTTCACAATAGTAGACTTCATGATACACGTGACTGCACTGGCTAACACATGGTAGAGGAGCACACACCACCCTTGCAGTGGCACTGCTAGACGACACACGGCCAAGAATAACACCTTCAGTGACATCACAGGACAATACACGGCTCAGATTAACACTTGCAGTGACAACACAGCTAGACAACACACGACTCGTATTAACAATTGGACACCGCTAGACAACACACGACTCGGATTAACACTTGCATTGACATCACTAGATAACACACGACTCAGTGATACCGTCAGACAACACACCACTCGGGTTAACACTTGCAGTGACACCGCTAGACAACACACGACTCGGATTAACACTTGCAGTGACACCGCTAAACAACACACGACTCGGATTAACACTTGCAGTGACACCGCTAGACAACACACGACTCGGATTAACACTTGCAGTGACACCGCTAAACAACACACCACTCGGGTTAACACTTGCAGTGACACCGCTAAACAACACTCGAGTCGCGTGTCTGTCTGTATCGATCTTTAATCGCACCGACTGACGAAGCGGGTAGCGCACGGACGGCAGGCGCTGGTCCACGTCCGTCTTGCCGCCACTGCCGCTGCCGCTGCCACTGCTGCTGCCGCACCGTGTAATTCACACAACCACCAACCATCTGCGGCTGCACCGACACACCACACCGCCCGATTCATGTCACGCACCGCAAGACACTCGGAATGATAAATGACATTTCCCATGACGAATGTCAGTTCCCACTATATAACCTCATGTCTACCCATTGCAGAGGAGAAGCCCTTGACCCTACCCGTCAACTGGTTAACAGTCGACACTGTGAGCTCTAGTGCGAGCGAAGACGACTCAGCAATAAAACGTGCAGATGATCGTTTGTAGCACAGCGTCCAGAATAACCGTTGTGACTCTGCACCAGCAATAACAGTTGTGATACAGCGCGTAGACAAACCGTTGTTATACACCACTCAGAATAACAGTTGTAACGTGTGTAACACTAACACATCCATAACCCAGAATCACAGTAATAGCTTAACAAGACACCCGTACTAACCGATGTAATGCCACACCCTCAACAAAGCAAAACCCACAATAACTGTTGTAACACAACCCCACAATAACAGCCGTACAACAACAACCATCATAACACCATGCAAAAGCATCTCAGACCCATAAATGTTACGCGCGAACACGCTCCATGCGTGCGTCATCATTGACTGACGCCGCAGGACTGAGCACGCAGAGTCACGCTAATTAACGGAATACACAAGTCGGAGTGTCCATTGTCCACACCGTGTTCCCACAGAGGACAACGGCGATCTGGTGTTGACGCTGCAGGTCCGACTCACCCGCGGCCGTCACGTGACCACCAGCCAAGAGAAGATGACTACTGTCCTTGTCGTGACGCTGTCGTCCCACCAGATAGAAGCAGCCTGTCTTCCTGTACGAGCGGAATGCGGAAATGGACGAGCATTGCCGCAGGGCAGAGAATATTATCGCAGGGCACACAATATTACCACAGGACACATAATATTACCACATGGCACAGGATATTGCTATAGGGTACATAATATTACCACAGGGCACAGAATATTACCACAGGACACAGAATATTGCTATAGGGTACATAATATTACCACAGGGCACATAATATTACCACAGGGCACAGAATATTACCGCAGGGCACATAATATTACCACATGGCACAGAATACGCCGTAATGACCCACGATAGGTGATATGTTCCGTAATATTATAGTGGTGACACAATGCGCACAATACACCATAAACAAGTAAAAGGTAATTTCTTGGATAGCGCAATATCCAGTCCTCAGGTCTGCGCAAAGCGCTTTATACTTTACTCCCTGGCACACCTCTTCAGTCGAACACCATCCCGACTTATGGAATTATTCAGCCACGCTGAGCCGGAGATTATTCGCACACAATGTACGCACTTGTCGAGTCAAACAACTGTTTGTAGTTCGCACACAATGTACGCACATATCCACAACTGTTTGTAGTACGATAGTCATTCGTACGACAGAGTGAACTGGAGCAATGCACATAGAATGAATGTACTTGGCCATGGTCTGACACGATAGTATAACATTCGTAACCGGGCTGATAGCATTACGATTGAGACTTGGCTACAGCGCCGCATTGGTAGATGAGATTCCACCAAGTGATGACCCAGAGCGGACGACAAACTGTGATAGGTGTGCGGGAGACTGCCAATGAACCACGGACTTATATGCACTATCCGTGAATGAACTAATGAGCCAGGATGTGCGACACACTGTGATATGCATGAGGGTGACACCTATCCGACTCACTGATGTCACCTATACTAAATACACACAAAAACATGCTTGTCGTTAATGCGTCTGCAATACCAATGCCGTACGGGGATTCGGGAACAGCATCACTATTTCACGAAGCTTCCTCAAACGTGGCATACATGATTTCTTCACGTTGTCGGAATGCCTATTTACTTACGAAGCCCATCAACGTCGCCGATTGAGGTCAACAATACATCAGCAGTTTGCTAAATCACACATTCAATCAGCCAAACATATAAACAGTTTTTTTGTAGTTACGACTCACTGGACATTAGGAATTACCTCCGATGTTCCAGTAGGACTTCCGCTTGGATGCCACGATGTGTGTATGACAGGTGACTGGCTAGGCGTACGACGTCGCCTCCACTGGTGACTTCGCCGAATTGACTCGAATCAACACCTATCACCTAGGGCCATAGGTATGTAGGTCAGAGTCGTCGCATGTCGTACTAAGTGTCAACTAGGTTAGATTGCAATCAGCGGCGACGTGCACGGACGACGTGAGTTCGTCTCGCCAACGGAAGGGTTGACAGTCGTCAACAGCTCCAGACGACCGAATTTTATTCTCAGTGCACCGAAGTGGGGTAATATCCTTGTAGTCCGACACGCCACGACAATCAGTGGTCTGTCAGAAGCTCTCTCCCTGTTGATGACAATTATATTAGGGTATATGTCTACACTGCATTCTGTATGTAGCCGTGTCCCTCTTCCCTTCCACGACACCACTCTCTACTTAAAGCTGTCATCTTTAGGTTAGCTGTTCCCCTATACATGACAATCACCCCAGTGTATTGGTCGCCACTGCCTTCTGCGTGTAGCTTTGTCTCTGTCGTGTATCCACAACATCGCTCTTTGTGTACTACATTGATCTCCGTTGTCTTCTGTTACTGTTAGTAGTTGTGTCTCGATCTAGCCACTGTTTCGTCTTGATGCCATGGGCTAACAGTCGCAACTGACACATCAAAGAGCCGTATTTCCTGTTATCCCGGTCACCCCTATTGTGTGTTATTTAAAGTCGACATCGCGGAGGTCAACGCAAGCACCGTAAACACATTCGGTTTGCTACATGGAGCCACGATCCATACTTGAACTCGTCGATGAACTTCTGCCTAGATGACGATGGCTAGTATATAACTGTATCGATCAACCTTTATCGATGAAGCGCATTGGGGCGCGATGATTAAATCATTTAGGTGTTTGATCATCGAACCATCAATCGAAAGGACCGAAGTTCACATCCATATTGTGCCTTTTCTTAATTTGGCCAGTTTGATTCAGCTAACTGTGCATGCCGCATGTCTTTCGTGTCAGAGAAACTCACAAGTCCCACTCAGGAAAGCCCTTATAGTCAGCGTTCACACTAGCCATGTATTCCTAAACAACCCTATAATAAAATTCGCACATCTACAATTTGATTGTATAGCGTTGCAGCGTACCACAAATAAACGATGATGGTTATGAACTTATGATAATACTAACTAATATATGCATTGTTTCTGTGGCATAGATATAGCGTTGGGAATATTTCAATGTCGCAACCAGGTACCGCCATCCTGTGCTATCTTTTGCCCGCGCTCACGGCGTTATAACGTGACCGCACTTACACATTACGTCCCATCCCATTATAGCCGTGTCAACTAACCACGTTAACGAGAATCCACCCACTGCGATGGAATTGACTCGCACAAAATGTGTTCACCTGGGACGCTCTCATAATATGTGTTAGAAGCGGACGAACATTGAGCATCCTCTACGTTAATAGCTCTCCCTGTCTGGGCGTGTGTATTACGGCAATACATCACAGAGTATAATACAATGTATACGGCAGCCCGCATGAGATGATGGTCGTCAGTCCATGACACAAACGTTCCTACATACTACACATATTATAGTATCTGAAACAGCACGGGTACTTACCCTGGCTGCTTAACCTGTGTGTACTGCCTCGTGCGTCCGACACATGAATACACGGTGAGCTGATCACTATTATTATAATCATTGGTCCGTTTTCACACATCAACGAAAATGCAATGACATTATGCATTCATCCGGCCGATACCGCGAATCGCCTGCGTAGCTCTCCCACATAAAACACACATAACAAGCCAAATGGTTCTGTCCTACAGCGATGTCACAAACTAATACAAACCACGATCGAAGAACGCCGTCGTTTTCACGCACAAAAACAAGTCGTGTTATATCGAGTTCTTCGTTTGTCGAGGACTGTGTCATCCGACATCCGTGCGCATAGCTGTCTCCACGAATCGATACCGCATCCCGAAGAATAACCCGGCAACTGCCATGCTGCAGCATCTGTCGCGACAATTTACGACGACAGCACAGTCGCTGGATTAATGGAGATTTTATACGAACCAGTACCCCGTCGCATCTACGGCTTCCTTGGAGCAATCGGCTGGCTAATGACCGCGACACTGTTTCACTAAGGTTTATTTAAGCTAATATGCCAATTTTTGCACTTTAAGACAGAGATCGTTCCCTAACAGAATTATTGCACACAACTATGGAAATCGTCAGCAACAGGACGTACCGCCATGACACTTTTGCCGGTGTGTCACGGAAATAATATCATCGGCGGACTTTTGCATAAGCTCCTCAATTTGACCAAAGGATTATGTGATGGATGATCCTTATGAGCGCATCAGCTTAGTGCAACGGTCGGATGACATAATTGGGTTACCATCTGGTATAAAATTATGTACAAATTAATGAATTTTCGTTGCCTCGCACGTCAACAGAAACGTAAGACACCGTCTATGTGACATAGAAGCGACGCTTTGGGTAAGAGCTTTATAAATATGTAAATGAAATTAATATATAATGAATGCACAACGGTGACAGATTTCATTTTTATTTATTTATTACGTACTGTTACAATTAGCAGGCTCCTTCGGTCATGACTGACCATGGGTGAAGCATCTTATCTGTTCTGACTGTCTATCAGGCTGGAGCAGCGTCGTCTGTGGCTGAAGAGACCGATGCGGGAGAGGCAGACTCTACTACCACAAAGGTATGTGTGTGGCACAATTACAATCAATAAAAAAGTCGCACGTAAAACACGCCAATATTTTGCACACCAAGAAATCCGTGTTACTGATGTAAATAGCTTTATCACCGAGACGCAGACGTGACCAGCATACGAACACAGACAACAACATCGTTGACAAAATGACAGTAAAGGAAAAAACCATAACATGCCACATTAGTAGAACAAACAGAACGAATGGGGAGCCACATACATGGTAATATATATGCACTACCAAACCAAAAATCATGAATTAATTAACATGCCTCTAAGTCCAGTGTCCGTGGTGATGGTTCCGAAAATAGGAAACGTGTCGACTTTAATCCATTCCGTATCACACAGACCTTCGCGTGGGGTTTATAATGAGGACTGGTAGTGAATTATTACGTGACCACTACATAGAATTGACCCAGGCAGCTCGAAGCTTCGTCAACAAATCCATTTATGATTACACACTGACAAAATATAGGCTGTAGTGTGTCCGCGTCGTCTGACATAGTAATCAAGAATGACCATCAAGCAGCGCTCTATGGGGTATTAATTAATCATGAAAATAGACGCACCTCGTTCGTAGAAAACAATTGACCGATCCACAATTTGTCGTGACAATCATTATTATGCACAAGACCCAGCTTCGCCCATGTAAACGTGTTGCCTTTTGCTTTCATAGCAAAGACAAATGGGAAACTTGTTTTATGAGTAATACGATGGTATGAACCGAGGCATCACGTTACTGTAAGCTTGTCGGACCTCGCAGCCGGCAACGTCATGTGACAAGGAAGATCCGTCAATTCTGATGTTTGAGTTGACGTTATATAGCCTAATACAGTAAACAATTTTTTTTAAACAGCTTCTGAAATGTCTTTAACAGAACATTTACACGTTACACTTTGAGGGTGCTAGTATTGTTTTTAATAAATGCTGGTGTTACACGTAAAAACACCGGTTAATTATGATGTACTCAACTGACATCGCAATTTCTGCATGTCAACGTCACACGGTCTTTAAAGGAACATGCAACCCAAAAAGTAAAAATTGCTTAAACCATTAAACAATGTTCATTGAATCATATCCCATATTTTGTTATTTTTTTCTGAAATGATTTGTTAACTTTTAAGGATAATTAGTGAACCTCCCTGGAGGCTGACATTTTGGACATTTCGGCTATGGTCGTGTGACGTCACAGATCCACCACCGCTAGCGCCTCGGGTGGGCAAAACAAAACGATTTCTTCACGTACCCACTGAGTCTGAGATATATTCATCCATTTAATTAGTTACAGAGCGTCAGCTATAAAAAAACCGCCGTCCCTTATAATATAAACATTCATAAAGAATAGGATAAAGAATAATGATGCTCAAGTAGAGACTGCAACAAAGGAAATCGCGCAATCCATTTTGGACTTGGTTGGTTCGACGGAGCTTAATAACTTTTATTATCGCCCACTTTCATATGTAAACAAATCGTTTATCCAACTAATTATTCCAGTCGACCGTCGCGCAATGAATATTTTACTAATCATTGATTTTTATTATAATAAAGGAAATGCATTGAATGATATTCTAGTACCCCATATATAGTATTTGCATACATTAAGTTCGTCCCTTTAGCGAGACCCTTCTTCGCGTGCAACACCGACCCTTCGCTTCGGCCCCGAACTTTTCGTTCTGTGCACAAATACAGTGGGGACAGTAGCTTCGTTCAACAGTCGTCTTTCACCCAATCCCGACAACCTGTGTTCCATATCAACGGTGACATGGTGCTGGCAAACCATTTCCCGGCTGAAATTGAATGTTTCCACTGTATGACTCGTACCTATATTGTGGAGCCATTTGATCGCCAAATCGCCCTTCGACGGCAGGCTTCGTAGATAATTTATTGGCATTTGGACAAATCTCTTTCCTTTCACGGACTCTTCTCCTGCCTTCTTTTGACATCCGCATGCTTGATATTCAAGCATTTCATTATCACAAGACTCATAAAACAACTCGATTCATGTCGCTATGCTACTGTTTACATATTACGCTACGCCTATATCGCTGAGGTGGTGGACCGCCTACGTCACACTCACGCATTCTCTCGCGTTAATCTTCGTGAGTTCCCCGTGAAATAGGCAACAATGGCAGCGCCCATGGTCAGTGAAAATGCACGTTTCAAGATTAATTTTATGATGTATAACATTCTTACAAAATTAAAAAAAAAATACATGCGTTACAATATTCTATCATGAATGGTATGTGGGAATTGGGGGGATTTTAACGCATTTTCAATACTATGGTTGCATGTTCCTTTAACCAAAATTGCGCCTGTGGGACATTACCCGGATGTAGGGGCTACCACAATATACAAAACGAACGAACGAACATATCATGGCCAATTTCGTACTTCCGAAAGTTGCATAAAAGCATGTTGTACATATCCCATAACGACACAACATGACGTCATAATCAGACGCAAAAGTACGTCATATGGTGCACCGAAATCGTCCACAACGACCATCAAAAGTGCTTAGCAAATGCCTGTAGACACACACGGCGTAAGCCCGTTATACAGATGTATGACATGGCCCCCAAACGTACGCCGTGTGCAGTTCGTGCCTCAAGCAGGTGTCACGTGTATTTGTGACAGAATAATCACTGCAGAAAAGACTACAAAGTGAACACATGATAATGGTGACGCGTACACTAATGCTCCCTATTATTCGCACTCTAGTGTTCATTCTTTGTTGTATCAGAGTGGCTCAGTGCACTCAATGCAGTAATATGTCTGCAGTACCAGCCGCACAGACATGGTTATTATCTTAATGGCGATTCATTTCTCATAGACTCATATGCAATAATACATTTGGTAATTTGGCTACTAACCGCCTAACCTTCATTTTGCTTCACTGATTTTCTACATAATAGCATTAATCCCTGGTATGGCTGATTAAAAGACACTATGAAGTAATCAATACCTCATTATTTGGTTCAGTCATAACATACATTTCAGGGTAATACTTAATGGCAGAAATTAATAATAATTATGTTTCTTAATAGTGTTTTTAAAGTAATTAAATGTCAATCAAAGTGCTTCACATTAGCATGATGATGTGTTCTAAATATAAATTATTGAAATACACAAGCTAAGATAAAATAAATAAACAAACTAAGATAAATAAAAGGTGCAGCCACCTGTTCTTGTCAGTATATTCACATGTACACATGGATGTGTGCACACATATTATAGGAAATAATTGTATGAGGAAACACGGCAAATATTACTTATCAGGAAATGTCTTCAAACCTATAAATCTCACTATAACATCTATCTATAGAAGACATCATGAACAAATTGCTTTTCAATGGGGATATAAAAGTTTAAACTTGTATGTAACATGGCACTTGTGAAGGTACACATTATGCATGATTTATCTGTTCAGGTCCCAAAGGGTGCATGAAATACCCTGTTAACCAAATGGCCTGTGACACAACACTGATCTATGATATCTGAGACATCTGACATTACATTCCAGAGACATGTATGCCACTTGCATAAGCATTGTGCTTGGGGGCTTCGCTGTATTTTGCATTGTACCGCAATGTGTCATGAATGCAAAGTTCAGCAAATTTGTTTTAGTAACCTGGTAACATTTTCTCTGAAGGAAAACACTATAAATTTTGAAGACACTGTACTACATACATTATATATTCAGAGTGAGCAAGATTAGGAAAACTAAGCACTGCTGTGATTCCTTGCTGACTGTACCCAAAATACACATTTATCAGAATAACACTACACAATTGGTAAACAATTTATTTAGTAAAAAGACAGAGATTTCAAAATAACAAACAAACTGTGTGTTCTCTCACTGTTCAAAATAAAATATATAAACATATACGGATGACTGTGTGAATATTAATTAAATAAAGGCTATTCACTGCAAACGTCACTGTTGTGTTGGAATTCACAAGGGTGATGATTATTAATATTAGAAAGACGTTTACTGTTCAGCAAACATATTTCTAATAAACATCACCCCTTGTTGATTCCAACGTCCCAGATTGGTTCATAATTAACAGTAGCCTCAGCTGCACTTCTGGTTACAGAGAATCGGGTGTATAACTACCCACTACATGTAGTCTGCTAGTTCATACACTAGTAAAGATAATGGCAGACTAGTAACTAGTCCACTGACTAGTAAAGGTCAATGTGTCATCCACCATACCCTACATTAGTCATTCAAACATTGGTAGTCATACTGACCCTAAACCCTTTCATCCATACACAGGCCCAGATGTAACTGAATCCCACATCATTAAGACATTGATAAATTGCTGCCAGTGAACAACTAGTGACAGCAATGCCAGCTTCATTTACTGATAAATTATGACATTTCCGTAGGCATGGCCACCAGTTATGAACTTGTCAGGGCATTATTTATCAGATAAATGGTTCTTTGATGTCTATGATTTTCTGTAGTAAAATGTGACATTTTTATTTCCACAATTAAGTCCAACAGAGCAGTTTTAATAACACTGTAATGAGGTAAAGTTTTGGAAGGATTATGGAAAATTCATAATCGTAGACTGTCCTGTATCTGGTAGGGTGTTACTACCAGTCATTGAAGGCAGCTGTTGTCCTTTTTCAATTGCACGGTTTCTTGAAACGGTTCATATATTCAGTCCTTAATTAAATATGCTAGCTATTTCTTTAGTATGTCTTTGTTACATTTATGAACATTGTATTGTTACTTAACTTCGGTTGGAAAACACTGCTTTTTAGTTCTAAATATAATTGTAATGCCTTAAATTAGGGACCTTGTTTTTTATATGTTACCGGACTAGTAAACCTTTTGGCAGATAGTAAACTTTGATCTTTACTAGTTCGACTGTCTAGTAAAAGAAATGCTGAAGTTCTACCCCTGGAACTATAAATAATGTATTAACGAGTCTTTGCTCAAATGATGCATAGGACAGAAATTCTAATGTGACAGAAACTGTGAATGAATAAGTTTGTCTGGAGGAAGTGAAGTGGAAAATGCATTAAATAATGCCAAAAAAACAGCACACCACAACGAACCAATAAATTTACTTTTTATATATGTTCTCATTGTCACCATTTTCGGGCACTAGGTCACATTGGTATTGCTTGTGCTAGTTAATGACAATCATCTTTTAAGCAATATTTTTAATACGAGTTTTTATCTGATATCTGTAATTCACTGAAATGCATTTGAGAGTCACCAATATGTCACTGAAAGACACCTGAGAGACATCTGAGAAACATTAATGTGTCATCTATGCTGAAGCAAGTACCAGGGTCCACCAGTACCAGTACATACTAATGTGCCACATGGGTTGAAGCAAACACAACTGATAGATAACAACATGTCATTTCATTAACTGACACTGGGACAATTCCACTTCTTTGATATTGAGTTTTTTTATTTACCAATACCGAAATTGGAATCGGAATTAGCTTTTTATTCCAATTCCGGAATTGGCCCGGGTCTGACTATTATTGTGTTTTAGAAGAACATATGTGACGCCGGCTGACCAAATGAGTGACAAGTCGGGATTTGAAATTTGCCGTGAGTGCCGTCTAAAGCCAGTTGGCATGATTTGGATGAATTTTAGGTTTTTACATAAATAAAATTTATAATATCCGTTTTAACACTTCCACCCATCCTACACTATTTATTCCAAATAAAATGTGTATTTTAACGTATTATAATGCGAGCCCTCTTGATCAACTAGTCCAAAATTACTAAAACAAAAGGATTTTGCTTCGATTCCTTCGATGAAATCCGCCATGTTGCTTTGGGGTTACCCCTGTGTATCGGCTATCACCAGAGAGGGCATTTCTTCCTCTCTGACGTAGAGTAACCCATATTCGGGCCAAGTACACCAAAATAGCTCAAAACTACCCAATAGGGGGCTACCCTGAGAAGGCTTTTGCATACTAATGAGAGCGTGCGCTGTCACGTGCGCGCTTCGGTGCTTGCAATTGGACGATCGCCTACGCATATGCGCAGTAAGGCAGTGCTAACGTAAACAAGTAGCCAAAGTCGTTCGTATTCCGCCGTGTTTTTCTATCGTTGTTTCCCTGTTATTAAATCTTTTGCAACATAATGTCGGACGCGTTGCTACGTGTGCTGAATGCACCAACCGGCGATGACATTGCTGTTGCGCGGATGTGGGAGCAGTACGATTTCGACGCCTCGGAATGGGACGCTGACCTTGACAGCGAAGTTACGGTCGAATACGACTGGGAAGCCGTTCACGATGACAACGAAGACGGGAACATGTTAAGCAACGACAATAATGCTCCAATTGTCCTGACATTTTGCATAGACCTAGAGATGGTGTATACTCATAATAATACGTTTTGGTCTGAAAAATCGACCATTTGTCAGCGCAACATTTCACAGCTCGTGCCGAGGGTTTGCGCCGGAGGCGAACGTATAGCAGCGATCGGGCGGCCTAAAATGGCCTACCCCGATGTTGAAAAACTCATAAATAAATAAAAGTTCTGGATGGATTTTATACAATTTTATGTTATTTAGCAGCTAAAACGTATGGCTACATTTGTCTCGCAGGAAGTAGGAAATGTATCCGTTCAGTATTTATTTGGGTGCTGGATACTGCGCTAAATTAGCCTAAAAACGGCTTTGTTTTATACTAATTAGCTGTGAAATTAATTAGCACGGAAATTAATTCCTGAAGTTATGGCACATATAATGTACCATAACTTCAGGTATTGTTGCAGCAGCTGGTTGTTATTTGCCCTCTACAATTGCACTATGATACCATAGCTGCATGCCAAATGTGAATGCAATACACATAATATTTATATGGTATCTAAGCCCATGCATAATCCAAAACTTTAACGGCCGTTTTCTCCAGTTTTACTTTTTGACCTCTACCATACCAAATGTGATATAACTTCCCCAATTTTTATAGTAGAGTCATAATTTTTGAATTACTGTAAAGTACCATGCATCCTCTTTCCAAATATGTCAAAAAAGTACATCAACATTTTCCCGACTTGTCACTGATTTGGTCAGCCGGGGTCACATATTTAGATTACACAACAACATTACGCTTTGAAGACCTGTCTGGCCTCAGTTCTGAAGTCATGTATTCACATTAGCTCAGCTCCAGTTCCCCATGGATTTAAATCCCCTTTCAGCAAGTAGTTAATCCAGAATAAGTCGAGTTATTCCAGGAGATAACCATGTGAGAGCAATTCAGTCTGGTTTAGTTATTCCCGTAAAATACTCTGGTTACTGTTGTGGGAGAAAACTTATCCGAGCCTAACTGCACCATGAAAGGTAGGTTCTTACTTCAATGAAATGTAATGCTGTACGCCACTTGCCACTTAACCTGTCACTGAACTTTAGTCATTCTCAGGGACGGATGCTGCATAAAGAGAGAAACCATAGACAGAACCAATGCTGTGCTCTCCTACTCCTAGACTCGCTGAAAGTGCTTTGTAATGTGCAACTGAAGCTATGCGAAAAGTCCCGAAAACTGTTAACACTGCCTTCCCATTTCCGATGTCACAATCTTAGATAGGTCAAATGCAATGGCAGCATGATAGTGTGACAGATTGGAGCTGTGTTAGGTTCTTGGTGAAACCATAAAAAGTGCATCGGGAGGTTTCTGAACACTATCCTCTCTGGATGTACAAATATACTGAGCAGGAACTTGGACTGCAAAACGTTATTCATCACCGAAAACATTCTCGTTGTACCATCACGTGATTACACAACTTTGCTATCATATGAAAATCCAGTGGATAATCCATTAATCTGAAATAACTTCTCACTGTAAAAGTGTTTAGAGATATTCTGAATCAATTCACTGACAAAGGTTTAAGAACTGTGGGGAATTTGGGGGACAGACCCCCAGTAATTTAGGTGGGGTGTGGTAGGAGACAGGATTTGTCACTTTTTATTTAGGGAAGGGGTGCATTTTTGTGAGTAATCAGAATTTTTAGAGCGTGAACACATTTTTTGTGAGTTTCCAGTAGGTCTTGGACAACCTCCAAAACAGAATTTGTTTAGCACCACCGAATGTTTTTCAATATGCCCCACCACATCTGTCCAGCAGCATGGAAATGTAAAATGAGAGGCAAAATCAGATGTTGATTGTCACCTTGAATAATCTGTGACAGAACCTCCCCTCCACCCCTGGATGTCATCAGTCAAGCTGACTGGGAAGAAGTGCTGAAGTTATGGCAACACAAATGGTTTAACTGCACCCTTGGGTTCACCATCCCCACATTTTCCAATATCTGACAGCATGACATCATAGCTGGAGAGGCAGCGAAGCTCTGGTACAACCAGCCTATATTATGTTCCATTGTCAGCATGTTGTAGAATATGAACCCCAAGGAAAACACTTGACACTAGGTTTATATCCCCAGTAAAAATATGGATCAAGCAGGTCCATATTCCATCATAGAACATGGACCGACCCTTTAGAATTTTCTAAATATTTTCATTCACTTAGAGCACAGCACTTTGCAAATAATTATACATCTTACTTAGAATATTACAACTGTGCTACTGAAATTTTGAATTCAGTAGATGTTAATTAGTGATTTTTAAAACACATTTTGAAATCTGTGATGGAAGTTTATGAGAATATACAGTGTATGTTGGTAGTAATGTTTATTAAATTTATATTTACAACGAATGTTACATTCTTCCCCCGGATCATGTACCCGAATGGAGCAGCCTCCCCCAGGAAATAGTGGCAGCCAAGTCACTGGACTATTTCAAGTCCAGGCTTGCTGCCCACCTGTAACCATGACAGACCACCCTCTCCCATTCCCCTTTGTTTATAAGGGTCTACTACCCTCCTCCACACACCTTTACACTACATTTCAGAAGTGTCTACTGCAACCTCCACAAATCAGCATAATCATCAAAACATTGATCATGATGTTGGCTGATCAATAGAAGAAAGAAATCCACGTATGACAGTCAGTGCTTGAGAATATCAGCTAAGCTTGACTCCCTGAGGGATTAATTATTTCTTACAAGGCCTACGTGTCTCCTTGTTACAGCGAATACAAACAGTGTCTTTTTATTATTAACTCCAGTAGGCAGAGGCCAGAGACAGAGTAGCTTCCAGTCACAGATGCTATCTTCTCTCAGCCGTGGATAGCTCATTCAACAGAGCGAGAGCCGGTGAATGGGCAGTGTATGCTTGAGTACACAAGTACATTGAAGTAGCCCACAAGAATGCCTATTCAATACACACGCAGAGTACAATCCTACGATACGAGCAACCTTCTGAGGCTTCTCGGATCTCGGCTAATGGTTCAGATTGGCTGCCGTTTGCCGGTTCGTTTGAAAAAAAGAGCGTCGCTGTTTGAAAATTACAGTGAAAATCATCAGACGTTACACCGGGAAAACATGCTCACGTCGGACTCCAAAAAATTCAAGCACGCTGTTTTGACTGTAGACCTACCTCTTTACTTCGAACTTCGTGTAGTCTCCTCGACGAACGTGTGAAGTGAACCGAAACAGCGATACGCGATACAACAACACTCGCCCGAAAAGTGACCGTTTCAATGGAATGCCGTATCCAAGCCCAGCGCGCATGCGTCAGCTAGAAGACACGCCCATGCAGGTGTCTGTGCAGGTGACAGTTTAGTGGCGCCAGCTGACGGGCGCTCGGTTAATCAGCATTATAGAAGTAGGCGTACTTTGGTAAAATTATGCAAACGAGATACGCAACGACCATCATTGTGCTATTGAAGGATCGAGTGTTGAGTTTGTTCTATATATACGTGAATCTGTCCATACCGGTACTTTCAATTAATAGTATTAAAAATAATTATGGTATACTTCCTTATGTATTTTTGCGTAGTTTTGTGTTTGTTTTAATGTCATTATCATCATCATCATCATCATCATCATCATCATCATCATCATTATCATCATTGTGCAGCCGTAGTGTCCCGTGGTTGGGCGAAGGCCTCTGTATGCTGTTTCCACTTCTGCCTATCTTGTGCTATCCTCTGCCAGATGGTTCCTTTCCACTCTATCGTCTCGTATGTCGGTCTCCGGTTCTCTATATCGTTTCCATCCGTAGGGTTCCCATGTGGTGATACGCGATGTTCATCAGTTATCTCGTATTCTCCTGACATGCCCTGCCCAGGTCCACTTCATTTAATGTAATGTTTATAAGTTTACTATGGCATAGTTCATGTTAAAATGTTAGCGCACTTGAGCGAGTATAGGCCTATTATAATTGGATACATGGCACGTAATAAATGCTTATATATTTCAACACGAGTCAACTATCGGACTATCTCGGATCATTGACTATTTCTCGGTGACGCTCTATTTATACCCCCCGCCCTTCGTAAGTTCGATAAGAACATCAGGCACTCCATATACATCGATGTGCTCTCCGTTGCTCATCAAAACACTTCTGTATGCTCTCATGAGTCATGACAACCTTAAATTGTTCACAAACCGTTCCCTAAATATTGAACACTCTCTCACCCATCACCAAAACATTAACACAGCATATCTAAATTCAATGCTAACTCCAACAAGAAATTCCAGACAGCTACGCTCAACCAGCAGGAACCCTCTTTACATCCCTCGGGTGAAAACGAAAGCCGGGACCCGAGCTTTCTCGGTTGCCGCACCAACGGTGTGGAATTCGCTTCCTGCCAGTGTTAAATCACAAGGTAATATAGTTTCATTCCGCCGACATCTAAAAACCTATCTCTTTAATGCTGCCTATCCTCCTTAGCCTCCTAGCTTTTCCATCCATCCGTTGACGACTCACGCATTGCTTTCGATTATGAGATTGATTAATCCCCTGGTTTTGTCGCGCCACTGAGCTTGATTTTCGAGGATATTGGCGCAAAAGAAGTTACTATTATTATTATTATTATTATAACACCACAAAAAGCACACCTCTTCCCTAAATATTGGGGAGGGGTTAGTTTATCCTAATTATCCACAACCCTCACAAAATGTGTAACTCAATCCTAATTACACTCCACAGTTCCGCGACGCCTCGGTACCATCCCAACAGTTGTTCAGATAGCCATGAGATTTTTTTATTCTGTTCTATTATGTGATATGCAGTGTCCAAACGTTCCGTTCCACTTTGGGAAACTGAATCCTATTTGATTGGTAACATGTTTCGGTACATGAGTGTAATTGGGACCCACCTCCATGTTGTCGCTATAAGTGTTTATTTGCCTACACTGGATAGATCATACTAACCCTAACCCAAATGATAATAATTCATCATTCCCAGGCATATTTATGTTTTACAAATATTTCGTCTTAGACACATTTTGAGACCCCAAATACTGCTCCGATTCTAATCAGCCGCAAACGCACAGGCCATGCGTAAGAAACAAACAGTTTGTTTTTGCCGATGGCACCGCTAAGTGCTAAGACGCGCTGTTTATGAAATATAAATATACACGGGATGATGTTAAATGATTGAAGTTACGAAATGAAATATCAAATGTTGGCAAATATACAGGTCTAACGGTAAATTAATTTGAGGTTGGGCCGAGTTCGACACTTGACTCGTGTGTCCAAATTTCTTTGCCAAAGGAATGGAACTCCTAAACAGGCATCCCCTATATCCTTTGTACTTTGTCACTCTATTCATCAGGCAACCAGTTATTGGTCCTGTGTTCCCAACCCTCCACATGTTCTGGGATTGGGAGCCATTGGCCCTCGGCTCTGGCCCTCCCTCTGGCTACGCCCCTGCCTTGTCGTTCAAAAACCTGATCAAAGAAAAACACATTCTGCAACTCTAACTTTACTTCAACAGCTTGGTATTGGGACATATCGGCCTAATGCAGACATGCATAGCCGGACAGATTCTATTAAACATCTGAGGCCTCCTGGATCCGCACATACTCATCCTAGAGTCCTGAATGAGGATGTACATTGATGCACCGACAGGCTTTATTTTGTTAGTTAGCCACATGATCGCTAGGAGGCAGCACATAAGTACAGTTATTAAACATGCGCAATTTTGGTCGACCTTTCCGTGTAGTGCAAGCAGCTTCGTTTGCGTGTCAGCCAAGAGTAATCACATCGCAGTGTATTCGTGGGTGCAGTTTAGACGAACGGCCACGGATGGCGAATGAGCTCACAAGCTACACTGGCAGCATCAGGTATTGCGCCCTACCGCCATACAACGATGTTGGTCCTCTGTCTGCAACAACGTATCTCCTAGCCTGGGTTTCAAGGGCACCGTCAGATGGCGACACATTTTGCGTCCCCGATACCTACAAGAGTGTAAAAGTGTGACGTTCACAGTGAGAAAGGCATGAACACCAGAACCCAGGGCAGGGACTCTGGGGGCTTCCATTAATGTTGGGGGTGGGGGGTAGGGGTGGGAGGGGGGGGGGGCTATCAACATTTTTGGAAGGCGTGTGCACTTTCTGGTGTACTTTTGTTTGGGTGTTGGGCGCGAAGATTAGGTTGGATTAGTCCCTAACATTGTGGGTACATAATTATAGTCTTCTTGCGTGCCATAATGTGTTTTAGGAGAACCTCAAAAAGAGATGCAAATAAACGGTTTGTGGAAACGAGTTGATAGACTTAAGCACATGGACGCAAAAACCACGACCAATTTCGTTCCAGTGCCAGCTCAAGGGGTTTGAGTTCGAATTAAGGTACATTTGTCAATATGACATTGACCAGGATAGAACTTTCCATGCGCCAGCCGAGTTAGTGGAGGGATATAAAATTATAAACATGTGTGTATTATTTTGTTTCAATGGTGGTGTCGGTTAGTTCTCTAATTGTATTATTTCAATACCAAAGACAAAATAAATTTGCTTTAAAACTGAAGTGCTGGTGTGTTTTACAGCTCCAACGTCATAACCGACGATGAGCTGCTGAGCATCTTAACAACCAACTCAACACAGAAATACTACATCGAATACAAAGGTTTCCTTTCCAATCACTTGTCGCACGGAATCATTGCCCTTCATCGTCTGGGAGCGTCGCGGGAGCGCATTGAACGTTTCATCGACATCTACAGCCGCCGCCTCGACCGTCCGCCGTTGACCGCCTCGAGAGCTCCGTCCCTGGCAGAACAGACTCCGGTGGAAGACTTGCTGGGAGCGCGAACCTCGTACTACAGACTAGTCGATCACTACACCAGCCTACTTGCATCCGCGAACCAGTCGATACCCGCACTGATTGGGAACGAATTTCCGAAACTCAGCAGTGGTTTGGTCGGCTCCGCTCTTCACGGGCTCATTCATCTCGGGTATGGATTTTCGGCCAACAGCAGCCGCCTTGTGTGCGAGGGGCTGGCGTACCTGCACCACTCGCACTTGCCTCTGCGTGCCTCCGCCGGGCTGCTCGCGACACCTCTAGGCTCCGGAACGACGGACATCGTCGATGTCGTAAGAACTGTCGCGGCGGATGGCCCTTTGCGCGAGTTTGTCGAGGAACGAACCGAGAGCGACATATGGAAGACACGACTGGCTGGGAACTTCCAGCGACGTGTCGGTGTGTTGATGACGGAGAGAGCTGACGACCTGTTGCGGTACACGCTCGCCGTTAGGCTGCCCGCGTTCTTCACAGCTGACGACGTCGACGGAGATCGGGCCGAGAAGATTGGCCGGTGGCTGGTCGACCGCGCCGTGCTCCTGTACGCGGCCTCGGAGCGCCGCAACGACTTCTTCCTGCTCCACTGCGTCACGGCCACCTGGAGTCTGGCGCAGCTGCTGCCGCTGCTGCCGACCCACGGCGACGTGGACACGGTCGCACGGGTCATGCTCTGTGCCTTGTTCGCTGCGTACGTCGCACAGGTTGGTGTTATCTCTCCAAAAATATATGCACGCGGTGTCTCCTACCTAAATGTCGGTGCAGTCTCCAATTGGAGTCTGTATGGCGGCCCACTTGAGTATCTGTGTGGTATCTCTAAGTTGGGTTTCCATTATTCATCCGCGAATGTCCGTCTGTAACTGTATTCATTATGCATCCAAGATTGTCCGCCTGTAACTGCCATTGTGCATCTACGATTGATTGTCCGTCTATTACTGTGTTCATTGCGCATCAAGGATTGTCCATTAGTAAGTGTGTTCACAATGCATCCAGGATTGTCCGTCCGTAACTGTGTTCATTTCATTGTGCATCCAGGATTATCCGTCCGAAAATGTGTTATTTTCATTGTACATCCAGGATTGTCCGCCTGTGACTGTGTTCACAATGCATGCAATAGTGTCCGTCTACTGGGAGTCTAACTACCTTCATTGTAATTCCTCGGGTATCCCCACACAGGGAGTGTAACTGTGAATTGTCGATCTGCCTCCAGGGTTGTCCACCTGTGAACCAGGACGTGCTCGAGTCGCCGGACGGAGGCGACACGACGTGGGCTACGACCATTGCCCGCGCCATCGCAGTGGAATGCGACGAACACGTCTACAAGCTCGTGCAAGTTTGTCACGAACTGCACGAGGCCAACAGCGACACGTCGATGAGGCCCGTGTACCGACTGGCAGCCACCAATACTGTTGACCACCCGCTGTTGTTCAACTGACCAATACAGAGACTTGTTTGAGCAACGTCTTACGCAAACTATCTATTTTCTAAACCATTTCTGTGTTCATTGTTGCCGTTTTTTATTTCAAACAATTTTTTTTTTAAAGAAAAGTATTGCGATTGAAATTTGAGGGAAACATGCTGTAAAACGACGCAGTTTGAGATTGAGGAGGATACAACTAATTAGCATAATTTTGTATGAAAAAAAAAAATTCTAAGGTACTGCAAGTAATTTGCCAAGAAGAAAAAAATGTAAATGAAACCATTCTTTTCCAGATGAGGTCGGTGACTTCTATTTAGACATAATGTCTGTTTCATGGGAGCTGTATGTTATTTTAATAACAGTTCATTATATCGTGTGTACGTGTGTACGCGCGTGTGTGTTTTGGTCTTTTAATTGTCTCAGCATTATATTTTTAACACTAAAGCTTTATTTGCCATTTTCAACATGCAAGTACATTTCATGTTAAATAGGAATGTGGTCTAATGTTGAGTCACCTATAATAAAATTAAATATATATATATATATATATATATATATATATATATATATTAGATCTCTCTCTCAAGATATATAAATATATATATATATATCATGTACTTTAAAATGACAAATAAAAATATTATATTGATCCAATAAATAAATATCTCAGATGTCATTTAAAGTGATAGATTATCTATTTATAGATAATTATGTTACGCTAGTAAATAATATATAATATAATAATACTTTAATGGTTTGTAAATATGCATCCAATCTTGATAAATGTTTTTGTTTTGCTGACATGTATTTTGTTAATGTGACACTCTGCATTTTTCTTTATATTTTTAATAAACCGACTACAGAAAGCAATATGGGATGATACTTTTTATCATCCACGAAGTAATACATTCTTGACATCACAAAATACTTTAAGTCCAACTGCGTTGCGATGGATAAACACATATCATCTTAGTAGCGATCGATATGACATGTTCGTATACATATCAATCGAGCTTGTATGGTATCGTTACCGCCACAGCCCTGAAGCCACAGTCCTTGGACACTCTAATCATGTGTCGCAAGACAATGACATGGAAGGTAGTGTCTGTGAACACGCAACACTTTAACGTCATCTGTGAAGGCGTCATTGTTGGTCTCCTCCAGTAGTCAGGGATGACTTTACTACGACATAGTTCATGTTAAATTTTTAGCGCACTTGAGCGAGTATAGGCCATATTACTTGGATACATGGCGCGTAATAAATGCTTCTACTGATATTTCAACACGAGTCAACTGTCGGACTATCTCGGATCATTGACTATTTCTCGGCGGCGCTCTATTTATACCCCCCCCCCATTTTTAAGTTCGATAACAACGTACGTCAGGCTCTCCATATACATCGATGTGCTCTCCGTTGCTCACCAAAATACATCTGTATGCTCTCACGACAACCTCAAATTGTTCACAAACCGTTCCCTAAATATTGATCCAGATCCAGCTCTCACTCACCAAAACATTTACACCAAAGATGCACACCTCTTCCCTAAATATAGGGTAGTGGTTAGTTAATCCTAATATCCCCAATCTTCACAAAATATGTAACTCAATCCTAATTACACTCCGCAGTTCGGCAACGCCTCGGCACGGGGTCTGTACCATTCCAGCAGTTGTTCAGATAGCCATGACATTTTTTATTCTCTTGCTTATATGATATGAAATATATATGGGATGATGTTAAATTATTGAATATACGAAATGAAGTATCAAATGTGGGCATTAAGGTTGGGCCGAGTTCGACACTTGAATCGATGTCCAATGTTTTTGGCCAAAGGGTAGGACTAGGAATGGAACTCCTACACAGCCATCCCTATACCCTCTGTACTTTGGCATTCTAGTTATCCGGCTACCAGTTATTGGTCCTCTGTTCCCAACCCTCCAAATGTTCTGGGATTGGTGGCCATGGCCCCTCTGGCCCTCCCTACGGGTACGCCGCTTCCTTTGTCGTTCAAAAACCTGGTCAAAGAAAGACACATTCTGCAACTCGAACTTTACTTCGACACATGATCTTGGTATGGGGACATGTCGGCCTAATGCAGACATAGCGCGGACAAATTATATTAATGATCTTGGGCCTCCTGGATCCGCACGTACTCACCCTAGATGCACCGATAGGCGATGTTATTTTGTCTGTTAGCCACCTGGGGCCAGTTTCATAGCGGCTACTTACGACGTCGTAGCGGGCGATAACTCGTCAAAAATCTAATACGTCGTAAAGTTACACTAGTTGCGTTTCATGAGTCTGCTCCATAGTTGCACTTAGCTGCACCATGTATTTAGTAGGCGTAACTTTACGCTGGTTGAAATATTTACGGTATGCTCCCGACACGCCCACTCTCAACATTATTATTTTTAATGGATACACTGGATATCCTTTACATTCATCATAGCTTCCCATTTGCTATACGAACGACAAAGGCACAGCTAGGAAGAAAAAAGGATGTTCAGACACAGCACAAATACAGGGATTCCCCACCGCGACGTGAGGGGGTCAATGCTACAGCGACTTAGTGGCGCGAATGCTAAATTGGTCTCATGAAACCGGCCGTACGCTGCATTGTCTATTCGCTGTTTGCTACGACCAGTAGACCGAGTATTTGCGCGTAAAGTTACATGGCTTCATGAAACTAGTACCTGGTCGCTAGGTGGCAGCACATAATTACCGTTATTAAATATGCGCAATTTTGGTCGACCTTTCCGTGTAGTGCAAGCAGCTTCGTTTGTGTCGGCCAAGAGTAACCGCAACGCAATGTATTCGTGGGTGCGGTTTATACGATGTATTCGTGGGTGCGGTTTATACGAACGACCACGGACGGCGAAAGAGTTCACAAGCTACAATGTCAGCATCAGGTATTGCGCCCAACCGCCATACAACGATGTCGGCCCTCTCATGTCTTAGGTCATTGACTCCAAACAGCCCAAACTTGGGCTAACGCAGCAGTGTGTAGTGCTTCTTGTGCATGCGTTAGGTATTATGTTTGTTTGTTTGTTTGTTTGTTTGAGTTCGTTTGTTTGCTTGTTTGTTTTACAGGCAATTTAGGTGATTGGGTGTTGTGAAGGGGAGGTTCGTGATTGCTGCTTGAAAAGCTATTGGGTTATCTATTTCTGTAATATGTTATGGGATCATATTCCAGATGTGAATTGCTCGGTTGTAAAAGGAGAACGCTGCGGTGTTGATGCGGCATCTGGTGGCCATGTAATGGCCACGGGTTTTGATGGTTTTAATAGGCCTGGTGGTGGTGTGATGTTGACTACGTTATTTAAAATTTTGTAAAATGTCATGGCTTGTTTGATAATCCTGCGTCGCTCAAGAGTGGGCCATCCAAGGGTGGCTGTTAGGTCTGTTGTGACTGTTTGGCGTCGATGGTCGTTTTTAACAAATCTGGCTGCACAGTGCTGTACCTTTTCAAGATGTCTAATTTGGGTAATGGTGTGTGGATTCCATATAGGAGAGGCATATTCAAGTTTTGGTCGGACAGGGGATTCGTTTGATCATATCTAAGACTTGAATATTTGGAAGTTATGTCAGTGATATGATTCGCCCAGATTAGTTTAGTGTCTAATGTTATTCCAAGATTATGGTGGCTGGAGACTGTGGAAAGTGGCACACCACAGAGGGAGTACGAATGTAGTATGGGTTTTGTTTTGTTTGTTATTGGGAGATGCACACAATTGGGGATGTTAAACTCCGTTTTCCATTTGTTGGACCATGATTGTATAGTTGGATCAGGTCGGATTGGAGGATGTTGTTATCTGTTTCAGATTTTATTTGCGATAGATGATGCTGTCATCAGCAAAGAGCCGTATTGGAGATTGAATGTTTTTGTTTATGTCGTTTATGTATAGCAGAAAAAGAACTGGTCCTAGAACTGAGCCCTGTGGTCCTCCAGATGTAACGCATGTGTTATCCGACAGGGATCCATTGACTGAAACTCTCTGTTTACGGTGTGAAAGATATGATTTTATCCAGTTTTTGGTGTTTCCAGTTATTCCATAGAAGGCTAATTTTGATGAGAGGCGTTTATGAGGGACCTTGTTAAAGTCTTTGGCGAAATCAAGCCGGATGACATATATCTGTCTTTTTATCTACAGCTGTTATCCAGTCATGGACTGTCTCGATGAGTTGGGACTCACAAGACAGCCTTGACTGGAAACCGTGTTGGAAGTGGAGTATGATGTTGTGTTTGTGTAAGTGTTTCCACATGTTGCTCAGGATAATGTGCTCCATAACTTTACAGAGGATACATGTTACTGAAATTGGTCAGTAATTGGCAGGGTCTGATTTTAGGTTATTTTTGTGTATTGGTGTTACTAGTGCCTGAAGCCAGTCATCTGGAATTTTGAAAGTATTGTATGACTGCTTTTTTGTCTTTTCAATGTTTTATTCATACTCTGACATATATGTACATATAAAAGCACGGAGCGCGACGATCCGCGAGAGCGCGTTATAGTCGACGGTTGCGGTCGACCAAAGGAGTCTCGCGACGTACGAGCGATCGGCGGCGACGACGATCGGCGGCGGTCGTCGGAAGGCGGAGAAACTGCCGGCGTCGGTTGCGCGGCGTGCGTCGAACATAGGCGAAATGCGGTGGATGCAACGGTGTGGCTGGCGCCACGGTTGAGGTGGGCAGCGGGCCATGACGAAGGCAGTCACGCGGGGAGCTTCGCTTTAGCGATGCTTGGTTGCGCTACGGCTGCGGACGGCATGGCTCGACGTCACGCTGAGTACAGTGGCTGGCGTCGAATCACCCGGCGTTCAGGCGGATGGGCTCCGGGTAACTGTTGCCTATAAATGACTTTATGGTATGCTTAGTAATAATACATTAAATCAAACTCTAAGACTGCTGAAAAATGTGTGTGATAATTGGGGCTACTTATGCTGCAGTCTCGTTAAGGACTCTAGCAGGTAGTTCATCTGGGCCTGTAGCTTTATTTTGATTTAGGTTTTTCAGTTGCTTAACTACTTCGTCTATCCCAACTTCGAGGAAGGGGATATCGGAGTAGGCGGATGGAGCCAGTTGAGGGATGGGGTAGATTTCTTGGGTAAACACGGAGCTGAATTGGTTGTTAAGGGTATTTGCCTTGTCGTGATCATTTGTGATTATTTGGCCATTTGTTTGTAATGTAGGGACGCCAGTGCATTCTCGCTTGTTTGCTTTGATGAATGACCAGAATTGTTTTGGGTTTGTTTTTAGACTTTTTCCAATGTGATTATTTAGGTAGTCTGTGTAGGATTTGGCTGCAGTTTTATTGACTTCGGAGTTCCCTAAACCTTTCCCAGTCTCTGTTACGCCCAGTGTGTTTTGCTGTTTTGTGGCTTTTGTTGCGTTTTCTTTGCATTCTTATTATTTCGCGTGTAATCCAGGGGACGTGCACTTTTGCTTTGGTATTTCGGCTAGGAATATTGTGGTCAACTAACGAAGTAAGATTATTCCTGAAGAAGTTCCAATTTTCACTGATGTCTCTTGAGTTTGGGTTCCTGTGGAAGTAAGTTGTTGTTAGTTGATTTATATCATCCTTAAATTGATCCCAGCTTGCAGATTTATATTGGAAGATTTTGTCTGGTGGTTTGCTGTTACGGACAGGGTTTATAGGTTTACATTAAAGGTCACAGCTTCATGGTCACTCATGCCAGGGGTGGTGTGAGTATTTACGATTATTGATGGGTTTGAGGTGAGTATAAGGTCAAGGATATTGCCAGAGTCAATTCGTGTGGGATTGTTCATCATGTTTTGCAGGCCAAATTCTTTAATGATTTCTAGAAGTTTGTTGTGTTTGCTGGCTGTTCTGTTGTTAGTGGTTTGCTGTTTACTCCAGTTGATATCGGGAAGGCTGAAATCTCCAGTTGTGTCTACATTTAGTGTTTGTTTTTTGTTCTATATAGTTTTGTCAGAGATTCGTGCAAGGCTTCAAGCGATTGGAGATGATCATTAGGGGGTCGGTAATAGGGGGCAAAATAAATGGATTTATTTCTTGTAAAATGAATTTTTGTCCATACTATTTCACAGTTTGAGTTTAGGTTGGTAAGTGGCTCGGCAACAATGTCATCTCGAAAGGCTATGAGGATGCCACCTCCATGAATGCTTCTGTCTTTTCGGATGGCGTTATAGTTGGGTGATAGAAATGAGTAGGTAGGATAGGTTCCGTCTATTTTGGCGTCTGGATTATTTGACTGGACGGTTGTTTTTAATTGGGCTGTCTTGGTGATACTTTTGACACTTTTGGTGTTGATCAGAATTGCATTAAGTGTGTTTCGTTTGGTTTTCTTGCTACGTTCAGGGGTTGAATTGTTTTGGGGGCTCGGTCCGAAAGTTAGATCACTAGTGTGGGATGTGTTATTTGTGATTGTTCTGTCAATGAGGCTGTTAAGTTGTGTAGGGTCAACATGATTAGTGGTCTGAATTTCGAAGATGGGGTCTGGATTTAGTTGGATGTCTCCTGATAGGATGATGCACAAAAGTAGGGTGAATGTTGATGCTGTCTTATTTGACCTGGGTCTATATGGTGGTGGAGTGGTAGGTAATCAAGTAGCATTGATTGATCTCAGACATTTTAGCTGTGCGATGGTCTACCATATGGGATTGTATATGTAGTGTGATGTGATCGAATTTGTGTTTCCTTTGCTGGTTTTGTTGTTGATGTGGTAGGTCTCGGTTATGTTGTTATCAGGGCACTTCAGTTGGTGATTAAGTCTACAGGTGACGTACAGACATGCAATCATGAACAAAGAATATTTGAAGGTGCATCTTGAACGGGTATGGTGCAAGGAACCAGTTATATCAACACTGGGCAAAAGAGCGTCTTGGCGAACGAAAAAAGCCTGTTTTTAGAAAAGGTGTTGTGTGTGTGTGTGTGTGTGTGTGTGTGTGTGTGTGTGTGTGTGTGTGTGTGTGTGTGTGTGTGTGTGTTTGGGGGAATACACCGGTTTATGTGAGTTGGCTTAGAATGTATTAATGTTGTTTATGGGTTATGACTTGATGTGTGTATAAATATGTTCTTTATTTAATGGTTGAAAGTTGTGTAGAGTTAACCATTTATATGACCCCTTGACTGAGTTGGTTTGGGGATGATTTTGCTTTGCACTTTTAAGCCCCTCAACTCCGCCTGGGACAGTTAATGGGCTTAAGTTTCTACATCCTGGTAGCCTTACCACAGATTTGGGTAGAGACACTGATTGGCTCTCAGGCCAACTATGAAATAAAAATTAAAATAACGATATACTTTTACAAGATAATAATATCATATGAAAAGTATTCAACATTGAACTTATATTAAGACAAAGTAAGTAAAAATTCAAATTTACAGTTGTTTAAAAAAATTAGAATTACGGCAGGATTAACCAGTATCCGTGAGGTGGCAGCATTGTCTAACCCCACACGGATAGCATACCAATTAAATAAGGATACCTTTTTTTTTTATCAAATAATGGTGTATTATAAAAACTATTCAGAATTAAACTTATATTAACCCAAAATAAATAGAAATACAAATTTGCAGTTGTTTATAAAAATATATATTACGGCAGTGTCCGTGAGGTGGCAGCATTGTATAGATCACGCGGATACCAAACAAAAGCCGTTAATGGGGCCATAATGTCTTCTCGGCGTAGTTCCGCAGCCGACCGACAGTCGGTTAAGCGAGACTAGTAGAGATTACGTTATTTATGTCATTAACATTAAAATTTGTATATCAGCTAGGTTAATAACAATTTTTATTGTAGATATGGGCGCAGCTAGCAATATTAGATGTTACTTAGCTGTTTAGTAGGTTGGGTTCGTGCTTCTTTGGTGATTGTTGTTTATGTTTGTCCTAGATGGCGGCTTGGCGGGAAATCCGTGGGATGTTTCAAAGTAGTTTTCAGCAGTTATTGCAGCGTTGTCTCGTATTGCTAGTTGGCAAGGCATGTTTAGTAGAACATTCCTAGTTGGTGGTGGATGTTCTAGATTCCGATCTTTAGTGTAAATATGCCTTTGCTAGAAAAATGTGGCCAGCCGTTGTCAAGTTCGTTTGTAACCTCACGCATGCGCACTCTGTCTGCAGCAATGTATCTCCTAGCTTGGGTTTCAAGGGCACCGTAAGATGGCGACACACTTTACGTCTCCGATATCTACAAGAGTGGAAAACCGTGAAGTTCTCAAGTGAGAAAGGCATGAACACCAGAACCGAGGGCAGGAAACACTGGGGACTTCCACTAATGGGGCTAACAACATTTCTGGGAGGCACTTTCTGGTGTAAATTTGTTTGGGTGTTGGGCTCGAAGATTAGGTTGGGTTAGTCCTCAATATTTGAGTAGTAATAGTTATTTTCTTTTTGCGTGCCATAAACAGTTACTGGAAACGAGCTTACAGAATTTAGAACATGGATGCAACAAATCTCACGATCCGAGACAGAACGATGCCGCAGCGGTGCAGAAGCCCGGCGAAAAATCTTCGACCCGACCCCCCAATGTCATGATCGGAGAGAAACGGAAGTGGAATGGTGCTGAAGCTCCGGCCCATCCCTTCCATTAGTAATTTCGTTCCAGCGTCAGTGTCAGGGGTTAGAGTTCGGATGAAGGTACATTTGTCAAGATTGATATTGATCGGTATATAATTTGACATGCGCGGTGTTAGCGGAGGGGTATACAATTATGAACATGTATAATTTTTTAAATGGTATTGTCAGTTAGTTCTCTAATTGTATTATTGCACTGCCAATGATAAAATTAATTTGCTTTAAAACTGAAGTGCTGGTGTGTTTTACAGCTCCAACGTCATAACCGACGACGAGCTGCTGAGCATCTTAACAACCAACTCAACACAGAAATACTACATTACATACAAAGGTTATCTTTCCAATCACTTGTCGCACGGAATCATTGCCCTTAATCGTCTGGGAGCGTCGCGGGACCGCATTGAACGTTTCATCGACGTCTACAGCCGCCGCCTCGACCGTCCGCCGTTGACCGCCTCGAGAGCTCAGAGTCTGGCAGAACAGACTTCGGTGGAAGACTTGCTGGGAGCGCGAACGTCGTACTACAGACTAGTCGATCACTACACCGGCCTACTTGCATCCGCGAACCAGTCCATAACCGCACTGATTGGGAACGAATTTCCGAAACTCAGCAGTGGTTTGGTCGGCTCCGCTCTTCACGGGCTCATTCATCTCGGGTATGGATTTTCGGCCAACAGCAGCCGCCTTGTGTGCGAGGGGCTGGCGTACCTGCACCACTCGCACTTGCCTCTGCGTGCCTCCGCCGGGCTGCTCGCGACACCTCTAGGCTCCGGAACGACGGATATCGTCGATGTCGTAAGAACTGTCGCTGCGGATGGCCCTTTGCGCGAGTTTGTCGAGGACCAAGCCAAGAGCGACATGTGGAAGACGCGACTCGCTGGGAACTTCCAGCGGCGTGTCGGTGTGTTGATGACGGAGAGAGCCGACGACCTGGTGCGGTACACGCAAGCCGTTAGGCTGCCCGCGTTCTTCACAGCTGACGACGTCGACGGAGATCGGGCCGATAAGATTGGCCGGTGGCTGGTCGACCGCGCCGTGGTCCTGTACGCGGCCTCGGAGCGCCGCAACGACTTCTTCCTGCTCCACTGCGTCACAGCCACCTGGAGTCTGGCGCAGCTGCTGCCGCTGCTGCCGACCCACGGGGACGTGGACACGGTCGCTCGGGTCATGCTCTGCGCCTTGTTCGCTGCGTACGTCGCACAGGTCATTGTCGTGACTCTAACTGACGGTGTGTGTGTGTTCTCTGCTAACGCATTGCATGTGCACGCGGTGTCTGCTACCTAAATGTCTGTGTAGTCTCCAACATAAGTGTTTGTGTTGTTTCTTCACCTGTAGTCTGTAGGGCTCCCCACTTGAGTATCTGTGTGGTATCTCCAACTTGAGTTTCCATTATTCATCCGCTATTGTCCGCCTGTATTCATTATGCAACCAAGATTGTCCGCCTGTAACTGTCATTTTGCATCTACGATTGATTGTCCATCGGTTACGGTGTTCGCTACTCACCCAGGATTGTCCGTCTCTAACAGTGTTCATTTCATTGTACATCCAGTATTGTCCGCCTGTGACTGTGTTCACAATGCATGCAATAGTGTCCGTCTACTGGGAGTCTAACTACCTTCATTGTAATTCCTCGTGTATCCGCACACAGGGAGTGTAACTGTGAATTGTCGATCTTCCTCCAGGGTTGTCCACCTGTGAACCAGGACGTGCTCGAGTCGCCGGACGGAGGCGACACGACGTGGGCTACGACCATTGCCCGCGCCATCGCAATGGAATGCGACGAACACGTCTACAAGCTCGTGCAAGTTTGTCACGAACTGCACGAGGCCAACAGCGACACGTCGATGAGGCCCGTGTACCGACTGGCAGCCACCAATACTGTTGACCACCCGCTGTTGTTCAACTGACCAATACAGAGATTTGTTTGAGCAACATTTTACGCAAAGTATCTATCTATCTTCTAAACCACTTTTGTTTTCGTCATTGCCGTGTTTTCCATTTGAAACATAAAAAAGTATTGTTATTGAAATTTGAGGGAAAACACGCTGTAAAAAGGCGCAGTTTGATAGTGAGGAGGATACAACTAATTAGCAAATTTTTTTTTAATAGGAGTCCATTTCTAAGGCGCTGCAAGGAATTTGCCAAGAAGAAAACATGTAAATGAAACCATTCTTTTCCAGATGAGGTCGGTGACTTCTATTGAGACATAACGTCTCTTTCATGGCAGCTTTACAACCCGCCACACTTTACCTTCATCGGTGAAAACGTCATTGTTGGTTTCTTCCAGTCCTGTAGTCAGGGATGAGACTGGCCTTGTTTATTCCTCGATTTCAGTTGTCTCTGTTCCTTTTCCCCTCACTAATCCTGCATTACGTTCTCTACCAACTTTCTCCATTCCCTTCAACCATTTGCTCTGGTTCTCCTATCCTCGCCCACACCTCCCAAGTCTCTCTTCACATAATCCTCCCTGAACAGCTTATCGGTGTACCTGCTAATGCTAGCCACGTTTACGACAACGAAACTTCTACTCAATTATTTGCAGTGAACTGCTGAACGACGACACGCGATGCACTGTTATGACCATAGCTGTCGTGTCTTATTGCCATTGCTGAGAATAGTGTCTTGTAGTGTATCTACGGGCGGGCGGGCGGGCGGGCGGGCGGGCGGGCGGGCGGGCGGGCGGGCGGGCGGGCGGGCGGGCGGGCGGGCGGGCGGGCGGGCGGGCGGGCGGGCGGGCGGGCGGGCGGGCGGCGGCGGGCGGGCGGGCGGGCGGGCGGGCGGGCGGGCGGGCGGCGGGCGGGCGGGCGGCGGGCGGCGGGCGGGCGGGCGGCGGGCGGGCGGGCGGGCGGGCGGGCGGCGGGCGGGCGGGCGGGCGGGCGGGCGGGCGGGCGGGCGGGCGGGCGGGCGGGCGGGCGGGCGGGCGGACGGACGGACGGACGGACGGACGGACGGACGGACGGACGGACGGACGGACGGACGGACGGACGGACGGACGGACGGACGGACGGACGGACGGACGGACGGACGGACGGACGGACGGACGGACGGACGGACGGACGGACGGACGGACGGACGGACGGACGGACGGACGGACGGACGGACGGACGGACGGACGGACGGACGGACGGACGGACGGACGGACGGACGGACGGACGGACGGACGGACGGACGGACGGACGGACGGACGGACGGACGGACGGACGGACGGACGGACGGACGGACGGACGGACGGACGGACGGACGGACGGACGGACGGACGGACGGACGGACGGACGGACGGACGGACGGACGGACGGACGGACGGACGGACGGACGGACGGACGGACGGACGGACGGACGGACGAACAGAAAATGCATGTGCGGTTGGACATCGCGGATGTTGTATCATACATGTTGCAAGGACTGTCTCACAGACAATGCACACCACGCACGGTACTAAAATGTGTTTTGACGGGACTCATCATCGTTATCATACAGCGGTCCCTCGAAACGAGAATGACGTCCGCCAAAGGCCGGTCAGGTGTCCTGGGGAACTCAAGAGCCCGATTCTTGATCTGCAGATCTTGTTGAAGTGTGGGCAGAACATGCCAGATGAAAGGGAGATGTGAAGATGTATAGATATCTCCCTCACCTTTCTCCTCTGCCTCTCAAATTGGTGGTTATCGAAGAATCGGTTGCGCAGTTTCCTGAAGGATGTGCTGGCACAGCATATAATATGCTGTGTTGAATTTCTGCTTCAATCGTGGCATTCTGGGATAGATGATTCCCTACGTACGGGAAAAGTTCAACAACTTCTAGAATTGGTCCAGATATTTGGATGTCGGGACGTCCATCAATGAAGCTTGGAAGGGATTGGTAGATCATCTTGGTTTTTCTTGTGTTTATAGAAAGTTCAAGGCTTGTCTGTAGCTCTTTACTTCTGCTGTGTGGGCAAGAATGACAGTAATTAGCATACGGAAGGTCTGTAACGACAGTCTTAGTCACTGTTGTCTTGGCCTTGAGACGAATCAGGTTGAAAAGGCTATCATCGAACCAATAGTCAATTTCAACTCCACGCGGAAGGCGGGATTACACTTAGAATTAATCGAAAGTCCCACGTCCTCCTTTTCTCGATATTAGACGCTAAATCATAGTTGTGACGCTGCCTTGAGCATGTTGGATATTGCGCTATATATATATATATATATATATATATATATATATATATATATATATATATATATATACATATATATATATATATATATATATATATATATATATATATATATATATATATATATAATAATAATTATTATTACTACTATTATTCTAGTCGTCTTTGACAAAGCGGGAGCTTTGCTCGTTTCCTGCTTCGACCTGATTGCATTTTTGGTAAGTGCAGATAGATACTGCTAGATTAACCGCACGGGGTCACACATTAACTTTCCTGTGGTTGATATTATTTATATATATATATATATATATATATATATATATATATATATATATATATATATATATATATATATATATATACATATATATATATACATATATATATATATATATATATATATATATATATATATATATATATATATATATATATACATATATATATATACATATATATATATATATATATTTTGCGTGATGTTTGTGTTATGTGAAATAAATATGAAGTATGTTTCGTTGTCGTCAAGTTTGACTAATTGTTATGTGTTAGTGGTGCCACCTTGTGCACTATATATTGAATATTTCGAAATGTTGGATGCTTCGAAAGCTGTCCCGGGGCACGCTCACACGCACACACGCACGCACTCACGCACGCACGCACGCACATGTGGTTATATATATATATATATATATATATATATATATATATATATATATATATATATATATATATATATATGTATATATACATATACATATATATATATATATATATATATATATATATATATGTATATATATATATATATATATATATATATATATATATATTATATATATATATATATATATATATATATATATATATATATATATATATATATATATACATATACATTTATATACATATACTCAAGCACGTGTGTGTCTGCGCGCGCGTGTGTGTACTAAATAAATACATACAAATTAAGATATAGACACACGAACTAAAATAAATGTTTACTAGAATAAAATATGATATTTATAAATCTTCTTCTTCTTCTACGCCTTTTCCCACTAGGTGGGGTCAGCGGCCCGATTTCTAGATTTCCAGAATGGTTTGCCCTGTGGATCCTCCGGGGTGATCCGCAGTGTCTGCATATCCCTTCGGACGCCATCCATCCATCTCCCTCTTGGTCTCCCCCTTGGCCTTTTTCCTGGCACTCTCATGTCACCAACTGCTCTCACTTCGTTTTCTTCCATTCTCTGCATGTGACCATGCCAGCGTAGTCTCATTTCTCTTACTTTCTCTCGTATGCTACTCACACCTAGCTCCTTTCTGATGTCCACACTCTTTACTCTGTCTCTCAATGTTACTCCTTTTATTCTTCTCAACATCCTCATTTCTGTTTTCTAGAGAATATGTTCCTCCTTCTTTCTAACTGTCCAGCATTCTGCTCCATACAGAAGTACTGGTCTAATGACAGTCATGTACGTAGAGCTTGATCTTTAATTTCCTTGGCATATTATTGTCACTAATAACTCCGGATATGTCTCTCCACTTGCCCCACGCTGCACTAACTCTTGCTCTTACTGCTTCCTATGATCCTCCTTATTCACTGATATATATTATTAAAATATTATATATATAAATATATATATATATATATATATATATATATATATATATATATATATATATATATATATATATATAATATTTTAGTAATCATTGATTCATTTTTAATTCGTGTGTATGTATATATATATATATATATATATATATATATATATATATATATATATATATATATATATATATATATATATATATATATATATATATGTTATATCTATTTTTATTTATAATTTTTTTTTACTTAAGTGCACATAATTGTATTATGGACTTTTTAGGACAAAAGTAAAACATTATGTTTTTTTATTATTATAATTATTAATATTATTAATTATCATTTATGTCATTTATATTTCAGGATCTTGTCCTGTTTGGAAAATGCAACAAAATTAAAGTTTATGAAAATAATTTTATAACAATAATGCATATGGAGACAACCATTGTGAATATATAACATGTTTTTATATAAAACATTGGAATACCATGTGGCACTATGAAATGTAATTTTAGGGTTAGTATCGTGGTTTACCTGTTTCAAAACACCATGGCTTACATGCCATTCTGTCTACCTCCCTCGGCTGAAACATCTACCGCCTTCAAATGGTAATCTAAACAGCACATGTTATTCACTTTACAACATTTAGCCACAATGTGTACATCTAATATATGGAACGTTAACGCTGAATAGCACACAGGATAGACTTTTCAGAACAGCTACTTTCAATAAGTTCCGCATTGTCATTGAACAGCCCAGCGATGAGAAATGAACGGTGAGGCTGCTCCGTTTGACGTTACTACCCCCGCCCCCAGTCAGCAGCGGCTGCTCTGTTTGACGTTTCTACCCCCGCCCACAATCCAGCGTTTCACCGAAGCAAAATGGCCGATCATGTACACAGGACGGGTTCTTAGCAGTAGTTTGGAAGATGAAAATGGACCGCAATAACTTAGACCAGAGTCCACCTTACAGCGACACCAACGGTGGATCGTGGGTACAGTGTTGGGATACAGAAGATAGTTCCATTACGGGTCTGAATTTAGGTGAGTTTTGCTTGTTTTTACGTAGAATGGAGGCATCTCGTTCCTGTTTCTCACTCGATTTTCTCAGATCCAGAACGAACTTAGTTACTCCGAAAAAACTTTCCGTCATGTAAATCCGGAAAATTCGTTCGACGTCGTACGCAGACGGTTATCTTTATGGATTAGTTGAGGTGTACCTCGCACCATCATAGACATCTGAACACAAGTACAACTAAACATTACACGAGCGGCTACTGGCTACTATTTGTTTTTTTTTTGTCGCAAAGCATCAACATGTCACTGTCAGTCAGTGGCACTGTCACCTAGCCGTCGGTGACAGTGCCGTGGCCGTGGGTCTGTTACCAGGACATTGCTACCACGAACATTGCTATATAAGGTTAACACACTTTGTCTTTGATGTAAAACAGAATTGACAGTTACTATTTCATTAATATAATGTAAATAAACAAATCTATCATAAACTCGAAAAGTGACATTTACCTTAATTTACCTTGAATCATCTTCTACTATGTAGTCGAGGAGTTGCCGAGGAAGTGAGTCAGTCACTGACTTGTGTAATCCTCTGCCCTAATTTACAGATACTTTTCAATGTGACAAGTTTTCAGTTTCATTAAAGAGATTCTTTAAAACTGTCAAACTCATTATAATGTATGCACTTCTTAGATACTCATGTTAATGTCTCAGGTAGTTTCCTCCAAACAGCCCAAACTTGGGCTAACGAAGGAGTTGTCCTCTAGAATTAATGAGTCCACTACAGGTTACACATTTACCCCCTGTGTGGGATATTTTACTTCCCCTGGCTAAGACACCAGATAGAAGGGACCACCGTGTTTTAGTGTCTCTTCCGAATGACACAGGCAAATGTGGAGTGAGCGAAATTGCATCAGTTTTGAAACGGCGGTAGTAATTATGTAATAATATGTAATAAGCTTATAGCCCTGTACTACTATTTTTGTGTTTACAAATGTGTTTTATTACTCACTTATATTTTAACCCTGACAACATATCAACAAAATATATATTGATTCACTGTGCACTTTATGCAGAGTCCCATCCATCTGTCATTTGGATGTTTTGGTTGGGTAGAAATATAAGTAGACGGGTAAAAATGATGGAGCAAACATTTCTTCAAAAATCATAGATATAGTCAGTTATGCCTTAAACATGAATGTCAATGGAAGACAGACGAGGGAGAGGGTGGTCAACGCACTCGTGACATCAAGGCTTGACTATTGTAATTCTCTTCTATATGGCACAATTGACAAGAACTTTGCCAGACTACAGCGTCTTCAAAATACTGCCGCTAGACTGATCATGCGCGTACCAAAATACTCCAACATCACGCCTGTGCTGAAGGAACTCCATTGGCTTCCGGTCCGGGAACGTGTCTGTTTCAAAATAATGTTACTCGTCCACAGAGGGGTCAACTGTCGTGGACCAGTGTACTTGCGTGACCTTATTTGCATCTACACGCCAACCAGAGCACTTCGCTCAGAGGGAACCAAACAGCTTAAAAGACCTAAAACAAATTGCAAAGCTGGAGATGCGAGTTTCCCCGCAGCTGCTCCGGACCTGTGGAACAGACTACCGTTCTCAATAAGAGAACTGTGCAATGAGAACTCTTTTAAGAATGCCTTAAAGACGCTCTATTTTAACCAATACTTTGGCTGATGCATAAATAATTAAATGAAGAGACAATGCGTCGAAGAGAACATTACTTCTGCCTAAATGACCTTGTGTATATTTTTTAGCCTTTCTATATTTATTTATTTATTTATTTATAATGTTTTTATTAGTCTGTCTTTATGCACTTTTATATAATATACAGTTAATTTTGTTTTAGTTATACATTTGGGTAATTCGTTTAAAGAACATGTTATCATGTACATGTAAAGCGCCCTGAATAGTTTTTAAGCTAGATTTGGCGCTATATAAGTTTATTTTTATTTAATGGTGTGTCACACATACATGTATGTGTTTGTAGTTTATTTCAGGCCATGAAGCACAACTCAACTGGCTTGTATGTATATGATTTAACATCCATGTGTCCACCCAAAAATGTGTGACTGACAAAAGTTTAATAACATCTAAGCTTTGTAGTGATTTGCAAGATAAAAGTAGCAGACAAAATATGTATGTGTGACACTATCATGTTTTGATACAGTACAACTTTAATGCATATAAACTTAAAAGAATCCCTTTAACTCTTTACTGGGTATACATCTTTATAATTTTACACCCTTCCCATGGGTTGACAATAAGGTTGTGTATTCACTGGTCCAGGGGGCAGTACTTAGATTTTTAAAGTTACTGGCCCCCCAAAAAAACTTATTGGCCTGAACGTTTTTGCAGGAATACACATTTATTCTTATAAAATTGTACATTGTACAATAAAATATATTTGTTTATATTTAAAACATTAAAATAGATACAGCAACTGAAATGACGTTTAAAAAATAAGCACACTGTTTTTGTCGTTTTCTAATTCTTTTGTATACATATAATTAAAGTTCACTTTTATATTAATGACAACTCTAAGTGACTTTTCTATCGATTATGAAATCTATTTTTATTTTGAAGACGCAGGATGTTTTTTTTTATTGTGTTAAAAAAATAGTGATGTTTTAAACCTTAGCAATGCCACCGTACTTTCACTATTCGTCATGATGTGTGGTACTAATGGAACTGCCAAACTGTCCTGTAAATGTGCTTGCGTAGACGGCATCCCCGCCCTTTGACCTGCGGGAAATCCAAATAAATACGAGCTATATTCGAACGACTATCTCATTATTTGGTATTCCGATATGCTATACGCGTGACCTGCAATGACCTGGACAATTCCATGGCACCTTAAGGCCTAGCTAGAGCAACGATGACATTGGTGTGGATTCTGTAGCTGCCAAACTTTATAAATTTGCCGCAAGGTGTAAATAAATTTTAGAGAAAGAAATGGAAGGCTGGACAAGTGTGGAATGCATATGCAAAATGGGATTTATCGGCAGCGAAATGTCATGTTTTGGCAAAATGCAGCTGTACTGTAGATGATGCCAACTGATAACGCAAGTCCATGGATTCGGCTGTCGCAGATTATGTTTAATTGTTGCATGGGGAGTGGCAACTGATGGAAACTATCTAAACCAATGGTGAATAATTTGATTGTTGAAACCAGTGGCCAGTCGGACCAAGAAAATATGAACATTGGTGGCCCGAACTGGCCTGACACCCTCAAAACACGTTTCGGGCCAGCGCTATTGTCGACCCCTGCTTCCATTGGTAAACATTTTTAAAATAATAGCCAAGCGTGAATTGCATCCCATATTGCTTTCAGGAATCTGGATATTTCAGTAGTTGAATGAATTGATGCATGAAATATTTTTAATGGATTTCATTGTACATTCATGACATGATTTTGTGATTAAAATATGCTATTAAATAAGCCAAGTGCAACAAATATGAAATAAAACATTATAGCAAACAAACCACATAACATACCTTGTGTGATCCTGTCACAAATCAAGCCGTGTAATTTTTTTATTTTACTACATATGAGAAACATAGTAAAATAAAAAAATTGGATGGTTAGTTTTCCAGTAGCAGTTGTTCTTTGTACACAAAAAAAGTAATTAAATTCACAAAATGGATCCCGTTTACTGATCAGGTTACCGAACGGAATGTTCTGTTTCAAAGAAAAATCAACGCCCGTAAAATCGAAAGCTGGCACATACTTTTCATAAAAGATGTTCCTTTATCAAAAGCAATGTGATACCCTGAAATAAATCAGGCCTGGCAAGGACAGTGAGCACTTCAATAAACAAGATGGCTGTACAGCCTGTACTTTGTATCTCAACAACGAAAAGTTGCATATATACAACATAGTTGGATGATACTAATATGGTGTCCTTGGTCACTGGCACCATTATTTATGATGCAAACATGAATATCTTCAGGACTTGAAATCGTCGAGTAATTATATCAATAAAATCCACCAAATGCTGTATGATGGTCAATGGTCTTGCAGATGAATGCTCTTTAACATCTTTCCAACAAAACTCTCTAACTTCATAAATGCAAAGTATTTTTCACAAGACGGTGAATGCACATGTTTCCTTAACCTACATAGAACCTAGTCATCAATTTGAACTTAGTGGTTAAAGTTAAAGAAGGATCTGATCAGGGTAAAGGAAAGGCCTTAAGAACGGTTATTTTAATGGGTGGTTTTGGCCGCTCTACGCAATAAAAAGTTAATTCTTTAGTCCTGGTAAAGATAACTGTCAGGTACATGTCTTAGGAATTGACCACATTTTACGAGAAGTTCCCGATGTGAATACAGTTGTTTTATGTGTACAGATGTTGTCTATTTTTATCTTTCCTAAGTGTTAAGTGGGTGCAGCTGAGTAAAACAGTTTCATGTTTTATGAGAAGAACCCCATGTGAACACAGTTCTTTAGTGTGCATAGATGTTGTCTATTTTTGTCTGTCACATATGTTGAATGGATGCAACTGAGTAAAACATTTCAGACAAATTGAACAGCCGAAAAATGCCTGGTGCTCATTTCCTTGAGCGGTTGCAAACAGCCACACACTTTTTTCTAACTTTGACAATGTGTGGAGGTGGTCTCTTTGTCTAGATAGATACTTACGTAACTTATGTCGTCAGATTCTTTACTGTATCTGCTGAACACATCCATTGGCATTTGTTATATAACTTTTTCATAAAATCACGCAAGGTCTTCAATTTTCTAAATTGTAAATCAGTGGCATTGTTTACTGATTGATAACTGGAGAAATCATACAATTATTGCAAACCATCTTAAATATTTCATTATTTTCACACAGTTGTTATAAAACATAGCATAATTTTCTTGGGGGTCAAAAATCATAAGTGGAGAAGAATAAAAACAATACAGTACATTTTATTTGGCTATCGTTATTACTAAATAGGTTTTTCTAAATAAAAAACATAATTTCAAGAAAACGACTATTGAATAATAGGTTTAAAATTATAAATTACTTTGTCTGGAATATTCTTTATCAGTGAATATCATTATCATAAGTTATGAATGTTTCAAAAGTAAACTTAGTTCGTAGCTCCTTAATTAATTAACATACCTGAACATTATTTTCTTGTCCCATATCCCATCATGCTACTGATGAAGAATTTAGTGGTTATTAAGGCAGTGTTAATGAATCTCTGACCATTCATGTGGAAATATATAATTTTTAGGTTTTGTACTTGCATTGTGAATTATCCCAACTATGCCTGCAAGCTAATGATGTTTTATCATTTTATAATTAATCTAAACATTTGATTTTTTCTAGAGGAATTATTTGTGAAACTAGATAATTTTTGCTTAATATTTAAATAATCACAGTGTGAATATTGTGCTTTAATTTGAAAGAAATTTTAAAATGGTGCATTTTGAAAAGAATTAATAATATTTGCTAGGTGTCTGGCACAACATGGATCTATCTTGGTTGTTTGCACATTTTAGATTTTGAATTGTTGACGGTACAGGTATGTTTCTGTAGAGAGGTGATATCACTGAGAAGTGACTGATGGTTTTGGATGAAGTACTGGCAAAGAAACAGAGGTTTTATGCCTTGAGGCTGCGAGTGCCTCAGTAGTACTAGTACAACAGACCTAGCCTCCAAGTGTTGGTTATGTCACATTGTCTTGGGCAATTGTCTTCCCGTGTCTATTGTTCCTGCCCTGTGGTAGCCGAGTGCAGAAGACATACAGCGGTTGACTGGTGGCTATGATGACAATAGTGATCATCATTTCACTTAACTACTGTGCAGATTGTCATCACGTCTTGTACTGTGCGAACCTGGCCATGAACAACAGTGCGGACCTGTGCGTCAGGCGCGTGATGTTAGCAGGCTTTGTGTCGCACAGACGCCATTCTGTGCAGACAGGCATTTTCTGATGGAATCACGGAAGATGTGGTGATAAGATGGCGGAGCTGAACAATCGCGGCGTCGAGGTAAATCTGGAGTAATGACAACTGGAACTGCACCGGTTGTCTGCCACCCTATCTGGGGCGGTTGTCACTGTCGGCCCTCCCGCATTCGTTGGCACCAGCCGGGGCATGGAGGTGTGGACAGTTATCTAGTCGGTTGTCCGTCCTCTTGGTTCCACTCGGTTTTGGCCACAGCAGCAATGAGGACTCGCAGTCACTCTGACACAGACACAGCGCCGTGGCTTCAAGTTCAAGGTGGGGATGGCACGGTCACAGGTAGAACAACTGTAGTGACTACACTCTTTGGATATGCTCAAATCTGTTCATACTTCAGGGTCCGTACGGGGCCTTGAAAGTCTTGAAAAGCCTTGAAGTTGATTGGACCAAATTCAAGGCCTTGAAATCCTTGAATTTTACAAAGCCGTCTTGAATTTAATTGTACTACTATTTGTAGTCAATAAAATATTGTTTTGACTCAATTGTTGTGACGAATAAAAGCCAGAAAAGGAAAAGACTATACACAAAAATAACTCGTGCACATTGGTCAATCGGCATTTCATTGTAGTCGGCGCCATTGTTTTCTTAGTCAAGTAAAAAAAATTTATGTTAACTTCATTTACTTTGCTTAAAACTACACATATCCTTAAGACAGCCTTGAATTTATTTTTCAAATAGCCTTGAAAAGTCTTGAATAGCCTTGAATTTCAAATGTTCAGATGTGTACGGACCCTGATGCTTATGTGTGTGCATTTAAATCATTATTCTGATACTTTCTGTACTGTGTTTGTTTGGGACGCGTCATCAACTGGGAGAGGTTCTGTGATTGCGACATATCAAAAGGTGGATGAGTAACCAGTGTGTGGTGCAAGTCAATGAAAGGGTGACAGTGACGCCACACAATGTAGACATCCAATCAATGTGTATTTGAACAGTGCATGTTTTTGGACACCCTCAGCCTTTTCTGTATCTGTGCTGTATGGTTTCTGAGAGTGGAAAATAGATTTATGCTTAGACAGCCGAGTAAATAGTTGATACAAAGAGTCCCACTTAAACATCGTCCAGAGCCTTTGTTGCTTGTGTGCTGTCAGGTGGGAATCCTACTGGGATAGTGAAAGTTAGAAACAGTGTCAGGTCCTGTGTAACTGTGGGTCTTTGAGAAAGTGCCAGACAGGATAACATTTCACTTACAGGTAACTAGAGTTACTAGACACATGTATCTAGACTGTGCACAAAAGAAGAAGGGCTTATTTGACCTATGAAATAATATAATAATGTGAAAAATAAATTACAATTTTTTTTTATAAAATTGTAGAAATTTATAATACACAAAGATATGACAACTGTAAGGCTGCATTCACAGTCGTTGCCAAGATACCATCTTTCAATATGAAATTAAGTTAAATAAATTGTTGAAAAAAAGATATTGACACCCATAATAATTGTTATAAAGCACAACATTGGAACCATTGTGATTTGTGACATTTATAAACATATCATTTATTTTATTTTGTTAGTTCCATAGTATATGTATGTAACTTATTTATGTGACATATTTATAATTATTGCTCACTGTATAAATAATTTGATAAACAAATAAACTAGATTTATAATGTACAAATTTTAAACGTTACTTTGTAGAAGCTTGAAGAACATTTCTGGATTAATTCCTACTGTTAATTAGTATTCGCTATCATGTTCTAGGGAGCCATAGGTGGCTGTTTCACAATACACAGGTTCTAGTATCAAAAGCAACTGAGAAAAGCCTAATGAATTGTGTCTTGGTTGAGATAAGTACATCTGAATAATTAGATAATTATTAGAAAGGCTATTAATTTTATATATTTTGTTCTGTAGACTTTTTATGTGCTACATGTAGACTTTTCATAGCAAATACAGCTTGTACCAACAATTTCACTGTTTTAAATAAACAAGTAGTTCCACAGCTTTGACGTAGTTAGATACAAGTTTATTGAACCTCATGCCTTCCAGTCCGCACGTTTCAAGCAGGGCTTCAGCGTAGTGTTTACTGCCATACATACATCTTGTTAAGTAGTGATCTGTCAATGCATTAGGCCGTTCTTCACAGTCCACACCCTAATGTTGCCATTGATTTCTATTTGCTTTGCGTCCACTGTTCGCACGCGCCTTTGTGCGTGACATTGACGAGGTGAAATGTTCCAGGTGGCCCATTGAAAACCTCTGTCACTGTGTCAATCCCCAGAGTCCAGCATTAAAGCATTGCTTTTGAGGTTGACATTCCTGGGATGCTTTCGATGCATAAATCCCACCTGAAGAAAGCCGCAGAGAGAAGCTATATTTGTCTGTTATGCTGTCGTATTATCAGTGAACATCCATTAGTTTATCAACCGTTGGTTCAATGGTTGTGATGAAAATTAGCGCAGTTGCTACTGCAGCTCTATAACCATGGTGTAATATTTAGTATTTTATGAAAGATAATTGAAACTTTGCGGAGGTGTCTGTTTCTATTAAATATGTTTGCATTTTCATGCACATAAACAGTCAGACACTGCTATCATAGCTTAGCCTTGACTTAACCTTGGACATTTCTTCATAATTTAATGATTTCGGTTTAAACCTTTGTTAGGATTCAATACCTGTATGGTCTCATTGAAGAAGGTAGACATGTGGCTTTGTGTATGTGTGTCCAGTACATGTCCACACATACACACAATCCAGAATATACACAGAGCGAATGAGCTGTCACTCAATTTTTTTTTTATTCCTTTGGGCTGAAGATCCAGTAGACTTATGGCATCACTCTGCATCCATCATGTGCTCCCATATCTCAGAAACAGTTCGGGATCTGTTTTTCTAATTTAGCATGAACATATTAAGACACTGCCACTAGGCATGAAAAATGTGTGTAATATATATATATATATATATATATATATATATATATATATATATATATATATATATATATATATATATATGATTGGTTTGTTCTAAAACTCCAGTAAAACTAAAGTAGCCTAGCGCCTTCAAGGGCCCAAAATCTGGTACATTTTCAGTTTGCTTATTTTTTAAACTGGTAAATAACTTGATCTCAATCTTACCATAGAGATATCTTTGGGTAAAGAAATTTGTAAAGATTGATCATTTCTACGTGCATCTAAAGACCTCCCAAATAGATACATGTCCACATTTTACCTGTGTCTTCCTGGACAGGCTGGGAAACAATTCTTACAAGTGCATTTGTGACTTTGACACTCACCTCTTGAAGCTGTGTGGCCTGCCTTGAACCATGGCTAGTTGATAATTGGGTATTGATGACTACCCACTGCATCACACTGAAAGCCAGAGGAAATCCCAATTGGGTGATTATAGTGAAGAGACTACAATCACTAGGCACTGACTGATTCAACAAAAAAACATTTCAATCATAACTACAAACCCACTATAGGACTTTAAGGTAGCTTGGCCGATTGGTTTTAAGCTTACAGAACCCTCTGATCCCTAAACCCAAGTATGCTTTGGAAAATGTTGCCAAATATGAACGACCCCTAATATGTAATTTACCTGTCCACTCTAATTTGTACCTGTCCGAAACAAACTTTATCCATACAAATGAAAAGTGGGCAGATCTCTAGATAAAGTTACGCATGAAGACATGGCGATCAGTGAATATATTTTACAGAGAACTCCAATGAACTGCACGGTCTTGTGGACAAAGAGATTACCCCGGGGTAATCAGTAAATCACTAAATGTATTTTACAGAGAACGCCAATGAACTGCATTGTCGTATGGACAAGGAGATTGATTAGTGAATCACTAAATCTATTTTACAGAGATTGATCAGTGAATGTATTTTCCAGAGAACTCCAATGAACTGCACGGTCTTGTGGAAGACAAGGAGATTGCGGCTCGTGCCGTGGCGTTTGTCGTCAACAACACGCGCAAGGGGATCGTGCCACTGTGTGCGGATGTCGCCACTTTGCTGCGGGGACGCAGGAGGTAAGCTGTGTCTCATACAAGTCATAGTTAACTGTTGTCTCCCTGTGGTTCTATGGCAACTGGTGACTATTTTACTAACATTGTATCATGCATAGCAAATACTGTACATAGCAATGCAAATGACTAAGGCCTATCAGACATGGGGTAAACTATATTGAAAAATATTTAAATGCAAATACAGTGTGATTATTTCAAATGCACTTGCAAATACTTTTCTAATTTTCTTGACGGCCGTATAGCAGTGCACAATGAATACGACAAATTGGTGGCATGTAGTTGAAATTGTTTATTATTAAGTGAGCAGGTGAAATATCATCCACTAATATCCAGAATGGAATATGAGACAGAAATACTGTACTTGACCAAAAAGTATTTGATTTGTCAAATACTTTTTGTAAAGTAAATATGTTTGGCACATACTGTTCAGATGCATTTGCATTTGCCCCCATGTTTGAAATCTGTAGATGGATATGAATGTCACATTCTCTGCGGTTTTTGTAGTTTTTCACGTACATTGAGTGAACACGTTACGGTGTTTGTAAGGCTGTAATTTTTTTAAGATTTGCTCAATATTGTTTTCACAACTGTCGACTACCAACAAATTTCGGCTGGGATGGACATTGTTTGAGTGGGTAGACGACTAATCTCTGTAATTGTGCACATTTCTGTGGAGAGTCCTGTATGAGGTGAACCCCAGGAGGCATACCCCATGGGGTGTACTTCATGGGGTGTACTTCATGGGGTGTGCTTCATGGAGTGTGCTTCATGGGGTGTGCTTCATGGGGTGTACTTCATGGGGTGTGCTTCATTGGGTGTGCTTCATGGGGTGTGCTTCATGGGGTGTACTTCATGGGGTGTACTTCATGGGGTGTGCTTCATGGGGTGTGCTTCATGGGGTGTACTTCATGGGGTGTACTTCATGGGGACACTTCTTATTGCCATTTCAATTAAACCCTTCGGAGTTGACCCACTTACTTTGGGTCATGGCTTTGTCGAGTGAGGCCGTCCACTCAATAGTTTATGCGCCCTCTAGTTGAAAAGGTCGCTATTTATGTGACTAACCTGATGTCCACTGCAAGACAGTTTTATGCACATCAAACGTTCCGCTTTTGTCTCTTGGAAATGTGTCGATTTCCGAACGCGATTTGTCATCGATCGCTTGAGTGCTTTGGTTGAATAGCGATGCGCTTGTGAACTATGTCAGCGCTGGTGACATGGTGTGACATGTTTGTTGTGATGTGTTAGTCACATCAAATCTCTTATAAATAATGTCTCTGTCACATCATCAGCTGTGTAGGCTGTCACCTTGGATCTAAGAGAGTAACGTGTCAACAGCTGTGGAAAAAGTCATTATGTCTGCATGATGTCAACAGCTATGCAATCAGTCACCATGTCTCAGAGAGACTGACATTTTAACAGCTGTGGAAAATGTCATTGTGTCTGTATGACACTGGTTCATTCAGACTGGTGTAACCAGTGTGGTTGCACCAGTCTGAATGGACCAGTGTGGTTGTACCAGTCCGAATGGACCAGTGTGGTTGTACCAGCCCGAATGGACCAGTGTGGTTGTACCAGCCCGAATGGACCAGTGTGGTTGTACCAGCCCGAATGGACCAGTGTGGTTGTACCAGCCCGAATGGACCAGTGTGGTTGTACCAGCCCGAATGGAACAGTGTGGTTGTACCAGCCCGAATGGACCAGTGTGGTTGTACCAGCCCGAATGGACCAGTGTGGTTGTACCAGCCCGAATGGACCAGTGTGGTTGTACCAGCCCGAATGGACCAGTGTGGTTGTACCAGCCCGAATGGACCAGTGTGGTTGTACCAGCCCGAATGGACCAGTGTGGTTGTACCAGCCCGAATGGACCAGTGTGGTTGTACCAGCCCGAATGGACCAGTGTGGTTGTACCAGCCCGAATGGACCAGTGTGGTTGTACCAGCCCGAATGGACCAGTGTGGTTGTACCAGCCCGAATGGACCAGTGTGGTTGTACCAGCCCGAATGGACCAGTGTGGTTGTACCAGCCCGAATGGACCAGTGTGGTTGTACCAGCCCGAATGGAACAGTGTGGTTGTACCAGCCCGAATGGACCAGTGTGGTTGTACCAGCCCGAATGGACCAGTGTGGTTGTACCAGCCCGAATGGACCAGTGTGGTTGTACCAGCCCGAATGGAACAGTGTGGTTGTACCAGCCCGAATGGACCAGTGTGGTTGTACCAGCCCGAATGGACCAGTGTGGTTGTACCAGCCCGAATGGACCAGTGTGGTTGCACCAGTCTGAATGGACCAGTGTGGTTGCACCAGTCTGAATGGACCAGTGTGGTTGCACCAGTCTGAATGGACCAGTGTGGTTGCACCAGTCTGAATGGACCAGTGTGGTTGCACCAGTCTGAATGGACCAGTGTGGTTGCACCAGTCTGAATGGACCAGTGTGGTTGCACCAATCTGAATGGACCAGTGTGGTTGCACCAGTCTGAGTGGACCAGTGTGGTTATACCAGTCTGAGTGGACCAGTGTGGTTACACCAGTCTGAGTGGACCAGTGTGGTTACACCAGTCTGAGTGGACCAGTGTGGTTGTACCAGTCTGAATGGACCAGTGTGGTTGCACCAGTCTGAATGGACCAGTGTGGTTACACCAGTCTGAATGGACCAGTGTGGTTACACCAGTCTGAATGGACCAGTGTGGTTGTACCAGTCTGAATGGACCAGTGTGGTTACACCAGTCTGAATGGACCAGTGTGGTTACACCAGTCTGAATGGACCAGTGTGGTTGCACCAGTCTGAATGGACCAGTGTGGTTGCACCAGTCTGAATGGACCAGTGTGGTTGTACCAGTCTGAATGGACCAGTGTGGTTACACCAGTCTGAATGGACCAGTGTGGTTACACCAGTCTGAATGGACCAGTGTGGTTGCACCAGTCTGAATGAACCAGTGTGGTTGCACCAGTCTGAATGGACCAGTGTGGTTACACCAGTCTGAATGGACCAGTGTGGTTACACCAGTCTGAATGGACCAGTGTGGTTGCACCAGTGTGGTTGCACCAGTGTGGTTGCACCAGTCTGAATGGACCAGTGTGGTTACACCAGTCTGAATGGACCAGTGTGGTTGTAACAGTCTGAATGGACCAGTGTGGTTACACCAGTCTGAATGGACCAGTGTGGTTGCACCAGTCTGAATGGACCAGTGTGGTTACACCAGTCTGAATGGACCAGTGTCGTTGCACCAGTCTGAATGGACCAGTGTGGTTACACCAGTCTGAATGGACCAGTTTGGTTGCACCAGTCTGAATGGGCCAGTGTGGTTGTACCAGTCTGAATGGACCAGTGTGGTTACACCAGTCTGAATGGACCAGTGTGGTTGCACCAGTCTGAATGGACCAGTGTGGTTGCACCAGTCTGAATGGACCAGTGTGGTTGTATCAGTCTGAATGGACCAGTGTGGTTGTACCAGTCTGGGAGTGACTTGACGTGACGAGCGAACTGGGAGACTGAAGCAGGAATGTGGCCTCCCACAGACTCTGTGGGGTTCAGTGTGGGAAGTTGGGAAGTCGGAAGTTGGCTTGATGCTAGGGACTAGTAGGGAGAGAACATGTGCTGAGGTCGGTTGGGCTGGGGTGAGCTGGGGTGGGGTGGGGCTCATGGAATACCTACTATGGGGTAGTTCATATTCATAATCTGTGGTATGTATTTTATATAGAATTCATACCCCTGGAGTGGTCCATAACATTTATAACTCAGGGTATGTATTGTATTCGATGGAGTCTACATACAGTGTCTGATGACTGATACGCAGGCTACTCTGTCATTTTGCCTTTCCCCAGCATTGTGTATGTAGGCTCATCTATGTGTGCATGCATGCACATGTGTGTGCATGCGTGTATGTTGGTGGCATGCATGTGCTTTGTGTGTATGTGTGAGTTTGTTTGTGTGTGACTGGTAATAATAGTGGTATACATTTGTGCATACATGAAGTTATTTGTATTTCAGACTACTGGTGTGTGTGTGTGTGTTTGGGTGAGTTTGTGTGAGTTTGTGTGAGTTTGTGAATATGTTCATGCATGTGTGTATACATTAAGTGTGTTTGTATTTATATGTGGAGGTGTGTGTGCATACGTGAGTGTATCCGTGCATATGCATATTATACATGTGGGGGTTTGTATGGTAGTAGGTGTGTATGTGTGTGAACGCGTGTGTTCATGCATGTGTGTGCGTGCATGTATGTGCTTACATGACTGCAGGTTCAGTAGGCTTGCCATTACATTGATGATGATAGTAGGCATATCATTTTGTGAAGAGAGCAGCTAGCTGCCTGTGTGGTAGATAAGATCAGTTGCCATAGTGATTGAGCTGCCTAATTAGAGCCTTGTGTTATTCTAAGCAGCCTTTGTGTTTTCAGCATTCTATTAGTCATTTTTTCTGAGTACAGATGTTTAAAAGTTATTTTTACCATGTCCCTATGTTTGTACCAAATGAACTTTTGCAGACAACAAAAATAGTTGTAGAAACAATATATTTGTAGAAAGCACTTTGAAGCATCCGTGATATGTTTTAAAATGGTAAGATGTTTCTATTTTAAAATACATGATATTATGACGGGTTTAGAGAATATCAAACTACTTAATTATTAATTCTAGTAATCTTTAAATTATAGATCGCATCACATGAAGTCATCCTTACCAAACGAAGCCTCGGCATTTGCTTTTATTCATTGGAAATTTCACAGACAAACATTTATGATTGTTATATTGCACACGTGTATATAATAGAACATTAAGTGGATTTAATGCAGTTATATTTTTTTTTAAATTTAATTATAGGTAAACTAGGTATGTAATCCTCACTGGTCAGTACACACAGTTAACATTTTTCTCACTGGAACCATTTCATGTAAAATTTGAGGCTTCATGTGTCTGTGTGTTTTGTTGCATGTTTTAGTACTTACATTCCAATGGAACATTGAAACAGCTTAGCGGAAAATTGTTTGTGTTACCGCTTTATGGGCTACTGGTGCCTGAAATACTGTGAATGCGTCACGAAACCACACTCTGCCCTAGATGTGTTCCAGATCCTGGTTGGTGTTTAGTTGCTATCTCATAAATCTGCTGTCAGTTTTTTTATTGTTTTCGTTGTCCCTGGTGTCAGCCGTGGTCCCATTGGTTTGTCAAATTAGTAAAATTGTTACCTTATAATGACAGTGCCATCAAATATATTACCAGAACATTTGTTGAATCAGGTTTTGCTTCTTTGGGAACATTTCCCTCAGAGCTGTTATTCAGCCAGTAAAGGTTTACAATAAATTTGTTTTTTAATTTTAATATTACATTTTGTGGATGCAACCTTCAAATTGTGAATGTGATTGTCTTAAAATGTTCATCACACCATAGACTCTTGAATGTATCCGATGGTTGCCATGTAGCAGTACAGTTGTAAGTTGCACAGTGTAAAAGTGTACAACAGATCAGTGGCTGTTTCCTCTCTCCTCTGTGTAACAATTGCGTAGCCTTCTTTGTGTATCCATCCTTATATGGGCATGGTGGCACACCCCAGTGTGAGGGGTGACAATAGGTCACTGTCTTCAAACCCCTACGCTGCTAGCCCAAGAGTACAATGGTGATGTTTTGCCAGAGATTGGCGGAACTAGGTGAACTTTGGCGTTGATCGTGTGGCGTGTGGGATGTGACGTTGTGTGCGTGTGCTAACAATGCATCTTCACAATTGACCAGCCCTTTTGAAGCAGCTCGCTCGCGAAGAATGCACCGGCGTTTTTTCGTGAGGGGGCACATTGGCGGAAGCTGACGGGAACAATTGCGCAGTGATCTTGTGGGCATTAGTCTTGACTGTGGATAGCATCTTAACTGAGTGGCAGGCCGTAATTACCCGGTCGTGAGGGCGGCCGCTGGGTGCAAGTGGTGAATGAGAATGAGAGAGTGAGATGAGATAGTGGCAGTGTGGCCAGTCAGGTAGATCTGTGTCGTTGCAACACTGCACTCTTTGGCCATCACATAGAGACAGTCACTCGTTGCCCAGCACCCAGACACTTTCACTCATTGCCCATTGCGTACACGCACATTCACTCATTGGCCAGCACATACAGACACATTCACTCATTGCCCATCACACACAGAGACATTCACTCATTGCCCAGCACACACAGACACATTCACTCATTGCCCAGCGCACACAGACACATTCACTCATTGGTCAGCACACACAGACACATTCACTCATTGCCCATCACACACAGAGACATTCACTCATTGCCCAGCACACACAGACACATTCACTCATTGCCCAGCGCACACAGACACATTCACTCATTGCCCAGCACACACAGACACATTCACTCATTGTCCAGCACACACAGACACATTCACTCATTGTCCAGCACACACAGACACATTCACTCATTGCCCATCACACACAGAGACATTCACTCATTGCCCAGCACACACAGACACATTCACTCATTGTCCAGCACACACAGACACATTCAGTCATTGCCCTTTATACACAGACACATTCAGTCATTGCCCTTTAAACACAGACACATTCACTCATTGCCCTTCATACACACCCACATTCACTCATTGCCCATCACGCACATGCACATTCACTCATTGCCCATCACGTAAAGACACATTCACTCATTGCCCATCACGCACAGACACATTCACTCATTGCCCATCACGCACAGACACATTCACTCATTGCCCATCACGCACAGACACATTCACTCATTGCCCATCACGCACAGACACATTCACTCATTGCCCATCACGCACAGACACATTCACTCATTGCCCATCACGCACAGACACATTCACTCATTGCCCATCACGCACAGACACATTCACTCATTGCCAATCACGCACAGACACATTCACTCATTGCCAATCACGCACAGACACATTCACTCATTGCCAATCACGCACAGACATATTCACTCATTGCCCATTACACACAGGTGAGTTTACGACACTTTCCTTGTTCATCGCAAACTTATGTGTTTACAAAACTGCACTAATTGCTCGTCAAACACATATACCTTTTCAACACTGACACTGAACGGAACTGTAGCTGTGTTTTCATGTCTGTTGTGTTTTCGTCTTGAGAAGAAGGTTGTCATGTCTACTGCATGTCACTTTCAGCGGCAAAAAGAAGCTTATCATGTCTGCTGTGTTTCACTTTCAACCTCGAAAAGAAAATGATCATATCATGTCTGCTGTTTCACTTTCAGTCTCGAGAAGAAGGTGGCGAGACTCAGAGCTGAGAACCACTCCTTGCGGTCTCATTTCTCGAGTACTCAGACAAGCATATCCACTAGTCCCGCCCCCACCTCCATCCACTCCTGCAGCGAGCGCGGACTGTGCATCCACGACCACAGCTCTCTGCCACAGGTGAGCAGTCCCTCACTGCCGTCTCACTTCTGTGTAACGGATAAAGTTATCATACAATGTGATACGTTAGTGATTTTGAATGTAAAAGAAAATGTTATATTTGCATTGTGCCTGTCAGTATCACAACTGAAGATGTAATATGTGAGTGATACTTTGGAGAGTTGTGCTTCTAAAAGAAGGTTTAACGTGTTCATGGATTTTGTTGTGCCAGTAGGAATATGGTGTTGACGACAAATGAAGTCGCAGTAGTCACAGCTCAACCCTGTTGTTTATGTTAACAGATGAAGTATGTGTTCGCGATGCTATAGTCATAACCCAGGTCTTCTTTGTGTTCCGGACAAATGCAATATGTGTTCATGCTGCGGTAGTTATAATACAAGTCTTGTTTCTGTCCAGGACAAAAGCAGGTCATGTTCACGAGGTAGTAGTCATAACCCAGGTCTTCTTTGTGTTCAGGACAAATGCAGGTCATGATCATGAGGTAGTAGTCATAACCCAGGTCTTCTTTGTGTTCAGGACAAATGCAGGTCATGATCATGAGGTAGTAGTCATAACCCAGGTCTTCTTTGTGTTCAGGACAAATGCAGTACGTGTTCGCGCTGCAGCAGTCGTAGTTCGAGTCTCACCAGCAACTCTCCCAAGCTGGACAAGGCGCCGTCGAACCAAAGGCTGCCTCGCTTTCACCGCACGTCTGCGTTCACGATTCCCGCGTCGTCGTCTCTGCTGAGCAACCCGACCCACGAGTTGAATGGTGACAGTCTCTTCCAAGCAGCAGCTGTGGTCCATCCGTCTCCCGTTGGGGGCACCATTCTACCGTCAAAGGAGCACCATCGCAAAGACTCGTTGCCACAGATTGTCTGCGAGCCGGATGGCGACGTTCAGAAAGTCAGGTAAGACAGTCACTTCTTCTAAACGCTGTATTTTATTGTAATGTTTGGTATGTCTGATTGGTTTCATCATTATTCGTATACGATGTGTTGGCTGTTTGATGTGTTTACTGTGTCAGTTGTAGACTGTACGATTTTTTGACAGCCATTTTTGACAGTAATGTGTTGACTGCATGATGTGTTGACTGTTTGACGTGTTGACTACTTGACTTGTTGAGAGGTTGATGTGTTGAGTGCATGATGTGTTGGCTGTGTGATTTGTTGAATGTGTCATTTGTTGACTGTGTGATTTATTGACAGTCATTTTTGACTGTGATGTGTGTTGACTACATGATGTGTTGACTGCATGTTGAATGTGATGTGTTGTCTGCGTGAATTGTTGACTATGTAACATGTCACTTGTATGATGTGTTGAATGTATGATGTGTTGACTCCACGATGTGTTCACTATACGATATGTTAAATGTATGATGTGTTAAGTGTATGTGTTAAGTGTAAAGCGCTTTTGAGCAGTCCTGAGGATTGGATACTGCACTATATAAGAACTAACTTACCTTTAAGTGTATAATGTGTTAAGTGTATGATGTGTTCACTGTACGATGTCGATGTGTTAAGTGTATGATGTTAAGTGTATGATGTGTTAAGTGTATGATGTATTAAGTGTATGTTGTGTTCACTGTATGATGTGTTAAGTGTATGATGTGTTAAGTGTATGTTGTGTTCACTGTACGATGTGTTAAGTGTATGATATGTTCACTGTATGGTGTGTTAAGTGTATGATGTGTTAAGTATATGATGTGTGAAGTGTATGATGCATTAAATGTATGATGTGTTAAGTGTATGAAGTGTTAGGTGTATGATGTGTAAAGTGTATGATGTATTAAGTGTACGACGTGTTAAGTGTATGATGTGTTAAGTGTATGATGTATTAAGTGTACGACGTGTTAAGTGTATGATGTGTTAAGTGTATGATGTATTAAGTGTACAACGTGTTACGTGTATGATGTGTTAAGTGTATGATGTATTAAGTGTACGACGTGTTAAGTGTATGATGTGTTAAGTGTATGATGTATTAAGTGTACGACGTGTTAAGTGTATGATGTGTTTCAGGCCAAGAATATCAGTGGCCGTACAATGTACACTGGACGTTGCTGCCAACAGCGTGCTCCAGGCCCGGTTCGAGGACACTGTCAAGGAGAACACAAAGCTGACTGCACAGCTCACTGCTGCCCACAGCGAGATCACAAAGCTGAAAGAGAGGCTAAAAGAACTTGAGGTAGATATGCAATGCTTATTCGGTGTGTGAATTGGCAAACACTCTGAGGTACCTTCTGTATAGTTTATCCTGTTTTCTGACATCTAGTTAAACATGGTTTTCTTAAAATGCTATTATTATTATGTAGGTATATATGTCATATTCTCACACTCGAGAGTCAAGTTTTCAACCCTGGAGGTCCAGTTAATGTAATGTTTTCACACCTGAATGTTTTGTTTTCAATGATCAATTCATTAACACAGCAACCTATACATATAATGTTCTCATACCTGAATGTTGTTTTCAGACGAGTGATACGTTAACCCAGCAACATGTGCAGAAGCAGCATTCAGTTGACAGTGAATTCTATCATTTGGAGAACGAGTGTGAATCGTCACAGACAGTAGCAAGTTCAGCCTCTAGAGCTGTCACTACTGGCGCCACTCAACCAACATCTAGTGCCCAACAACACTGCTCTCAGTCAACAAGTGAAAATGGGTGCGTACAAATGATGTCACCTAGTTACAACTGATGTCACCTAGTTACAACTGATGTCACCTAGTTACAACTGATGTCACCTAGTTACAACTGCATTTCAACTTCACTGTCCGGTTGCCTGAAGGTGACAGTGTTTCGTTAGCATTTTTTTAATTACAATTGTGTTAGTTGATACAATTTGTAATTTTGTATATATGTGTGTCATATTTCTGTAAGCAACCTGCCTACTGTGGTCTTAAGAGGCCAGTTTCACCAGTGGAATACATTGTATTAAAAGGATATGGCGCTGCTTATAAAGCACTGTGCCCTGATGCAGTGAAACTTGAAAAATGCTATCCAGTCTAAAACTGTGTATGCTCATTCAAAACCGGCATTAAATGTTCACTTAAAAATGGTGTCAATGCGAACAACAAGCTACATTTTTGCTATTCATTCGAATATTTCTTGGGCTGTTCTTCCTGAATGCAGTATTGTTATTACTGTGACAGTTTTCACTGGTGTTGTTGATGGTTGTTTATTGATGGACGGTTTTGTTGCCAGTGTCTCAACACCAGTGGCCAGGCCACTAGAAGGCCAGGCCATGACGTCAGTAGCTGGGCCACTAGAGGGCCATGATGTGACATCAGTGAATGGGCCACTTGACGTCCAGGCCATGACACCAGTGGCCAGGCCACTTGAGGGGTGTCGATGCGCCACATGCAGCCAAGAGAGGTTAGGCAACCATGAAGAGAAGCGACTGAGCGAGTTGTTGAGGTAATGACAGGCCCGGGGGATCCATATTTATCAGTTCACACAGGCCTTGCTGATTCACAGTTTAGTCACTAAGTGTGAAATTGAGTTTTGTACGTTTATGGATTTTACTGATAATCAGCTTTAATATGACACCTCATATATTGGAATGGTTTCAGTAGGGTTTACTGTGTACATTTATCGTCCATACTGAAAGCAGAAACAGGCATGGGGTCAAATACATTTGTATTTGAAAGTGCTTAAAAACATTTTTTAAAGTATTTGTATTTGATGTTTAGGAATTAAAAGTATTTGTAATTTAAAAATACTTTCCAAAACTATTTGATATTTTCAAATACTTTTTCACATACATTGCCAGTGTCAACATTTCTCTTTCACGATCACATGTAATGGCTGCCAGACTGATTACCTTCACTGTAAGTCACCTTTCACCAAACCAGCTGTGTGGATGTTGCTGTTGGGCTAAGTCAGCTGTATCACTGTGGTTGCTTGGCAAGGCCGGTTATCCAGATTTTGACAGGCCACCCTACATGAATATTGCAATTTGACAAGGCCAACTATGAATATGTTGTTATTTTGACTGAACCAGTGATGTGGATGTTGTTATTTGATAGAAGGTGCCCTGTGGATGTTGTTATTTGACAGGGCCACTTCTATGGGTGTTGCTATTTGACAGGGCCACTTCTATGGATGTTGCTATTTGACAGGGCCACTTCTATGGATGTTGTTATTTGACAGGGTCACTTCTATGGATGTTGTTATTTGACAGGGTCACTTCTATGGATGTTGCCATTTGACCGGGCCACTTCTAAGGATGTTGTTACTTGACAGGGCCAGCGATGTGGATGTGGAGATGGGATCACTGGTGGTGCTAGCGGGAGATAGAACGGGACACGTTTGTTACATCGGACACCTCGACCACAGCGCCACCGCCAACACACTCTACGCTGGCATAGAGCTAGACAGTACGAGTGAGTACATTGCTAGTGTAGAGCTAGACAGTACGAATAAGTACATAGAGCTGGACAGTACAAGTAAGTACATTGCTAATATAGAGCTAGACAGTACGAGTAAGTACATTGCTAATATAGAGCTGGACAGTACGAGTAAGTACATTGCTAATATAGAGCTGGACAGTACGAGTAAGTACATTGCTAATATAGAGCTGGACAGTACGAGTAAGTACATTGCTAATATAGAGCTGGACAGTACGAGTAAGTACATTGCTAATATAGAGCTAGACAGTACGAGTAAGTACATTGCTAATATAGAGCTAGACAGTACGAGTAAGTACATTGCTAATATAGAGCTGGACAGTACGAGTAAGTACATTGCTAATATAGAGCTGGACAGTACGAATAAGTACACTGCTAATATAGAGCTGGACAGTACGAGTAAGTACATTGCTAATATAGAGCTGGACAGTACGAATAAGTACACTGCTAATATAGAGCTGGACAGTACGAATAAGTACACTGCTAATATAGAGCTGGACAGTACGAGTAAGTACATTGCTAATATAGAGCTGGACAGTACGAATAAGTACACTGCTAATATAGAGCTGGACAGTATGAGTAAGTACATTGCTAGTGTAGAGCTAGACAGTACGAGCAAGTACACTGCTAATATAGAGCTGGACAGTACGAGTAACTACACTGCTAATATAGAGCTGGACAGTACGAGTAAGTACATCGCTAGTGTAGAGCTAGACAGTACGAGCAAGTACACTGCTAATACAGAGCTAGACAGTACGAATAAGTACATTGCTAATATAGAGCTAGACAGTACGAGTAAGTACATTGCTAATATAGAGCTGGACAGTACGAGTAAGTACATTGCTAATATAGAGCTAGACAGTACGAGTAAGTACATTGCTAATATAGAGCTAGACAGCACGAGTAAGTAAATTGCTAATATAGAGCTAGACAGTATGAGTAAGTAAATTGCTAGTATAGTGCTAGACAGTACGAGTAAGTAACTTGCTAATATAGAGCTAAGTACGTGTAAGTAAATTGCTAGTGTACAGTTAGGCAATATGACTAAGTAAACTGCTAGTATAGAGCCAGATAATATCAGCAAGTAAATTGCTAGTATAGAGCTAGGCAATATGAGCAAGTAAATTGCTAGTATAGAGCTAGACAATACGAGCAAGTAAACTGCTAGTATAGAGCTAGGCAATATGAGCAAGTAAACTGCTAGTATAGAGCTAGGCAATACGAGCAAGTAAACTGCTAGTATAGAGCTAGGCAATACGAGCAAATAAATTGCTAGTATAGACCTAGGCAATATGAGCAAGTAAATTGCTAGTATAGAGCTAGGCAATATGAGCAAGTAAATTGCTAGTATAGACCTAGGCAATATGAGCAAGTAAATTGATAGTATAGAGCTAGGCAATATGAGCAAGTAAATTGCTAGTATAGACCTAGGCAATATGAGCAAGTAAATTGCTAGTATAGAGCTAGGCAATATGAGCAAGTAAATTGCTAGTATAGAGCTAGGCAATATGAGCAAGTAAACTGCTTGTATAGAGCTAGGCAATATGAGCAAGTAAACTGCTAGTATAGAGCTAGGCAATATGAGCAAGTAAACTGCTTGTATAGAGCTAGGCAATATGAGCAAGTAAACTGCTTGTATAGAGCTAGGCAATATGAGCAAGTAAACTGCTAGTATAGAGCTAGGCAATATGAGCAAGTAAATTGCTAGTATAGAGCTAGGCAATATGAGCAAGTAAATTGCTAGTATAGAGCTAGGCAATATGAGCAAGTAAATTGCTAGTATAGAGCTAGGCAATATGAGCAAGTAAACTGCTAGTATAGAGCTAGGCAATATGAGCAAGTAAACTGCTAGTATAGAGCTAGGCAATATGAGCAAGTAAACTGCTAGTATAGAGCTAGGCAATATGAGCAAGTAAACTGCTAGTATAGAGCTAGGCAATATGAGCAAGTAAACTGCTAGTATAGAGCTAGGCAATATGAGCAAGTTAACTGCTAGTATAGAGCTAGGTAATATGAGCAAGTAAACTGCTAGTATAGAGCTAGGCAATATGAGCAACTAAACTGCTAGTATAGACCTAGGCAATATGAGCAACTAAACTGCTAGTATAGAGCTAGGCAATATGAGCAAGTAAATTGCTAGTATAGACCTAGGTAATATGAGCAAGTAAATTGCTAGTATAGACCTAGGCAATATGAGCAAGTAAATTGCTAGTATAGACCTAGGCAATATGAGCAAGTAAATTGCTAGTATAGACCTAGGCAATATGAGCAAGTAAATTGCTAGTATAGACCTAGGCAATATGAGCAAGTAAATTGCTAGTATAGACCTAGGCAATATGAGCAAGTAAGCTGCTGGACAACATTGCTTCAAAAACCCTAGACATTGAATGCTGCTAAAGAAATATTCTAGCATGTCCTTTAGGGATGGGACGATACATATTTTTAATTTTCGGTTCGATTTTCGATATTTGACCCACGGTTCGATATATTCACGATACTTTTCACAACCACGCCACCTATCACACAACATTTTTAATGAACAATTTTAAGTGCAGTACAGTGGAACCCCTCATTTAAGACTGCCCCCCCCCCCAGATCAGAGTGGGCGGTCTTAAAAGAGGGGTGGTCTCTCGTGAGGGGTTTGCAACATTCAACACTAGGGGGTGCTTACAACAACTAACATCAACACTAGGGGGCGCTTACAACCACTAAGTAGTAATATACACAAAATAAAAAGGATAAAATAATAAATTAGACAACATAAAAATTATTATAAAAAAAATTATTCTGTTTATTTTATGTGTGACACGTTTCAGTATAAGTTTACTTTTGAATCATTTAAAAACAAAAAATCTGATAAAGAGTATTCTCATTTTGAATTGTTTTTTTAATAATATTTGATATAAATACTATTCTCAGTTAATTTATTTCAAATTCGGGCTAAAAAGTGCTGCCACCTCACGGCATCTGGGTAATCACACCGCGGTCGCCATTTTGTTTTTCTTTCCAGTGCCGCAAAACGATCTTTTACTTTCTGATATAATCATGAAAACGACCTACAGCCACGAAACTTCCTCTCTAATAACTCATATTACATATACATACGCTAGGTCATAAAATTAAATCATTTAAATTGCTGAGACGAATAATATTTACAAAACAAAATCTTGCTAAACTAAAGTCGACATTGCCGGCGGCGGCGACTGTTACGCGAAGGCTGTAGGCGTAGATTACTGTGGTGTTACGTCGATATTTTATCGCGGTGTCGCTAAATCTGGATTCCGGTTTTACCCTAAACTAACCTAATACTTAGCCTAAGTTTCTAAACTTTAATCGTACACAAGTTTCTCAGTGGTGGCCATGTTCGCCATGTACGGAAACACCGATTAGGCGAATGACGATGTGCCATTTACCAAAATCGAAAATAAAACGCGGTACGCAAACTGACGACGGTGCACCGAACTATGAGCCTTAAAACCGCGAATACCGTGAACCGCGATTAATCGTCCCATCCCTAATGTCCTTGCATGTCATTAATTGATTAAATATAATAATTAAAGTATGTGGCATTTAAATTTAGGATTGTGGCGACAATTTGTATCAGTGGGCAATTGTGTTTAATGTTTAGCATTCTTGCTTGATAACACATATAACTTGTTTGTTTGCAGTAGGCCAACACTCAGGGTCGGTTGATGGCAAGCAATACTTCAGCTGTAAAAAAGACTGTGGAATCTTTGTTCCATTACAAGACATACAGCATGTGATCAACTCTAAGGTTTGTTGCTGTGACTAATGATAAACGCATCCTTTACAGAATTTACACTGATAATAAAAACAGACAAAAAAGGTGCCGAAAGATACATACCAGTTCAGCTGCATTGGTAACAGTAAGTTCTACAAAAAATAAAGCTTGGACAATCGCTTGAAACCTATGCACTCACTCATTGTGATGTGGTAACGGAATGCCATGACCTAGGGATTAACCTATAAGAACAAGTGGAAATGTAAGTTTGAAAGGGTTAACATACTAGACCAAGTGGAAATGTAAGTGTGAAAGAGTTAACCTGCCACACCAAATGGAAATATTAGCCTGAAAGGGTTAACAAGATGAAGAAGCAATGCATGTGCAAAAGGGATAATATACAACACTAAATGGAAACGTGTGAAAGGGTTGCCCTTTAAGAGGAAATGTAAGTATGACCTTTAAGTGGACAGTCAGGTAATTTCTCTCATGTCTACAATTCATGGTATTTCAGCCTCCTCCATTGGAGAGTCAGCCTGCGGAACGGGGTCCGGCCCCCAGTAGCACCGTGGCCTGCAAGCCCCCCGTGCTGTTGCGACGTGATCACCATCTGCACAGTCAGCGCCTCGTCAACGAGAAACACTTTGTGACAATGGCTCACGTCAACGGACGCCCTCTCACAAAGTCAGTGCCATCGCATTTATTTATGCTCATAGTCGTGTCCAAGTTAAGGTTTTTGAGTCCCACAAAAATGAGGTACAAATATGCGAAAACCCAAACCTTAGGTGTTCGGTGCGATTTTGTATGCAATATGCACCCAGAAAGGCACTTGACAGCAATTATCAATGCACACCATTTGTGCACTGGAAATTAATCATGGCTTGAAGCATGAAGACGTTTTATAATTTCTTATGCACATCTTTTTACTGTTCTCAAACCTCAACCAGCCAAATGAGTTTTTTATGTCTTTATAGGTTTAACTGCTGGCGATGTCATGTTATAAAATAACTAAGTAATTCAATAAAAAAAAATTGTATGCTGACCAGATGGCATATGCAGCAGGTCACTCAAGTTTCAGAACTAGTCACCTAGTGGTGATGATGGACATTAGTGAGCAGTTTCACAGTTTAGTCACTGGATGGCCGTGTCATTCCCAATCCCAATGTGCCATTCGTCGTTGCAAAACAGAAGTGTGACACACAACACAATTTAATTAGATGTCGTATTTGATATTTTGAACTAAAGAATTGCTTTGAATAGATGTGGAAAAAGTGAAAAAACAGTCTCTCACCTGGAAAGCCACATAAAATCTCTTCAAAACGGTGCCAGTGCGAACATTGTTTGTAGTGTATTGATTAGTCATGTTTGTGTTACCATAGTATTGGCGTGAATGTGCCTGTTGTCAATATACTCAAATAAATAGTACAAAGCCAATAGGAAAATGTTCATAACAAATCCATAAATTATAATTGGTGATATTGCAAACTGTATCAGAAGTGTGTGTGGGCAGTAAGTTCACCCTCTGACAACCTTTGTCATTTTGAACTGGTACTGACGTGACTACAAACTTATGCTGATTATTTTCTATGCATTGACACAAAGCCATATCTGTGTTGACACATGATGACATTTGAAATAATGCTATAGTAATAATGTGACTTTTTATGAACACTACCAATGCTAATAAACTCGACAACAACATGGGTTGAACTCACCACAGTATTATGTTGTATCACCAAATTCTCCTTCGTAACTGGGTTATAATCTGGCATGTCATCATGTTTTTTGGTTGTTGTCACTCCACTAGTAGGTTTCTTGAGTGGCTAACATCAACACAAGTGACCAGTAACTCACTGCACTGGACAACAGGCACACATCAGAACATGTGACACTGTCACAAATATAAATTTACAGTATTGCTAAAACTCTTTTTACCATTAGTGATGTTGGCAGGTCACTGGTAAAACGTGGACTGTTCTGCGTGTGTAGGCGAAGCAGTATTGAAATATTATGGAAAAACTTCAATCTATGACATATCTGAACATTGGCCAGGTTTCCTGTACTTCTATAATTATTGTGTCAAATAACAAGAATAACATGAAGGCAGTTTTGTTGCTCTCACGAAAGTGACAGTGTTATTGCTGTTTCAGAAGCGTCATCACGGGCCATCACGAACAGATCGTATGACAACTGTCATCACCGGCCATCACGAACAGATCGTATGACAACTGTCATCACGGGCCATCACGAACAGATCGTATGACAACTGTCATCACCGGCCATCACGAACAGATCGTATGACAACTGTCATCATCGGCCATCACGAACAGATCGTATGACATGACATCAAATAACAACTGTCATCACGAGCCATCAAGAACAGATCATACAGTGCCAACTGTCATTACGGGCCATCTCGAACAGATCATATGTAAACTGTCACCATCATCGTCACGAACAGATCATCACACAGCATCGAGTGCAGATCATTTGATAACTGTCACCACGGGTCATCACAAACAGATTATGTGATAACTGCCAGAACGGGCCATGAACGGATCATATGACAGTAGCGTGCCATGACAAGACATTAATGCCGCCCTTTGAAGGCCCAGTCTAGTTTGTGCACAGGAAGTAACAGTTACTGTGATATTTGGTAGCTGCAGAAGTAGCATTGGTGATAGTGTCCACAAGATGGTGGCCTTGAATGACGAATTTGCCATGTTAGAGATAAATGAATTACAGAACAATATGCAGTGAATATTTCTATTACTTGGCAGAGCCATCTGGTGAACATTTACTTGGCAGAGCCATCTGGTAACATTTCTACCGATATCTTGCCACCTACAGAGCCATCTGGTGAATGATCTTTGCAAAACATTGCCACCTCCAGAGCCAACTGCAGAGCCATCTGGTGAATGTTCCTGTCAATACATTGCCACGTACAGAGCCATCTAGTGAATGTTTCTGCCAATACATTGCCACCTAGAGCCATCTGGTGAATGCAGTGCTCGTTTATTTGGTTTCTCTGGACTGTGGGCTCCAGAAGAGCGTGTGGTTTTGTTTATATTTTAAGAATATAGGTTGTATTTCCAGATGTATGGATACATACTGGAAACAATTGTATACAATGGTTACAGGTGATACTTTTTGACAGCCTACCAAATCTACTGGTGGAGCAAATTGTGTAATTAATTATATAGGCAATGTTGTCTGGACTGTTTCTCAGCTTATAGACCACGCTCTTGCCTTGAGAGTTGTGTCAGTAGTGATTGTTGTGTTTTATTCGTGTTTGTTAATAAGTGTTGTTATGTTAACTATTTTAGCAGCCCCTTGGAATTGCATAATAACCCTTTGGGTGTCGAGGGTTCTAGCAACTAAACCATAACCACCCGGGTGTCAAAAGTTCTAGGAAGTTCATGGCAGCCCCCTGGGTGTAAAGGGGCCTCTGAACTACCAGGTACATGACAGCCCCCTGCCCCCCACATTGCCAAAGGTTCTAGAAATTACATGACGGCATGTCATGAGTTCTTGGAACTATATGACAGCCCCATGCATGTCAAGAGTTTGTGGAACAGTATGACAGTCCCCTGTGTGTCTTACTTTCAGAACCCTTGTCACAGAACATTTGCTGTGACTGTGTGTGTGGTGTGTCAGTGTGATATGCATCTGTTCAAATGTATGTAGATAGTAGAACTGTATAAAAGTTCTTGTGTATATCTACGGATAAGTGGGTTATCAGGTTAATCACCTCACGAAAATGTATTGCGTTATGTCTGTTAAACTAAGTAGCATATGTTATGTATGTACATTTTCTAACCATTTGATTCATAACCCAATTGGTGAACTAGGTGCTATGTTCAGTTACCAGTGACACGTATACATGAGTTGTTTTCATGATGAATTCATTTTGTTGTTTTTGCCTGGTTGTTGATGGATGGTGCCATCTGATTTTACAATATGTGTATGAAATAATGTAGCCAGTGTTTGTACATATCATAATCTCACCATTCGTTGTCTATACCAAATATTTATCATTTGACAATTGGGCAGGACTTTGTTGCACAGGGCATATTGGGATAACAAACAAATATTTGGATAACAAATGAATATTGTAAAACTCTTCAAAATTCATTCAAAATGTACTCACCCAGTACAGTTGCATTTACAAGTTCAAAATGGAAATAAGAAGATCACATGTAAAAGATTTGTAAATTAACTTACGATAGGAGTAAGTTTAATATGCACGATTTATGTTAGGAGGCACTCTAGACTGCTATGATATACTAATGTCTACCAAACTGCAGATACATTACACGTGAGTGAAATTATGGCCAGGCCTTTGGTGTAGTGTCATTACATGACTGGATTAGTGTCCCTCTTTGTCGGGATATCAGAATAATGTCATTACATTACTGAGACACATGAGTACTATCATTATGCCCCTAGAAAGCTGGAGTAATGTAACTACATTACTATGTCACTGGTGGAATGTAACATTACGTTGATGTGATCTCTGTAATGTAACTACATTACTGTGTCACTGGAGGAATGTAACATTACATTGATGTGATCTCTGTAATGTAACTACATTACTGGGTCACTGGTGGAATGTTACATTACATTGATGTGATCTCTGTAATGTAACTACATTACTATGTCACTGGAGGAATGTTACATTACATTGATACGACCTCTGTAATGTCACTGCATTAACAGGTCACTTGAGTAAGGCCAGTACATGGCACCATTGGAATACTGTTGTCACTAAAAGTAAATACACAATAGAGCATAATATTTTTTTAATGTCCACTACAATTTACTGTAAAGTAATCTCAAACACAGATGTATCCTTTGCATGATTATCCTAATATGCGGTGCAGACAACAACGCTGTCGCATGCTGTGGCTGTGTGTTTGCTACATTAAAGGAACGCAAAACCGAAAAGTTACATGCTATGCACGTGAAAGAGTAAATAAAAACAAACTATTTTGAACGGTAATCACATTTTTAATGTCAATGGTTTATTAGTAAAAAAAATCTGAACACCTTTTCTATCAAAGTTTGTAAGTTGCGCCATTTTGACTGATGTGTGACGTCAATAATGCTCGCAGTCTGGCAATTCTGTATTTAAAAATAATCGCTAGGTGGCGCTGTGTACATCCGATTCGTGTAGGCGAACCGACCTGATTTTCGTTCAGAAATAGCTGAATTTCGATTGCAACGATAAGGGCCAACATTTTCAAGATAGAACTGAACGCGCTGGTAAACCTGGTAAAGAAGACCCGCCGGAAGCCGAAATGCAGAGGCGAGTAACAAGCCGAGGCGACATTGAGTGATCGACAAGTGGTCGAAACTCGCCGAAACTTCGAAAGGCGAATGTATGCTGTTACTGTGGATACCCGTTACTGTAACTGTATTGTTAGGAGGAAGACTCAAAAATCTGTCGGTGAAGGTAAGCATTTATGTGTCTAATATGAGAAATGTTGCCCTAAATGTTCATTATGAAATCTGGGCTGGATGTTAATTTAAGTAATTAAAATATCAACGCCAACGGAGTCGATGGTGGGTCAGTGACACTGTCACTGACAGATATGCTGATGGCCACCTCGCATTCGGTCCCGGAATTCGGCAGTTTCTACTTAGTCACAGCCATGCCATGTATTATTCTCCAAGTCAGTGGTGTAGTGTCGGATATGTTATACACAACTTGAAGTTACCCAATTTGAAACACATCATATCACATATGGGGTCATGGCTCTCCGATTTATCTCAGCCTGACACAGACTGACAGAGTGACAGGCTCGGTCCTTCGCCCATGTTTTCAGGAATCAATTTCCAAATTGCCCACAAATCATTGAAATGTGGAAAAAATGCAGATTAATTGTTGTTTTTTCAAATACTGGACATTATTATATTAACAGCAGCGACTGTGGCATGTTTTTTGTATTATTGACATAGCATGACCTGTGCGACTAAAAAACAGATGTGTGTCAATATTGATTGTTCTTTTAATAGGCGTGGTATATTTAAAGCGAGGGTTTGGAGCCTAATTCTGGAGGGCTAAATAAAGAAAGAAAATCACCACCCATGTTCTTTATGAAATCAACTTCATGCTGAATAATAAAGTTGTTTTTAGCTGAATATATGTCTCTATTAAAAATAACCATTTTGAACTGGGTAAAAGTAACACAACTAGCAGAACAAATATTCTAAACTATAACATATGTGGATATATTTATGTATATTCTGTGGTGGTCTTAATTGCAATGTAACTTTGTTGTCGTGTCAAGGTAACCATAATAGTAGTTGTGATGTTCTATATTGTGCTAATAATATTTCTTATTCATGAAAAACTCATTTATACATCTGGTTCTGTTTCAGATGTGCCATGATATATTACAAATGGCCATGGATTTTATAGTCTGTGTTTGGAGCAGACAGTGCTTCCAAATGTTAGACAACTGTCACATATATCTGCCAACAAAGATGTAAGTATAATATTATGTTCATGTATTTATAACAACAGTGAAATGTGTTGCTCACAATTTATTGACAATGAAAATAACATTAGAGTAACCAGAACACCAAACATTTTATATAATACAAATGACATTTCATACAATGAAAACACCACATATTATTCCATAGTAGAAATATACCCAAAAAATTAGGTTTAACAGTAAATGATGTAGGATCATTCTAGAACATTTCGAGTAGCATGGCCAGTTGTCCACTATGTGAGAATTGAAAAAAGTTCCAGTGATTTTATAAAAACAGAACATGTATTCTATTGTATTTTCTACAATGATAATGGATTGAGTTACCTCCATTTTCATATGTCACCTGTTAACACAGTTCTTATATAGTGCAGTATCCAATCCTCAGACATGGGGTCAAATACATTTGTATTTGAAAGTATTTAAATAGTTTTAAGTAACTGTAATTGATGTTTAGTAATTAAATGTATTTGGATTCCTCAAGAGTATTTGTATTTAAATAAATGTCAACGTATTTGACCCCATGTCTGCTCGGCATTGTCCAAAGTGCTTTACACTTTACTCCCTGGCATACCTATTCAGTTAAACACCATCTCATGACTGTGGGAAGCATCCAGCCAAGCTGTAATTAATGAATCAAGACGGTTCGTGTTACAAATATCCACCACTGTCAATAGCCAGTTACTTGTTTACACAGCCGAGTGAATTGGAGCAATGACGGGTGAACAGACTTGCCCAAGGTTCGACACAGCAGCACATGGTTTCGTTCTCGTAGTTGAGAGTCTGAAGCCAAGTCCAAAGCTTTAAACCACTGTGCCACTATACATAGTTGATATATTTATTTAAGCCTTATTTTATTTCAGGAGTCCAAGTCGGCCATATACAGAGAATTTTACCCGGTGGATCCATGACAGGCTTGGTCGAAGGGTACAGAGAGTCATACCAGTGTATACCGGCCATAAGATCGAACTTCTGTGCTCTCAGCAGAGAACAAGATCTAGGATAACACTTGGCACTTGTTGACTGCTGCCCTTGCGAATTATCAGTTGATTTGTGAATAAGCAGTTGGATTGTCAATGAACAAATCAACTGACTCTTGACACCAGCAGACCTTCTTTCATTAGCTAGGGCATATCTGAACCAAGGATTGCAATTCTGACATGGACAGTCGTTGTGGGCAGCGGCCAGAGTTCTGACAAAGATGTAATTCACCATTCACTCATTCTTCCCACCACAGTGTGGTGGATCTGCAGGTAAACATACAGCTGTAGTGTCTTCTGCAGCTCCAATTACTTGCGTCTTGACCAGAAAACAGCCATGTTGTCAAGGTTCGCTAGGACGTGGCCGGACGTTCTTGCTAGAGCCATGGTTCCATCCTATAAATAAACAGGACATGCTGTACTGCTAAATATTTGTGTCATGTTGTATCTTATATACAGTGGCTTGTTATCAAGTGTGGTTGTCTTTAATAAAAAAAATTGTTATAATGACATTTAAGTGCTTCAGATTCTATTATCCAATAAACACAAACGTTGGCACCTCAAAATATCAATCGAACAGGAATATCTATGACAATGTATATTTTAACTGGCAAAATGTCATATTGACACATCACGCCAATGTGCATGGTGGATCATCTGACTTACTTGCTAAACTATTGGATTAAATTATTATTGAATTAGGTTAGTGATTTGCACTCTTATTGTGGGGAAGAAACTGGTACCAAATGTTTACCGACTGATCTTGTGGGATATCTACAAATCCTCGTTGACTCGTTCCATCTAGTATATTATGCTAGTCTGTTATTGGGGTGTGTTAATGTTTCTTCTTGTTTGCTGAGTGTGTCCCAATATTTCAAGAAACTCTACCTACCAATAAAGGCAATATTGCAAATTTGCAAAGTAATTTTTACAGTACATAAGTTATGTCTCATCATAGCTAATTATTCATCCTTTACTGTAAGCCTGTAACATGTCCTAGTATCAATGTATTAGTATCTGAACTGACACAGCACACAGAATTTGTAATTGTGTGTCTCGCTGAACGAATAACATGATTGAAAACAACATCCGCAATGCCAGTTTGTGATGTTTGAATAATATATTTACTGAAAAATATTGCAGGCATGCTGGCACATTCACAGTGGTCAACCTGAAAATAGGAACTGCGTAACTATGAAAGGCAGTATTTTTGAAAACTTATTTAGTGAATATTGTAAAACCTTAATTTATTCTTTAGACCTATTTATTTTAATGTTTTAAAGTATTTATTAAAATATTTTATTAAAGTAATTTTTCAGTTTATTCAAATAATCAAAGAAAATATGTTTTAATGTCTTAACATATTTAATTTACCTTTATAGATACATTTCAAATAAATTATTCTCTACTTTTTTAATTAATTTTTTATTTATGCTAATGTTTTAAATTATATATTATTTCAATCTATTTTAACAAATATATTTTGCATGTTTTATGTACCTATTTCAATCTGTATTGATTGCCCAGAGAATGAAATAAACCAACCAAAATCTAGGTGCTATATTATCGTTCATGCGAATTGATGGGGACATCTATGATCTGGCTTGCATTCAGCTGTGTTTTAATGTTACGGTCATGTTTAACACATGTAGCTTTACCTTATTTATATGCCTCTGTTCGTGCAAACGTGATACCATTCAATGTAGGATAAAATAAAACTAATAATAATGAATAACAATATCGAACGGTTTAACTCGCTTGGACTTGGTCCTAGACCTAGTTAGCGGCTCCATGATCCCATGTCATGTACATACCTTCTAGAACGTTAACTGTGGTGGATGTTTATAAAATATATCAGTATGTGCATAAGTCATAACGACAGACATCGCAATGTGTCTAATGGGACAAGATTTAAAAAATTTAGACACAGAAGACTTAATATTTACTAACCTTCTTGCGCGCGCTGACTTGGCTACGGCGATGGAAGGTTTCGACCGGTAACCCGTTTCAACGACTATCGTTGATGATTAAATATCGCGCCAATATCGTTTGCACAGCTCTAAATTTCAAAACTCGACGTCGCCAACGTTTCTGCGGATCTTGACCCACTATATACGATGAGAAACATCCCATTCGAAGCAAGGTTCTTCGAACGGATGTTCTTCTTCGAAGTTCGGGTATCTGACAACATTGTGTTTACAACGGCGATAAGCATTATTATGCGTCATCGGACACGTGACTTTAAGGCCGGTTCTGCGTGCTGAATGGTTATACAACAGGAAGAGGCGGACCGGGGCGCGTTAATGGCCGCCTCTACGGAGCCGAGGATTTCAGTGAAATTATCCACTTTTAAATTATTTTACTAATAAACCACTGTCGTTAAAAATGTGATTACCGTTCAGAATGGTTGCTTTGTATTAGCTCTTTCACGTGCATATCACGTAATATTTCCCTTTTGGCTTCCTTTAAGTATGTACTTGACTAGGGCTACACCCAGTCGGTCCTATACACAGGAGGTATTCTCCGTTGGTTGTCTATATTCGTACAGAGACAAGTTTCGACTTTTTGCGTCGAGACGATACAAAAACTGCCCTGCAGTTTGTACATAATGTCCTTTAACGGAATTAATTATTGGTTGTTTGCATGGCCATTTGTGTCTGTGTTTGAGCGATGCTGCAACTTAATACTGCAGTGGTCGTGCAAAAGAAGTGTCCAAGTACATTGATGTCAACTTGAAACTGTCCCTGCTGTTGGGGATGTGGAAGTAGAATAAAGGTATTTTATAGCTGGTTTTCTGAGTCCAGTTACACTATGACATATTTTTAATGAATGTATACCTGTTAAAAGGATGTTTCTGTCACTGCCATTCATGCTAATACAACCTCTGCACAAGTGTTCTGTTCTGTATGGAACTGTTAACTGAGCATTGGATATGACTTTTTTATTAAACCACATGGAAAGTTGAATGTTAAATTAACAGTTAGTTATTGGGCATGTTTTATATTTATCTGGATTGTATATATGGTGATTTTGTCGTGCATCATTGTTTATATGAAACAGTGAAGGCAGGTGTTATGTACCAGTTTTGTTCTATAAAGAAATATATTTCAACATGGCTTTTAGGTTTTGTAAAGCCCGTTGTTTTGAGGTCCAACGTTGCGGTTATACCTAGCATATACATAACACAGAACAAAGAATAGACAGTTGTCATATCGGTAACAGATCCAGTTATGTTTTGGATGTCACATTACAAGCAAACAGAAGGTTGCTATAACAAGAATTGCTCTGACAGTCAGCCAGAATGACTTATAGCTGGTGGTTTTAACTGCTGGAGTATAAGAAATGTGTGCCTTATCTTTGTGTCTTTGTTGTCATGTATTGTTTTGTTGCATTTGCCATGACAGTGGTGACCAAGTGTTGCCATGACAGTGGTGTCTAAGGGTTGCCATGACAGTGGTGTCTAAGGGTTGCCATGACAATGGCGACTGAGGGTTGCCATGGCAATGGTGAGTAAGGATTGCTATGGCAGTGGTGACTATGAGAATAGGAGAAGAATTGCCATCTTATAATCATGTTGTTGAGATTGTTCAGTATGTACATCAATTACATAGTTTCTGAGATGTGAGTGGATGTGTTTTCACCTAATTCTCTACATGTTTTATTCACTCTAAAGCGACAGTTCTCAACATAGGGAGGTTTATTTCAAATGTATTTTTGAGACTCATCCAAATTTGCCTTCAGTATGTAAAATTGTATTTAAAGTTGTATTGTTTATCAAACATTGTATTGGGAATAAACAATTTTATCACAACTGAGATGTCTGGTTTGTGGTAATAACAAGGCTGTCTGTGCGAGTAGGTCACATGTGAATTATGCTGCACTTATTTGTATGTGTTTGAATACGTCTCTTAGGATTTCATGCTGTAAAGGTGGTGAAACACGTCCGAGAGACTCATATTTTGGTCACCCCTTAAGTGCCGCTTTCATGATGCATTCAGATTCATTGGTTGTTCTTTATTGTACATCTAATTATGAAGGAAACCGCACCACAAATACATCCACAAATTGCACAAGGAACAGTTTCTCAGGAACAATGAACAGTGCCTTGAGGGATGAGATGATAAAGCGCATGAGTCAGAGAGAAACACCCAAAGATAATACTTACAATTTGCTTGGAGCTGGAGAGTTTTCAAAATATTTTCAGCCAACATTCTACCAATGCTAATATGTTTACACTCTATCATGTTATTCTGATGAATGGTCCACCCATAGACGCATCAATTGGGGGGAGGGAGACAAAGGGACACAATTGCCCCTTCGAATTAATGCTGTTGTGAAAATGTGTCAAGAGTATACGCATAGTCGCATATACAAACAAATGCATCTGCAAACACAGGGAAATGACAAGATGGATGTTGACTTTTTGGGTGGGCAGAGATTGCCCCTCCCCCCTAGTGAAAGACAGCAAATTAGTATAAATATGTAAAAAAAATTAAGAAAGCAGGGATGAATCCAAACAATTTTTTAGAGAAAACGCATGTCCTAATATGGATCCTTGTATGATCTGACCTGACCTGACAACTCGTGATACGTTATTGTTCTTTTTTTCAAAGGCATTTTCACAGTCGATAATGTTAATTATGGTCATTGATTAAGACAAAATGTAACTTCTGGTAATAGCTATAATAACCACACATTTTAATGTTATATTACAATTATTTACTAATGTTTATTAATATTGTAGAAGAAGCATACATGTTAACATTATCATTAACAAACCTACATTTATCAAGAGTTATATTATTACTAGTAATTTTTTTTTTTTTCAGTGGCAATAATAGTGATAACACCAGCAACAACAGAAGCAGTAGCAACAACAACAATGGCAGCAACACTAACAACAACAACAACTGCTGCTGCACAATAACAATAAGTAGTAAATAATTCAACAGCGTGTCAATAATAACAGATGCCGTTTTTAGTAACACCTTCGTCACAACTTGTATACTGCCAGTTCGTTTACTGCTTTGAAATTACTGCATTACGTTGACAAGATTGCACATCAAGAACATGAACAGGGGTTGTGTATAATTTTGCCGTGGTCTCTGATCTACAGAAGACATCGACCGTCATGTAAACAAAATCCGCTAGATGGCGTATTGAAATCTCGCGGTCATTTCCGTTCCAAAAGTTGCGACCAAGATGTCTTGCTGCGTCAGCCGTCGTCAGAAATCACATGGTCGCGCAATTTGCTTTGCCGCTTCATACTGATTAGGAAAACAGTGTCTTTTGACCGTGGAATCAACCAATGGATAATTGTTTTACATCTTGAGCCATTTTTTTTTTACTTCGCCATCGATCGCTTTTCTGTGCATTGAAGTGAAGTTTGATGTTTTCTTTACTTGTAAAATAGACATATAAATCTAACATGGCCATCTATGAAACCTGGTTGGCCATCTAATATGGTATATTAGCTTTAAAATGGTATATGTAGCATTATTGTGCGTGCCTGGCCGGCGACACACCGAGGTGGGCAACTTTGGCACCATTTGCCGTTCTGTGCGTTTATTTACAACAGCCTATGCTGTAACACGCCGGCTGCACAGCCATCAGCGACGGCGTCGGTTGGCGCTTTCCAGCATTAATTAAATCCACTTTCATCACAATCATCGTGTATTGTTGCTGTTATTATTCACTTGTGTGATTATATATGTATACATATAATCACAGTTTAGCTGTTTTGGGCTTATGTTAGAACGGCATTCTAAAATATTTGAAGGAAAATGTTTATAAACTTCGTCTTCACGTTTGCATTGACAATCGCGTTTCATAGAATCGTTATTAAAATCGGTAAGCATCTTAAGTTTAAAAACAAATTTATTTGCCCGTATAATATTGATATATTTTATTTTCACCCGTTTTATGTAATTAAGGATAAATAGGTCAGATGCTAAATATAGGTAAACAAATAAGGTCATCAACAAACTTGATCTTCTTACTAATTATTCCCCTGTTTTATGTAATTAAACCTAGTAATTAGGTCGAATGTTAATTATAGCTCAACTATTTATGCCATCAAAATTACGTATGTGGCATAGATCGAAGTCCTTTTTAATTAATTATACTCAATTTATGTTGTTATTCTGAAAAAAGGGCAAATATGCAGTGAAGGTCAGCTAATTAGGTCAAGGTCAAATCATATTCACATGTATTTCTAGATCACATAACTTTTTATTTCACCCCAATATCTTCAGCATGGGCAATTAAAGGACAAACAAAGTTAACTTTTACGTGACATACACCTAATAGAGTTAATATAAAGTAACAATTTCCACATATACTCAATTTTTTACGCCAGCGGTTTACCAGAAAAATATTTTTTAACACCCAGCCATCCAAATACTACGCGCAACTCCATCTTAGACGAAGAATGACGCCACGACGGTGGTCGAGGCGCTCTCCACGCAGATTCACTGCATGGGGTTTGGCTGTTGTCATGAAATGGCTGCAACTCGGCAACGCGCGTAACATGCTGATGACGGTAAATATGAAGTTGTCTATTATTGTTATCGCTGAAATCATCCCATCAACTGATGATACATGACTACATGTCTACTTCAAAGCATTTCTCCTAAAAATGGACCGAGCAAAGTGAACTGTACTTGGACTGGAGGGATTCCAAACAGTACGCCCGCAAATGTGAATCAATTTCTTCAATACTACCGGTTGTTTCAACTATTATTGCAACCGTATGCCGAACAGTAAGGCATAATTACTAAAGTTTACCACAGATTTAACCACAGATTAAGATACACGTCTATAAGCAGCTGCTAGATGTCACGCCAACTGAACGAACTGTCGAAGACTCGAAGTTGTTGACCCTTAACAACGTCGCAGGTTAAGGGTCAGACATAGAATGCCGCGCGCTGAATGGCCAAGTCAATTTAACCCTTCACTTAAAGGAAGCCAAAAGGGAAATATTACGTGATATGCACGTGAAAGAGCTAATACAAAGCAACCATTCTGAACGGTAATCACATTTTTAACGACAGTGGTTTATTAGTAAAATAATTTAAAAGTGGATAATTTCACTGAAATCCTCGGCTCCGTAGAGGCGGCCATTAACGCGCCCCGGTCCGCCTCTTCCTGTTGTATAACCATTCAGCACGCAGAACCGGCCTTAAAGTCACGTGTCCGATGACGCATAATAATGCTTATCGCCGTTGTAAACACAATGTTGTCAGATACCCGAACTTCGAAGAAGAACATCCGTTCGAAGAACCTTGCTTCGAATGGGATGTTTCTCATCGTATATAGTGGGTCAAGATCCGCAGAAACGTTGGCGACGTCGAGTTTTGAAATTTAGAGCTGTGCAAACGATATTGGCGCGATATTTAATCATCAACGATAGTCGTTGAAACGGGTTACCGGTCGAAACCTTCCATCGCCGTAGCCAAGTCAGCGCGCGCAAGAAGGTTAGTAAATATTAAGTCTTCTGTGTCTAAATTTTTTAAATCTTGTCCCATTAGACACATTGCGATGTCTGTCGTTATGACTTATGCACATACTGATATATTTTATAAACATCCACCACAGTTAACGTTCTAGAAGGTATGTACATGACATGGGATCATGGAGCCGCTAACTAGGTCTAGGACCAAGTCCAAGCGAGTTAAACCGTTCGATATTGTTATTCATTATTATTAGTTTTATTTTATCCTACATTGAATGGTATCACGTTTGCACGAACAGAGGCATATAAATAAGGTAAAGCTACATGTGTTAAACATGACCGTAACATTAAAACACAGCTGAATGCAAGCCAGATCATAGATGTCCCCATCAATTCGCATGAACGATAATATAGCACCTAGATTTTGGTTGGTTTATTTCATTCTCTGGGCAATCAATACAGATTGAAATAGGTACATAAAACATGCAAAATATATTTGTTAAAATAGATTGAAATAATATATAATTTAAAACATTAGCATAAATAAAAAATTAATTAAAAAAGTAGAGAATAATTTATTTGAAATGTATCTATAAAGGTAAATTAAATATGTTAAGACATTAAAACATATTTTCTTTGATTATTTGAATAAACTGAAAAATTACTTTAATAAAATATTTTAATAAATACTTTAAAACATTAAAATAAATAGGTCTAAAGAATAAATTAAGGTTTTACAATATTCACTAAATAAGTTTTCAAAAATACTGCCTTTCATAGTTACGCAGTTCCTATTTTCAGGTTGACCACTGTGAATGTGCCAGCATGCCTGCAATATTTTTCAGTAAATATATTATTCAAACATCACAAACTGGCATTGCGGATGTTGTTTTCAATCATGTTATTCGTTCAGCGAGACACACAATTACAAATTCTGTGTGCTGTGTCAGTTCAGATACTAATACATTGATACTAGGACATGTTACAGGCTTACAGTAAAGGATGAATAATTAGCTATGATGAGACATAACTTATGTACTGTAAAAATTACTTTGCAAATTTGCAATATTGCCTTTATTGGTAGGTAGAGTTTCTTGAAATATTGGGACACACTCAGCAAACAAGAAGAAACATTAACACACCCCAATAACAGACTAGCATAATATACTAGATGGAACGAGTCAACGAGGATTTGTAGATATCCCACAAGATCAGTCGGTAAACATTTGGTACCAGTTTCTTCCCCACAATAAGAGTGCAAATCACTAACCTAATTCAATAATAATTTAATCCAATAGTTTAGCAAGTAAGTCAGATGATCCACCATGCACATTGGCGTGATGTGTCAATATGACATTTTGCCAGTTAAAATATACATTGTCATAGATATTCCTGTTCGATTGATATTTTGAGGTGCCAACGTTTGTGTTTATTGGATAATAGAATCTGAAGCACTTAAATGTCATTATAACAATTTTTTTTATTAAAGACAACCACACTTGATAACAAGCCACTGTATATAAGATACAACATGACACAAATATTTAGCAGTACAGCATGTCCTGTTTATTTATAGGATGGAACCATGGCTCTAGCAAGAACGTCCGGCCACGTCCTAGCGAACCTTGACAACATGGCTGTTTTCTGGTCAAGACGCAAGTAATTGGAGCTGCAGAAGACACTACAGCTGTATGTTTACCTGCAGATCCACCACACTGTGGTGGGAAGAATGAGTGAATGGTGAATTACATCTTTGTCAGAACTCTGGCCGCTGCCCACAACGACTGTCCATGTCAGAATTGCAATCCTTGGTTCAGATATGCCCTAGCTAATGAAAGAAGGTCTGCTGGTGTCAAGAGTCAGTTGATTTGTTCATTGACAATCCAACTGCTTATTCACAAATCAACTGATAATTCGCAAGGGCAGCAGTCAACAAGTGCCAAGTGTTATCCTAGATCTTGTTCTCTGCTGAGAGCACAGAAGTTCGATCTTATGGCCGGTATACACTGGTATGACTCTCTGTACCCTTCGACCAAGCCTGTCATGGATCCACCGGGTAAAATTCTCTGTATATGGCCGACTTGGACTCCTGAAATAAAATAAGGCTTAAATAAATATATCAACTATGTATAGTGGCACAGTGGTTTAAAGCTTTGGACTTGGCTTCAGACTCTCAACTACGAGAACGAAACCATGTGCTGCTGTGTCGAACCTTGGGCAAGTCTGTTCACCCGTCATTGCTCCAATTCACTCGGCTGTGTAAACAAGTAACTGGCTATTGACAGTGGTGGATATTTGTAACACGAACCGTCTTGATTCATTAATTACAGCTTGGCTGGATGCTTCCCACAGTCATGAGATGGTGTTTAACTGAATAGGTATGCCAGGGAGTAAAGTGTAAAGCACTTTGGACAATGCCGAGCAGACATGGGGTCAAATACGTTGACATTTATTTAAATACAAATACTCTTGAGGAATCCAAATACATTTAATTACTAAACATCAATTACAGTTACTTAAAACTATTTAAATACTTTCAAATACAAATGTATTTGACCCCATGTCTGAGGATTGGATACTGCACTATATAAGAACTGTGTTAACAGGTGACATATGAAAATGGAGGTAACTCAATCCATTATCATTGTAGAAAATACAATAGAATACATGTTCTGTTTTTATAAAATCACTGGAACTTTTTTCAATTCTCACATAGTGGACAACTGGCCATGCTACTCGAAATGTTCTAGAATGATCCTACATCATTTACTGTTAAACCTAATTTTTTGGGTATATTTCTACTATGGAATAATATGTGGTGTTTTCATTGTATGAAATGTCATTTGTATTATATAAAATGTTTGGTGTTCTGGTTACTCTAATGTTATTTTCATTGTCAATAAATTGTGAGCAACACATTTCACTGTTGTTATAAATACATGAACATAATATTATACTTACATCTTTGTTGGCAGATATATGTGACAGTTGTCTAACATTTGGAAGCACTGTCTGCTCCAAACACAGACTATAAAATCCATGGCCATTTGTAATATATCATGGCACATCTGAAACAGAACCAGATGTATAAATGAGTTTTTCATGAATAAGAAATATTATTAGCACAATATAGAACATCACAACTACTATTATGGTTACCTTGACACGACAACAAAGTTACATTGCAATTAAGACCACCACAGAATATACATAAATATATCCACATATGTTATAGTTTAGAATATTTGTTCTGCTAGTTGTGTTACTTTTACCCAGTTCAAAATGGTTATTTTTAATAGAGACATATATTCAGCTAAAAACAACTTTATTATTCAGCATGAAGTTGATTTCATAAAGAACATGGGTGGTGATTTTCTTTCTTTATTTAGCCCTCCAGAATTAGGCTCCAAACCCTCGCTTTAAATATACCACGCCTATTAAAAGAACAATCAATATTGACACACATCTGTTTTTTAGTCGCACAGGTCATGCTATGTCAATAATACAAAAAACATGCCACAGTCGCTGCTGTTAATATAATAATGTCCAGTATTTGAAAAAACAACAATTAATCTGCATTTTTTCCACATTTCAATGATTTGTGGGCAATTTGGAAATTGATTCCTGAAAACATGGGCGAAGGACCGAGCCTGTCACTCTGTCAGTCTGTGTCAGGCTGAGATAAATCGGAGAGCCATGACCCCATATGTGATATGATGTGTTTCAAATTGGGTAACTTCAAGTTGTGTATAACATATCCGACACTACACCACTGACTTGGAGAATAATACATGGCATGGCTGTGACTAAGTAGAAACTGCCGAATTCCGGGACCGAATGCGAGGTGGCCATCAGCATATCTGTCAGTGACAGTGTCACTGACCCACCATCGACTCCGTTGGCGTTGATATTTTAATTACTTAAATTAACATCCAGCCCAGATTTCATAATGAACATTTAGGGCAACATTTCTCATATTAGACACATAAATGCTTACCTTCACCGACAGATTTTTGAGTCTTCCTCCTAACAATACAGTTACAGTAACGGGTATCCACAGTAACAGCATACATTCGCCTTTCGAAGTTTCGGCGAGTTTCGACCACTTGTCGATCACTCAATGTCGCCTCGGCTTGTTACTCGCCTCTGCATTTCGGCTTCCGGCGGGTCTTCTTTACCAGGTTTACCAGCGCGTTCAGTTCTATCTTGAAAATGTTGGCCCTTATCGTTGCAATCGAAATTCAGCTATTTCTGAACGAAAATCAGGTCGGTTCGCCTACACGAATCGGATGTACACAGCGCCACCTAGCGATTATTTTTAAATACAGAATTGCCAGACTGCGAGCATTATTGACGTCACACATCAGTCAAAATGGCGCAACTTACAAACTTTGATAGAAAAGGTGTTCAGATTTTTTTTACTAATAAACCATTGACATTAAAAATGTGATTACCGTTCAAAATAGTTTGTTTTTATTTACTCTTTCACGTGCATAGCATGTAACTTTTCGGTTTTGCGTTCCTTTAATGGCGGCGTCTAGACCATCGTGGATTTCGTTAGAATTTTAGACTTTAAAGTCACATTCTGAGTAAACCGCTGACGTTAAAAAATTGAGTATATGTAGAAATTGTTACTTTATATTAACTCTATTAGGTGTATGCCACGAAACAGTTAACTTTTTTTTTGCCTTTAAATTACCATTTTCTTATATTCTCAAACACAGTGCTCCAGCTTCCTGGTCGCAAGAAATGGACCGAATTAAATACAAAAAACCGCCCTTTTTCTGAGCACAAAAAGTGAAATTACTTCAGAAATAATAAAGATATCAAAACAATTAAAAAAAGTGTTGATGTTGGTGCCACGGTAAAAAAAAAAATTCTGACAGCCGCCACTGAATTATCTGGCGGCCGCCACTTAATTATCTGGCGGCAGCCACTTAATTATTATTAATTATTATTATTATTTATCTGGCGCCCGCCACTTAATCGACCGCAAGATAATTAAGTGGCGGCCGCCAGATAATTAAGTGGCGGCGGCCAGAAAAATATATGTTCACCGTTGCACCAACGGGCTTCCGTAGATAAGCGAGTTTATGATCCTCGCAAAGAAGAGTAGCCTCTGTTACCCAGGCTCCGTGAGGTGGCAGCACTTTAAAGCCTCTCAACTCTGCCTGGGAGATTATTGCTCTACTAAAGTTGCCACCAGGATGGCCTTATACCAGATTAGGATAGATATGCTGATTGGTTCCCAGGCCAACTACGAAAAAATCTAAAATAGTAAACTGTTATACTATTATAATTATGCAACACACACGCTTAGGTGCGATTGCGACATATGGATGCATTTTAATAATCATATTTATATAATCATTATAATTATTATTAAAAGGAAATGTGCTCAGTTCGTGTGTTACCCCGGCATACATGAATGCACTCGAGACGATGGCACTAACAGAGAAACAACACGAGATGGTCCAGATTTGCGAAAAACCACCTGGTAAGAATAATCGCGGGAGTTAAGAGAGCTAATAAGATTTAAAAAAATGGATGAAATAAGAGTGGAGGTTGGAATGAAGGAAAGTTCTCAAACAAATTGGCCGGTGAGGAGTACATGAGCTGTAAATGGGAGATGAAAAACTGGCAGAGAGCAGATGCCCAGAAGTGGAGGGGAATGGAGGCCAGTAAGACCGAAATTGCGATGGGGATTGCATTAAAAGTGACCTGCAGTGAGTGGGAGAAGAATGGGAAAATGATAGATAGAAGGAACTGGAGATTGCTGACAGAGAACGTAGCAAGAGAAAGGTGAGAGGATGAAAAAAGACAATAGAAAAGGATATCATGGTCAACTCATCCCTGACGACAGGTATGCCAAGGAAATGGTAACAATATAATGCCATTTGACCCTAGTGTAGTAACCGGGCAATTATTATTTTGAATCCTTAATAGCCACCAGCCATCATGCACATTGGGAATAATGACATTGTCATGTCTTGATCGCTTTTGCGCAGGAGTCGGGACATTCGCTTGGCTTTTTGCCGTTGAAAACTTTGTTGGGAAAGTTGGCTTAGACACAACTTTTTAGATGTCTGTTTTAATTAATGCAACCAAGACACACTAAAAATTCCATAATCCAACAATAATTTATAGGTTAACAGTGAACACAACAATTGCCTTATTTTGACATGAACAAATTAGTCACTTAAAATTATTGGCTATTACTGCCGAAAACATCTCACTGCCTCAGCTTAAAATGTTGCATTAAAAACCCTTCACGCCACGCATTTATGTTAGTCCGCGTAGTACAAACGCATTTTACACACGATATGTATGTCGTGGTAATTGCTGCTACGCTCATTTACTGATGAACAGAGTTCGACGCCGCTCGAGCGTCGCTGTTTACATGTTCTAATAAGCACGTGGACGCAATGTCAAAGGTCACACCAGCAACCAATGGGCGCTGCGGAAACAGTTATCTATGTCGGCTGTTTGGGTAAAATAAATTCGCAAACGGAACTGGAACGTACTTTCAAACCAGAACTTCTGACACGGTACACCGGTCATACGCATGCGTAAGTCCTCATACGGCCCTAAAAGACACTGCAAAGGACGTGAGTCGAGTGTGCCTCAGTGCGGTGTTGACACACTTTCGCGACAGTCGAGCTTACGTAAACAGATCTCGCGTAGCCTGCACGCATCAGACGTGCTTACAGTTACAGTCAGCACGCTGGGCAGCCAGCTCGTGTAGTCTTCAACATGACACGCATACAGGTAAGATATCTTCCCAGCTCGACGACAGTGCATGGGCTTCGGTGGACAACGCTTGTTGTCACAGTATTAGTATGCGCAGTGAAAATCAGCGCGGAATCAAACGAAGAGCGATTCTGACCCACAGTTCACTACGTAGTCGTCTGCGCGATACTGAAGAGAGGTCAAGCTAAAAATATATCTGCGTAGGCGTAGGACAGTGCGCACCGTACATGGGCGTCCGTCACATCCACAGTGTACGCATGCACTTGCTTACAGGCAGGCAGGCAGGCAGGCAGGCAGGCAGGCAGGCAGG
>OZ024857.1:51750278-51767778 GCA_964017155.1 Oasisia sp. SBJ-2009
TTTGATGGGGGTAGGCGAGAGCTTCATTTTTGAGTTCGTGGTAGACCCCACCGTCCCAGGTTGCATGTGAACATCTTCTCCTGACCACGTTCACTCTGAGACGGAAGTATCGTATCCGACCACGGCAGAGGAGATAAGGTCATTGTTGATCTTCTGTCCACATACTAATATATGTGAACACGGATTATCTGCGTTATTTGAGCCTAGTTCTACGGCATGGGTGGTCTTCGAAAATAGTAGCGTTTGATCGTGTCATCGGGTAACAAGCGAAGGAGTAAATATACTAACGTTATCGTATTTAATCGTGTAGCCAATTTTGCAACTTTGTTTGAGATATCAACTATTGTTTTCGATTTACTCGACTTGAAATTTCTTAAGACCTGGACAGCGCGCTGTTTATGAACTTGCAACTACAGGTGAAGGAAGTGACGCTGATGAAAGCGGATGGCGACGTCATCACGGTGTCTCGCGAGACGGACGAGAGGACGTTCCTGGCCGCGTGCGTCAGTCTCGGGGCGCTGGGGGTCATCCTCTCGGTCAAGATTCAGTGCGAGTCAGCCTTTCACCTCGAGCAGATTCGCTACGGCGCCAAACGTAAAAAGGTACATGAGAAATTACGTATTTGCACAATTATTCTATTGAATCGATATCAGTATTTTGTGAAATTACAAGTTAAATGCGGAAAAACTGTAAGTATGTTGTGAAATGATAAGTTAGCAGATGGTGATGACGGAATCCATCGTCGTCGGCGTCGTCCTTGTTGTTGTTACTGATATTTCTGGTGGGATATGTTGATGGACATGTTGACAAACAACATTTGTCTGCATTTCTGAACGTGATCAAAATCATACCAAAATACCGAGTGGTCATTGTGATCCGTTAGTCGTTATGATGGCGTGTAGCGTTTCTATTCCGTTCCTAGGTGATGGCTGAGTTAGACACACTCGTGGAACGAGCCGACCACTTACGCATGATGTGGTACCCCCTCTCAGACGTCTGCACCGTGTTTGAAACGAAACGATCAAAAAAGGTATTTGTTTTGATATTACTTATTTGGCAATATGCTGACACACTCACTCACGCACGCACACGCACACGCACACACGCACGCATACATGCACGCCCGCAAACACGCATGCATACATACACACGCATGTGCACGCTCGCGCCATATGTTTCATTATGTTATATTTGACGCTCTAAATGATCGATATATAACTATAATAACCTTCTTCTTGTCCATAAATACAGGACTGTCCAATTGTCTGATTTCATGTATCGACGAATATGGGTATGTGTTTTGTTTGCAGCCTATCAATAGGTATCGGAGCTGGTTCTGGGAAATCGCAGTTTCTTTCCATCTGGTACAGTTTTTGTACTGGTTGAGGTAAGATTTGGAATAAATTGTGTTGTTTAATTCGATTATACACCTCAATCGGCATGCAGCTGCAAAATATGAGATAGGCTGTACAACAAGTGACAATTCATTTGTGTTTGGTGCTGGGTTCTCAAGTGGGCTGACTGGGTTCCCACGGTCCGTGACGTGGCTGTCAGGATAAGTGCAGTCCAAAATGGCTGCCAGAGTCAATTTGCATTAGTATATGGTTCATTCGCCAGGTGTCACCACAATAGCAATTGATTTCCACTGACACGCGTTGAGACATCCACAACTACGCAATGTATGACGTATGTTGGACTATGTGAACTGATCGTCACTGGTCACACGAAACTTAGTTGGGAAGTTCATTTGCGTTAGCAATCACGACCCTTAGGGAGATAAAATGTACATTTTATAAGGTTATCGTGAATAAATAATGTTTATTATTATTTGTGCCCAATTTATACACATATATTAAAAGAGTTAATTGATATATTTCATGAACGCTAACTATGTTAAGTTCTCGAAGCAATGTTACGCTTTACTAATATTTTAAATGGTACATTTTGGAGAACTTGTAATTTACTCAAGTTGGTTGTGTACGCTGACACATATAATTCAATCCAAAAATTAAACTAAAAAAATACATAGTCATAATGTAGTTGGATCAGTCGACTGTTGTCTGTGCTGTGACCGTGTGTCTCGGGCTGTGTGTGCTGTGACCGTGTGTCTCTGGTTGTCTGTGCTGTGACCGTGTGTCTCGGGTTGTCTGTGCTGTGACCGTGTGTCTCGGGCTGTCTGTGCTGTGTCCGTGTGTCTCGGGTTGTCTGTGCTGTGACCGTGTGTCTCGGGTTGTCTGTGCTGTGACCATGTGTCTCGGGTTTTCTGTGCTTTAACCGTGTGTCTCGGGTTGTCTGTGCTGTAACCGTGTGTTTCGGGTTGTCTGTGCTGTGACCGTGTGTCTCGGGTTGTCTGCTGTGACCGTGTGTCTCGGGTTGTCTGTGCTGTGACCGTGTGTCTCGGGTTGTCTGCTGTGACCGTGTGTCTCGGGTTGTCTGCTGTGACCGTGTGTCTCTGGTTGTATGTGCTGTGACCGTGTGTCTCGGGTTATCTGTGCTGTGACCGTGTGTCTCGGGTTGTCTGCTGTGACCGTGTGTCTCGGGTTGTCTGCTGTGACCGTGTGTCTCGGGTTGTCTCTGCTGTGACCGTGTGTCTCGGGTTGTCTGTGCTGTGACCGTGTGTCTCGGGTTGTCTGTGCTGTGACCGTGTGTCTCGGGTTGTCTGTGCTGTGACCGTATGTCTTGGGTTGTCTGCTGTGACCGTGTGTCTCGGGTTGTCTGTGCTGTAACCGTGTGTCTCTGGTTGTCTGTGCTGTGACCGTGTGTCTCGGGTTGTCTGCTGTGACCGTGTGTCTCGGGTTGTCTGCTGTGACCGTGTGTCTCGGGTTGTCTGCTGTGACCGTGTATCTCGGGCTGTGTGTGCTGTGTCCGTGTGTCTCGGATTGTCTGTGTTGTGACCGTGTGTCTCTGGTTGTATGTGCTGTGACCGTGTGTCTCGGGTTGTCTGCTGTAACCGTGTGTCTCGGGTTGTGTGTGCTGTGACCGTGTGTCTCGGGCTGTGTGTGCTGTGACCGTGTGTCTCGGGCTGTCTGTGCTGTGACCGTGTGTCTCGGGTTGTCTGTGCTGTAACCGTGTGTCTCGGGTTGTTTGTGCTGTGACCGTGTGTCTCGGGTTGTCTGTGCTGTGACCGTGTGTCTCGGGCTGTGTGTGCTGTGACCGTGTGTCTCGGGTTGTCTGTGCTGTGACCGTGTGTCTCGGGTTGTCTGTGCAGTAACCGTGTGTCTCGGGTTGTCTGTGTTGTGTCCGTGTGTCTCGGATTGTCTGTGTTGTGACCGTGTGTCTCGGGTTGTCTGTGCTGTGACCGTGTGTCTCGGGTTGTCTGTGCTGTGACCGTGTGTCTCGGGTTGTCTGTGCTGTGACCGTGTGTCTCGGGTTGTCTGCTGTGACCGTGTGTCTCTGGCTGTCTGTGCTGTGACCGTGTGTCTCGGGTTGTCTGCTGTGACTGTGTGTCTCGGGTTTTCTGCTGTGACCGTGTGTCTCTGGCTGTCTGTGCTGTAACCGTGTGTCTCGGGTTGTCTGTGCTGTGACCGTGTGTCTCGGGTTGTCTGCTGTGACCGTGTGTCTCGGGTTGTCTGTGCTGTGACCGTGTGTCTCGGGCTGTCTGTGCTGTGACCGTGTGTCTCGGGTTGTCTGCTGTGACTGTGTGTCTCGGGTTGTCTGCTGTGACCGTGTGTCTCTGGCTGTCTGTGCTGTAACCGTGTGTCTCGGGCTGTCTGTGCTGTGACCGTGTGTCTCGGGTTGTCTGTGCTGTGACCGTTTGTCTCGGGTTGTCTGTGCTGTGACCGTATGTCTCGGGTTGTCTGCTGTGACCGTGTGTCTCTGGCTGTCTGTGCTGTGACCGTATGTCTCGGGTTGTCTGTGCTGTGACCGTGTGTCTCGGCCCCGACTGTTGTCTGTGCAATAACGTGTGTGTCTCGGCCCCGACTGTTGTCTGTGCTATAACGTGTGTGTCTCAGCCCCGACTGTTGTCTGTGCTATAACGTGTGTGTCTCGGCCCCGACTGTTGTCTGTGCTATAACGTGTGTGTCTCAGCCCAGACTGTTGTCTGTGCTATAACGCGTGTGTCTCGGCCCCGGCTGTTGTCTGTGCTATAACGTGTGTGTCTCGGCCCCGACTGTTGTCTGTGCTATAACGTGTGTGTCTCGGCCCAGACTGTTGTCTGTGCTATAGCGTGTGTGTCTCGGCCCCGGCTGTTGTCTGTGCTATAACGTGTGCGTCTCGGCCCCGACTGTTGTCTGTGCTATAACGTGTGTGTCTCGGCCCCGACTGTTGTCTGTGCTATAACGTGTGTGTCTCGGCCCCGGCTGTTGTCTGTGCTATAACGTGTGTGTCTCGGCCCCGACTGTTGTCTGTGCTATAACGCGTGTGTCTCGGCCCCGGCTGTTGTCTGTGCTATAACGTGTGTGTCTCGGCCCCGACTGTTGTCTGTGCTATAACGTGTGTGTCTCGGCCCCGGCTGTTGTCTGTGCTATAACGCGTGTGTCTCGGCCCCGACTGTTGTCTGTGCTATAACGTGTGTGTCTCGGCCCCGGCTGTTGTCTGTGCTATAACGTGTGTGTCTCGGCCCCGGCTGTTGTCTGTGCTATAACGTGTGTGTCTCGGCCCAGACTGTTGTCTGTGCTATAACGTGTGTGTCTCGGCCCCGGCTGTTGTCTGTGCTATAACGTGTGTGTCTCGGCCCCGACTGTTGTCTGTGCTATAACGTGTGTGTCTCGGCCCCGACTGTTGTCTGTGCTATAACGTGTGTGTCTCGGCCCCGACTGTTGTCTGTGCTATAACGTGTGTGTCTCGGCCCTGGCTGTTGTCTGTGCTATAACGTGTGTGTCTCGGCCCCGACTGTTGTCTGTGCTATAACGCGTGTGTCTCGGCCCCGGCTGTTGTCTGTGCTATAACGTGTGTGTCTCGGCCCCGACTGTTGTCTGTGCTATAACGTGTGTGTCTCGGCCCCGGCTGTTGTCTGTGCTATAACGCGTGTGTCTCGGCCCCGACTGTTGTCTGTGCTATAACGTGTGTGTCTCGGCCCCGGCTGTTGTCTGTGCTATAACGTTTGTCTCGGCCCCGACTGTTGTCTGTGCTATAACGCGTGTGTCTCGGCCCCGACGACAGCACCTTCCTGCCGCTCCTCCTGCCGGCCATCAGCTGGTTCTGCGTGACGGCGCTCGAGAGTCAACGGCAGGAGATCGTCGACCGCAGCGACCGACTCTTCAACTTCGACTGTCTCTTCGACCAGTACGTCATGGAGTGGGCCTTCCCCAGGTATGCCGGTGCTCTTGCGTCGCTTTAGATACACCGTAGTAGTACGGCCACCTTGTAAATATGGTCACCACGGGATGATTACAATGTGTTGTGTGGTGTTAAAGTGGACAGTTCAGGATGTTTACTTAAATAATAATATTATTAATAAATCATGTTTTGTTGTGTATATTTTCAAATGTTCTGCCAACACGACTATAATATTATGAATGGCGTAGGCCTCTATGAGATTAAACGCGATCGTAAGGTCTTCGGCATTCACTGGAGCGAACCTGTAATGAACGAAGATATCAGAAACATCTCGAGCTTGACCACTATATGCAGAAGACGCACGAGCCACCCCCGAGGGTTCCACCATTACGTTGGACACCGACCTGTCGCAGAATGGGACGACTGAAATATACTGGCGCCGGACCTCGACTTGCAACTGGTCAGCAAACGACTTCATGACGATAGTTGCCGACGTATGTCAGTCCAGCAGTAGGATTAATCCAGGCATCAATCGAAGCGGGATCCTCTAAAAAATTAAATACATTGTCACTGTTAATTTAATATATGTACATTCACGTACACATGTGCGAAGTTTACGGTGTACGCGTGAGCCTGTGTTTGAGTCGTGTAAGCGTGAGTCTGTGTTTGTTTGAGTCAGGGAGAAGACGGTGTCGGTGATTGAGGAACTGAAGCGGTGGATTGATACGACGGGCTTCAAGGTCCACTTCCCCATCGAGGTGCGCTTCACGAAGGCCGACGACATCTACCTGAGTCCGTGCTACGGCCAGGACTCGTGCTACATCAACATCGTGTCGTTCAGGCGAGTGGTCGGGACCTGGAAGGCTGTGGGCGGTCGATCTCGTCGCGATAGGCCTCGTTACGTTAAAGCGACACGATCCGTTCGTGGCTTTTAATTTTTATTGCAAAATCATGATAATCAGTATAAGTCATAACTATTGTAGCGTCCTGACCGCCAATAAATGTTTTATCGAAACAGAACTGACTTCGTAATGTTAAACGTCGAATGTTTATATACGCTGTCACTCAAATCGCCGCGAGTGACACCCACCCTTTGACCTTTACTTACTGGGAGCTGTGCATCTGGCTGGATGTGGCGTTATAGTGGCGTCAACTTGTGTTCACGTGATTCTGCATCGCGTGATCATGCATTTCCTTCTGGGCTTTTACCATGCCTACAACGGTTTCGAAAATGCCTCGTGGTCGATGTGTAAACAGAGTTAAGCACCCCTTACTGTGTCTATTGCCAACCCCTAAATGGTACATGAAAACATATTTTGACTGTCTTTACGCTATAATAGGTATAACTTATACCGTATAACATGATTTTGCAATAAAAATAAAAAGCCACTAACGGACCATGTCGCTTTAATGCTCGTATCAGTGCGGTTTATACCGCGATTTGGTATTCGAAATGTCATAAGTAATGTCGTCATTTTAGTGTTGTTGTTATTGTTGTTGTTATTGTAGTAATGACGCAGACGACAAAGAGGATGACAATAAATATGATTATGACTGTGGATATTATGATAATAATAAGTTTATAATAACTATTATTATGACAAGTAATTGTGATTTGATACTGATTGTGAATTGGTTATTATAGTGACTGCATTGGTGGTGACGAATAATGGCGAGCATGGTGACGTTGACGACTCCGTCACTGTCGTCGTCGTGAGAGCTTAGCTACATTTGATGGAGGTATACATTATGTGGGAGTAAAGTTGTAAACGGGAGAGGAAATAAATATGTAGCGACCGTATCCGTTATTGTCGAGTAATGTAACATCCGTACAGAGTATTCGCCTTGAACGTGCTCAGATTTTCCTACCTAATCAATGGATGTGTTACATATTTAGGCCGTACGGGAAGGAAGTACCACATGCGGATTACTGGAAGGCATTTCAAGACATCGTCTTCAAGGCAGGCGGACGGCCACACTGGGCAAAGGTCAGTTTGCAGCATAGCTTTATGCATAGACCCGTCCACCCATCATTTGGACGGGCAGAACTATGGATGGATGGGTGGTGGACGGGTAATAAATGAAGGAGCAAAAAGAAAAACGTGATCCAAAACCACAGACGTTGTTAGTTATGCCTTAGAAGTGAGTGTAAATGGTGTCACATGTATGTATGTAGTCCATTTCAGGGCATCAAACACATTTTTAACTTTGTAAACTGGCTTAAAAGTTAACATCCATGTGCCCACCAAAATATGTGTGACTGGCAATAATTTATCCAGCATAAAGCCCTGGTTTGCAGGGGTTAGATACTGCACGCCAACCACTCCGCTACCTCCGCGGTGGCTGTTGGCATTGTTGTAATCTAATGTGTCTGCAGATAATCGCACATAAAACGTTCCAATTGGCCAGTTTCGGCCAACAATGTTTTTGAACGAGGTATTATTTTGGGAAAATGCACGTATTTATAACTGCATTTGGCATTAATAAATAATACTGATAATGGTAACTTTTAAAGAATTAACTACTCACTAACCCCAGCTCAAACGCGGAACAACACAATTTAATCGGAAATGTATAATGAGGGACGTGGAAGTATCCTCATCCGGGCTAGGGAACATTGAGGTTTCGGATGAAAATATCCTTGAATCCAATTGAACAAGTATTATATCAGCATGAATGTAAGCTATAAGGTCCAAAAATGATCTATGGCATGACAGCATTCACGTTAATCATATGTGGACCCGATAGTCATCTATGACGTAGTGTAAAGAATGCAGGATACGTTGCTCCAAAGACAGGTGTCACATGTATTGTAATCGTCTCGCCTCTGTCGTCTCGTTCACTGCAGGATCACACGTTGACCAGCGATGAGTTGTCTGCCATGTATCCGCGCTGGACCCAATTCCAGATGGTCCGGCAACGTCTGGATCCCGACGGAATGTTCACCAACGCCAACCTGGAGCGGGTTTTAGGCCCCGGAATTGGCAACAACTGAAGATGACAAATCAAATGTTACACGACATTTCTAGTGGGGTTAGCTATAGTCTGCAATCAGATAATTTCTTGTCACTTTCGTTTTTTATTCAAATATATGAATTAGATGTCATTTCTCTATTATGTATGTTTATTTGTTGGCTATTTTGCTTTTACTGTCACTCTCGCTCTCAGTATTACATTTGCTCTCCTCTCTACTCTCCTCTGTCTCTCCCTCCACCTCCCGCTCTCTCCCTCTCTTTTCATGCGCGCTCAGTGTGTTTCTGTCTCTCTCTCTCTCTCTCTCTTCAAATTCTCATCTGCTAGTTTATTTTGAAATAAACAATGGTTATGTTCTAATGAAAATAAACAATGGTTGTAATCTCAGAAATGAAATAGCCAAATGTTTTCTTACACACTGACAGTCCGACCGTCCGTACTGGGTACGTTCAGTCTACCCGCAGTCTTGTTTCTACAAATACGCCATATTCACCGTCTCACGAATGTATGACAAGACGGGGCCTGTGGTACAGTAGCAAGAACTAGATGGGAATGGGCAGGGCTAACTGTTTAAGGGCGTACTTGGGACAAAACAGGAATTTATTCAGTTATTGATCGCCAGATGGCGCCACAAATACAATGTAAACCCAATGCTAGAAACGTAAAAACGTAATTGTACTGGAACATTAAATTATGTTCGTTGTTGTAATTACATGGAATGGCTGAGTTGCTTATTCGTATTTAGATTGTGTAAGCCTGCAGTTTTGCCAATGTGGACGCATAGTAAAACATACGGAGCTTGTTTAAGAAAATGGTATGTATACAAGCTGAATAAATGAACGTGTATTCCCAGTTCATCGTTTGTTGTTTATTATATCAATAGAAACTTTTCACGATTTAATACTTTAGCTGTGGCTGGCGACATGTTTAGTCCGCGCAACATTTCGACAGTGATGACGCCGTTGCAGGTTTGTTGTGAGACTCGTGGCTAGTGTAGGTGGAGTTCTTGGTGAATCTCACGCCTTATTGTACATCACGTTGCGACGCCTTGCTCGAATATGGAGAATCTGGTCAAATGTAACTGGATCTTCTCCCGGGCGCAACCTGTATTCATATAACCGATTTGTCTTTCGTTTTCATGAACTAATTACCTCATATTTATTAATGAATGAATGACTTAATATATATGTGTGTGTATGTATATATTTGATATATATATATATATATATATATATATATATATACTTATATATAAGTGAATATTTTTATATTATTTATAATATAAAATATCAGATATTCACATACGTGTTTGCGATATGTCATCTATGTTACCTAAGAGAATTGAGTGCTCATTCACTGTCCAGATTGCGACACATTGAAGGAAATTAGCACCGAAATACGGCAGTGAGTATAATTTACGCCCTAACTGTTTTACTTCGTTTGCGGGCGGAAAGTAGCTCTAGCTAATTGTTCAAGATTAACACCCACTCCTAATTGAACAGATGACTTGGGTTGGAACCCACTAGCAGCTATTCGGAGCTTGATTAATTGTGTTTAGTGCTGGTTGCGTCGGCGCAGTGATGTGATTCCAGTGATGAAATTACAAGTACGACTTTTTTGCCAACGAATCTATTTTGAATTATGTTTGCCAGGGAGAAAGCTTAGCATACTCAGAGTAATGAATGTTTGAGGGGTAGTGTTGCAATACTAATATTTTTGTAAATAGCGTATTGAAAATCCGCATTTTTCTGCCTGCAACATTACTTCCGGTTGACAGATTGGTGTATGTATGACATTCAGAGTGAGGAACAAATCCGAGACATCCTGCTTCGAATTGTTTCCGTCATTAGCTGCAATACATTATCTGCGCGAGTCACGCCGGGGAGTCGTTAGTGTCTTACCGACGGCTCGCTCCGTATCTCACTCGCCGCCTCATCTGGTCGATGCACGGGTAAGCTGTTGATATTAATCCCCCGCCCGCGACCAATGTAATGAAGTAGTCAGGTCTGCAACACTCGCCCGCGGACATGGCACAGTCTCCATTAACCCACTCTCGCTCAGCTGCGAGACTTCGCGAAGAGAATGAGGGTCCGTTGACTCAAGGTTGTTGTCGTCAGACGACACGACGCCATTTTGCGGAAGAGGTTGTGTTTACGTGTAAAATTACTATGTGATCAGTCACGAGGATAATGCAAGTACGTTTGTAAATGTTTTATGTTCAATAAAAGGATGCCGAAATTCTAATTGGTCTATCTCGTACGTCGCTGTTTGCTGATGTCACAATCACGATTATGCGCGAGATATCCGGCAAGTTTTGCCTTTGCTTATTTAACCGTTAAATATGTGAATCATATTACTAGTACTGCGGCATGGCATCTCCTAGAGCAAATATTACTGTACACATTTCCCACATTAACAACTTTCCCTTAGGGCTTAGTCATCGTCCCCACCAACAACCTTACCTTTAGATATAATCTACCGTCCGTTGTAGGCTGATCGTTCCCACCAACAACTTTACCTTTAGAGATCATCTACCGTCCGTTGTAGGCCGATCGTTCCCACCAACAACCTTACCTTTAGAGATCATCTACCGTCCGTTGTAGGCTGATCGTTCCCACCAACAACCTTACCTTTAGAGATCATCTACCGTCCGTTGTAGGCTGATCGTTCCCACCAACAACCTTACATTTAGAGACTATCTATCGTCCGTTGTAGGAAAATCATCCCCATCGACAACCTCACCTTTAGAGAACATCTCCCGTCCGTTATAGGCGGATCGTCCCCACCAACAACCTTACCTTTAGAGAACATCTCCCGTCCGTTATAGGCGGATCGTCCCCACCAACAACCTTACCTTTAGAGAACATCTCCCGTCCGTTATAGGCGGATCGTCCCCACCAACAACCTTACCTTTAGAGAACATCTCCCGTCCGTTATAGGCGGATCGTCCCAACCAACAACCTTACCTTTAGAGAACATCTCCCGTCCGTTATAGGCGGATCGTCCCCACCAACAACCTTACCTTCAGAGATCATCTACCGTACGTTATAGGCCGATCGTCCCCACTAACAACCTTACCTTTAGAGATCATCTACCGTACGTTATAGGCCGATCGTCCCCACCAACATCCTTACATTTAGAGATCATCTACAGTCCGTTGTAGTCCGATTGTCCCCACCGACAACCTTACCTTTAGATATCATCTGCCATCCGTTATAGGTGGATCGTCCCCACCAACAACCTTACCTTTAGAGATCATCTACCGTACGTTATAGGCCGATCGTCCCCACCAACATCCTTACATTTAGAGATAATCTACAGTCCGTTGTAGTCCGATTGTCCCCACCGACAACCTCACCTTTAGATATCATCTGCCATCCGTTATAAGCGGATCGTCCCCACCAACAACCTTACCTTTAGAGATCATCTACCGTACGTTATAGGCCGATCGTCCCCACCAACAACCTTACCTTTAGAGATCATCTACAGTCCGTTGTAGTCCGATCGTCCCCAGAGACAACCTTACGTTTAGAGATCATCTACAGTCCGTCGTAGTCCGATTGTCCCCACCGACAACCTTACATTTAGAGATCATATAAAGCCCGTTGTAGGCCGATCGTCCCCACAGACAACCTTCTATTTAGAGATCATTTGCCGTCCGTTATATGCCGATTATCCCCACCAACAACCTTTCCTTTAGAGATCATCTACTGATCGTCCCCACCAACAACCAACACATAGCATATAATAATTGTGTATGTTAAAATAAACGAATTATTAAGTAAACAATATCAGCATCGATCAACGAAAACTAGCTACATAATCTATGCATTAACTGTGTTGTAAGTGTAAGTGTAATCGCCTCCACACAGGACATGGGAAAGAAGACGCACAATATACAATGGGTGGTATTGTACTAAATACTACCGTAAAGGAATAGGACTTAGGGTTAATTATTAATACTGATATGAAGGTATCAAAGCAGTGTGTAATTGCAGCAGCGAAGGGAAACCATATTCTTGGATTCTTCTTCTTCTTCGCCTTTTCCCACTAAGTGGTGTCTGCGGCCCGAATTCTTGATTTCCAGAATGTTCTGTCCTGGGCATCCTCCGGGGTGGTCCGCAGTGCCTGCATATCCCTTCGGACGCCATCCATCCATCCATCTCCCACTTGGTCTCCCCCTTGGCCTTTTTCGTGGCACTCTCATGTCACCAACTGCTCTCATTTCGTTGTTGTCTTCCATTCTTTGCATGTGTCCATACAGGCGTAATCTCATTTCTTTTACTTTCGCTTGTATGCTACTCACACCTAGCTCCTTTCTGATGTCCACACTCTTTACTCTGTCTCTCAATGTTACGCCTTTAATTCTTGTCAACATCCTCATCTCATAACTGTCCAACATTCAGCTCCATACAGAAGTACTGGTCTAATGACAGTCACGTAGAGCTTGCTCTTTAATTTCCTTGCCACTTAAATTATTCGTCCATCGTTGAAAATCAGGCATTAATTTGTGGCATATTTGATATGATCGGATGCCTTTCGTGACATCAACCACAGTTGTAAGCGGTGGGCCTAGCGTTTGATCTTTCTCGACCGGTCTGCAAGGCAGCAGAGGTGTTTTTCTCTTGTGACACCATCACCTGGATTTCCGTTCAGGGTGAACTCCCCTAGCCCTTTTCTTGAACGAGTATGGCCGCAAGAACGAGTTTTCCTTCTCCTACTTTCCCTGGTTGATGAGCCCTATCTACCCGAAGCTTCTGGTTTTGAGACGCCAGATACTCCCGCCTTCGCCCCTTCTCCTGTAAGTATAAACACTCTCGCTACCGCAAGGCCAGGAGCTGAACTTGATCCGTCATAGGCTTTACTGTTACGCATGCCATGTGGAAGCATTTAATGGTAGCAGGAGCTTATCCCTACCACCGCGTCCGGCTTTGACAGTTTTAGAGAGCAAATTCTTGGATTAATTAGGCGGTATATAGTGTACAAGGAAAAAGAACTAATAATATCGCTGTGCAAAACAATAGTTAGGCCTCATTTAGAATAGTGTATGGAGGCGATATCACAAGAAGGACATTGACATGCTAGAATGAGTACAAAGGAGAGCAACCAAGATGATACAAAAACTCAGGAATATTAGTTATGAAATGTGTCTAAACGAATGTGGTTTAACAACTAGAAACTAGGAGATTGAGAAGAGATCACACAGAATTGTTTAAAATATTGAATGGGCATGAAAATATTGACAGACATGTTTTTCTCGGTTAAGGAAGAGAGAAGGACTAGAGGACATTGAGTTATTCGCAAAGAAGCAGTGTAGACTAGATATTAGAAAATATTCTCATTTTCCCAAATAACAGTAAGTGAACGGAACAGATTATCAGCTGATTGTATAGGTGCTAGTAGTGTTAATATGTTTAAAAATAAAATTGACATATACTCTAGAAGGGCGGGGTACATTTAGATAGACAGGTTGGACTCTCGATAAGCCAAAGAGCTTATTTGCCCATCTGCCATCTAGAGTTGATTCTTTAGGTGGAAATCTTGTTAAATCTTGTTAAATTTTGTTAAATGCCTATTTGGTATGATAATACCTTTTCTGCGTACAGTGTATATTCCATGATATTATTGCGATATCATGACACTAACTATAACTTTATCGCAACAGTTTTACAATTTTACACCGACTTCTTCAACATTCGGGGATGGTTCTACCGTGGTCCCCGGCAATATAATTTATACAACAAAAGACACACCTCTTCCCTAGATGTTGGGGGATAATCCCACATTCACCCCCGCCTACAGCACCTGATTGTTTACTGAGACCCGAGTCCCCTCACGCGCACTGGGTTCGACTCCCGTGCATTGTATAACGAAATATGACAATAAAAACGAACGAATAACCGCACTGTGATAGATGCGTACGTGATCATAGGTGGGTGTACGTGAAAAAGCAATACTTGTGCATTGATTAGAGTGTGTCTGAGATCGAGTGCGTGATAAAATTAGCAGATGACTCAGTGGGCGGAGTGTACACCGGACTGAACGGTCAGTGTCTGGACAGGGCGCCATAAGCTACCTGTACCTTTTACCTCGCATTGTGTTTGACGTCCGAATGTCGTTCGTAAGCGGTCCGATCCACAAAGTATATTGATTCAACCTTCTCTGTTTGTGATTCGTTTAGAAACAACAACTTGTATCGCTGAAGCGTAAATCCCAGTATCATTTACATTGCAATACACAATTCGTGCTCTGTTTACGATCCGTTTAGAAACAACAACGTATATCGCTGAAGCGTAAATCCCAATAGAATTTGAACTAAAATACGCACCTCGGGTTCGTGCTATTGAGTACGTCGTCAACAGTCAACTGGTAACTATGGTTGTTAGTAACCTTTTGCGAGGGAAACAACGATTTGCATTATAAAAAGACCTATGCATCTGTATGTCTGTCCCTGTATGTCTGTTTATTTGTCTGTCTGTCTATCTGTCTATTTGTCTATCTGTCTGTAGTGTTAATATGTTTAAAAAAAATATATATATATATCCCAATATCCATATATATATATATATATATATATATATATATATATATATATATATATATATGCTCTTTCTGTAACTCTAACTTTCTGTCTTCTGTGTTGTTTGTTTGTTTGTTTGTTTGTTTGTGTGTGTGTGTGTGTGTGTGTGTGTGTGTGTGTGTGTGTGTGTGTGTGTGTGTGTGTGTGTGTGTGTGTGTATGTTAGTACTATCGTAGTGTTGTAAAAAACCTTTAACTGATAATGTCCATTTTATATTGCCAACATTATTAACAACTCCATGTAGTCTAACCTTATATTATACGTCAAACACTTATTAAAATGGAATATATTGTGTTTGGCATTTAAACAGTATTTAGCGTTGGCTTAGTAATGTTCCTGAATCAACATATATATATATATATATATATATATATATATATATATTAATCACCACGTAATTGACCGGTCCCTATGGGCAGTCTTATCCGTCGGATCAGTCGAATAAATCGTGCATGGCATTTTATCTGTGCTCATGCTTGATTTAATAATGTGTATATATTCACATTTTATTATCATTATAACGTAATTAAGCGGTACCTAAAGGATTATTACGGAGTGTACATGTCACATAAACCGTTCTTGGCATTTTAGCTGTGCTGGGGTTAAATTCAATTACTGCGTATATTTCCGGTGTCCGTTAATCGACAATTATACGTGGACATCAGCGTGCGTTTGACAGTCGAGCAAATTGTGCCTGGCATGTGTGTGGTGTCATGAGCTACTTTGATGACGTGCTTATGCTGATGATGATAACACAATAATGATAATAATTAATTCACACTGTAAATAATATGTCGAAAGATACAAGGAAAGTATATACGATACACCCACACGGAAACAAACAAATCAGAATAATTTATACGACCGGAAAATACATTATACATACAGTAATTAAATGTATGTTCAGGGAAACTCTCACTAGGTTATCATTTGCAGCAGCATCTTGACACTGCACCATGTAACGTTACCGAGTTATTTATGCAATCGACATAGATGTCACAGTTCAGCGAAATAACATTAATAGCAGATATTACATGGCGAATCAACTGTTCGTGCGCACAGTAAGTGTCATATGTTTGTGAACAACGCATGTTAATCTGCATATGTGAAAGGCTAATTGTTTATGATGCATCCACCCGGGGCGTGTGTTGCGAACATACGCCGTCGTGACGCAAACTGAACCCAGTCTATCAGTGCTGAAACGTCGACACCTTTCACCTTTCGATTTCTTTGAAGTAGTATTAGTAGCATGTCGAATCATCGCGAACACAACACGTGATATAGATATGGTATTGTTGCGCACTAATGTCACACCGTGAACACAACAATCAGTGTAGATATGGTATTGTTGCGCATTAATGTCACATCGTGAACACAATAATCAGTGTAGATATGGTATTGTTGTGCATTAATATCACACCGTGAACACAACAATCAGTGTATATATGGTATTGTTGTACATTAATGTCACATCGTGAACACAACAATCAGCGTAAATATGGTATTGTTGTGCATTAATGTCACATCGTGAACACAACAATCAGTGTAGATATGGTATTGTTGTACATTAATGTCACATCGTGAACACAACAATCAGCGTAAATATGGTATTGTTGTGCATTAATGTCACATCGTGAACATAACAATCAGTGTAGATATGGTATTGTTGCGCATTAATGTCACATCGTGAACACAACAATCAATGTAGATGTGGTATTGTTGCGCATTAATGTCACATCGTGAACACAACAATCAATGTAGATATGGTATTGTTGCGCATTAACGTCATATTGTGAACACAACAATCAGTGCAGATACGGTATTGTTGTGCATTAACGTCATATTGTGAACACAACACTCAGTGTAGATATGGTATTGTTGCGCATTAACGTCATACTGTGAACACAACAATCAGTGTAGATATGGTATTGTTGCGCATTAACGTCATATTGTGAACACAACAATCAGTGTAGATATGGTATTGTTGCGCGTTACAAGTAGCAGTTTACACTGCTTTAAATCATACATTTCCAAAGAGAACAAATACGTATGTTGTTTGATATGCACCTTGGGCGTGCAGACTGATTTGCAATATCCTTTATGGGGATACCGTCTTTACAAATGGATCTGTGGTACCGGAATAGTGACCACATGTGTTGTGGAAGCTTTTAATAATGTCGATGCAACTACAAAAATAGCTGTAATAACGCAGCCGCGTCCATTTGGTAATAAAGAAAGTGTCGTGTATCTCCGGAACACGCTTGGCGGTAATTAGTTGTCTGCAAATTAATTTGTGGTGTGGACTGGCTAATACTTACAAACCCAAGAAGTGACAGTGATAGTGTATCTCCCTATCTGTGCTGTCCGTTGTCTTTAATGATGACATAAAAGTCAGTGTGTGTCTTTATTATGTTCTCCTCGGTCAGAGAACGGTCCTATCATTGCAATAAAGCACTTGCGATTGTCACTGAAGACGGTAGGTACAGAGGCAAGCTAAATGCCATACCGCCGATCGTGATAATGTTGGTATTCTGTGTGACATTTACCTTTGTGTGGATCTTTCCTTGGTGTACGACCCGCAATTATTGTTGCCGGTTCTGAGCAGCGAATTTCCAGGTGTCTGCAGAAATAATGTGTGTGGCTTTCAAATTTGTTTTAACCACCCCTTTCCGCTCCACTTTCTGTCTGGACATCTGCTCTCTTTGTCAGTAGCAAAACAACTGAACG
>OZ024857.1:51782778-51785278 GCA_964017155.1 Oasisia sp. SBJ-2009
AGTGTTGTGAAGACGATAGTTGGCTTCCGGATTCAACCTTAGGCTAGAACTACCGGACACCGCCAGTTCACAATACAAAGGAGGACATCGGCTCGACATTCGTGAGATTGATAGGAATACGAGTGTTCAAAGGTATGACGGCTTACGCGCGATTGCGTAAAGCCAAAGCATAATGAATCTATCACTGCTTTGAGGTTTTAGCGTCCCCGCCAATAGCTGTTAACTGATATCGTTCGCGTTGTTATTAATGGCGTCATCATAGAATGTGACTCCAGCGGGTCTCCCTCACCAACCGCACTAGAGAATACCAAAAGTAGCCGCGTCTTTCTCAGTTACACCTGTGGTAATATATACCCCATGCCACTGATGTTTTAAATGGGACGATGATTACTGTGATCGACTCGCGTGGGAAAAAAGTTCGTTCGTTCGTTCGTTCGTTCGTTCGTTCGTTCGTTCGTTCGTTCGTTCGTTCGTTCGTTCGTTCGTTCGTTCGTTCGTTCGTTCGTTCGTTCGTTCGTTCGTTCGTTCGTTCGTTCGTTCGTTCGTTCGTTCGTTCGTTCGTTCGTTCGTTCGTTCGTTCGTTCGTTCGTTCGTTCGTTCGTTCGTTCGTTCGTTCGTTCGTTCGTTCGTTCGTTCGTTCGTTCGTTCGTTCGTTCGTTCGTTCGTTCGTTCGTTCGTTCGTTCGTTCGTTCGTTCGTTCGTTCGTTCGTTCGTTCGTTCGTTCGTTCGTTCGTTCGTTCGTTCGTTCGTTCGTTCGTTCGTTCGTTCGTTCGTTCGTTCGTTCGTTCGTTCGTTCGTTCGTTCGTTCGTTCGTTCGTTCGTTCGTTCGTTCGTTCGTTCGTTCGTTCGTTCGTTCGTTCGTTCGTTCGTTTATTCATTTGGAGACTTGTTAGCTTATTCCAACGTTCTTGAATTCGTTTCTTGCAGCATCCGTTGCTTAATTCCTGGTTTCCTTGCTTCATTTCTTCCTTTAGTTTTGCCCTCGCTTCCTTCTCGCTTATTTGCTCGCTTTTTTACTTTACTCCCTGCCTTAGTTTTTTCTTCGCTTCTTCATTTAGCTCATACAGATTTTCATCCATTCACATGTTCTTAGAATTATAAGACTTTCTCAAATTACGTGTTCCTACACCATATTCTGACGGAAATAAATATATTAAAACTATTCTGAGTGAATTAATTGCTCCCAGACAATATATGAAGTAACTGTTTCCACACCTACGCGTGAGTAATACTATTGTGAATAGACATGCCCAACACGCAGAGATATGTACTGACTAAAGTCAAATTAAAGGTCGGAGTTAGTTCTTAGGTAGCGCAATATCCAGTCTTTGAGGCTGCGCTTGCAGACCTGTTGGTGGACACGGATGCATTCGGGTGAATGAGCGAACTTAGCCGTGGACGATTCAAACCTTTTGTGTCTGGACGCGTCATTTACTCCTCGAGCGTAATTCCTGACCTTTTTTGCACGTCAGTGCAACATCGCAAACTAATCCTGGATTAAAACAACAACACGTGCTGAGCGCAGCAGCACGTACTGCCCTTCACGGTTCGGAACACATCGACGGGAAAAAATACATTTCACGTGAAGTCGCATCTCGAAAAATAGACGAAACCACACGCGTGCGCGCACACACACAAGTACTATTTCCGGGTCGCAGAGTTATATTTGTTCCATACTTCCGTCTTCATATTTGCATTTACGTCCGGCGTCTCTTTGATGTAATTAACAATACTGTTCTCCAGCTGATCCACCTTTGCATACGCTCAGCAGGGAGTGAATCATACGGCGGCGGCTACAGCAATTCCAATGACAAACACAGCTGCTATAAAAACATCAATCATGCTCAGCAGAGAAGTAAATCACTTCCCTAGTGTCTCATATCATTACCCACCTCCACAGCGGAGAACGAAATACTGCAAGAGATATCAATACAAAATATGACCCACGGATGTATAGCGCTTATAGTACTCTAAGGCATCATTTTACATCGTAAGTACAAAGCAGTATATATATATACATATATATATATATATATATATATGTTTGTTTGTTTATTTACTTAGATCTACTGTCAATTGTGCTCGATGATGACATTAGTGTAGTGTTTCGTCCATGTGTTTTGCTCGTCAGTGGGCGATTAGTTTGATCTGAGCTGCAAAGCCTCTGCCGCAGTTAATACAGAAGACGGTAGGTGCAGAAGCATCTGGAAAACCATGACGGAGATTATGATCATGTTGGTATATTGTGATATCTTTTCTTCAATATGGCTCTTTCCTTTGTGAATGGCCTGTTTCCACTGTTGTCGATATTGTGCAAAGAGTCTGACAGGTGTCTATGGCGATGTGTGTAGCCGTCATGTGTCTTTTGACTACATATTTGTATCGCAGCGGTTTCCCTTTGGCTAATTCCCTACAGAACACAGCCTTTGGAAGTATGCTGTCTTTCATATGGGTGATATGTCCAGTCCAACGGAGTTGTGAAGCTATTAGAGAGGCTTCT
>OZ024857.1:51787778-51790278 GCA_964017155.1 Oasisia sp. SBJ-2009
CTCGAGACCTTCCGGGTCGTATGTCTTCACTGCCTTGCTTAGTGTCGTGACTCTTTAACGGCGGATCGATGGTAGACTTTCTTTCCCCTTTCCTTGTGGTTTCAAAACCTCTGTCGCCTAATTTATTGGTGATATTTTCGAGACGTTCCAATGACATGGTACAAGAACTCCGTCTTCTTGTTAAAATTGCTCTCTCATTGGACAAAGTAATCATTATTTTAATAACTTCGTCGTTGCTGATAATGTCATTCTGTCAAGTACTAAGCCGTCTTGGCACGCATTTGGCAGCGACGCCTGGTTTTGGTTTTATTTGTTTGGCTGTGTTTTTATGTTTTTTTTTAAATCTTTAATAAGTAAGTAGTAGGATGTAAGTGGTAGCACAGATATAAATAGTAGTTCAGATGTAACATACTGCCAGTAAATTGCGATTTTCATTCATGTATTCTGGACTAATCTTCTGCGGTTAAAATATTAATAAACCACAGCGAGTTTCTGAATGGACAAGAGGGCTTATTACCTTAGCACAACACCAGAAACGATCATCGGGTCCATAAGATTAATTAAGTGGTCGCATTGCAAGCGAATATAGTTAGCGTGAGATTGATATGCCTCGTAAGCGCTAGCATGCCTGCATATTTTCCTATTGAAACGCAAGCCTATAGGATTTCCAATGAAAGAAATGGTCAATGCTTCAACTTCCTCGGATGTTGTGATCGATTATTATCAATCAGGCATACATCTAAATGTGATACATTGCTGAGCTGTGTACGTTATGGCTCTATTCGATATACGGTATCTGCCGTATATTTTATACGGAAATACGGAGTGCCATGCGGTGATTGCTAGAGACGTTTCGCATTCATGCACAAGTGACATTGGTGGCACACTGTCTTGATAGAACAATGTAATTGATCGACTTACGTCATCCGTTCTTCCGGACATGCGCATGCTGGTCGAATGGGAACGCCAGAGTGTTATGTTTTACGTGGTTATGGAAGATTGAAAAGTATTGTCAGATAGCATACGGAATATCGGTTTTGTTGATTAACACCCATTTCTAATTCGAATATAAATACAGATTCAACAGTATACCGGTGTACGGTTGCTATACGTATGATTGTGTGAAAGATAATAAATGTGTCAGTGTTCGGCTGCCCAACCAAATAATTGTTTTGAAACAGTTATCGTATAAGTTTGATTTATTGGCGAAACGAGCCTAACGATATCACAGTTACTACATGGCATAATTAAATTCACTGTTCATCTCGCGATATGAATCAGAGCAAACACGTATACATTTGTAATCACAATATACGCCCACGACGGTGTCATTACGATTTTGGAATATGTTATGAGTTGGTCGTTAAATCTGCCATGGCAAATGAAGGCCGTGAACACATTTTGTAACTTCGAATCATCACCATCTCAGAAGCAGTTGCAGCCTCCAAATGTCTATTGTTTCTTCTCCTCGTCTTTTCCTTTTGTTGGTTTTCGCCCACGGTTGTGACCTCGTTGTTTCCAGCTGTCTACACTCACATGTCAAAAGGGGAAGATGTTTATAATAGCGCAACATTTAGAGAGTCATAGTCAGTTATTTGCGCCACGGCAAAGACCAATAACTTGACGAATCGAAACTCAAACATCTCCTGGTCTTTGCTGTCTTATGTAAGTCAATTTGCTGAAATATATAGGATGAGAATGTATGCAGTAACGTACAAAACATCGCAACCAGTCACTGTCTACGTCATGTTGTCTAATGATGGTAACTTTCCGCTAATGAATCTAGGTCAGTGTGCTTGCTCGCAATGGTCGAAGAACTGATACAGAAGTCACCTGCTAGGTCGTCATACATTACACGTAGACCCCCCGAATGGTCGTCACCGATGTCGTGTGTGTAGACAATGTGTTAAAGTCGGAACAAGGAATGACCATAGATTCTGCTCATCCCCGTAACAATAGTGACACCAAGACACAGCGTCTAATTGTCAATAGTCTCACATCGGAACGGCATCTGATTAGATTACTTGGAAGACGATGTGACATCAACGGAAGTGACGTATGAACGCTGATGTGACATTACTGATCCAACGATGTCTGTGACGCGAGTGCGATGCCGTTGATTTGTCGCAAATTTGAATTTAGTGTTACCTGACTACCCACAACGTGCTGAACATTGATGACTCTACAACAACAACAACAAAAACGTTCACACGCCATTGTCGTCGTTGTCAGATGTTGACGTTGGTTAGCTGGGTGGTGGAGTCACCCTCATGAGCTGTGCAAGGTCTCGCACCGTGGCCCCACGTCCCAGAGGGTTGTGTAGCCGGGAAAAGGGGGAGAGTGGTGGCTGGTGATGGCTGCTGCTGCTTAGAATGTGCCACAAGTTAACAGCTGACGACTGTAATATGTGTTCTTTATCGGCATGAAAACGTACAATTGTGTAACCACATATACTCACACATACACATACGCACACACGCACATATACACTCATACGCGC
>OZ024857.1:51797778-51812778 GCA_964017155.1 Oasisia sp. SBJ-2009
ATAGGATTCATTACATTTTATATAATAAATACTCGACGAATCAGTCAATGTTTGACATATACGCCTTATCTAGGTCACTCTTATTTCGTCTTCCGTCCTGTTATATGACTCACAACATAGTCCGTAAACAACGTAGTTCATGTTGCGCTACGAGCTTCGTATGTCGTCTATTGTGTCCGTGATTAACACTCGTAATGGAGTGCTTGAAATTCACAGCTCTGTGGGCCTTTTGTCTTCCATTTGTCGCCTCGATTGTCACAACGCGTTTTCGTAAGCGGCCGAAAGCTGAGCTTGCACATTGTAGTCCGTATTGTATTTCGTCATCATTACCATCATTCTGAGAGAGGTGACTTCCTGTATGTGCGAAATCAGCAATGTTTCCGGTATTACCCAATGTATAGGGCGTGTAAGTCTCGCGCGCGAAAACGAGGCTGGGGACAATTGGGGGCAGGAAGTCCATATTCTCCATGTTAAAGTATAGGACTTCGTTTTGTTTTTGGTTGTAATAATTGAACTGTTCCAGTCTAACTATTTCAGTTATACTGTCCGAAGGATTGTTACAAGCAGAAGCAGTAGAACACTTTGCCGGTGACAATGATCACGGAAATCATGAATTTTAATCGATTATTATGGTGGTTCCTATGGCATCGCCGGCTTGTACTTGTGTTTGGCGATCTTGACTAATAATGAAAAGTGCCATTTTCGCGCATTACAACCTGTTTGGGACAAACGTATACATGTGTTATGATTATGTGCATTTAGACAACTTGTCAGATATTATTCATCAGTCGGAAGTTACAACTGTCATCCATCGAATATTATTCTTAATGTCCAGTCCCCAATCAGCTCCAGTCGCGCGGAGTATCGCCATGTATCGTGACCCACTTACGGGCCCTATTGGTATTGCTGGCACCAAACTTGCTGATTAGTTTAGCGTGTGGTTGTTTTATGGTGTTAAATGTTGAAATAAGGACATTGTCTGCACTCGTGAAATTCAATCACACTGGTAGATTTAGTTTTGATTTTAGCATTTAATTGGCTCAGAATAAATATCTTGGTCAATAATTTATCACCAGTAAGGTGTTTTCCAGCAGTAAGACAGATAAAGAAGATCATTGATGGACTGATGCAAAGACATATCCCATTTCACACCAGTTTAGCTGTGAAATAATATATAGTAGATCCAGTGTTCCGAATAAGACAAACACACAAGTTTGTTGTAAAACTCTGCCATATCGTTGAAGAACCTTCCGGAGAACATCTCGGGTTATGAAGTAAAACGTTTTGCCTAAATAAAAGGATTCGAGTGTAGCGCTATTACTTTCATTACTCGCTTTATCTGCATTTGGTGTGCGTGCGTTGGTAAGATTGAGGTATTGCAATACTAAATGCAACAACTGTATCCAGCAACACGCTGTTCCCCCACTTGTTTCGTGAAGAGCCCCCAGAGAACAGACGGCCCACTACACAGCTTCTGTGACGATTCCGTCACCGATCTCAGCTGGTCATGACCAAGTTTTGCCTGGAATTAAATCCCACAAGCAATAGTTGTAATTAGGTAGAGAAACCGCGTCAACACTCGAATCAAGGCCATGCTTTGTGACAAACGTCAGCTTTCTCCACGAATGACACCTGCTTGGCCAATGGAGAATTCCAAAGAGAAAACAATCACTAGTATTTGTCCCGAAATACATTTAGGACAATTGTGTGTCTTTAAATAGCGAATGTCAGTAGAAAACGGGATAACTGTTGGGCATCGCGTGTCACCGCCACGACAACGTATGACGGGAAACGATGTAGATGAAGACCCGTGAGACGATGGAGGGAAGAATGAGACGAGTACTGGAAAGGCACCATCTGGCAGAGGATAGCGCAAGTCGTGGAAACAGCATGCTGAGGTTTTTGCCCAACCAAGAGACACTATGGCTGCATAGTGATGAAGAACAGTGAATTTATATCTCAAATGCACACGCGCTCGCGCACGCGCACGCGCACGTACGCACGCACGCACACACGCACGCACACACACACACACACACACACACACACACACAAAACATTGGTTGGTTTTATTCCTGCAGTTGTTGAGGTTTGTATAATTCATGACTTGACTTCTTGTTTTGATACTTCTTCCGATAGAATTGCACCGAGATGTTTGAGGTTTATGATGGTAAATGTACATTTATGAATACAATTGTAATTCTTGCAGTTATCAATGTTGCGACTGTTGTTGTTTATTTTATTATTCTTACAACGGTATATTATTGCTATCAGTTCTGTTATACAGCCATGTGTCCGGCGACAGCCCGGGTATACAAAATATTATATTTTCTAGTTGTTTCTAGTAATTCCCATCGCCTAGCAACGTACGTTTAACAGACTGGTCTATATATTCTGTGGTTACAGTGGTCATATGAAGGCTAGTCAGCCTGTCTCTGTATATCATCGCCAAACCGACCGTTTTATGCTGGCACTGAGGGTGTTCACTGCTAGAGTGCTTGTCGTCCTCAGTCACTGTGGTTCTTCTTGGTTCCAAATTGAGACAGAACCGACATTAACGACCCCCGAGTGACGAGGATCCACAGTCCCCAATGTTGAGAGCCTTGTTTTTAACCGAATGTCACGCCTGCCCTCTCCGTGTTTCATACTCAGAGGGTCGACATGCCTGGCGGGTGTGCTAACCACTGCACTACCGCGCGCGCTCTGTAGAGACTATTATATGTGATTACCGAATAGTGTGTCGCTGTCATTGTGAGTAAACCAACTATAATTTAACTTAGTTGTATATCAATATAACCGAATAAGCCAGAAATAGCTAAAGTACTTATATCGTGGTTCAGTCGATTCTCACCTGAATTACATCGATGTACTCTGTTTGGAGAAGCGTCCTGGCAGCTATATAAAACGCGGATATATAACATAGCTATAATAATGTTTTTTATAATATTTTTGTATAATTATATTATTGTATCTTTTATCTGCATTGCATCCGTATGCAGCTAGTTTGCTGGTTATATATATATATATATAGACAGCCTCAGTGTAAGGTATAACCTCGTCGTGCCTAGATTTGTGCTTCATTCTTGCCTTCATCTAGTTGTCAGCATCCGGCGCTAAAATAGTGTCCGTGATCCGCGTTTTTCTATGTCCTTTTCATATGTGAAACAGCTACCACTAATTGCTACTTTACAGAAACTTCGTGAGGTAATGTGGCTTTGGAGATTCAACTGTCGTCTGTCCGACTCTTGAAAGATTAGGATACTATCAAATGTGTGACACGCCAACGATTATGAGAGACGTATCAGACTACAAATGATAATTCACGACACATGTTTGATTTTGTTTTCTATTCCAAGATTGATAACGTTTCTGTTTTTCAATATTGCCGTTTCTGTTTTGGCTTTCACTTTGATCTAAACTATCGTCAGTGGTTATTTGGTTTTGCGCAGATCGTTATGGCTTGCGATGTTTAAAGTAATTGTCGTCGTATCAAACGATTCAGTCAGGTTCAAAGCTTCCTGGTTTATTTGTATTGACTTTCCATATTCACCGCTGCGGGGTATTATTTTCCTCTTCACGCCATCGATTAATGAGATGGACATGACCGTTGTATCACTGATTAACGCCAACACGGAAGCCTGCGGCATTCCACGAAATCTTTCTTCGGTGGAGTACCTGTCGTTGACCATTACATGTGGATCGCCACAGAAATATCGAAGATCGGTTTGATTAGTGTATTTAGAAGGAATCGTTATCCACTGATACTTGGCTCTTGGCGTCTGAATTGTTCCAGCTCAGTATGTCCGCTCCAGCTTGTTGGCACAAAAACATGCCGCTGTCAGTTTTGCTTTTTATGTGTACATTTTGCAGTGTAGTTATGTGTATCCATGTGTGTTGTTTGTGTGTGTGTGTGTGTGTGTGTGTGTGTGTGTGTGTGTGTGTGTGTGTGTGTGTGTGTGTGTGTGTGTGTGTGTGTGTGTGTGTGTGTGTGTGTGTGCGTGTGTATGGGTGCATGTGTGCATGTGTGTATATGTGTATGCACGCATGCATGTATACATGTACATATGTATGTGTGTGATGTGCATTCACCTAGGACCCAACTGTAGTTATAACACCATGTACGTATTGTATACAACGTCTACGCGACATCTTTCACCCGCCCGACCGGGAAGCATGTCTGCGCGTGCCTGCGCGACGTGTGATTATTGTCAGATATTCTAGTATAATGTTCAGGCCGATTTTAAACGCGGAAATGTATATAATAACATGAACACTGGCAAATGGTAGTGGAAATACTTAATAAATTACGTTTTCCCGGAAATTTACACTTGCAATGGTTGGACATATTGAATGTTGCCTATATAACATACACGAGTAGCCAACCGTCGATCCTGAGAGGTACGAAGCCTTTGGTTTAGGTGATGGCATCTCCCTCGACCACGGAAGTTCGTATTCCGTGTGCCAAGGGGCACTGTAGGTATAAAATCCAATAATCCAAAATATACACCCCCCCCCCCCCCCCCCATTCATCACATCCCCAAAATGGAAAGGAATTGCAGTTATACATTGACATTGACTATGGCGCCTTCATGCGATGCAGTTGCTAAATTATTTGCAGTGTATATGTACAGAGAGAGTCCAAGTCGTTATTATTAAAAAGAATGGTTAGAACACATTACACGTTAAAATGACGTAACTAAAGAATGATGCCACACTATTATCGTCATATTCGGCAACGTTTGTCGTTGGTTCGACTGTACGTCCGCTGTTTAAATGAGCGGTGACAGTGAGAGTTCTATTTCAGAATAACTTTAGAATCGCCCGAACGTTGGCGCGGTTTAATCCAGAGCAAGAAAAACAAAGCACATTTCAAGTGAGTTGAGTTCGTCGGCGTAACAAGTGACACCAAATCGTACCAAAATACATTCTAAACCATATGTCTAAACTCAGCCAGGGGAGTTTTCTTCTTCGCAGTCAACAATAGTGTTTTGAGACTGTTGTGCAATTTTAGTCATTCTTCAGCAATTGTATTCTATGCTGTGTAGGCGATATATGAATAGATAGATGTAATTTAATTTCCCCTCATCTTTCTGGCAACCGTATTCCTTTTTTTTTACTAAAACACGGATAAAACATGGACATAAGTACTCAGTGGTATATATTTTTTAACGCAATTTCTACGCTTTTTTCCTCTCGGGTCCGATCGATTTTCGTTTAACGCAGTCGGTGGACTTTAACGAGGACGCAACGAGGATGCAACGAATGCGTAGGCGTAGGTTTATCTCAGCCACACCGCATTGTTCCCGTGGGGAAGCTTTCTACTTGGTACTGTTTAAACGGTGAAAATTGAATTATCGCACATATAAAATATAAATGTCACTAGAACACCCAAAACGCTAAAGCAGTTAAGTAATACAGAGCGTTACTCGGAACTGTCTTTCTCGCGATCTAACGATGTCTATTTGAATTACGCGAATGTTGAATATTAACATGAAACTCATTAGCTATTAGCTAAAGCAATTGCGAAGTCTGGCTTGATTGTGTAATGCTTCTAATGCAACTGCTTGCCAATCATGTCCTGATAACGATCAAGGATGATCGACTAAAGTTATACACAAAAAAGGGTATGCGATTTTTGAAGAACAAACCGCGTCCACGCCCATGCATGTCTGGAATCACATCTGCTAATGTCCTCTATATATCTTTTCGTCGCAACTGAGTGCTTATTTGTGGAATCCTTGTTTCATAGTTATATGTGGAATCCTTGTTTGTGGAATCCTTGTTTCACAGTTGTAGCTGTGTCAGCCGTAGTCTACCATCGCAGTGCGAGAACGCGTTCTTATGCTGCTATTTCTATGTCAGTTTCATCGGGTTTTATATTATATTTTTGGTCAGTGTTGGGGGATCTATAGAGGGGGACACAACATAACCCTTGACGCCTGCCTACCTTATTTCCGCTGTCGATATATCGCGCTACTTCGGATCAAGATATCGGAAAACTAGGGAGCGGGGGTGTTGTTGACAATTTAATGTGTTGTATAACTTCTCCGCTATCTCAGCACTATTCCCTGGGTCGAAAGACGAAGGAAGACGGGTAATGTTCAACATTATCTGCACAACCGCGTCGCTTAGCTTCAGATTTCAGATTAACGAGGCTCATTCAGAAAGATCTAGGGAAATTGCAAATTCCAAACGTCTAGGAGGTCACGTGCTTCCCGATCCTTCCCCGGAATTGCCTTTGCAGTGTATAAGCACTCTGCCGAGGCGTAGTGCTACCGTGTGGAACGGAAATGTTTTTGTCACCTCTAGAGTGGCGATCCCATTAATACATCAATACACAGCAACAGGATGACACGATTAAAGCCATTCTTAGCACCGCACGACAATCAGATGTCTGGCCCGATAGCGCGAGGTCGATGACTTCCGTGATTACTTTCCGGCAGTAACAAGCATTTATCAAATTTGACGCTTTCCGTCACATGTGTCCTTCCTGGTTGAAAATACATCAAGGCGAAGGAAATCTGAGTTTTATGGAGTCTAGTCCGGTGCTATTATACTGTCACTTATCCAAAGGCATCACTCTGCATCAACAAATGAGTATTTATGTAGAATTACTTGAAACGACATAAGGGCTCAGACAGTTATTTAGCATATATGATCGAGTAAAATGGGAATTTCGGAATACATACCTGTAAATGTATGTATTCTAAGCGATTAAATACACATCGCGCATTATTTTAACTCACAAATTACCTCGTCGTATCATCTCAAACACAATTTCACACGCGCGACTGTAGCACTATAACCCATTTCGTGGATCATATAACTGCTCGCGCCTAATAAGGCACTTTGGACAGTTATTGGAGACTCTTGGCGACCCACTCACAATGACTTGGTGACCCAAATGTGGGTCGCTATCCAGGTGTTAAGAACAAATGTAATGCGTCACTGTCTGGCTGCAGCTATTATGACAGCTTCCTATATCACTGTCTGGCTGACTGGGGCCGGCTCTCTAGCGTACCTCAGCTGCAGCTACTGTGACGCTTCCTGTGTCACTGTCTGGCTGATTGTGGCCAGCTCTCTGGCGTACCTCGGCTGCAGCTATTATGAGAGCTTCCTGTGTCAATGTCTGACTGATTGGGGCCGGCTCTCTGGCGTACCTCGGCTGCAGCTACTGTGACAGCTTCCTGTGTCACTGACTGGCTGATTGGGGTCAGCTCTCTGGCGTACCTCGGCTACATCTATTGTGACAGCTTCCTGTGTCAATGTCTGGCTGATTGGGACCAGCTCTCCGGCGTACCTCGGTTGCGACTATTGTGGCGGCTTTCTGTGTCACTGTCTGGCTGATTGGGGCCAGCTTTCTGGCGTATCTCGGCTGCAGCTATTGTGACAGCTTCCTGTGTCACTGTCTGGCTGATTTGGGCCGGCTCTCTGGCGTACCTCGGCTGCAGCTATTATGAGAGCTTCCTGTGTCAATGTCTGACTGACTGGGGCCAGCTCTCTGGCGTACCTCGGCTGCAGCTACTGTGACTGCTTCCTGTGTCACTGTCTGGCTGACTGGGGCCAGCTCTCTGGCGTACCTCGGCTGCAGCTACTGTGGCAGCTTCCTGTATCACTGTCTGACTGACTAGGGCCAGCTCTCTGGCGTATCTCGGCTGCAGCTACTGTGATACTGCTTCCTGTGTCACTGAGTGACCACGTGACGCGAGGGCACACATTAGCTGTGACTCCTGCTGTTCCGCGGTAACAGTGACACGGCGAGCTGGTGAACGTACACTGCGGCTGTTCTGTAGTGTGATGTTGTGGTGTAGAGAACAAGTAGCACTTTCGTCGCCGGTCGGACGGACGAGTACATTGGACCCTCGCAGGATGACTGTGTTATTTCTTATTATTATATATTGATTAATTTTTAGCTTAATATCATTAACTTGTATTTATTAGTATTACTATTTCAGTACTATTATGACTAATATTATAATAATATTGAAGAATTTATACTGATCAAATTATTTAACAAATGGATTTCTGTTTTAACTGTCCTATAATGCATGCAATGTGTGTAAGTCTGTCTAAATGTACAAATGTACGTATCTATGCATGAATTACGTATTTTATGTATATATGTATGTATGTATGTGTATGTATATATATATATATATATATATATATATATATATATATATATATATATATATATATACATATATATATATATATATATATATATATATATATATATACATAATTTATTACATATATATATACATATATATATATATATATATATATATATATATATACATATATATATATACATATATATATATATATATATATATATATATATATATATAAATATATACATATATATATATATATATATATATATATATATATATATATATATATATATATATATATATATTGATGTATCTATATATCCACCACCCTGACTGTCTCGTGTTGTCGCTCTAGATGCTCCCCACGAAGCTGCTGAGAGTCGTCTGTCTCTTCGTCTTCGTCGTGTCGTCCGTGGCGAGCGTTGCGAGGCCGGCTGAGCGAGAGCGAGGTGTCGTCACGGACTTGTGTGGCTTCGGCACGGACGGTCTGTGTGCCAAGAACATCAACGCCGTGCCACCGGAGGTGCTGGAAATCTGCGAGGCGTGCGGTAACTACTGGGGCAACCTGCCCGGCTTCGCCTACTGCTGCCGGTGCAGCGACAAGATATTCGAGTTCTGTATGGAGGCGGTGCTGGGCGGCACGCAAGACAGCCACGTCGACGTCTACAGCCGCTATCTGGAGAAATAACGCCCGCTTCCGGCGGCCACGGTCACCGCTTCCGGTTCACGTGCAATCCGTTCGTCACTTCCCGTTCGTTCGCGCGACAGCTGCCACGCGCGCGTCACACGATGATCTCCACATCCGGGTAACACCTGTCTACTCCTACGTCGGCGTTCCACGACGACGCCGTGCGCGATGCGACGGCGCAGTTCGGACAAAATTAGGACATTGTTTTACGCAAACACAAACAGTATTTCCGCTCGTAGCAACATAACGCCCATCCATCGCCCGTACGGAGTGAACCGTCAATTTGCCGGTCCGTATTGCGATAATAGCAGTCAGCAGAGAAAAATCGCGAAACTCATTACCATTCCATTGGCAGCATCCGGCAGCTGACGAAAACGCCTTGCGTTCAATGTACGCCTGCTCTATTGGGTGGGGCAGATTCCAGGCTCGCAGGCGTGGCACATGCTGTGACGTCAACAATATTGAAGGGAGAGAGAAATATCGCGCAGTCGACTACCACCCACTTCCACCTTTTACCTTGCTCTGTGTGCTGGTCAAAAATGATAGAATCTTCTATTAAATGATGTGAGAATATATTCTATACACCAATTCGTTAAATACATAAATGTGTTGTTTATGTGTTGTTTTTATTTAGTTTTATATTCGGAGTAGATGATGGTAAGACCGGCATTCATGTGTTCAGTTATCCCACTCGAGGAAAGTGTTATGAGGTAAGTAGACGAAGCGTCAGTGTTTGGAAAATATGTGTTTTGACATGGCCTTTTGACCAGAAATACATATTAATTCCGCATCGAGCAACGTCAGCAAAGCCATCAATAATACAGCTTAGCCAGACGCTTCTGTCGTCTGAGCTTTTTTATTGACTCCAAACCACTGGTTGTTGATCAAGTAGACAGTTGGTTGGCAAATGATTTTTCGAAAAACGTAGTCGTATGCCTACAACGTGTCCGCACCGCATTAATATAATATTTCATAAATATACGGGTATACTTGACCGTTTGCACACACACATATTAAACTTTTTAGTAATGCCTAGGTTTCACCTAACGTTATCCTAGCTATTCCGAGTAAAATACAGCGATATGTTCTGTGTCGTCATTGCAAGCCTACATTCCGTCTTTTGTTTTCTTGAAATTCGAAATTCGAATTAACTTATTTTATTTATGTAAAACATATCCAGGATTCACCATCGATGGGCACAGGGTCGGTTTCATTATGGATTGTCTACGTCCCAATGACAATTATGCGCCGAACGTTGCCTTTGCCACCAACATTGATTACATTACGGTTGTACATGTGAACTACTAGAGGTTTGCATGGAGTCTCATACAGTATACTTCGATTTAAAACCTTGCCAGAACAAGCCTGCCTACAAATCTGCATCGGGTTCTTATGGCAACCTACAGCTGAAAGATGACATGCGATATGCGGTTTCATAGTGGCACGCAACTACTACTACATCTACTACTACTACTACTACTACTACTACTACTACTACTACTACTACTACTACTACTACTACTACTACTACTACTACTACTACTACTACTACTACTACTACTACTACTACTACTACTACTACTACTACTACTACTACTACTACTACTACTACTACTACTACTACTACTGCTACTGCTGTTGCTGCTGCTGCTGCTGCTGCTGCTGCTGCTGCTGCTACTACTACTACTACTACTACTACTACTGCTGCTGCTGCTGCTGCTGCTGCTGCTGCTGCTGCTGCTGCTGCTGCTGCTGCTGCTACTGCTACTACTACTACTACTACTACTACTACTACTACTACTACTACTACTACTACTACTACTACTACTAATAATAATAATAATAATAATAATAATAATAATAATAATAATAATAATAATAATTTATTTTTGCCAAGGTTATGTGGGTAAGTTTTAAATGACGGCGGGATTGTGTAATAATTAGAAATGATCCAAAAATAAAATGAAACATATTACAAAGAGTAGGAGCAGCCACAGAAAAATCCATAATTCCAATGTTAGTATCTTCACTAGGCAAAGACATAAACCAGAACTACACGATCGAAGCTGAATAGGTTTCCTTAACAATAACATGTAACGTGTTGGTGGCCTAAACGAGAGCAAAGACTGCGTCATAACGCAATTAACTACTACAGCATGTGAGCGATTACGATATGATAAATGCACCACGCATTTGGACATAGCGTATTGCTTACGCGTGGGACAACACGATAAACGCCATACCATTCACACGTTGACGCGGACTCGAGTTTCAAAAAAAAGTACTGCCATTCACACGTTGACGTTCAGTCGAGTATCGCTTGGCGTTCACGTTAAGGTGAATGTAGCAATTACGGCGTCAGGTTTGCATGTTCTAACGCGGGACGGACCACACGAACGAAGGAACTGACAGATGGTTGGCTAAACTATATATATATATATATATATATATATATATATATATATATATATATATATATATATATATATATATATATATATATATATATTCATTTACCGAATGTAAATCTTAAGGGACGAATGAATCATTGCCTAACCCTGGAGTTGTGAGTGTGTCGTATTAATATAACTTTTTTTACAATGCCCGATACACGCTGTAAGGAATGTTTAAAATTGGTTTTAAAACAGTCGCATTCACGCTCGTGCGCATATGCACAGATGCAAGCATGCCTACATGAGCGCACGCACCATACACGCAAGCACGCACACGCACGCACGAACATGCATGCAAACACACACACACAAACAAACACATGCACGCACGCACGTACACACGCACGCATGCACGCACACACACACACACACACACACACACACACGGAGTTTAAAGAGGCGTCTGGACATACTACACCTTTTATTCATGATTACTGTAAGAGCACAGATTCTTAACGAACATTCCAAATATTCAATGGTTATCCACAAATCGATTCTTATGGAGTGAGCCCACAGTCCTGCACACTGGTCTCAGAGGTGTGTGGTTCGTTCTTTGCTACATACAAGCAGTAGAACCTATCCCCAATTCTGCGCATAAGAGCACTGTTAACAAACACTTGAAACCCACCCATTCCCAAAATGCAATGCACGTTCATCTGAATCCATCTACTCTAATATTCCTGTAGTAATATATATATATATATATATATATATATATATATATATATATATATATATATATATATATATATATATATATATATATATATATATATATATATATATATATATATATATATATATATATATATATATATATATATATATATAAAGTAAAATATTGCAGTAATCTAAACACTATTCCAAATATCTGCGTCTATGCAGCGACATATTTGTAGCATTAGAATGCTTTAGCATCTTTCTGAGCGCAAGCGACCTTGAAATGGATGTAGGTTGGCGAAGCAGAAGACAGAATAGTGGCGGAAATGTACAGGGAGACAACTGCAGTAGTGAGATTTTGAGGTGAAATATCGGCAACATTTTGAATTGAAGTAAGCTTCAGGCAAGGACGTGTCTTGAGGCTCCTGCCTTTAATTATCATGATGGATCTGATCAGTGGACATATATCGGAGTAGGAAGAAATGAAGAAGATACTGCAGGCAAAGGACCTAGCAGTGGTCGCTGATGACAAAGAGGAATTACAGAAAACATTGCAAGAATGGAATAACACGTTCAGAAAACACGGCTTCACAATTAATCTGTGAAGTTGTTGATGACAAGACCATTCAGCAAGTATACAGCTTTGTATATGTTGGCGGTACAGTGTGCGAGGATGGAGCGAAAGTTATAAATAAATAGATAGGACGGTACAGGCAGGAGCGGCAGCACGGACACGGGTATAAGGCATTCCGTCGGACAGAAAGCTGAGGAAATGTGTTGGAAGCCTGCGTTGTGCCAGTGTGTATATGGGTTAGGAACACTGGCACTGACAACGTGACAGGGAAAAAAGTTGCAGGACGCAGAAAACAATTGGGTTAGAAGAATGTTTGCATTAAAGCGAGAGTACAGAAGGAAAATTGAAGGATTGAGACGGGAGAAAGAAGTCACACATACCACACACTACAGAGAGGAGATGTAATAGAACGTAATTAAGAGGAATTTTTCGGAATCAGAATGCAACGGACAGGGCGTGTACACAGAATGGGCGCTGAATGGACTACCTGACAAAACGAGCGTGGCAAGTAGACGAGGAAAGCAAAAATAAACAGAGAAGACTAAGGCTGAGATAGGAAGACAGATTGAAACGAGATATAGGTTGGTTTGCCGTGCACAACCATGAATGGGCAGCGATTGCAGAAGAGAAAGAACTGACAGGAACAACAGAGGACGCACCCAAGTGACATGGACGCACCCAAGTGACATGGACGCTCCCAAGTGACATGGACACACCCTAGTGACATGGACGCTCCCAAGTGACATGGACGCACCCAAGTGACATGGACGCTCCCAAGTGACATGGACACACCCAGGTGACATGGACACACCCAAGTGACATGGACGCACCCAAGTGACATGGACGCACCCAAGTGACACGGACGCACCCAAGTGACATGGACACACCCAGGTGACATGGACGCACCCAAGTGACATGGACGCACCCAAGTGACATGGACGACACAAGTGACATGGACACACCCAGGTGACATGGACGCACCCAAGTGACATGGACACACCCTAGTGACATGGACGCACCCAAGTGACATGGACACACCCTAGTGACATGGACGCACCCAAGTGACATGGACGCACCCAAGTGACATGGACACACCCAGGTGACATGGACGACACAAGTGACATGAATCCACCCAAGTGACATGGACGACACAAGTGACATGAATCCACCCAAGTGACATGGACGACACAAATGACATGAATCCACCCAGGTGACATGGACGCACCCAAGTGACATGGACGCACCCAAGTGACATGGACACACCCAAGTGACATGGACACACCCAGGTGACATGGACGCACCCAAGTGACATGGACGCACCCAAGTGACATGGACGCACCCAAGTGACATGGACGCACCCAAGTGACATGGACGCACCCAAGTGACATGGACACACCCAGGTGACATGGACGACACAAGTGACATGAATCCACCCAGGTGACATGGACGCACCCAAGTGACATGGACGCACCCAAGTGACATGGACGCACCCAAGTGACATGGACACACACAAGTGACATGGACGCACCCAAGTGACATGGACGCACCCAAGTGACATGGACACACCCAGGTGACATGGACGCACCCAAGTGACATGGACGACACAAGTGACATGGACGCACCCAAGTGACACGAATCCACCCAAGTGACATGGACGCACCCAAGTGACATGGACGCACTCCAGTGACATGGACGCACCCAAGTGACATGGACGCACCCAAGTGACATGGACGCACCCAAGTGACATGGCCGCATCCAAGTGACATGGACGCACTCTAGTGACATGGACGCACCCAAGTGACATGGATCCACCCAAGTGACATGGATCCACCCCGCAAGGGAGTCAGGGAAAGAACAACAACAATATCATAAACAAAAACATGTTCCAACCGCCAAAACCCAAATCCACCGCCCTCTCCTATCGACAGTCAAAACAATATAAATCTATGAACCATCCTACTTGGTACGTTAATATGGTGACAAAATGTCAGCCCCAACTGACGGGTGCCTGTTGGGTGGACAATTAGACAGAGACCCACTATGTCTTTCATATTTTATTGAGAAAAATGGCCTGCAAAAATGTATGTGTATGTCCACGGCGCTCGTGTTTACACACGCCACATTCACGTCAACATTCCGCAGGATATCCAAACACCACCAAGACGTCAGCCGGATGGACGACGCAATTAGGGCAACGCGGCATTCGGCAAATCTGTACGCCAAAAACTAAAAGCGACACGCGCCCAATAACAATGATAGGTGTCCACTGAAATCATAACAATCATCCGAACTGTTCCCGCTGTGTCCACACTGCGTCCTTATAACAATACGTACTGGTCACGAAATACGGCCATCAGCTGCAATTATTTCAGCGTAGGCGCACGTTCGCGCCAATCACGTATATTACGCCGACAGTTCCTCTCTCGTCAACACGTGTCTTCATTTTCTAATGGACTCGAATCGACGGGGAAGCGAGAGGCTCGCGGCTTCATTCTTCTTCCGATT
>OZ024857.1:51817778-51822778 GCA_964017155.1 Oasisia sp. SBJ-2009
TCGATTGATCGATTGTTTAATAATCTTATTTTAATATAACTCCAAAGTCCCATTAATATTGTTACGTGAGAGGTATTAGTGTCTACTCGGCTGCGTTTAACGCTGCTGTTGCTGCTTAAACAATGTTGTAACACACCAATTCACTGGTTTTGCTGCATGCGTGCGTGCGTGCGTCCGTGCGTGCGTCCGTATGCGCGCGCATGTGGGCGCGCACATAGGCAGGCAGGCAGGCAGGCAGGCATGCAGGCAGGCAGGCAGGCAGGCATGCAGGCAGGCAGGCAGGCAGGCAGGCAGGCAGGCAGGCAGGCAGGCAGGCAGGCAGGCAGGCAGGCAGGCAGGCAGGCAGGCAGGCAGGCAGGCAGGCAGAGGCAGAGGCAGAGGCAGAGGCAGAGGCAGAGGCAGAGGCAGAGGCAGAGGCAGAGGCAGAGGCAGAGGCAGAGGCAGAGGCAGAGGCAGAGGCAGAGGCAGAGGCAGAGGCAGAGGCAGAGGCAGAGGCAGAGGCAGAGGCAGAGGCAGAGGCAGAGGCAGAGGCAGAGGCAGAGGCAGAGGCAGAGGCAGAGGCAGAGGCAGAGGCAGAGGCAGAGGCAGAGGCAGAGGCAGAGGCAGAGGCAGAGGCAGAGGCAGAGGCAGAGGCAGAGGCAGAGGCAGAGGCAGAGGCAGAGGCAGAGGCAGAGGCAGAGGCAGAGGCAGAGGCAGAGGCAGAGGCAGAGGCAGAGGCAGAGGCAGAGGCAGAGGCAGAGGCAGAGGCAGAGGCAGAGGCAGAGGCAGAGGCAGAGGCAGAGGCAGAGGCAGAGGCAGAGGCAGAGGCAGAGGCAGAGGCAGAGGCAGAGGCAGAGGCAGAGGCAGAGGCAGAGGCAGAGGCAGAGGCAGAGGCAGAGGCAGAGGCAGAGGCAGAGGCAGAGGCAGAGGCAGAGGCAGAGGCAGAGGCAGAGGCAGAGGCAGAGGCAGAGGCAGAGGCAGAGGCAGAGGCAGAGGCAGAGGCAGAGGCAGAGGCAGAGGCAGAGGCAGAGGCAGAGGCAGAGGCAGAGGCAGAGGCAGAGGCAGAGGCAGAGGCAGAGGCAGAGGCAGAGGCAGAGGCAGAGGCAGAGGCAGAGGCAGAGGCAGAGGCAGAGGCAGAGGCAGAGGCAGAGGCAGAGGCAGAGGCAGAGGCAGAGGCAGAGGCAGAGGCAGAGGCAGAGGCAGAGGCAGAGGCAGAGGCAGAGGCAGAGGCAGAGGCAGAGGCAGAGGCAGAGGCAGAGGCAGAGGCAGAGGCAGAGGCAGAGGCAGAGGCAGAGGCAGAGGCAGAGGCAGAGGCAGAGGCAGAGGCAGAGGCAGAGGCAGAGGCAGAGGCAGAGGCAGAGGCAGAGGCAGAGGCAGAGGCAGAGGCAGAGGCAGAGGCAGAGGCAGAGGCAGAGGCAGAGGCAGAGGCAGAGGCAGAGGCAGAGGCAGAGGCAGAGGCAGAGGCAGAGGCAGAGGCAGAGGCAGAGGCAGAGGCAGAGGCAGAGGCAGAGGCAGAGGCAGAGGCAGAGGCAGAGGCAGAGGCAGAGGCAGAGGCAGAGGCAGAGGCAGAGGCAGAGGCAGAGGCAGAGGCAGAGGCAGAGGCAGAGGCAGAGGCAGAGGCAGAGGCAGAGGCAGAGGCAGAGGCAGAGGCAGAGGCAGAGGCAGAGGCAGAGGCAGAGGCAGAGGCAGAGGCAGAGGCAGAGGCAGAGGCAGAGGCAGAGGCAGAGGCAGAGGCAGAGGCAGAGACAGAAGACACACAGAGACGCCGACACGCCGACACGCCGACACGCCGACACGCAGACACGCAGACACGCAGACACGCAGACACGCAGACACGCAGACACAGAGATTTGGGTGTAGACAGCCCACCATCGTGACACCATCGTGACGACAGCAGTGACAGCCGACGAATGTCGCAACTGAAGGACGACCTGGCGACCTTCAGACTCCAGACATAAACAGGAGACCAAGAAACTCGCCTCAGTGGTTCGTAAACCTGGCCGTGAGACCGAGAGAATGACCCGGTAGAAGTGAACGCCGTTACCTCCCGCAGTCTGCGAGCGTTGCGTTTGGCGACGTCTAGACGGGGCGTGACTCACTCACCACACATCGGCCCACGGCATGAGACGGGTTCTGCTTTAATTGTGCCAATATTGCGGTTTTGCTCCGGCAAAGGAACGACAGGTGCAGTGTGTCATGTGTGCCCCAATCTCGCGCGACGTGGGGTACCACCGCAGACGACATCCGCCTGCGACGGGTCTTAAGATCATGATAGGTGATTTCCTTGCATAAACTAGAATATTTCCCCTGACCGTCTATGCTCAAAAGGCAGGTGTTTAGCGCCGTTCGCGATGCGGAAGTAGCGGTTAGTAGTTAGTTTCCCGTTAGCGATTATGGCTGTCCAGCACAGTAGATAATGACAGCGTTATATGTAGGTCGTTTTACGATTGACGTCTTGATAATAGGGGATGACCTGCGCGTTATCATGTGAGTTTTATTTTTAGAAAACGTTTGCGGCCTCTCCGACAATAGGGTCTATAATTGGCGTTGTGGTTTGGCCACCTTTGAGAGATTTAAATTCCTTTCACCCACATGTAGGACTAATAATGAATAGTTGCTGCCGAAATTTATGCTGAACTATTATTTGTTTAGCGTGCTCGATGACACATATTATTTAGTTTGTTTGAAAATCATTGTGTCATATAGCGCAAACGAGATGTTTATTTTTATTTTTAGTACCAGAATATAGAGGTGCTTTGATTAGTGTGGTGCATACTGTTTCCATGACAACCCTAACCCTAACTCAAACTAAACATACATACATGGACCGCACTAATCAAAGCATTTCTATATTCCCGAGTTAAAAATAAACCTTTTTGTTGGTGCTATATATATATATATATATATATATATATATATATATATATATATATATATATATATATATATATATATATATATATATATACTGTTTTCCAAGCGTTATATATACATATATAAATTATATATTGATTCAAACAAACACAAATTCATATATAATGGACCACCCTTATCAAAGCACGTCATTGTTCTTTGTTATGTTGATAGTAAACAACGATGTTAAACGATTACTAAAATCACATATTATCTCAAATTTAAACTTATTAATTAATTACATATATCAATACTTCTTCAGTGTTTCCAAATCCTCTGTTTGTAGTTTAGCATTTGAAGCAGATTATCACTTCTGAGCTTGAATTTTCAAGGACCTAGATATTATAGAACTGCTACTGCTACTATTTATATCATAACATCGATAATTAATATGTGGATTATGCTGTTATTCCATGAAACCGGTAGGCCCAGTAGGTCAGCAAAACACAAGGTAGATTTATTACAGACAGGGGTCTAATTACATCGGCCGTCTCTCGAGTATTATTCTAGGTAACTGCTTCACGACGTAGCATTGTGCTTACGTTGATCTGCGTGTTTTATCTGCCCACAGAAGCTGGGAAATAGCAACGTCTATTTCGTGATCAATTTCGAGGCACATAGAGCATTAGACCTTATTATAGAGCATTAGACCTTGTTATTTCTCAGACATACTTGGCTATTTTATTATATCAGACAGTGGTGTCTGAAATTTATTATTGTAAAAAAAACAGCGGCAGTACTAACAGCTTCAAAGATATTTTTAGAATTATTAGTTTCAGTTTCATATTATATTGCCGGAAGCCAGGTTTTAGTTCGATGGCGTTGTATGTTCGTTCCGTGAAAGGAAAAGAATTTATATATATATATATATATATATATATATATATATATATATATATATATATATATATATATATATATATATATATATATATATATATATATTATCGGCATCATCACTAAACATTTTCGGTAATCTACGGATATATATATATATATATATACACCACTTTTTCAAAAAAAACTAACCCCACGTCATAAACAACGTTAGTTTTGTGATTACATCGGACAGTAGGATTACTAGAAATGTCACGTTGTAACACCAAATGTCACGTAGTACCACCAAGTGTCACGTAGTATCACCAAATGTCACGTAGTACCACCAAATGTCACGTAGTACCATCACGGAGAGTGCTACACGAAGTTATGCAAATATCTAGGTTAATTCAAATTTATAAAGTTTGAAAATAATCGTACATAATTAACTCTCCATCAGTTCATGACTTATGTATTGGCCGGAATGTAATCATGTTATTCAGAAGTAACGGCTTGAATCTTTGGACATCAGTCTACAGGTAACTTGAATAGGAACAAGTCATAAATGCACACATTTATTAACAATTCCAACAGAGATGGCTATAGCGACTCGTGTTGTTACTGTCCCACCTCAGCAATAGGTGGATTACTGCAAAGACACTGTGAAAGTGTCCTAACCTCTGCGACAGTATCGAGATAGAATGCTCTAACCATGGTTGAACAGTGGCGCCGTCTTGTAGCGTCGGAAGAGGTTAATTCATATAGGTGAATCCGCGAATGATCATATATAATATCATATTATTTGCAGATGCTGTGGATTTCCCGTGAATTATATTGGCAAATGTGTTTTGACGTATTGGACAAATGAAACAAACAAATAAAATGTTATCAACTAGCTAATTATATGTATACCAAAAGAAAGACATTGATAAACTTGAAAGAATTCAAAGGAGGGCTACTAAACTAATTCCAGAACTTAAACATTTATCCTATGAAAGACGCCTGTTAGAATGTAGATTGACAACATTAGAAACTAGAAGATTAAGAGGAGACCTAATAGAAGTTTTTAAGATATTGAATGGATATGAAGATATTGATAGCAACATTTTTTTCAAACTAAAAGAAGATAGTGTGACAAGGGGGCATAAGGCAGCGTTAGTCAAGCCATACTCTAGATTAGATAAAAGAAAATTCTCCTTCTCCCAGAGAACAATAACTGATTGGAATAATTTAAGTCATGATTGTGTAAATGCCAGCAGTGTAAATATGTTTAAAAATAAAATTGACAATTA
>OZ024857.1:51827778-51857778 GCA_964017155.1 Oasisia sp. SBJ-2009
GCAAAATTATACTAAAAGCTGTTATATGCTTCCAAATATAGGTAACTGTAACGCGCTCCCCAAAAAGATCGAAATGATGTTCGATTGAATGAGTCTGCTATGGGTTAAACTGTGTAAATCGCTTTGAGCTGGCATTCTGACTGTGTACGGCGAACACAGATTACTTTACGTCTTTTATCAACCTTTGACGTCACCACTTACTTTGGTCGCCATGTCAATATCTAACAAAAATTATGTTGCTATATAGAGATCCTTATACTATAACGATACGTGTTAAAACAGTTATAAAACATAACATTGTAATTATTAATGTGTTATTAATTGATCCACATATATAGGTCAGTACTGCACGTCACAGATATACGTAAGACCTGCTTTTATATAGATGAATGAAATTAATGGACGATTATATCTGGTATATACCGCCTGGATATAAAAAGAGCAAAACTGGAAATTTGTGTAAAACGAGATAGATCGGTTCAAGGGAGTGGAGACGGGTGGTGGAGACAAGACTGAGAACTCAAGAAAAAGAACAAAAAAATCGAGGGCCAGCTTCGGGGTCAGTGTGACACGGGCCACGCTTGGACAAGAACAGGGCAACAACAGCGCTAGCACAACGTAAGTTACATCTGGCTGAGCACAGAGGTGGACTCCCTGCATTAGTTAGGCATGGTTGGATGCATCTAAGAGAAGCCGAGATGGGATTCGATTGAACAGATCTGCAGGAAGTAAAGTGTAAAACGAATTGAGCAATCCTGAGGATTGGATAATGCATTATTTCAGAACTTACCTTTACTTTACCTCAACCCGGAATTATCCAGCATAGTTATTTGTAATAGGATGTGTGTTCTCGTCAACGGGGAACAAGGAACATTGAAGAACATCAAAGGTATTGAAGTTAACTCGACTCGCCTCAGCTGTATTACAATGTTAAACCTTGTCTCGGAACTAGTTTCGTTACCAATTGAACGTGTTTCACGTTGGAAACCTTCGAAATTGCGAACATTGTTACGCGATTAACAGATTAATTAACCCCAATCTGTCGGATGCACTAATCACACTCTGGCAAGCAGTGTACATTCAAGACCGTTATCATATTTTTCAGAACATTGTATTAAATATTAAATAAACTCTTTTGAACATATGCCATCGTCTTTTCCCTTGGTGATAGTGGGATATGTCGGGCCAAGATGGTCGCGAAATGGTCTTGATACATATATCTGTTCGTTTTACCTGCTGTCGTCATCACCTAATTGTGGGTATGATCGGAGAAGTTTAATTCTGGATCATGGCTTCAGCCGAGAAGGCTACTTCGGTCCATTGCTAATTGGCAGTGCCTAGCACCGATGTTGTTGTCAGGTACGGAACAGTTACTGACGACCAATCCCATATCACAGCTGATTGAAAGACTGGAAAATTCAGCGCAAAATAGCACCTGGTTATCGTCAGTCTAACGAGAGCGGATTGCACGGCCAACGTCTCTGTCAACCGTTTAACGGTTGTATTTTGGGTTGTGCAACATTTGCGCAATACCTCGTGGCCTGATTACATAGTCCTTAGTTTAAAGAGATTGCGTAGTGTTTGTTTAGTATTATCGCACAAAGTCGTCACTTTTTGGCGGTCTTATTTTCGCTGTCCTCGAATTCGCTGAATTGTGCGTCATTCTGGCCTGTAAGTTTCTTTTATTTCTTGTTGACACCAAAAGCAGTCGCCCACTTACTCACAAGTGAGCCCCCTTTGTCTCTGTTTCTCAAATAAATAGAGCTATATTAAAAGGAAACGACGACATAAACGCGCTGGTGCGTGCATGTGTGTATGCAGTGAGTGTCTGCCTTCTCGCAGCGCCCCCATAAACCCACCGTAAAATGTATCAGTTCTATTTCATATCGACTGTTGTCTTTGTTCCCGCTTAATTGAATATTCCTCTGTCTGTCAGCTTGAACGGACACGCAACGCCGACTGGCGGCGTGGCACGCGAACCAACCATTGCGTAAAGGTCACACTATACTTGCGTTGTTTTTCTCAAACACCACGAGTCGTCCGTCATCGTATTATGTCCGCGGTGTCGTCAGAAAAACAGTAAGAAATCTGCAACATCGACGCATTTGATGAGATTTTTCCTATTTTGACACGGTGACATATAGCTGGTGTCTCTCTAGATTCTACAGACATCTGCCGTTATTACGTTTTCATTACATTTACTTACGTAACCGAGGAACAGTTATGGTCTGCGTCTGGTTACTGACACGATTTGTCTGGATCATTTTGAGAGCTATAGATAAGCGATTTGGGAAGTTCCTAGTTTCACCGGCCGTCGTTGCAAATCGAAAACACCCGCTAATTGTTTTCGTAAATGCCACTCTGTCCGTTCTATATTTGGTTTCATTTAAAAGTTTTATAATATTATGCCCTATTTCGATTAAATACAACAGTGTTAAGTAATTGCATAACGTGGACACCTTCTCTCTGGCCATCTATACTTATTTATAAGCTATAAGCATTTAATTGACACGGATAACTGCAACTGGTATCTGTATTAGAAATACACCTTTCAACACTGGAAATGTTCTCTTATTTCTGCTGAGCTTTGCTCTCCGTAATGTTTGGACTTATCACCCTTTGAGTGAGCTCTGTTGGTTCCAAATGTATTTCTGCAATGGTAACTGCCATTCCTCTGTGCAATACCAAGACTTCTGGTCAACCTCCTTACCATCCTAGCATTTGCATATTATGGGACAGACTAGTCACCTGACCAGTCACATTCCCTTTCTCAATTTTGAGTCCTCAGTTGACCACTACTGTTGACGCGTTGAGTACACACATAACACCTCCAGGAGACTCATACTGACTGACACAGCTCAACAGACACGCAAGCAGCTGACATGGACATCAAAGGTAATTCCATAATTCATGTTACAAATACCATATGTACCTGAGGCATACAAGACACACATGTCAGCCATCATTTCATTGCTGTTATATCACGACCTCATTCTGATGAGGTAGTGATACACATGTACCTACGCTGTAATAACCAAACTGTTATTGAAGCAGTATAACTGACGTTTTTATCAAGATGATCTTTTCTACATCATGCATGATTAAATTTCGGGGAACCGTATCCTTAATGATTATGAAAAATTATGTATGCATTGACCCAGCTAATTTACTAATGATTTCTTTCTTCATAATCTGGTACAGACACAGCTGTGCCTAAACTAAAAAGAAGGTCATTTTGACACAGGTTACTAAACGAAGGCAAGAAAGAAGCACATCGCACCACTGCCGGTGGTAACAACGTGTCAGTGGAGAGTCGGTGGAGTGAGAATTGAACAGCGTGATATACACTGTAGGTTCAGAAGAACAAAGGAAATACTTAGTGAGAAAAGGAGTGTAAATGTTAAATACATCAGTTAGCTTTATTACCGTTAAATTAGAAAAAGTAATACACTCTGCGTGCCAGGTATGATCTGAAAGAAGAGTAATATACCCTGCATGCCAGGTATGATCTGAAAGAAGAGTAATACACCCTGCATGCCAGGTATGATCTGCAGCAAGAGCAATACCACCTGCCGCCAGGTATGATCTGGAAGAAGAGTAATACACCATGCCGCCAGGTATGATCTGCAGCAAGAGTAATACACCCTGCATGTCAGGTATGATCTGAAAGAAGAGTAATACACCCTGCATGCCATGTATGATCTGCAGCAAGAGTAATACACCCTGCATGTCAGGTATGATCTGAAAGAAGAGTAATACACCCTGCATGTCAGATATGATCTGCAGCAAGAGTAATACACCCTGCATGTCAGGTATGATCTGCAGCAAGAGTAATACACCCTGCATGTCAGGTATGATCTGAAAGAAGAGTAATACACCCTGCATGCCAGGTATGGTCTGCAACATCCTGAAAATCTGAAAGTTCAACTAATTATGTACATTCGTAATCAATCGTGCAGATATACCATTGACAACGAAAATACTCTTGATGTGTTCATGTAGGATTCCCATTACGATGCCAAAACTCATGATACTTAGCCTAGTTATTGAAATGACTAGATTCGTGGAAGTATTCACCGGACGATTTAAGTAGGCATTGGGATGACGCCAGACGTAATAATAATAATAATAATAATAATAAAACTGTATTGCCATTTTCAACATGCATTACATGTTAAATTGGATATGTAGTCTAGCGTTGACTCACATAGTGCCTATATATATATATATATATATATATATATATATATATATATATATATATATATACTATAATATGAAATATGGCAAATAAATATATAATAAACAGTGTACATAATATGTTCTTTAACATGTATTTTAGACCTTCAGAAACCGCCAACAACTGTTTGTGATTCGATACACGACCGACGCTGTCTGGGATTACTCACTAGGACACGCAGGTGGTTAAATATAAAAGCTGCCCAGATTTAGCGCGATGGGTAATTGTGAGAAATAATTAGGAAATAATTGGGTTTGCGTCTTACAACTGTTACACAGATTTCGAGGAAACACTGAAAAACAGACAAACTGTGACAATCGAAAATCCAAAGTGTTCAACCTCTCAATGTTGAATAAGGTACATGTCTACATACATGCATACGTAATGTATGAGTGATATAACTGTAACGACGGCAGGCAAACACAGTCCAAGAGGGCTGCATCGGTTACAAAACAATAATGTTTATAACCATTTGTTTACCATTTTCTTGACCTAATGCGCTGGAGCCGGAACGAAATTAATACTGCCTCGGCTGAGCCGGAGCTTCAGACTTGCTCGGTTGTCTGGCTCTTGTCTCGTGGCGACTGATCCGAGAAGGATTGGTGGTGGTGCCGAGGAAGGCGACGTTCGCAGTTTTTAAGCCCTTAAGCCTACCCGAAAATCTCGATTCGATTTGCCTCCAGACGAGGCGCACAAAAAACAACCTTCAGGCTCTCCAAATACCGCAAACTGCGTCCGCAAATGGGGGCTAATCCTACCTCCAGGTTTCACTGTTTAGCCGCGCTTCCGGCGTCTATATGACGTCATCAATCACGCCCACGTAATGGTGCCAACGGTATTATACTTTGGTAGTGCAAAACGCGTTACACTATAATAATACAATGATCGTATTCCAATAGTTCTTCAGCTTTCGGAATATCATTGAGCTGGTCTGCGAGGGAGTAAAATGAAAAGCGGCTTGATCAGATCTGACGACTGGATAGTGCGCTATATAAGAACTTACTTTTACCTTTTTCATTGCAATAACAATTCGTTCTCTAGTAATCGCCCTTATAGTTATATAATACTGATTCCTACTTTACAAACACCCAAACCTATTGATGATGTTATCAAAACACGATTGAGACCGGCGACAGTGTGATTTGTTGTAGAAACGATTGAGACGGGAGACAGACGATTGAGACGGGAGACAGCGTGATTGGTTGTGGAAACGATTGAGACGGGAGACAGTGTGATTTGTTGTAGAAACGATTGAGACGGGAGACAGACGATTGAGACGGGCGACAGTGTGATTTGTTGTGGAAACTATTGAGACGGGGGACACGATTGAGACACGATTGAGACACGATTGAGACGGGAAACAGTGTGATTTGTTATGGAAACGATTGAGACGATAGACAGTGTGATCGGTTGTGGAGACGATTGACACTGGAGACAGTGTGAATGGTTGTGGAAACGATTGAGACAGGAGACAGTGTGAGTGGTTGTGGAAACGATTGAGACATGAGACAGTGTGATTGGTTGTGAAAACGACTGAGACGGGAAACAGTGTGATTGGTTGTGGAGACCATTGAGACGGGAGACAGTGTGATTGGTTGTGGAGACGACTGAGACGGGAAACAGTGTGATTGGTTGTGGAAACGATTGAGGCGGGAGACAGTGTGATTGGTTGTGGAGACGATTGAGTCGGCAGACAATGCGATTGGTTGTGGAAACTATTGAGACGGGAGACAGTGTGATTGGTTGTGGAGGCGACCGAGACCGGATACCTCTCTTTGACACCCGGAAACAGTCGACAAACATCACTGCGAGTATCTTTGCTTTGAGGTGAACATGTTGCTGATAAAAATCGGGGACACTGACTGATCGGTCCTTACGATCAAACTAAAATATCAACTAGGTGATTACGAGGAAACGTGCCGCATTGAGAACGTGTCGAGAAAACTGATTGTCCCGTAGATGCTTGGAGAACTACTTTCTTCTGGTTTCGTAACCAAATAGACCCATACATGTCTCTTCCATTAAACCGATTGATTCGTCGCGGTGAGGTGACCTTCTTGTTGGAAGACAATCAGGTGTCTGGGAAGACACTCTATACCGTGATTATTGTTTTTCGGAAATTATACTAGAACATTATATGTAATATTACAACAGACCAGGGCCAACAGCGGCTTCTGTGCCAAGCAAGATGTTCGATTTGCTTTCTTGTAGGTGACATCGTGTCTTCCTCAACCCGATTCGTGACCAAAGGGTCAACGTCGTGCCACAGTAAGAGCGAGTGTATGACAGTGACATGTAATATCGACGTTGTTGTCTGGAAATTCTGTCCGAATAATCTACCAGCGGAGGTGTGGTAATAATAAAAGGAAAGGCTCGGTTTACCTTCTGGGGAACCCGAAACTAACGAACTGCCAGATGAATGACGCGAGCTAAAAGTGCAAGCGGAAGTCATGAACTATACGAAAGCTTCGGATGTCAGAATTCGTTTGTCGGGTCTGCTTTAACTAAATTGGTCGATGTTGTGTCTGTTGTTAGAAATGGTTACTTTCAAAGACTCCGCTTGTGTTATAATCAGGTTCAACAGAAGAGTTTATCGCAACTGACATATTTGTTAAGGTAAAAGGAAAGGTAAGGTAATGATAATTGGAGTACTTTTCTTTTACAAAAACAAAACATCGTGTCCCACATTGCGTTTATATGGCTGTGCTTCTTTTCCCTGAATGTCAGCGTAAATGCTTTGTGGATGTTGTTTATCTAACGACTGGCAGACAACTGATTAAAAAGGGTAAATGCGACAGATAAGATGGACAGAATTTAGACATCACTTGATCAACTGATACTTCCAATCCAAATCTAGGGATCCACCTTAATGACATTCATTGGTATATAATTCGTAGCGAAACGAATTGAATGTATCAGTATTGATTAAATAGACGGCTCAAATGACACTTTTGTCATTGAAAATACTGAAATGGTCAATAGTGGTGTAATTGACGTGAGCGGCTTCAACTCAGGCCGTTCGGGCTCTGAAAGGAAACATTTTGATTAATCTAAGACTGGCAAACCCATATTTCTCGTCAAGGGCCTGTTGATATCTGATTTTGTATGTTCTGGTATTGCCCATGTCTGTCCACCAGTCAACCGTGTCCACTCATCTGTATATTTCCCGGATGTTCCCCAACCTTTCCCAATCCCTCCAAATTGCCTCTAGAAATAGCCTCCCAACTCCGGCTTGGTCTCCCTCGTCTTCTCTTTTCTTACCACCAGCTTCCGTCACTAATAATTATTATTCCTCTCTCATTCGCCCCACGTGTCCAACACCCTTTCGCCGGTTTCGATCTGAAATCGTCTTCCGCGCCAATCAGTGTAATATAACAAATGTAGCTATCAAAATTGCCCATTTTCGCGATTTTCGAGAAGACACGAAGTTGCGTTAGTAAAAAGTCGGAGTAAATTGAATATGAAAACCTTGACGGTAATCGTTATGAAATGAACACATTATTTACTGATTTGGTCAATACTACACATGTGGTTTTGTCTAAAGGTAATTCTGACATACACATGATCTGGCTACCCATAGATCGAACAAACGACGGCTGTGTCTATTTACTATTGGTCATATTTCATCAGGAGAAGAAGGCAAGAAAAAAGAACGTTGAATATAGTTCATTCTTCCTCGTCGATGTTGTTATTTCAACGTGTGTTATGTTCTGTAAAGGAATGTACGCACAAACACGCACGCGTGAACATATACACAACCATATACCACGTAACGCGCGCATGTACACACACACACACACACACGCATTTGCACCCACGCACACGCACACGCACGCGCACGCGCACGCGCACGCGCACGCGCACGCGCACGCGCACGCGCACGCGCACGCGCACGCGCACGCGCACGCGCACGCGCAAACGCACACGCACACGCACACGCACACGCACACGCACACGCACACGCACACGCACACGCACACGCACACGCACATACACACGCACATACACACACACGAACACTAACACACACGAACACACACGGGCACACACGAACGTATACATCTGACGCATAGTACCACATACAGAGTGATATGCTAATCATATCATAAAACATTCTTAACCGCAGAGACCAGCAGAATCATAATTTACAATTGTCGAGGGCATGCGGAGAATAGCTTTGACATTTATAGTCGACTTGACGTAACATTTGTCTTTGTGAAATAAATCTGTCGTTCACGTGTTTTGACATTGATCGATAGACCTGGTGTAGTGTTGATTGTGACATTTAACGGCAAATAATTTTCGTTTTGGAGGTGATGAATGCGATTTTAGCAGAACATGCATACACATTTAACAAATTGTATATACGGTTACGAAATACTCTGCATATAAAACAGACATATTACTATGTACGTTTTATATCACTTAATTACCGCTGTGGTATAATCTAGCATGTGTTGCCGAAGAAAGTTTGTATTTGTAAAGATAAACGCCACAGTTCTTGAACAATGCCACTTATCTGTCTTATTTGCAATGGCGCCGATAGGCCTACCTATTACTGTAGGCGCTGCATCGGCTACGTGATCCTTTCGGGTTCGACGTTTGTATTGCTTCATACTTGGTTTTCACCAGCAATAATTAATTGTTTCATCTCTCTTGCATCCGGGAGAATTGCCGTTGGCCACGATACATACTACGCCTGCAGGCAAACAGGAACTGCAGAGGTAAACAACTGCACGTTCGGTGGATGCAAATGAGTGTTGTGTCTCGTCAAATGTAGGCGATTTAAAATCTCATCCCGTCAACAACAACGTCGTCTGGGTCGATTTATTACGCGCGTAAGGCTCTAGACAGGCCGCTAAGTGCAGCCGACTCGACTCGAAAACAAGAAATTAACGCCAAACGAATTGATGCAAATTTCCTGCGTCTGAGTGTGATACTAATATCGCTGGAGTTGATACTAATATCGCTAGTTACGGGTGTTTTCGTGATTCGTCTAATGTCGCATTAAATCTAGCTAGCAGCGAATTGCGAAACCATCCAGACGAACAAAAAGCGTGAGGCATTGTGTCGTAGCGAGTAGGGGCGGTCGTTTTCTGCCTAGACTCGGGTAAACATCTTTGTGGGTTTTTCAGTTTTACTGCGGGCATTAAACTTCGACAGTGAACGACCTAATTGCACTACGTAATAACAACCTTTAACTATCAGACATCGATATGACGTTGCAAATATTTCTTTTAGGTGTCTACGCAATGTATCGACAGCTTCAGTTAGAACGAATAAAATATACAACAAACATTCGAGTACAACACCAAATCTTGCACTAACAACCCCTCGAGCAGCTTTGCAGTTGCATTTACGAGAGAAAAACTTTAAATTATAAGTGTGTCGAAAATCTGGAGGCCTGGATGTTAAGCGCTGTGAGTTATAACGTCAACAAAAAAACCTTAATCAAGTTCTTGTTTGATCTCACCTTGGCGTAAGTCTAGTCGCCAGACCTAACCCAGACCTCGATGTCGCCTGAAGTCTCTAATAATTGCCAGTTAATAAGTCCAAACAGGTGTAGTAAACATGTCCGTTACTCGTGTAGTACGTTATATACATGGACCTTTTTTAAACTGTGAACGCTAGTTTTGCTTTGTAGTTCCGTCTCAATTAATGATGTTACGGAACACGCCTGGAGGTAATCACTTCCTGCAGAGGGCGACACCGTCGACCGTGGTAGCTGTATTGGACAGACTCTGGCGTTTTAGGACTGCCTATGTTAAACAGAAAAAAATGGCTAATACGTTACAACGTTAACAATGCGTCTGAGAATCTACCATTTCTTACAATGTGACGCACAAATGTCAGGACTGTGCATGTAGGAAGTCGTAGGTATAACGCCTACGCGTACTTGCGAGATATGATTATCTGCAGGTGCACGCGTACGAGCATAATAATTGTCATTATCATTGTGTTTACCCAGAACAATCCACTCACATTTCCAAAGTCTCCCGATATGTCGGGAGATTTCATGCTTTACGTTTTCTAGCCGTCATATGCGCGATGTATGCCAATTTCTAGTGTTGCATTGTCTATAATATCCCTTCAGTGTAGTTTAATCACCGACCCAATACCTGACGCCACTATCACACTCACATGCACCGGTAGAGGTCACTAACCGAGCGGCCATTAACATTTCCGGTCTTATTACAGGCAATATTATTGCCAGATCGTGTTAGTTGAGACAACAAAAAAGACTCTTCGTACGTTTCTTTACTTTCGATAGACAAAACACATTCATAAAAGATGGAACCGTCATAGAGCCGTCGAATAAAACAATATATTGAATGCCGACGTGGACACTTAGTTACACAACGTCAATAAAATTTATTAAAATGACAAAATTAATAGATAATAATAATAAGAAGAAGAAGTAGAAGAAACTTTCTATTGCGCAGAAATCCTTTGAACCAAGCTCAGATGCGCGTCAATATAAAAGGGTTGATAAATCTCAGAGACGATCAATATTCCTGTTGTCAACAGACCACGGAGCTATGGTGAATAGGCAAGATTATAAAAGTACGTTTTTAATGACAGCGAAAGTGTGCAAATGTTTCATTTCCTCAGTGATATATGTATACTATTTGTTACTGTACCAAGTGAAAAGACAGGATATTCTTTTAACAGTACAGTTGGCAATGGATCAAGATCGCAAAATGTATTTAAAGATAATTTTGTTTGTATTGATATATTATGAGTATTAAAACAAGCAATACCGTTACAGGAAGAGAAGGAAGATCTTTAATGGGACGGGTAAATACACAGTAATAGTCATTCATTGAAGTATTACGTTATATATGCACTAGCATTTCGGGACAGATAACGTTTTTGGAGTACTTAATGGGTAATTTAACTTAATTTAACAGTATAACGTATAAATATGCCAATCTTACAGTACAGGTTGTAACGTCAAGGACAGATTTGGATTTTGGTCGGAGTCTCCCTTCATGTTTGGTTTGAGTAGAACATTTGTATGTACATATTTGATGGTCTGTTCACGTGTTCATTCAGTGGTCGTTTTCGTTCTTCCCAACACAGGATAAGTTAGCGCAGTTTTATATCAATTTATGACATTTTGGTAGGAACAATATTTCTTTGTTTTAATATAAGGGGTAAATACCCGTTTCTTGGCAGCACAAACGTGTCCAGACAAACCCCCAGTGCACTGCCCTGTGTGCTTGTGGTAGGGTAGGGAACAGGCTCAAACACAACAAGTAACAACTAAAACAAAGTTCTTGCTCACGAAACAAATAATTTTGACAAGAGTTTCATTAAGGATCCTTGGTTTCATGTATAAAAACAAAAAGTGCAGCAATTTACGTCACGAGCACATTTAAACATTAGCTTCCATCCATCAGTTGACGACCTTTGCTTTGCACATGAAATGAGGACGCTTAATCCTTTGGGTTTATTGTCCTTTAGAGCTTGGCGTTCTCGAGGATATTGTTCCGAAATAAGTCGTTCCACTATTTCTTTATTATTTTATGTTTTATTATTATTGTTATTATTTATTTTATTTTATTATTATTGTTGGTATTGTTGTTTGTTATTGTTATTATTGTTGTTGTCGTAATTGTTGTTGTTATTATTATTATTTTCATTATTGTTGTTGTCGTAATTGTTGTTACGACAACAACAATAATAATAATACTTATTATTGTTGTTGTTGTTGTCGTAATTGTTGTTGTTAAAATTATTATTATTATTAGTAGTAGTAGTAGTAGTAGTAGTAGTGGTGGTGGTGGTGGTGGTGATGGTGGTGGTGGTGGTGGTGGTGGTGGTGGTGGTGGTGGTGGTGGTGGTGGTGGTGGTGGTGGTGGTGGTGGTGGTGGTGGTGGTGGTGGTGGTGGTGGTGGTGGTGGTGGTGGTGGTGGTGGTGGTGGTGGTGGTGGTGGTGCTGGTGGTTGTGGTAGTGGTAGTGGTAGTGGTAGTGGTAGTGGTAGTGGTAGTGGTAGTGGTAGTGGTAGTGGTAGTGGTAGTAGTAGTAGTAGTAGTAGTAGTAGTAGTAGCAGTAGCAGCAGCAGCAGCAGCAGCAGCAGCAGCAGCAGCAGCAGTAGCAGTAGCAGTAGCAGTAGCAGTAGCAGTAGCAGTAGCAGTAGCAGTAGTAGTAGTAGTAGTAGTAGTAGTAGTAGTAGTAGTAGCAGTAGTAGTGGTAGTTTCATTACTAATTTCCTCTTTTCGACACGATAAAACGTGTTCCAAGAAACATCTTTACAGTATCGCCACTTCTCAATTATTTACCTATTTTCTGCAGTTGATCAGTATATTTGGTACTACAACTAGGTAGCTACGTATTTGTTGAAACCAAATACGTCTTGTACTAAAACTCTTCAATTCAGACCGCACCCTTTTCTGGCTGCACCCACGTCGCCTATCGGCACCAAAACTGTCCTGACCGACCTACCAATCAACCTTATCATACCAAGACGGTGAGCAACGCTCACTGGCCGCTGTCATTCTAGTCGATTCGTCGCGCTACTTAAAGAGCTTTTTTGGCGCCTCGCAATTTTGAGATGCAATCAGTTTAAAATTAATAGATGACGTCTGGTCGATTTGTCGGCGAGGTCCACGCCACCGACTCGGCGGCCAAGTGTTTACGCCAGACATAAAGACGTCGCGCCGTGCCACGTCGGGTCGTATCTATTCCGCGTCAACAAAATGGACGGGCGCGCAAAAACGACACAATTTAAACAACGTTTTATACGGCTGGTCGTCTGAAATATCTCTGCATTTTTGTTAATTAATCTGTTTTTTGCACAAAGGCACGCGTGCGCATGTGCACGGGACGTCAAAAAGCATCCTTTTTGGCATAGACCGGTTCTCACAACGCTAAGCGTTTTGTTTCTGGATAACATGTCAGAACGTGTTATGGATTAATTGTATGACCTATTTAATTGGGTCGGGCGAGTGCAGATGACATCTACGGAAAGCCGGAAGTGTAGAACATAAACTGGTATCTGCTCAATAAGGTCACAGGATAATTGAATGATGGTACAAGAAGTACACAGGACGGATAGAAGGATGACACGGATAGAACACAGGACGGATAGAAGGATGACACGGATAGTACACAGGACGGATAGAAGGATGACACGGATAGAACACAGGACGGATAGAAGGATGACACGGATAGAACACAGGACGGATAGAAGGATGACACGGATTGAACACAGGACGGATAGAAGGATGACACGGATAGAACACAGGACGGATAGAAGGATGACACGGATAGAACACAGGACGGATAGAAGGATGACACGGATAGAACACAGGACGGATAGAAGGATGACACGGATAGAACACAGGACGGATAGAAGGATGACACGGATAGAACACAGGACGGATAGAAGGATGACACGGATAGAACACAGGACGGATAGAAGGATGACACGGATTGAACACAGGACGGATAGAAGGATGACACGGATAGAACACAGGACGGATAGAAGGATGACACGGATAGAACACAGGACGGATAGAAGGATGACACGGATAGAACACAGGACGGATAGAAGGATGACACGGATAGAACACAGGACGGATAGAAGGATGACAGCGGAGGAACTGAGGACGGATTATAGGATGACAAAAGAAGGACAGAGATCGGACAGAATGAAGTAGGGGATGGATTGAGTGATAACAGAAGACTGGTAAAGGGCGGATAGAGCAATGACAGACAAACGAAGGACAAACGAAGAAGAGGGGCAGAGGAATGACAGAATAACTACATATGAAGGAAAGACGAATGATGAGGGAGGAATGTGGGATGGAAACACAAAAGGCTGGGTAAGGACGGAGGACGAGGTTTTGCTGCGAGTGACAATGTCGTGACGTCTGAGGCGAGGCGGGATGGGTGTAAATAACGTGTCTCTTCTGGAATTCACGTAAACAACCAGCCGGGGTAGTTGCTGACTTTGATGTTTCAGGCGTGTCCTGATATAAATTGTGGTTAAAACGCAACATTTCTCGCATGGTTTTCATTATACACAGCCTCCGGTGTTGCGTCCGTAACACAGATTGTGGAAATCCGTTACCAACAGCCGAATACTACACAGTGAAAACGTACTCGCTAATGGAGGGAAGATAATTTGCTGAATCAGCTCAACACATATTGCACTCACTTGTCCCTGTTTCTAACGTCAACGGGATTGTTGCATCTAATCTAGAATTTGTACCAATTATTTGAAGTATGCTGCAGAGTTTCGTGTTTTAGTCACGTTTAAAGTGAATTTAAACGACAGAGGCGGGCAAGAGGCAGCTACTCCTTGCGGTTGACCTAACATGTTAGTTTCGCTTTCATCGAACACCAGACATCACACTGGCAGTTCTGTTCGTAAGATCTAGCTCTCTCAGGCGTCGGGAGCGGTTTTATTTGGTGCTACTTGCCTACAACTACGAGTTCTGCCGCGCATACGAGTTAAACCTGTATAGGCGCAGTGGCGCAGTGGGTAGAGTCTCGGACTCTCGTCCACGAGAAACCGGTGCTGCCGTGTCAAAACTTGGGCACGTGTGTGCTCTCTACATTGCTCCAGTTCGTTCATATGTGTGCATGAAAGTCTTCGCGCATTAATTAAAGCATGGCTGCATGCTTCCCAGAGAAGTCCCACGCGTGGTCAATTGAATAGGTCTGCCAGTGAGTAAAGTGTTAGGCGCTTTGAGCAATCCTGGTGATAGGATACTGCCCTATCTAATAAGTTTTACGTGTTTTCCTTTCCTCAGGCTGTTTCAACGCCGAGAAACGTGCGGGGGAAATGGATATCAGAGTCGATGGCAGAACTTAAGCTTTCAGAAGTATGCAACGTGATGCGGGTGTGCCTACCTGAACGGAACAGATGGGTATTTCTCGCCGTAGACACTCGTGCGCGGAGTAAAGTGAAACTTGGCTTCAGGAAAGGTGGTGAGGTCAACGCGGCGTAATGTTTCACTTCCATTTATAAATGCTGTATTTGTCGTAAAGGTTGTACACATGATCTATGTGACAGAAGTATATCTGTGTGATCGGATCGTTCATATGTCTGTCACACGTGTACGTGGGTTGTTCATTCCCACGTACATGTTTGTTGTCTCTAAATTAGCCCTTGTTGCCGTCTTATTAGTGCGCTTTTGTAGGCTTCGTCGTCGTCGTCGTCGTCGTCGTCGTCGTCGTCGTCGTCGTCGTCGTCGTCGTCGTCGTCGTCGTCGTCGTCGTCGTCGTCGTCGTCGTCGTCGTCGTCGTCGTCGTCGTCGTCGTCGTCGTCGTCGTCGTCGTCGTCGTCGTCGTCGTCGTCGTCGTCGTCGTCGTCGTCGTCGTCGTCGTCGTCGTCGTCGTCGTCGTCGTCGTCGTCGTCGTCGTCGTCGTCGTCGTCGTCGTCGTCGTCGTCGTCGTCGTCGTCGTCGTCGTCGTCGTCGTCGTCGTCGTCGTCGTCGTCGTCGTCGTCGTCGTCGTCGTCGTCGTCGTCGTCGTCGTCGTCGTCGTCGTCGTCGTCGTCGTCGTCGTCGTCGTCGTCGTCGTCGTCGTCGTCGTCGTCGTCGTCGTCGTCGTCGTCGTCGTCGTCGTCGTCGTCGTCGTCGTCGTCGTCGTCGTCGTCGTCGTCGTCGTCGTCGTCGTCGTCGTCGTCGTCGTCGTCGTCGTCGTCGTCGTCGTCGTCGTCGTCGTCGTCGTCGTCGTCGTCGTCGTCGTCGTCGTCGTCGTCGTCGTCGTCGTCGTCGTCGTCGTCGTCGTCGTCGTCGTCGTCGTCGTCGTCGTCGTCGTCGTCGTCGTCGTCGTCGTCGTCGTCGTCGTCGTCGTCGTCGTCGTCGTCGTCGTCGTCGTCGTCGTCGTCGTCGTCGTCGTCGTCGTCGTCGTCGTCGTCGTCGTCGTTTGAGTTTAGTGGATGCTATTTGCGCCGTGTCTACGGTTATGTTTGAGTCTGCTGCTGCTGCCAGGTCTTGGCCATTTTCGCTCAGAGTTTGTGATTTATAATGCAACTAAAACTCTGGTCTGCGAAACTAATGACTGCGTCGCGACACCATTTGTGAGTGTGTTTGTATTATAAGGAAACATAACCTCGACCAAACTGCATGCCTTCCAGGAAAACCCGACCGCTGCCGAGATTTAACACATATCAGTGTTTACTTAGAATCTGTGGTGCAAATGTGTAAATCTTGGAAACAGTAAACGAAAAAACGCTGTTCAACTTAACAAGATGTGATTTACAAAGGAGACGATCTACAAACAAAGCAGTGAGAATGAAATGTAATGGTCATTTATGTGACTGACATCAAATCACATTAAGGAATGCAACATACGTGTAATACTGATAATAACAATTTATGGGGCTGTTGTTGTCTGAGAAGGCGTTCATAACATTTACTCGTTTAGTTAGCACCAAATCAAATGCAATGTCCGTTTGTTATTATGTAGATCATTGCTATCGTGACAAATAAAACGAAACTAATGTATCAACTTACAACGTTGATTAGTAAGATGTATTTTGGTTGGTTTAAGTACATTGGGTGCCATCGTTTCGGCCCTTTGCAGCGCGCAGTCGCGTTCCGGGTTAATCCAGAAAGATTCTTTTGCTCTGAAGAAGCTGGCGGAAATGGCGTTATGCGACAGTTACGTCACTTCCGTGGAAACGCGTCTTTCCGGTGCGTCGTCCGTCAGTGACGCCATCCTTTTTTGCCAATGCTAACCAAGATCCACCTCAAAAGCGTCGATCCTAACACGATCAACGACTTAATTTATGTCGGATATTTCGAACGGATGATCTGTGGGTTTAAATTCGCTCAGACCACATCATTTACAACATCTGGTTGTACACTAACACACACCAGTCTTGTCTAATAACCTCAGTGTCCCTGCCGTGCCAGGCGGAAGACAAGGGAACAGTGGGTGGCGGTTATTACACAATAAGGCCATCCCAGTCAAGGGACTGCGTGAAATTATGTGACGAAGACATGTTGATTCACGACACATGTCACAACAAAGCGTCACGTTAATAAATGTTTTATCTCATTTATTTATTTGTTATGCAATATTAATAAAACTGACAGAAACGAGACGGACACCAGGTGAAGAACGGGAATGCACGAACGGTCGCGATGCTTACATGTAGATGCAGGAAGCACTAGCACCCCCTCCCCCCCCCCCCATACCTTTGGAATGACCCACGGTAAGATCGCATTTGGAATGTGCCCTGTTTGGTGAGCCTGAACGGAGTTGCACTTGGAAATCTTAGGAAGCTTTAAGGTGTACATGTCTAACGGGGTGAAATTGGAGGTTTTGCAAAGCCTCAATGTGGGTTGTTTTGATGGGCCTCAAAAGGATGATACAACTGGACGTTTTGGCAACCCACTTTCTACAGCGTGACCTACAGATTGGCATGTGCAGGAACAGGTAGGTTGATGTTGGGGGCAGGGCTTTGACGTTAGGACTTTTCTTGTCGTGATGATGAGTGTGAAGCGGGCTAACTACATGGATGTCCATGCAGTGCGATGAAAACAGTGGCGTAGCCAGGATTTTGCATTGGAGTGGGCCGTCCGACAAACGCAAACAGCAAACTCTCTCTTTCTCTCTCTCACTCTCTCTCTCTCTCTCTCTCTCTCTCTCTATATATATATATATATATATATATATATATATATATATATATATATATATATATATATATATATATATATATATAATATAATATTTCAAATCCAACTAGATTAAATTAAATGCCCAATCTCCTGACTTTTTTGTTAAATGACTGGTAATAGTAATACAACTGATAACCATATCCTCTTAAGCTGACTAATTAACACATAATTCAGATTAAAGTTTAAGCCGAACCAGCTATGGAGTTCGGAAGCGCTCGATGTGTCTTCGTGTAACCTTTGACCTGTGATGTATAGGCGGGATCTCAACCGGAACGTTGCTGCATATCCCTTAAAACGTTATAAAAACATAGATGGCTGATGCGTAGTTTGATGAAACCAGCGTCGAAACTGGGAGTTTCCACAGTGGTTTATCAAATGAAATTGATACTGATGGTGACAGCGACGTGCTTAATTCGGACGGCGAAATGTTACCACAATTTAGTGCACAGGCCGACGCAGTAGTTGACACTGATCGGGTCGAGTCAACACTCACCGACTTCGAGTCTGAGGTCGACAAAGACAGACAACCCGTTGACCAGAGGCTGCCCTTCCCAAACGTCTAGGAAACACTTATTAGTATGGTATAATATAAACTATCTCAGTAGCTTAATGTAAGTCGCGGTTTCTTTGTTTTGACGATCGTAAATAGGCGACTAGCGCGAAATCTCGCTGCGTTTTTTTAGCGTATTGCGAAATGACTGTACTGAGACCTAGTTCGGTGCAAGCTGTTTAAATTTGATTAAGATATTGTTTTTTTTGTAATAGTGCTTGATCTAATTTAAGTTTTTTAAGTATTATTTATACTGCTAAATATTGTCATTTATCTACATTATCCTTCAATGAGATGTCGGTTGTTTATGATGAGTATGCTTTTTCAAAATATATCTAGGAGAATTCTTTTAAGTAAAAATAAATTTTCTTTGAAAGACTGCCTCCGGATAGTAGCCACATATTTTTGAAAACTACATTCCGGTGGTTGTTACAACAAATTATGTACAAGAGGCAAATATGAACTCCAAACTGACAAATATTTTGACTTTGTTAGAGTAAAGAACAAGCTCATTGTAGCGGCATGTGAGGAATTGATTAGCTATGGAGATGTGAGTTAATTAGTTAATTAACTGAGTAGATGTGAATGCCTCTATGAATGTAGATGTACACTACGTATCGGTACCCAATGTTATAGTACACGCGTGCAGCTACGAGTGCACATTGAAATTATAACTATTAGGTTTGAGCATATTGGCAGCCATTTCGAATTGGTGCAAATTATATAAAGTACTAAATATAAAATTTAGTTTTGCAGCCATAACCGTCTCCTTAATCTTCCGAAATACAGACATTGTCATTGTGTTAGTAGATGATAAAATTGGAATTATAATTTGTTTATTTTACCTTCGTCTGATTTGACCTTGACTTTCAAATCCGGGCAGCCTCATCTCAAAACTTGTATATGTCCATAAAAGTATATGTGCGCAAAATATTTGTTTTGGAACCTTTGTGAAAACGGCTCTGATAAAGAATAACGATATTTATATATTTGCTCATTTGGCGGCCATTTTGAATTTACGCAAATTAGATAATCATCCCATGGAAAGATGTGGGTCCGAAAATAAATGAGCTTTTGGAAATATTTAAAAATATCATTAAAATCTAAAGACATTGGACAATACGATTATATAATTATTTATCTTTGACCTTGACCTGACCTTGACCTTGGCCCTTAACATCTGGAGCAGATGCCCAGCAGTTGAGGGGAAAAGGATGCGAGGAAGACAGAAATTGCGATGTGTGATTGCATTAATAGTGACCTATAACGATTGGAAGAACAGTGGAGAAAAGAGCAACAAAATGAAGGAATTGGAGACTGCTGACAGAGAACGTAATCAGAGAAATGTGAGAAGAAGAAATAAGACAATGGAAAAGGAAATCATAGTCAATTCCTGATGAAAAACATGCCAAGAAAATAATAACAACAAAATGCAATTTGACCCGTCTAGTAACCGGGCAACTATTATTTTGAATACTTGACAGCCATTAGCCATCGTGCACTGTGCACTTTGAGAATGATGACACTTTCGTTGCTCTATCACCTCATATGCTGTAGCCAGCAACAAAAGTGGAGAATTCTTTACTTAAATCTCGCGTCGCGTCGCGTCGCGTCGCGTCGCGTCGCGTCGCGTCGCGTCGCGTCGCGTCGCGTCGCGTCGCGTCGCGTCGCGTCGCGTCGCGTCGCGTCGCGTCGCGTCGCGTCGCGTCGCGTCGCAACGCAACGCAACGCAACGCAACGCAACGCTACGCAACGCAACGCAACGCAACGCAACGCAACGCAACGCAACGCTACGCAACGCAACGCAACGCAACGCAACGCAACGCAACGCAACGCTACGCAACGCAACGCAACGCAACGCAACGCAACGCAACGCAACGCAACGCAACGCAACGCAACGCAACGCAACGCAACGCAACGCAACGCAACGCAACGCAACGCAACGCAACGCAACGCAACGCAACGCAACGCAACGCAACGCAACGCAACGCAACGCAACGCAACGCAACGCAACGCAACGCAACGCAACGCAACGCAACGCAACGCAACGCAACGCAACGCATCGCAACGGCACGGCACGGCACGGCACGGCACGGCACGGCACGGCACGGCACGGCACGGCACGGCACGGCACGGCACGGCACGGCACGGCACGGCACGGCACGGCACGGCACGGCACGGCACGGCACGGCACGGCACGGCACGGCACGGCACGGCACGGCACGGCACGGCACGGCACGGCACGGCACGGCACGGCACGGCACGGCACGGCACGGCACGGCACGGCACGGCACGGCACGGCACGGCACGGCACGGCACGGCACGGCACCGCACCGCACCGCACCGCACCGCACCGCACCGCACCGCACCGCACCGCACCGCACCGCACCGCACCGCACCGCACCGCACCGCACCGCACCGCACCGCACCGCACCGCACCGCACCGCACCGCACCGCACCGCACCGCACCGCACCGCACCGTCGCGTCGCGTCGCGTCGCGTCGCGTCGCGTCGCGTCGCGTCGCGTCGCGTCGCGTCGCGTCGCGTCGCGTCGCGTCGCGTCGCGTCGCGTCGCGTCGCGTCGCGTCGCGTCGCGTCGCGTCGCGTCGCGTCGCGTCGCGTCGCGTCGCGTCGCGTCGCGTCGCGTCGCGTCGCGTCGCGTCGCGTCGCGTCGCGTCGCGTCGCGTCGCGTCGCGTCGCGTCGCGTCGCGTCGCGTCGCGTCGCGTCGCGTCGCGTCGCGTCGCGTCGCGTCGCGTCGCGTCGCGTCGCGTCGCGTCGCGTCGCGTCGCGTCGCGTCGCGTCGCGTCGCATCGCATCGCATCGCATCGCATCGCATCGCATCGCATCGCATCGCATCGCATCGCATCGCATCGCATCGCATCGCATCGCATCGCATCGCATCGCATCGCATCGCATCGCATCGCATCGCATCGCATCGCATCGCATCGCATCGCATCGCATCGCATCGCATCGCATCGCATCGCATCGCATCGCATCGCATCGCATCGCATCGCATCGCATCGCATCGCATCGCATCGCATCGCATCGCATCGCATATATATATGTATATATATATATATATATATATATATATATATATATATATATATATATATTTATATATATATATATATTTATTTATATAATATTGAATATATATATATATATATATATATATATATATATATATATATATATATATATATATATATTCAATATTATATAAATAAATTCCTGCCAACTTTTACGCATCGAAGTCAGCTGATTGTATTTGTACAGCTGTCGACGCGGCGTGTCATGTCCGGCGGAATGTGGTGGCACACTGCAGCAGATAACACGCGGCCATCCTGTGTGTCGCCCGCGATGCCACCTCATTAGACACGGCGGCGACCCGCGAGTCGGGAGACGACCCGCCGGGGACTGGGCCACTCCGCGGGCCTCGGCGCCGCCCGCAACGGTCCGCTGAAACCGGCGCTGTTTGTCTAACATTTACGCGTTTTCAAACTCGGACGCGTGTGTGGACGTCGCGACTTCGGCCGCCGATGACGCATGTCGCGTCGGGCGTCCAGACAGCCAGAACGACCCTCTCGGGTGGCCCGCCCCCACCGCCACTCCCACCGGCTCATTCCCGGGCCGCCTACTCGGCCAGCACCCGTATCTGCCCCGACACACGTGGAGAGAATATAAACAACGCCGAATAACATCGTCGAATGCCGCTTTTGTTCGTCCGCCCTCCCGCCCGCCCGCCCGCCTTACGTGCCGAGCCACTTTGAGGTGTTTTTGCGGTCGACGTGAATGCTCCCCACGCTGGTTTTACGACCAATCATAACGAGATCATTTTATCGGAACCGCAGACGACGAGGAATTCTAATCTTCGGCGGCGACGTTGTTCTGACGTCCGGGGTCAAAAAACCGGTGATTTAATGTGTATAATCTGAGACTGTATCACATCGACATACACGCACCCTGTGGACCTATACTTCTCCAGAACGACGTTTCTTCTCGGCAAAGACGGACTATTTCTGTAACCGCTGCAGTCTTTATTACTTGGAAATGCATATGATATTTTCTAAACATTCCCGTGTTAATGACGTCTCTTTAATTCGATTTCTTTGAGTAATTTCATATCAATTTTGGCGACAACGTAAACCTTACTCAGTGGGTACGACATGTCAGTACGTCACTTTTTGTATCTGTGATAAAATTGTCGGAAAAAATAACTTGTTGAAAAGTTGGTTCTTTTTGCTAAATGAAATATCTTCACGGGAATGACAAGTTGATTTTGTCTACGTTTCTTGCACCATCAGAAAAAACATCACCAACAAGTTAAACTTGGTTTATGAGGGTATTGTCGTGCAAGAAGTCATTATGTGATCATTTATTAATATGATTAGTTATTATCACAGTTGTTATTATTATTATTATTATTATTATTATTATTATCATTATTATTATTATTATTATTATTATTATTATTATTATTATTATTATTATTATTATTATTATTATTATTATTATTATTAGTATTATTATTATTATTATTATTATTAGTATTATTATTATTATTAGTATTATTATTATCATTATTATTATTATTATTATTATCATTATTATCATTATTATCATTATTATTATTATTATTATTATTATTATTATTATTATTATTATTATTATTATTATTATTATTATTATTATTATTATTATTATTATTATTATTATTATTATTATTATTATTATTATTATTATTATTATTATTATTATTATTATTATTATTATTATTATTATTATCATTATTATCATTATCATTATTATTATTATTATTATTATTATTATTATCATTATTATTATTATTATTATTATTATTATTATTATCATTATCATTATTATTATTATTATTATTATTATCATTATCATTATTTTATTATCATTATCATTATCATTATCATTATCATTATCATTATCATTATCATTATCATTATCATTATCATTATCATTATCATTATCATTATCATTATCATTATCATTATCATTATCATTATCATTATCATTATCATTATCATTATCATTATCATTATCATTATCATTATCATTATCATTATCATTATCATTATCATTATCATTATCATTATCATTATCATTATCATTATCATTATCATTATCATTATCATTATCATTATCATTATCATTATCATTATCATTATCATTATCATTATCATTATCATTATCATTATCATTATCATTATCATTATCATTATCATTATCATTATCATTATCATTATCATTATCATTATCATTATCATTATCATTATCATTATCATTATCATTATCATTATCATTATCATTATCATTATCATTATCATTATCATTATCATTATCATTATCATTATCATTATCATTATCATTATCATTATCATTATCATTATCATTATCATTATCATTATCATTATCATTATCATTATCATTATCATTATCATTATCATTATCATTATCATTATCATTATCATTATCATTATCATTATCATTATCATTATCATTATCATTATTATTATTATTAGATTATCAGTCCGATGGTTGACACTTGACGTTGAAAAGTTATTATAAGTGTAGTGGTTAAAATAAATCTGTTCAAGCATTTACATAAATGTTATCTATGCAAATATTTCATTCAACTATCGGCGCTTGTAATTCACGTCATAAATATTATACTTGGATTTCAGGCGCTTGTAATTCACGTCGTAAATATTATATTTGGATTTCAAAGACCAGAGTTCTCGATAGGCGGAACATATTGATGAAGCAGCTTTATTATTGATAGACTGAACGCGTTGATGAAGTAGCTTTAATACTGATAGACTGAATGCGTTGATGAAGCAGCTGTAATCTCGATAGGCTGAACGTGTTGATGAAGCCGCTGTAATATTGATAGACTGAAAGCGTTGATGAAGCAGCTGTAATCTCGTAAGGCTGAACGTGTTGATGAAGCAGCTTTATTATTCGTGAAAATGTTCATCAAGTTGGACGTATATCATTCAAGTACAATTTCTGATGAAAGGTTCGAAGTGACTAGAAATTATTAGTTATGTAATCAAAAATTGTACTTGAAAGCTTTAAGATTGATATACTGTAGGCGTTGATGAAACAGCTGTAATCTCGATAGACTGAACGTGTTGATGAAGCAACTTTAATATTGGTACACCGAAAGCGATGATGAAACAGCTGTAATCTCGATAGACTGAACGTGTTGATGAAGCAGCTTTAATCTTACTGCTACGTCCAGGTTCTGTGCCGCCATGCGCCCAGGGCGAGGGTGGGTCGAAGGCAGGCAATGCTGACTGTTTTACAGAACATGCCCCCTAGACCTAGCTTTGAATGTGTGTCCTCCGGGGGGGGGGGGCTACAGGGGAGTTCGCTGACCCGCAGGGGGCTATGCGGCAGACTTCAGGGAAAAAGCAAGGTCTTTGTGTCGACGAGTGTAACCATCGACTCGACCCCTCTGGCGAGAATAAAGGGAGTGTACCGAGAGAGGTATTCGCTGACGCAGAAATATGCAAAAAAATCGTTTAACAACAACGATAACAAAGTACTTGGCGACCGTTTAAGAACGCAGTGCGAATTGGGTAGGTGTCTGGATTCTACGCCTGCAGATATAGCGGGCGACCATGCTGTAAACATTAAGGCCGTGGGCATACATTGGATCTTTTTGCCCGAACCGACCGGAATAGATCTGACCAGATTCGACCCCATCAGACCCGACCCGACCACATCAGACCGGACTAAACCAACTCCGACTGATATTGATGTGTAGTCTGGTGTGGTGTGGTGTGGTGTGGTGTGTTGTGGTGTGTTGTGTTGTGTTGTGTTGTGTTGTGTTGTGTTGTGGTGTGGTGTGGTGTGGTGTGGTGTGGTGTGGTGTGGTGTGGTGTGGTGTGGTGTGGTGTGGTGTGGTCTGGTGTGGTGTGGTGTGGTGTGGTGTGGTGTGGTGTGGTCTGTTCTGTTCTGTTCTGTTCTGTTCTGTTCTGTTCTGGTCTGGTCTGGTCTGGTCTGGTCTGGTCTGGTCTGGTCTGGTCTGGTCTGGTCTGGTCTGGTCTGGTCTGGTCTGGTCTGGTCTGGTCTGGTCTGGTCTGGTCTGGTCTGGTCTGGTCTGGTCTGGTCTGGTCTGGTCTGGTCTGGTCTGGTCTGGTCTGGTCTGGTCTGGTCTGGTCTGGTCTGGTCTGGTCTGGTCTGGTCTGGTCTGGTCTGGTCTGGTCTGGTCTGGTCTGGTCTGGTCTGGTCTGGTCTGGTCTGGTCTGGTCTGGTCTGGTCTGGTCTGGTCTGGTCTGGTCTGGTCTGGTCTGGTCTGGTCTGGTCTGGTCTGGTCTGGTCTGGTCTGGTCTGGTCTGGTCTGGTCTGGTCTGGTCTGGTCTGGTCTGGTCTGGTCTGGTCTGGTCTGGTCTGGTCTGGTCTGGTCTGGTCTGGTCTGGTCTGGTCTGGTCTGGTCTGGTCTGGTCTGGTCTGGTCTGGTCTGGTCTGGTCTGGTCTGGTCTGGTCTGGTCTGGTCTGGTCTGGTCTGGTCTGGTCTGGTCTGGTCTGGTCTGGTCTGGTCTGGTCTGATCGGATCGGATCGGATCTGATCTGATCTGGCTGGGTAAAAGCGCCAGCGTGTCCCAGCCATAATGTACACGTAGCAAAGGATAGACCATGTTAACAATGAAAGCAAATGCACTTCTCTTCACTAAAGTGCACAGAGCACAGTTGATTTTCCTTTTTTAGGCCTTGTTAACGTTTTGTAAGATTGTAAGCAAACTGTACCTTAGAATTTGTCTTAATTTCTACACAGTCACTGCAATCATTTCACTGATATGCGTCATCAACTTTCGCTACCGGTGCATACTTCTGGCTCTATTAAAATGCAAGCACGTGCGCTGCCCGTCAATATTTACCAAATTGAGCAAACAAATTGAGCAAAACAATTGGATAAAATTACTACGCTATCTACACTCTGCCTAACATGCGTCACTACACTGCAAATACAGTCATACACATCACAGCACTTAATCTACTAGTTAGTACTCCTGCTCTATTGTACTGATTTCACATAAACAAATAAACACAATTTTATAACACAATTTTATTGCACTACTTTCATGTGTGGGCCATAACAGGTGGTCTAATTGTGTTCTGACCCCTAAAATGTTGCGAAAACAAAACAAAACAAATTAGACTACCGTTATGTTCCATATACTATGCAATATTACGTAAAACGTTATGCCATTATGTATGTGACGTTCAAACTTACTTTTGCTATAATATTTGTAAAGATGTCTTTCGTTGCCCCAACAGGAGTACGCCTATATTGCTCCCGCTTTATATTTGAAACTCGCAGCAAAGAACCCAAAATCATGCCCGTGTCTTAAAATGCGTTTCGAGTGCACGCGCCCCTATCAATGGCTTATTGGAAGGTTTTAGTTTAAACCTAGTTGGCCCCACGGTGGAGTGTTCCAGTTGCTGCCTCGTTTCACTGTTGCACGGTAAACACAGTGTGACTCAGTGTATCGATGAACACGTATTTCTGCATATTATATTGTGTGTTTTTAGTCAGGCCTACAAAGATCGAAATGTCACTGCGGTGACTGAGAGCAATGTTATTACAAATATCCTACAAAACATCTACAATCTATCTCGCCCGATCTACTGGGAGTATGGTTTGCTTTTCAGGTTTGGTAATCAAAACGTACCTAACCGTGGCGTGGCTCGCGACGTTCACGTTAACATCCCAATTTGAAACTACGCTCATCGACGTAACCGAGTTAACCAGTAGACATATGAGTATAATACTCTTTTCTTCTTAAGACCACGCATGCAGATGATCTTAAGTTAATATAGGAATACTAATAGCGCTGGAATAGAGACGGATGAGGTGAGTGATTGGGTTGTGTTTATGGGTCCTGGAATAGACAGACCTGACGTGGGAGAGCAGAGCGGTAGTTGAACTTCGGGCCGGAAGTGAGTCCCTGCAACAACGGACGGCTTGTGTACGGGAGACAGGGAATGAAGCAGCTATATGTCTGTCTTTAAGACTGTCAGTCATCTATGGCCTACCCGTCTTCAAGACTGTCAGTCATCTATTACAAGCATGTCTTCAAGACTGTCAATTATCTATGACCTGCCCGTCTTCAAGACTGGCAGTCATCTATGACCTGTCAGTCTTCAAGACTATCAGTCATCTATTACAAGCCTGTCTTCAAGACTGTCAATCATCTATGACATACCCGTCTTCAAGATTGTCAATCATCTACGACCTGTCCGTCTTCAAGATTGGCAGTCGTCTATGAACTGCCCGTCTTCAAGACTGGCAGATGACTGGCCAGGACGGGTTATTACAACTGATGTGACTGGTGTAATTGTGATTTTTTATTCAAAGATGTCTGACTCTCATGATCTGTTGTCATGGACTACGATATTGGTTATAATGACTACGATGCTAGTTGTCACAGAAAGTGGAGAATTACAAAATGCGAATTAAACTTGTGTTCACAAAAATAGTTACGCAATGAAATACACATTATGATCGGTGTCTAGTGGCTTCATGTATATTTGTATAAAAGAATTGCTGGTGACTAAAAACTGTATTTTCTTTTCTAGCATTAAATGTTTATGTCAACAGCTATAATAAATGTATAATGTTGTAGTCATGGCCCATTGCAGTATAATACACTAAGGTGTATACATAATTATGAGAGCTATTTATAGTATCAAATTGGTGGACAGGATTATTTACAATTCGATCTATATATGCATGTAATAGTAATGCAACCATCAAGAAAGTCGGCTGAGTAACGCTTGTTAATGACGTAAGCAAACTGCGACGTATTGGATACATGTTTCCGTAGAGCTCACAGTAAGTCACATAAAAGTCAATTTCTTAAAGTGTAACTAAATGCTACTCGGTACGATATCATAAATAGTCCAGACCAGACCAGAGAAACCAAAAGCACGTCAACAAATTAAAGTACGAAAATAAATATTACCAGGTGCAGACAGAAACGTGTTGAAAAGCAAACAGAAACGTGTTGAAAAGCAAACAGAAACGTGTTGAAAAGCAGACAGAAACGTGTTGAAAAGCAAACAGAAACGTGTTGAAAAGCAAACAGAAACGTGTTGAAAAGCAAACAGAAACGTGTTGAAAAGCAAACAGAAACGTGTTGAAAAGCAAACAGAAACGTGTTGAAAAGCAAACAGAAACGTGTTGAAAAGCAAACAGAAACGTGTTGAAAAGCAAACAGAAACGTGTTGAAAAGCAAACAGAAACGTGTTGAAAAGCAAACAGAAACGTGTTGAAAAGCAGACAGAAACGTGTTGAAAAGCAAACAGAAACGTGTTGAAAAGCAAACAGAAACGTGTTGAAAAGCAGACAGAAACGTGTTGAAAAACAGACAGAAACGTGTTGAAAAGCAGACAGAAACGTGTTGAAAAACAGACAGAAACGTGTTGAAAAGCAGACAGAAACGTGTTGAAAAGCAGACAGAAACGTGTTGAAAAGCAAACAGAAACGTGTTGAAAAGCAGACAGAAACGTGTTGAAAAGCAGACAGAAACGTGTTGAAAAGCAGACAGAAACGTGTTGAAAAGCAGACAGAAACGTGTTGAAAAGCAGACAGAAACGTGTTGAAAAGCAGACAGAAACGTGTTGAAAAGCAGACAGAAACGTGTTGAAAAGCAGACAGAAACGTGTTGAAAAGCAGACAGAAACGTGTTGAAAAGCAGACAGAAACGTGTTGAAAAGCAGACAGAAACGTGTTGAAAAGCAGACAGAAACGTGTTGAAAAGCAGACAGAAACGTGTTGAAAAACAGACAGAAACGTGTTGAAAAGGGGATTATTTAAACGTGCGCCGACACGACGGTTCCTATCTAATGACACAGAGAGTTGACAGCGACGTTGACAGCGCAACACCAGAGGCTGCACTTTCGAGAGAAAGCTTCGTTGACATACAGGTCGAACGAGGATGGACGGTGGAAGGTTGTATGGCCGGACGGATGAGAATGGGATCAGTTGGGCTACGCGGGAAGTGCGCTGAGACGCTCGACGATGCAATGGGTCACTTGGTGTGAGTGTAGGCCGGTCAATCACGGCGAGACGGAAGGAGTCCGTCTATAGGCCCTCTACATCGCCCATAAACAAAACAAAACCCATCGTTCGTCACTAGAAACACATTTCTGGGTCATTAACCAAATGAACAACACCAAACGAAACGCGGCGTTTTCAACGCTGTATTGCGTTTTCAACGCTGTATTGTTCCCCAGCCATGTCCTGGTGGGGCAGTAATTAGGGCGAACATCGACCAGCAAAAAGCTTTCCTAGTCCCGGCGGTCGATAAGTATGCCACTGCTGTCCTCGCGCCGGCGGCTTCGCGGTCTCGCCGGGTCCCGGGTGACTTCGCCCCGCCAACGCGCGGTCTCTCTCGGTCCGAGAAGGTCGGCCGAACACCCCCGCGCGTCGTAATGCATCTTCGCCTAATTGGTGCGTGTCGGGCATGAAAGGGGCCGACAGTAAGGGTCATTCGCATGCGAATCGAATGGTTTATG
>OZ024857.1:51862778-51867778 GCA_964017155.1 Oasisia sp. SBJ-2009
CGACGCAAACACAAAGGGTTTCATTTAGGCCACGTCTGCGACGTCGGATGTCAATTTGCGCGGCGCCGTCGTCCGCAGGGTCGGTTGTTCACCCTGCAACCACGCCTAGACAGCCTCGCCGTAATATATGGCCCGCCTAAACGCTACTGTCACTTGCTTGAGGAAATTGTTACGACGAAACCGTACCGTCTGGGCGGACGGCGCAATCAACAAGCAAGATATCTTTTGTAGATGATTACCAAGGAATGTTCATTCTTTCTAGCGAAAGCGGTTTCCGCTTTGTGTGCCGGCGATGCTGGCTTCACTTCGACCCGGCAGAAACGGCGCTGTCGTAGACGTAGGGCTGTCTGTGGTTATGACGAGGCATTGTATTACGTTCGTGTGTGGCAAAACGTGCGCGTTCGGTTGCCTTGAATGGGGATTACAAGTCTGGATGCCACAGGCGTGCCTCTGAGCAATCGTTAAACACTATCGCGTCATTCATATGCCGCCCCCTGCCAGGCGACTGACAAAGTGTCAGGCAGAGTAATTGAATTTAAATCGTCGCGCAGATTCAGAAGTCGTAGACTGCATACAGTCGTGCCTATACGCCTGCGCAGTCTGCCTGCCACGGATCATTGATCGAACGATCGAGCGATCGACTTTTATGAATAATATGTTTTTCGTTATACGCAAACAGCTGTCGAATTTGAATGACGTAACACGAGGCGACGCGTATTTTTGCTTTACTGCGCAAACAATTGCATATAATATTATTGATAAGCACTTTTAACGCGATCCATCAAAGACCGCAGCGATAGGAAGCGTCGTAACTTTCCGCGACACCGGATCACGTGGGAGGGACACCTGAGCACGATGTAGGCGTACGTACATCTACGGAGAACACAGGTGGACAAACATCAATGATCAACGCCGCCGGAAACACGACATCCGTAGTCGTGATCGGTCGATACAGCTCAATGACAATGACATTTCTCCTGCACGATTGACAATTACGTCAGGAAGAAGGCCGACAACAAGATTGACAAACACGTCAGGATGAAGGCCGACAACAAGATTGACAAACACGTCAGGATGAAGGCCGACAACAAGATTGTCAAACACGTCAGGATGAAGGCCGACAACAAGATTGACAAACACGTCAGGATGAAGGCCGACAACAAGATTGACAAACACGTCAGGATGAAGGCCGACAACAAGATTGACAAACACGTCAGGATGAAGGCCGACAACAAGATTGACAAACACGTCAGGATGAAGGCCGACAACAAGATTGTCAAACACGTCACGATGAAGGCCGACAACAAGACTCTCAAACACGTCAGGATGAAGGCCGACAACAAGATTGTCAAACACGTCAGGATGAAGGCCGACAACAAGATTGTCAAACACGTCACGATGAAGGCCGACAACAAGATTGTCAAACACGTCACGATGAAGGCCGACAACAAGACTGTCAAACACGTCAGGATGAAGGCCGACAACAAGACTGTCAAACACGTCAGGATGAAGGCCGACAACAAGATTATCAAACACGTCAGGGTGAAGGCCGACAACAAGACTGTCAAACACGTCAGGGTGAAGGCCGACAACAAGACTGACAAACACGTCAGGATGAAGGCCGACAACAAGATTGTCAAACACGTCAGGATGAAGGCCGACAACAAGATCAGTGAAATGACGCACATTTACCTCATTAAAGACCCACGGCGTACGGCAGTCTACATAGAGTAACCGGAGTCACAGACGGAGCGAACACCGAAGAAAAACGAAAACAAGAACAGGAACACTGGGTGATGGGGTTTAGAGAAAGATATAGGAAATGAACGATGGAGAGAGAGGGTTGCTGTTAGGAGCAGGGTAGGGCAGAATATAATAATAATAACAATACAGATACTAATATTTATTTTGTTAAACGCCACATCCATTGTTAGCGCTATACAAAGGTACATGCATATGCAATTTGCGTTATGCACAATGCATTTAAACAAAACCAATGGCTGCTGTATCATAAATAAAATGAGCTAATAACTATGATTAAGATTATATTTTTATTATTATCATCATCATCATCATCATAAACAAACTAAGATTAAACTAAACAATAATAAATTAGACGTACATATATATATATATATATATATATATATATATATATATATATATATATATATATATATATATATGAAAATGAATCAATAAACGTTAAACATAATCAGCTAATGTAAACATGTGTTGATAGTCGTTCTAACAACTTACACGCTGAGGTATAGACGACACTCTTCAGATCACATATACATTTTAAACGAGTCCTCTGGTGATTTGCTGGTAACACTCGACGACAGCGCTCTGCCTACCACTACAGCTAGCCCAGCGCATTTACACGGCGCTAACACCACGCGTACTCCCAGTGGTAAATCGCGTGCACTCGGCGGCATACTGCACTTCGGGCCGGAGGCTGTAACAATCAATGCGATTGTATTACTCGTTCTTCAGTCTCCACTTCCTATTCGGAGAGTGCCTGCCATGCTCTCGTCGTAGTTCAAAGAAGGTTTTTTGGGAAACTGTGTTTACCGGTTTCTGTTTTTATCGGTGTTTCCTCAGAGAATTATACTTTACTAAACACGAAAATGTGTTAAAGGTGACAAGTCATGTTATGGTTTTATCAATTATGTTAAAGATCAACAGCTTAAAATACATATTGTTGGGCCGTTGTGTTTTTTTAATGAATTATGTCCTGGTCGGTTCCTATTCACCGTAAACATGTTAATGAACAACACCATAAAACACATACAGCTGGGCCCCTTGTGTTTGTATTCACTGTAAACATGTTAATGAACAACACCATAAAACACATATAGCTGGGCCCCTTGTGTTTGTATTCACTGTAAACATGTTAATGAACAACACCATAAAACACATATAGCTGGGCCCCTTGTGTTTGTATTCACTGTAAACATGTTAATGAACAACAACATAAAACACATATAGCTGGGCCCCTTGTGTTTGTATTCACTGTAAACATGTTAATGAACAACACCATAAAACACATATAGCTTGGCCCCTTGTGTTTGTATTCACTGTAAACATGTCAATGAACAACAGCATAAAACACATATAGCTTGGCCCCTTGTGTTTGTATTCACTGTAAACATGTTAATGAACAACAGCATAAAACACATACAGCTGGGTCCGCTGTGTGTTTTGTAATGACTTCTGACCTGGCCGGTTTGTATTAACTGAAAACCATGTTAATGAAAAACAACATAAAAGTCTATTGATGAGGGTTAAATTTAGTCTTACAATTATGGGTCATTAAACAAATTTAGACGGTTTCGATACTATAAGATATACATAATACATTTACTAGTTCAGACTACTAAACGTAACTAAACGTGAATTTATTATACGTTTGAAGACTTAGTACGACAATAATCATGTGCGTTTGCAAAGCGACATTTTGTGACATTATGAAAACCATTGCATTACTATTACGGGGGCGTAAATGGCAACTCCGCATAGTCGCTGACTAATGCTGTATTAAATGCCACTATTTCTGTGAATCTACCTAGGTTTGATGTAGATATAGACCGCAGGAAACACGAATATGCGTCATCGATCATCGGACGAATCGCTGATGTCAAGAACTGCCGGCAGGTTTTGTAGTCTCGGCATGTATAGGTAGGCATACTGAAACGTGGGATCTACTTATCGCGTCAATGGATTGCGTTTTTGCGAGCTCGGGCTAACGAAAACACGAACATTCCGGGGGCGACGCATTTATGCCGTTTACGTTTAGAGCGGGATGTCCGTGAGTCATCTCCAAACTCGCAAACACCGAGGCGAATGGAACGTACTGGATGTGAACAGGGGTAAACAGATCACAACAAATGCTACAGAACAACATGGTACTGTTTTCCCAATCACTGACCGGACCAACGCGATTTTGTTTCGTATGTGTCATATGCGTCTGCGTGTGAACACCCCCAAACATGGGGTTGTTACGTTTTCCGCCCTCCAACATCTGTGGGCGCGGGGCAAAAAACCGAGCCTGCTTACGTGAATGCCGACCCTACCTAACGCACAAGTTTTTACGCCCGTTACGTTGACACGGGCGATCGCCACACCTTGTGGTGACCACGATATGCTCCGACGTTGACCTATTTCGGGACGCTTGGTACGTAGCGATAACTTCACATCCGACGTGATAACCCGGCGTGGCGGTGGAGAGCCGTACCTGTCGCCGTCACGACAGACGTGCGCGCGCACGCTGCGCGCGATGCAGGCTTGGCGGGTGCACCCGCGCGATATCGATTGTTAATTGGTTAATTCCATTAACCCACTTAATGTGCGTAATCCGCTATGACGCGTGAGGTTAAGTCAATAGAAACACGTGAATCCGTCAGATATTAGTGGCGCAACAAGTGCCACTTCCGGTGAGAGAGCGGTCGGTTTTGTTTCTTCGTTGTCTTGGAGTGGCCGGGGAAGACGGCTTAGGGAGAACGGGGAAGGGCAGTGGGTGGACGGGTCAAGGGAGTGGAGGAATGAGGAAGGAAGGGATGAGTGTGGAGGATGGTTAAGTGGAAGATGTTCGGATTGCTGTATGGGTGGGTGGGTGGGTGGGTGGGTGGCGGACGGACGGACGGACGGACGGACGGACGGGCGGGCGGTCGGACGGGCGGGCGGGCGGGCGGGCGGGCGGGCGGGCGGGCGGACGGACGGACGGACGGACGGACGGACGGACGGACGGACGGACGGACGGACGGACGGACGGACGGACGGACGGACGGACGGACGGACGGACGGACGGACGGACGGACGGACGGACGGACGGACGGACGGACGGACGGACGGACGGACGGACGGACGGACGGACGGACGGACGGACGGACGGACGGACGGACGGACGGACGGACGGACGGACGGACGGACGGACGGACGGACGGACGGACGGACGGACGGACGGACGGACGGACGGACGGACGGACGGACGGACGGAC
>OZ024857.1:51872778-51912048 GCA_964017155.1 Oasisia sp. SBJ-2009
ATCATAATAATCATAATAATCATAATAATCGTAGTCGTAGTCGTAGTCGTAGTCGTAGTCGTAGTCGTAGTCGTAGTCGTAGTCGTAGTCGTAGTCGTAGTCGTAGTCGTAGTCGTAGTCGTAGTCGTAGTCGTAGTCGTAGTCGTAGTCGTAGTCGTAGTCGTAGTCGTAGTCGTAGTCGTAGTCGTAGTCGTAGTCGTAGTCGTAGTCGTAGTCGTAGTCGTAGTCGTAGTCGTAGTCGTAGTCGTAGTCGTAGTCGTAGTCGTAGTCGTAGTCGTAGTCGTAGTCGTAGTCGTAGTCGTAGTCGTAGTCGTAGTCGTAGTCGTAGTCGTAGTCGTAGTCGTAGTCGTAGTCGTAGTCGTAGTCGTAGTCGTAGTCGTAGTCGTAGTCGTAGTCGTAGTCGTAGTCGTAATCGTAATCGTAATCGTAATAATAATAATCACAATAATCACAATAATCACAATAATCACAATAATCACAATAATCACAATAATCACAATAATCACAATAATCACAATAATCACAATAATCACTATAATCACAATAATCACAATAATCACAATAATCACAATAATCACAATAATCACAATAATCACAATAATCACAATAATCACAATAATCACAATAATCACAATAATCACAATAATCACAATAATCACAATAATCACAATAATCACAATAATCACAATAATCACAATAATCACAATAATCACAATAATCACAATAATCACAATAATCACAATAATCATAATAGTCATAATAGTCATAATAGCCATAATACTCATAACAGCAATCGTCATAATATAACATCAAATCCACCTGAATTCTTTGAAACTAAGCTCAGACGGATATCACTACAAAGGGCTGGTCAATCGCTGGGTCGAAAACACCTGGATCATTGCTGATTACAAGCCGGACTCGGCTAACATTTCCACCAATGCCAGGCACATCTAATGTACTAAACGTTTCATTTGCAACATACCTTCCCTACAGGCACAGAAAGAGATATAGCGCATTTTCAAGATTTGAAATCTGCTAACCACCTTCTATTTATTTGACAAGTTAACACTGTACCCCGGCCTGGCTAGAGCTTCGGACTGTCGCCTAACCTAAGAGAACCCAGGCTCGAACCCTGTGCTGCCGTGTCAAACCTTGGGGAGTGTTATCACTCCACATTGCTTCTGTTTCCTCAGCTACATGAATGAGTACCTGGCTATAGACTGTGGTGGCTATTTGTTTACGAACAGTCTTCGCGCATTAGTTGCAGATGATGTTCGATTGAACAGGAATGCCAGGGAGTAACATGTAAAGCGCTTTGGGCAATCCTAAGGACTGGATACTACGCTGTATAAAAAATTGCCATTATTTTTTACTTCGTCTCTGCCGTCGGCGGAACTGTTTTCACTGTGAGTTGTTATTCTCCGATTTCTTTTTTACTAGGAAGTGTTTCAACCGCAGCTTGCTCGGGACCACGGTGTTCAAAAACTCTACGTAAGAACGCATTGATGCAGAGAACCTATTTCATGACGATGGCATTGTTAGTGCTCAACGTCGGAGTTTCAGTATTTTGTTTATGTTATTCAGACGTTATGAAATAAACCAACAGATAACGTGCAATAAACTGTACAATAATAAACACAATGTAGAAGATTATGACAATTGTGACGAATGAAAATGACTAGATTAATTTGTTTAGTAATGTTGATCGGAACGGTAATGACGAGGATTATACATGAATATTACAACGATGACGCAGAGACGCAGAAGATAAAATCAGTTAAGATATTGTCTTATTGGTGGTGGCTGTGGTGATGATGATAATTATATTTAGTAGTAGCAGTAGCAGTAGCAGTAGCAGTAGCAGTAGCAGTAGCAGTAGCAGTAGCAGTAGCAGTAGCAGTAGCAGTAGCAGTAGCAGTAGCAGTAGCAGTAGCAGTAGCAGTAGCAGTAGCAGTAGCAGTAGCAGTAGCAGTAGCAGTAGCAGTAGCAGTAGCAGTAGCAGTAGCAGTAGCAGTAGCAGTAGCAGTAGCAGTAGCAGTAGCAGTAGCAGTAGCAGTAGCAGTAGCAGTAGCAGTAGCAGTAGCAGTAGCAGTAGCAGTAGCAGTAGCAGTAGCAGTAGCAGTAGCAGCAGCAGCAGCAGCAGCAGCAGCAGCAGCAGCGGTATCATGACGATGATGGTGATGGTGATGACGGTGCCAATAATTGTGATGATTACAGTGATGAAACATTAAGATAAACCGGACAACAAAGACAATATAGGAATCGTCTTAGTGAAGAAATAATGTGATGAGTATGAATATCACAATGACAACGACGATAATTCTGATTGATAGCGATGCCGATCATCACTATTACAATAACGAGTACGACGACAACGACATCCTCTACCTCTTCGTAATCATCCTCGTGTTCACACTTATAACGACTAAACATACTTGCTGACACCCAGGCGACGTTTGCTAATGCTGACCCTGCAAGGATTCTTAGAACGAATCAGCCACTTGTTTTGTGGGTTTTCAATTAACTATCAAAATACCTTGGCCTTTTGGTCACTTAATCATGTTTACTGTGGTGAACGTCTTTCTTAGAACATTAACTACGCCACTTCCATGATTTGTTAAGTATATAGCATTTTAAATGTAATTGTAAATCATTGCATTATATCCACGCACCCAGAAACATTACACCATAAACATCCGCGATATACAAACGACAATAAGTCAAACAATAAATACAAACTCAGGCTACATCCTGCAGCATATGTGAAGACCCGACTGTTATATTAATAGTATACATAAATACATTGCTAATTTTCACTCGCATTGTTCAAACAGCAATAACTAAAAAGTATAAAACAAATTGTGACAAATTGTGTACATTTAGAGATACCTTTCTATGTAAACTTATTATCTTTTCGGCAGTGCAAAGGTTTTTAAGTTCCGCGATTGCTATTTCTGGCCTGAAAAAGAAATCTGCATAAATGAACCTCATTGGTAAATGCCAGCGGCCCTTACTTCAGTGACGTCACCACTGGGTGCTAGTTTCCGTAAACATACGCAGAAAATGTACCGGGAAACGCATCCATAAGGAGCCTTGAAGATGGTGTCGGAAAGAGTTAAATAAATCTTTAACTAGCCGGACACACCCCTTTATAGTATATAGGTATTTATTTCAAGTTAGGAATTTAGAAATAAATCCTTTCATGTAGTCTTTAAGCGTATGCCATAGGCCCCTATAACATTGCGTGATTGTCTTGATAGTGTGTGAAAGACACATAATGATGAACGATCATAGTTTATCAGTTATAAAGGGACTTTGTTCAATTATCCGAATTCATTCATCAAAGCCAGCAGGTGTTAATCATTCGCCGGATGTTCATACAATCAGTTACATTTCGTCTGACCTGGAAATATTAAAATGAGGAACGGCCGACGTAGTTTTAAGACTACAATGTACGTAATTTTAAAGGATGTAGCGCTTACATTTTTCTGGCGTTATAAACGTTCCGATTGACGTTTCTGCGCATGCGCAATAAAATTAAAATCATCAATGTGCAGCAAAAGGACAAAGCATTTGTGGCATAAATACCACGGGTTGTTCGTTAGAATGTATATAACCTCTCAGCGAAGTAATTTTTCGCAAATTAACACGAGACAAACGAGTTTTGAGGTATATTTTTTATAGCAAGCGTAAATCACGTAACTGTAGTGCGCCATAATCCGTGACAGTGATATATAAAAAAACGTAATATTTTATTGCTTTGAACGAAATTTTAAGAAACTCTTCACAATAATCATCACAGGAGAGCTAACAAACAGCCCGTGGCATATATACCAAAAATCCTTTGTCATTTCGCTGAACATTGATGATTTTACATTTATTGCGCATGCGCAGAAACATAAATCTGACAATTTTTAACGCCCGCAAAATGTAAGCGCGACAGAGAGTAAAAAGGACTTTGTTCTTTTAAGAGGGCGTATCCAAAACACTCTTTTCGTTCTGTTGTTAAAGGGGTAAATTACGCCATAAACCGGTAGACCTTTTGAGGTAGGGTGTCTAAAACTCACTTCAAAAGGTAACAAAAAACGACGCATTCCATAAAATAACGATTTCGTTTCAGGGATAAAAGAGAGCGACATTCCAGAGGTTACGTCGCACAATAGTCTAGGCAGGTAAAGGCAATTTGAAGTAAAACAGCAAGTTTCTAGGACTAAGTTCAGCTGACTAGGGACCAAAGTGCACGTTAAAACAAAAGTGCACGTAAAAACAAAACTTAGAAAAAGGAAATCGTCGGTTACTGTTGAATTTGCTGCGGGAAAGTTCCGCTGTTTGGGGAATCAATCGCAAATGTTGATCATGAACGTATATTTTCATAGTTAACAATAAAAGTAAATTAGTGAGTAAGCTGTTTTAGGGTGGAAACATTTCGTGCATTGATTAAAATAGAACATATATATATATATATATATATATATAAAAGTGAAAGAAAATACATTTCTTCCCTCTATTTCTAGCCCAAAATCATCATACTTGTTTGAAATCACATAAATAATGTGACCCATTTAAGGCTTGTTTATTACGTTTTGTTTCTCCTAAATGTTGCATTATCAGTGACATAGCAAGGGGGACCATGGCCCCAATCCCAATTAATTTGGAGAGTATGGAACCAAGGACCAATAAATGGCTGCCCGATTAATTGGCTGCCTGGTTAAAATAGTGACAAAGTACGGAGGATATAGGGATTCCTATGTAGGACTTCCGTTTCCGGCCAGTCCTACCCTTTGGCAAAGAAATTTGGGCACTCAAAAGTCGAATCCGGCCCAACCTAAATTTTACCGTTATATCGTTGCCAACATTTGATATATAATTTCGTAAACTCAATCATTTAACATCATCCCATGCATATTTATTTTACATAAACAGCGCGTATTTGCGCACTTCTGAGGCATAAAAGACGGTACCATCGGCAAAAAACAAAATGTGTATTGCTCAAGTCCACAGCGCAGTAACACATGGCCGCTGCACTTGAGGCTGACACAAACCGGAGCACTATGGGTCTCAAAGTATGTCTAAAACGAAATATTTGTAAAACGTAAATATTCATGGGAATGATGAATTATTATAATTATAAGGTTAATATGACCTATCAAGTGTAGGCAAATATACAATTACAGCGGCAAAATTAATGTCGGTACGAATTATACTCAAGTGCCGAAATATGTTTTCATTCCAATACGATTCAGCTACCCAATGTGGAGGAATCCTCCACTTCTGTCGTAGGCGATAAAAACCCAGCTATCTGGAGCCTAGGGCAATGAAAATGTTGTAATTCTCAAAACGAATAATAGCTGTTAATATATTAACACAGTGATGCTAAATAATAGTTGCCTGACCAAGGTGAAATTACACGGTGTAACAAAAGCAATTTATCTAGTCAATTTTCTACTGTGTAGTTGGAACGTCCTATCGAGAATTTATCAATTGTAAGATGTAGCAACGTTACTCGTTATGAAATTACAGGTTGAACGTTAGCGTCTCATCATTCACGTTAAGGTACAAATGTATAATTACTGTTTCATCAGAGTAAATGACGAAGTTTCGTGGCTGCATCTTTCGGAGATGTCGCGTGAGAAATATGGTGGCCGACTTTAGGTGGATGTCATATAGGGCTATGCCTTTGTGTTTCTATATCATTTTGCTCTTTGTTTCTTACTTTGGCAGTTTCTAATTGTTTACAACATTCGGCAGGGTTCCATTAACTGACTACTCTGCCAGGACGCCCTTTCTATGTTGGCACTGAGGACGGTGTCACTGCCTGGTGCTTGGCGGCATCACTGGTTTGTTTACGTCCCAAATTGAGACGGGACCGACACTAACGTGATTGTTCGATTCACACAGTCCCTAATGTTGAAGCCAGCTTCTATGAATATATATATATATATATATATATATATATATACATACATACATATATATACATGACATACATATATATATATATATTATATATATATATATATATATATATATATATATATATATATATATATATATATATATATATATATATATATATGTGTGTGTGTGTGTGTGTGTGTGTGTGTGTGTGTGTGTGTGTGTGTGTGTGTGTGTGTGTGTGTGTGTGTGTGTGTGTGTGTGTGTGTGTGTGTGTGTGTGTGTGTGTGTGTGTGTGTGTGTGTGTGTGTGTGTGTGTGTGTGTGTGTGTGTGTGTGTGTGTGTGTGTGTGTGTGTATGTGTGCCGGATGGCCTCCTCCAATGCAAACACAATCCTGGCTACTCCACTGTGCATTACTCATCTGTTTTGTCATCATTACCTGTTAGATTATGCGACAGGAAGTAAAAAATACAAACTTTCCATCACCTTTATTGCTATTTATGTATATAAGCCCAGCTGCATAATACAAACGCCGCAATCTTTATTACGATATCTCCATTTTTTAACTACATCCGGGCTTTGTGAAAGACTCGTTAGGCGGAAATACAGGATGTTATGGAAAATCTGTATGTGTTCCTATTTACCATAATAGTTGTTCACTTACTTAGTGCCAGTGCGTTCTCAAAATAAAATGACAGTATGTCCAAAAAATATTTCACATACATGTTATGCTATTAATTATTCACAGACTTTCTATTTTCATAAACAGGAATTGTATTTTTCAATGATGGGACCTATTGAACGTCGCTCGTTAGAAGGACAATGTCAAACTATTGTAACAAATGAAACTAGTCAGAGCTGAAGAACCATTGGTTGAGTTTGGGTAAATTCTTATTTGTCGTTGGTGTTTTATGGCTGTCATTATGTAATTTCTGTATTGTAAAGATATATGCCGATTGTTTGATATAGCTTGTTGTTGTTGTGATAAATGTGTAATGGAGACAACATGCTGTCGTTTGTACGTTGAATATTTGCAATGAACCCAAGACAAACATTAGGTTTTATGGTGTAGTGTTGCATTCAGATATCATTAGAAACTTTCATTTTCTGTATTCTCACAGCACCCCAGTGAAATGTGTTACCAACGGTGACAACTACCGTAATAAACATCACCGACAAGTGTTAAAAGACACATGACTTTCTGTCGGACGCCAAACATAAATTATTCACAAACGGTGATCACAATGTTTGTGGCATGTGAACTACACCATGTTAGCTAGCTGAAACAAATAGGGGACACTTATCGAGGAATAATTAACAGGACCAGACGCAAACGATTCTCATGTCGTCGTCCGTAGGCGTATTCGAGTCAGAATCACTGCAATACGCAAATAGTTTAACAATAAAACCTTATCTGCGTCATAGTTTCCACCTTCTAGATGAGTTATTTTGTGTGGAACTCTATACGACTTACAACGGATGTTTCTGTTGCGACAGCTACACACGCATATGAAAGAATGTGCAGCTCGCTCGAGTCGTTGAAACATGGCAAAATAGCATAACAACGATTTGGCGACAGAGGACACCTGCGTGCCCTATTCCCGCTAGGTGGCAGCACTCTGTATGACGATTACTTCAAGAGATACAATTATACCGAGAACACAAAATGCGGCCAATCGCTGTTTCAGCTCGTGCTGTTGTTGTTTCCGCTGCTGTTTCTGCCGATATTGCTGTTGTTGGTGCCGCTGCCGCTCCTGAGGTTGCTGTTAGTGCTGGTGAAAATGTACCTCACACGTACCTTGGGCTAAATACCCCCTGTTAAGGACGATTGAACTAAGGTTTGGCCGGGTCAAAGGGGACACACTGAACCTCGGCCAATTTCATCCCTGCGTAGGCCAAGAGTGCCCACAGGGAGACAATCCTTAGACACATCCGGGGAAATGTAGACGACGGGAGTGCGAATGAGACATGGCAAAAAACTACCCGTGTTACAGAGTTGTTATTTCCTCTCCAATTCCAATGATCTTTAAAGCGCATATGTTTATGATTAAATATATTTTGATACGTTATGTAAAGCCGTAATGATAGGTTCTTGCGCAGCGTGATATTCAATCCTTAGGACTGTGGAAATTAATACGCGCGATCGGCCTACCTCTCGCATTCGATTTTTTCGAACATCATGTCGACTTCTATGGAAGCATTCAACCAAGCATCAACATGTCGTTCACATACATGCCTTGCCACCGTACTCGTTTATAGATATATTGTAAAAGTGGGAGAAACCATGGACAAATTTCTTTATTTTATACCTTCAGTCACCCACCATAAATGTAAGATTGTGTTCGACATAACTCTTGTAATATCCAACTATGTCCACAGCTACTTTTTTCAATATTCAACTATCATAAAGTTACGTTCATGTACCCTGGACGCAGAGGTAAATGAGTGACACCCAATCCTTCGCTTAGAGCAACGAAATAGAAAAATTCTTCCCGCTGTAAACCCTGAAATCGGACTAAGCTAGTTGTATCCATAGTACTTTGTTACGGCTGGCGAGACAACGAAAAACTGCTCGTTGAAAACCCTCATGTCGGATGCAAAATTGTTTGTACTTCGTTACGACGTATGAGATGTGGAAATTGTGTACGTTGGAAACCGTGAATACGTTCGTAAATGTATCAAGTATCCCCAATGTTTCGTTAAGACGAACGACGCAAGGAGACTGTTCGCTGGACACATTTGAAATCATGCGCTTATCCAGTACTTTATTAGAACCAACGAAATAACAAAACTCTGCTCGCGGAAAATCATAAATTCTCAAGACAATTACTCAAATCCCCAAAGCGTTGTTACGACAAACGAGACAGCGAAACTCCGCTCGCTGGAAACATTGAAATCGAACTCAAATATGCCCAACATGTCGCTACTATCATCAAGATAGCGACACTCTGCTCACTGGAAGCCTAAAAGGGAGCGGAAACAAACATTGCCATAACATAACATGATGAAGACGGAGTTAGTTTTAAATAATTTTTCAAACTTGAATATAACATTTATTGCATTTCTTGTACAGCGCATCGATTCGCCATACGGGAATTACCGCTACAGGAACAAAGTATATTATTATTATTATTAGCGTTGTCATATTACGTTGTCATTATTATTATTAGTATTACTGGCGTTGCCATATTACGTTGCCATTATTATTACTGGCGTTGCCATATTACGCTCAAGCGGCATATGTTTGACTACGTCCTATCTACTCAATATATATATATATATATATATATATATATATATATATATATATATATATATATATACATATACATATACATATACATATACATATACATATACATATACATATACATATACATATACATATACATATACATATACATATACATATACATATATATACATATACATATACATATACATATACATATACATATACATATACATATACATATACATATACATATACATATACATATACATATACATATACATATACATATACATATACATATACATATACATATACATATACATATACATATATATATATATATATATATATATATATATACATATACATATACATATACATATACATATACATATACATATACATATACATATACATATACATACACATACATATACATATACATATACATATACATATACATATACATATACATATACATATACATACACATACATATACATATACATATACATATACATATACATATACATATACATATACATATACATATATATATATATATATATATATATATATATATATATATATATATATATATATATATATATATATATATATATACATATTACTCTGTTTTCGATTTACTTCATCTATAAAGATTTCTGCGTGAAAACAAGAATGTGGTGTCATATTAAATATGACAGACGTTATATAGATCAACACATTATTTGGGTGGGTGTCGAAAAAAAAAGTTCACATAAATTACAATAATACGGCGGGGCCAATGTGCAAATATATGCCAGATGGAGAACAATTACTTAAAATATAGTGTGGCTCCTTGCTCATGAAATCATGGTCACATGTCTTGTAAATGGTATGTTCTAATGTTTGGGCAAGGGTTATATTAAAGCGTGTGATCCCCCTTTAAAATCGTACGCATTTATATTTAAATGGTCGCTACTACACAAACCAGATGGAGACATAGTACTCTGTAAAAATCAGTCGACATTATACGCAATACTTCATTACAATCACCAACATAGCCAAACCGAGCTCGCTAGATCCCCTGAAATCGAACGTAAACTACTCCAGCGTTCCCACCAACGCGACGCTACGACCGACGAGGCACCGACACTCACGGCCTCCACTACGCGGCCCGTCGCCCGACAGTGGCGCCCTTGTGCGGCACGACGCATCGCAGGTAGCCAGCCACACGCGTTACCTCAGACGATCAGTTCCCAGCACGACGTCATCGCGAGGTGAAGCAAACCGTGACCGTAGGCGCGACCAGTCATTTGGCCGCTGATCGCCGCCGCGCGCGCTCATTGGCTGGCGTTTTCGAGCGACGAAAGGTGTGGCCGGGGGACGAATGTACGGCAGACGAGCGTACCCCTACGTACATACGCGTGCCAGCTGCCGCCTCGCCACCGCCGCCGCCGCCGCCACTGCGTCGTGTCGATCCGTTATATAAAGAGCGACGGAACGCCGACTCCGTACACTTACTCGGTTGGTCGACGCGACGTGCGATGTCAAAGTCGGACGTAAAATGATCACTGCGCCGAAGCGGACTGACTGACAGACTGACTGACTGGCTGACTGGTTGACTGGCTGAACGCGCACGAGAGAGACCGGAGATATCGCCACTGGACCTCATCGGCTCCCCTGGGCCGCCCGTCTTCCTGGCCGCCGTCACAGAGTTCGCAGAAGTTGCACACGAAGGACTGGACCGAGACACGGCGTCGACAGCGAAACGAGGAAGACGCCGCTAACTTACTGACACACTCACTCACTCACTCACTCACTCACTCACTCACTCACTCACTCACTCACGCACTCACTCACGCACTCACTCAGTCGCGCTCGCCGACGGACAGACCGCCCGTCGCCGACGTAAACAGAGATAACGACTGACACTCACGGCGAAGATGTTGGCGCGCGCGTTGCTCGTGACGATCACGGCGTGTGCGGCCGTCGTCGCCGCCAGCGAGTCCGGGCCGTGTAAGCCGATCGCTCTACCTCAGTGCCGGGGACTTCCGTACAAGACGACTCCCCTGCTCGGCTCGTCGTCGCTCTCGGCGGCCGGTCGAGCCATCGACGCTCGCACGGGCGCCGTCAACGACACCAACTGTCTCGGCGTCTTGAAACTTGTCGCCTGCGCTGTCTACGTGCCGCCTTGTGGTGGGCATGTCGCCGTGTCAGCGGACGTCTGTCAGCTGGCGCAGACAGACTGCCGGACGACCCTGCGACGAGTGGGCCTCTCCTGGCCGAAGGTGTTCGAGTGCTCGACGTCGCTGTCACACGAGGCCACTGCCGGTAAGTCGACATCAACGTTCCCGTCGCCTCCTGCTTCACACGCTGTGTACATCCACGAGTAATGTTACTTAACATGTTTACGCAGGTGTTCCGCGAACAACTCACACACAACTTTACATGTCGTATATCTTCGCGAACCGCTCTCTGTGTACGAATTCGCAAATAGCCCTGAACGTAACCCGGCGCTATTTCAAGGTGTACGCTTAGCGCTAAGTAACCTGATACCTTTGACATTAGCAGGCTCCTTAATTGTGACGATGTGAACTACACATGCAGAAATGCGGTATTTTGTTGGCTCTTCGCCAAGCTCGTGCATCGGTTTTGTGAATCGCATTCGCTGAACTTCCTCTTCCGATCTAAATCACCTTCTTTTCCAACTGATTACACGTATTTAATACATTACCCTTCAGAAATGTTCATTGCAAAACCAAACTACACGCCACATAATCCACAAGAAGCTAGGACTATCCTGTATATATCGCCCATTCAAACCAGACCGTCCCATTGAACCTAGACTAGGGCCACAAACCCACATTCCGCCTTAACAATCGGCATTATCCGACGCATCGGACCGTGCCGAGTCAGCCAGCGCTGTCCTGTTTAGCAAGCGGACTCGACGGCGACAACGCGTCCGTCAGAGGTTCACACGCGCCTGACAGTTCGGCGTCAAACTCGACGCAGAACAACCACTGCCACGTGTTGTCGCTCACACCGTGTCGGTGTTAACCGGCGGAGTTGTTAGCCAAGTTGCGTTCTTTTTCTGGCGTGTGGTTAGTGGCCAACACGCGATCCACCCACCACTCCGCGTGTCCGCGTGGCAATTCGAGGGTTTGCAAGCCCGTGGTGGCAGACCGCACGATTGATTTAAATACGATCCCCGCGCTAAGCAAAACAGGATCGGCGTACTATGGTACGTAGGGTGCAGACAGTTCGTTCGACCTGAATATCGCGAGTTATTTACAGACATCAATGGTGTTACAATAACAAGGCAAGAATTCAACCTCTGCTGAGGTAGCGTAATTGCGCGGACGTTGGTGATTGTACAGGCAGTTGTAATTGTAACTGCGTTCTTCTACAGCTTATCTTATCTTTCGCGTACTGCAGGCGCGCGCGAGTTCATTCATGCGTGCGAACGGGCGTCTTTTGAACGTGCGTACATAATTAACTGCAGTTAGGAGGGCATGCGTATATACCACGTCATATCATCCGATATTTCACTTGTAATTGTTATTGCGTTCTTCGACAGCTCAGGTTACCTTTCGCGTACTGCGGAGGCGCGCGAGTTTATTCATGCGTGTGTCTTTTGAACGTGCATCATACATAACTAACTGGAACTAGGAGGGCATGCGTATATACCACGTCATATCATCTGATATGTATTTTGTGAAGCTCTATATATATATATATATATATATATATATATATATATATATATATATTAGTTCTAAGTACATTCAATTACATCCTTCTTCGTTCGTCCGGCCTATATAATTACACGCATTTGGCGCAAAAGGTGTTCGGCATCAAGGAGTGGCGCTCCATACGAATCACCTACACGCTGGGTCAGCGGATTATGACGCAGGACACCCTGGAAATGGACGCCCGTCCCACTGGGACGCTCCCATCTGGCCGGGAACGGGCCGGGCGACCTGGCAAAATTCTCAACCAAAGTACAATCGTTTCCCGCCTCGGGGTGAACCCGCGGTCGGTTTCAATCGACGATAAACGCGGGCTGTCGACAGAAGGACACGTTAACGCCGGGGCAAGGACGAAGTTCGCGGACGACTCGTCGCTGAGCGACTGATCAAAGCGGATGAAATATGGCGCTGCCGCCGGCTGCCGCTGGTTGCCGGGTGCTCCCGCTTCAAAGGCGGTCGAGAACACGAGCGATTCCGGAGGCCAGCCAAGGTCGCGCGCGAACCTTTGAGGGCCTTGCGGGAACCCCCCGTAGCAGAAGTCGGGTCACGTTGCGGAGTGTCAACACGCCGTGCGCTCGCAGGGGAGTGTTTGGGATCTGTAACGGGAACGGGACGGGGATATCAGGAGCGTGTTCGGGAATATGTTATGTACATGGGAAGAAAGGGTTGGGTCGCTTTGTCGGTAGATCGCGGGTCAAGGAGAAGGTGCGGTGTTGTGATGTGGGACTTTCATCGCGGGAAACAGTCTTGGATTAACGACATGCGTTATGGAGTTCGACATGAAAGTTGTCGTGAGGGAACGTGGTTGAAGGTGATTGATGAGAGGGAGATGAAGGAAATGCTGGGGAGGGAAGAGGGAACTATAGCGTAGCGGAAGGGTTTGATATCGTTTGTGCCGTCTTGTGTTCCATGTAATTGGTTCTTTATTGTTTCATCTTTGTTCTTCTGCAACGTTCCTTTGCACCGGTCTCGGGTCTTGGCCTCGGCATATGCGCTGGTTTTACCGTATAACTGTCCTCCAGTCACCGCCTCTCGTGTCTCTGATAGTTTACCCTGCTACCATGTTTTATATATATATATATATATATATATATATATATATATATATATATATATATATTCACAGGCGCATACGGGTGCACGCAAAGCATACACATAAACGCGCACACACGCCGCGCGCACACACACACGCCGCGCGCACGCACGCACGCACGTACGTACGGACGCATGCGCGCGAGACGTTGCAGACACGCGTCTTTACTCTCAAAAGACATTCTGTATCTGTATTGTTAACTGGCAAAATGTCCTAGGGACACATCACGCCAGTGCACAGGGTGTTTCTTCTGACTTAATTGCTAAAATGTTAGTGTTTTGCTTGAGATAATGCTTGGGGATAGAGAATTTCATTCTTTAATTAGCCACCTCGTTTGCGTTAAAGAGTTATAAGCAGGAAGTTCGCTTAACCAGGTTTTGACTGCGTCAGGAACCATGTAAAATCACACGGCAACTGCGAGCTGGTTTCCGTAATAGGTCCAATCAAGTGTGTTTAAAATACAAACGTTTTGTTTACAATTTGACGGTTTCGCCGGCCAGACATTCACATCGCGAACACTGTTTCTGTGTAATAAGGCGGACATTGTTTGGTCCGTGCTATGGGTGGATACTGCGGTGTATATGAATTTACTTAATACCTACGGGTGCACCGTAGTTATGCTAGTATTAAAAACAGTATATAAAATATTACGAACACGTAGCCTCTGTGTGACGTCACGGCGTGCCATTTCACCAACGGAGCGGGCAGAGACTTTGACGCATAACGCTGGCGAAACGTTACACAACTGGCTGTGAACGATTTTGATTGCGCGCATACCTTGCATACAGGCACAACTGACAGTCGCACGAGTGAATGTGTCCGCGCGTGCGTTCATGCGTGTGTACGTGAACTCCGTGGCTCCTCGTGCGCGCGGACACACCCAACGAAATTGACGGAAACGCCAAAAGAAACTGCATTCATGTCATCAATTCGCCGCCCGTAGACAATGCGCGGTCGCGGAGTCAAGTATTACGTGGTCCTGGCACTTCACGCCGAGTTACCGGGCTGTATGATTCGTGTTCAGTCCATCCGACAACGACGCAACGGTTCTTTTTCAACGGAAACACGTCGGTATTGTTTATTGGCAATCTTGCGGTCCGGTGACATTGAAATGTGGGAACCACCCGCACGAGCGCGCGTTGTGTGGTGGTCGTTCTTTAAAAAATGTTTTAATAGCATATAATCTCCGTTGTTGTCAACATAACCGAGCGTATTTAATACCGTTAGAGATTTACACCGTCGGGGCAAGATGGCTGCCACAGAAAGGTTGACGTTCAGGTGGAGTGACGTCATCCGTGATGTCATTGTAGTCACATTCATTTAGGTCATCGCTGCCTCTGTTTTAAGACGTCTGTCGTATTAAGGATGCCATCTTACTAAGAAGGCGTATCGTTAAAGACATTATAAGACATTTTGATATGTTAGGCCTTGAAGTGACCGTTTATTAATTATTATTATTTATTATTATTGTTGTTGTTGTTCTAAAAACTGCAAAATATTTAACCACAGTATGTACCCGTGCACCTGCGCACGCGCACGCGAATGCACGCGAATGCACGCAAACGTACGCATACACCCCCACACACACGCACTCACGCACGCACGCACGCACGCGCGCGCACACACACACACACACACACACACACACAGTCCGTGTTGGAAACAACTAAACCTAGAAGTGCCCGTGCATAGATGTGTATAATCATGGTTCTATATGTGTGTAAACACACATACACACTTTTCATGTCTTGTCCCTGTTGCCAATATTAAACAATATTCAGTCACGCATTCACACCAGTCACAGGACGCGCATCTTACAACGCCCGTGGAGAGCCACCGCTGGTATATAGCACTGCGACACTGCGGATTCTCGCGCGCGATCGACTGACAGCCGTCGATGTTTCACTCGGCACCGCGGCAGACATTTCTCCGTCAGCCCTGCGTCGATCAAGGGCCGAGCTGGGCCGGGCCGGGCCGGGCCGGGCCGGGCCGGGCCGGGCCGGGCCGGGCCGGGCGCAGGCGGGTAGCTCCCTCCACCTGTCCCTGGCGTGGACACGTGCCAACACGTCTCACACACGGCCTGCGAGGCGAGGCGAGGCGAGGCGAGGCGAGGCGCGTTCCCGTTTGAGCGCCACCCCGCCCCGCCCCGGCCGCGGCGAGGTATCACCGAGTGGCTACGTGCACTCGTAGTAGATAGATATCAACACGCGCGTGTTACGCGTCAACACAAGTCAGGGCAGGAATCGGCGACGCGAGAGTCAGTGCTCCGTGTAATCGCCTCTCACCCACTTCTGTCTAACTCCGAAGGTACTCACCTCCTCTAGGAAAGAGTGTTCAGCTGCTCGTGTTATTTCGTGACGTCACGTATTTGAAAATGTTGTTTTTCTTTTCTTTCTCTGGGGTTGACCTCGATTCTGGTCGTCGAGTTCAGTGTCGTTTTTTTCGTCTTTTGCCCCTCGCGCTGTTGTCCACCAACCGCCTCCAATTTCCCCCTCTAACTCCCGGCCTCTGTCTCCACTCCCCTCTGTTCCCTTCCCCTGCCCCAGTCTCCACTCATCTGTGTCTCACGGCTTCAGTCTCCACTCATCTGTGTCTCACGGCTTCAGTCTCCACTCGTCTCACAATCCCTCCAGATACCTCTCTTTCATCGGAGTCAAAGTCGTCCTTTTTCAGTCCACTCTCCAGACATCTCATTTCATTGTGAAACATCCTTCTTTTAAAACAGGAAGATGCTAGTGAAAACTTACAGTTTCTAGCACCCCCTCCCACACACCTTCCCGTGCTTGACCAGTGAGCGTCTAGAGTGAACTTGGTCATAACGCTGTGATGAGTAGTTACTGCGCCGAAACATAGTTGTCGACTCAACCTAGAGTAATACTCTCCGTCTAGCGACAGGCAAATTTAGAAGAATAGTTTTTTTTATCATAATAATACAATCTAACTCGTGAATAAACAAGGCTAGCTTGATAAACTACAAGCAAGATAATCTTGATTGTGCCTGACAATGACTAGTTTCTTCAGATGAACTATTGGCATATCGCTGTTGTTTCTTTTCGCTCCGGCAAAGATCAACGAAACTTATTCACTCGAGGGGTTTCAAATCCAGAGGTCTTCTAACGGGTGTGTTTGTGACGGGGGTAATTGTGTGTGATGTTCTAAACTGTAATAACAATAATAGGCGCATAGACAACGAACTCTCCCGGAGCCTAAGCGGCGGTTCTGGTCTCGATGTTTAACTTGCAGTAAACATGTAAGGGCAGAAATGGTACTCTGGGAAACATCATGGCATGGATGATTGTAAGGAGTTGATGTGGACGTGCATCAACAATGGATGTAGGCAGGTGTGCAAAGAGAGACTGCATATACCTATTGGAATAGAGAAACCGGACACGGACATTCTGGCAATGAGAGATCACAGCTGAAGGTATAAACGTATCGATAAAAAGTGTGAGAGAGCACACTGGTAAAAGTGAAAGGATTTGTGGAGCGCAGTCGTGTGTCTAACCACGAGCAAGTTCGTTCACTCTACGTTGCTCCAAGTCACTTATGAATGTAAAGAAAAGTCCATAAGGCGTTCGATGGGACAATTCTGTCAAAACGCTATGAACAGTTATGAGGACTGCATACTGACGTTAGATTTTACTCCTTTACGTTTATATAACCATCTTTGCAAAGTAAATGTAACCGTCTTGGTTAAGGGATAATGGGTGTGTCCCTTCTTCTTTATATTAGTAAAGCAAAATGGATGCAAACGAGTTGGAACGGAGCAAATGGGAATATATATATATATATATATATATATATATATATATATATATATATATATATATATATATATATATATATATAAACAACCTGTTTATAGCACCCAGGGTGGTGCGTGCTACCGGGCCCGCGTGTGAAAACACGGTTTCACCGAGGTGAGACACCGTCGTCTCGATTCACAAGGGGTTTGTTTCTAAAAAGCCGGCTGCGGTGTCGGAGTTGATCTCCATTACGCCCGTTGGGATTTGCGCCGACAGCACGCCGGCATTGTTCGCGAGTGTTTGACCGGGTAGTTGCTGCCAAACGGGGAGGGAGGTTTTTTGGTAACAACACGAGCCACACGCTGGGGCCACGCCGTGAACATGCACGGGCACGTGCACGTGTACGTGCACGCGCGGCTCACGTGCTGCTGCTGCTGCTGCTGCTGCTATTTGCGCTGTTGCAGGTGCGGTTGCTGCCGCTGTTGTTTCTACTGCTGCGGTCGCTGTTGTCGGTGTTGTTTTTTATTGTTGCTGCTGGTGGTTGTTGTTGCTGGTGTTGCTGACTGTGATATTGTTGTGGTTGTGGTTGTTGGTGTTGTTGTTGTTGTTGTTGTTGTTGTTGTTGTTGTTGTTGACAATGTTGACAATGTTGACAATCTTGTTGATGCCGCTGCTGTTGTTCTGCTGCTGCAGCTGTTATTGTTATTGCTATTGCTATTGTTGTTGTTGATGCTGATGCTGATGCTGATGCTGATGCTGATGCTGATGCTGATGCTGATGCTGATGCTGATGCTGATGCTGATGCTGATGCTGATGCTGATGCTGATGCTGATGCTGATGCTGATGCTGATGCTGATGCTGATGCTGATGCTGATGCTGATGCTGATGCTGATGCTGATGCTGATGCTGATGCTGATGCTATTGCGGCTAATGTCGCCGCTATTACTGCTCGCGTTGTTACTGGTTACAACGATACTTCGTTTGCACGTGCACCAAATGCTGCAGAGACTAAGTTTGTCTTAGGAAAAACCTGCAAGACAGCTGTGGATTAACGACGAGATTATCCCAGTGTGTAATCCGCCGACAAAAGAACCACCGTGCACGGCCGTGCATCGTCTTGGGTGGCGCGTCGCGGGCAGTGCCAATGTTGCCGTAGTCTCAAATGAGGACGGCTGATTGAAGTCGCCGCCACACTGTCTAATAGCTACAAGGGGTGGGTAGAGATGAGCGCAGACGTCTCGCGTGTGTTTTGCCTTCCCTACGAAAAACATTCAACCGCAGGTGGAGGAGACGCCTGATGCGGCGGGGCCTATCTCCTTCCACGCTCTGGGGGCGCGGTGGCACAGTGGTTAGGGGTTTTGTATCTCAAACAAGAGAACTCGGACTCGGCCCCGTGCTGCCGTTTCGAACTTTAGGCAATTTAGTTCATTCTACGTTGCTCAAGTTCACTCAACTGTATGAACGCGTCGACTGACAAGGAACTAACATGTAAAGCGGTTGAAGTAGTCCTGTTATTTTGATGACGTGCTGTAAAAGAACTTATCGTTATACGTTTAACCAAGTCATAGATTGAACATTTTAAATATACCTTTACTATGGCTTGTGAAGTTTTCTAGCCAGACTACGACGATTGCAGTTTCGATTTCCGTTGCCTACATCAAACGTCTGTGCTCACTTTTCTTTTACTTTCGGTTTTACTCTTTGGATGGTCCCGAGTACCATCCGGAATGTGTCGTCTTCCTTGTTAGACAACAAGAGAGGTCGTTGAATCGTTGGGTTTTACCCTACATCAAATATTCCTGCCTATATATTGTTTTATATCACCTAAATCAGCATTTACGTGAAGTTTCATTTATAGGCCTTATAGTTGCTTTGTTCTAAATGTTACGCAATAAAATGATTGTCTAATTAAGTACATGTTACGTAATAAAAATGCTTGTAAAATATCGTGTCATCGCATCTTCCCAAGAAGCATTGCGCGACCACGTTACCCATTTCACGATCGCCGTATTCACTGGGCATATTTTTTTATTTGGACGCGACATTGCTAAAGATATCCCGCAATGTTTCTTGGAGCGGTGGATCGGGCCGTTCAATATCCACTCCAGAGGTCGATCGTGCTGCCACGTTGAAGGACATTTGTGGAATTTGCGTGAAAGCTACACCCGCATCGCGGCCATCCATCACTGCCGCCTGCCATAACATAGATCGATGGGCGCCCATACATTCCCCGGTTTGATGGCCGATGACATACTTAATACCAGGCCGACATCTCGCGGAATTCCATCTGGTAACTCGAGCGACGAGGTTCACGTGACGTAAATATCGGAGGTGTGCCTGCACTCGCCACGGTCTTAACCCGCAGATTTGTTGGGCCGCGAAAAACTACGACGTACCCGAGAACGCTATATCGACTCAAAGCGCGCCGTTAAATACTTATACCAAGGTGGTATTTCGTTTCATTGACAGCGTGTGCCGATTCATAATCGCCAGGCTGGAAACCGACCAATTTGACCGTATCAATGGCGCGGTCTATTATACCGTGGTCGATGTATGAACCGGACCATTAATTGAAACACCGAACGTATAATTATAATATCGCCGGCCGTCTGATTAATATCAAACTCATTCCCACGTCGCACAGATTCACCGTACCAGATGGCTACCCGTGCAGGAATACAAACACCGATAATGTATTTCCAGAGCCGTGTTTGCGGTTCCAAGAACATTTCTACATTAGTAATGTTAATAACAAATAACAATGGTGTTATTCGGAAGGTTCACGACCCATTCACGGATGCCCTCACAATTCGTGCAGTGTTACTCGAATACAATATTAATTTAATCATTAATAATATTTATATGTTATGTGCCATTAACTCGATTAATGTGTTACTAACACTGATCAAGCGAATACATTGGCACTAATTTACGCGATCACCGATACGCATCGATACGTTAGCTATCACTGGCGCTGGCGTTATAACGGCATCATTAATACAATTATTATTATCATTATTGTTATCATCAGTAATCATGCATTGGGGGAACGGTAATTTTCTAGAACGATACATCCCAAGTGCGCTCCGACGAGTACTGCACCTTGGCCCAGTTTTGTAACCTGCCCCTGTATAACACCTGTCATCGTGCACGCCTCGATTCACCTTCTCAGCTTGAGCCAACTTTCGTTTCACATACTTCCTTTGATCAGCCGGCCTTTCTATCGCATCCATCACACGTCCGTAACTAGATGATAGGTAGAACGCGTCGGCCGAGTCGGGCTTTCACCCCAACCCCCGTGCGAACGTTCAACTGTTTGAGTGCATCGAACAGTACTTGCTGCTCGCATAAGGTTAGTAGCCAGTCGCTTGATGAAAATGACATTTTTGGCAGAACAGGCATTCACAAACGTACCTACAGAACCTTGCCGGTCCACCTTGGCATGTGTCGTAGTCGCACCCACCCATGAGTCGACAACTGTAGTATGTCTTATTGGTTGTAAAATTGGCGAAGTAATAGTAGTAGTAGTAGTAGTTATAGTAGTAGTAGTAGTAGTAGTAGTAGTAGTAGTAGTAGTAGTAGTAGTAGTAGTAGTAGTAGTAGTAGTAGTAGTTATAGTAGTAGTAGTAGTAGTAGTAGTAGTAGTAGTAGTAGTAGTAGTAGTAGTAGTAGTAGTAGTAGTAGTAGTAGTAGTAGTTATAGTAGTAGTAGTAGTAGTAGTAGTAGTAGTAGTAGTAGTAGTAGTAGTAGTAGTAGTAGTAGTAGTAGTAGTAGTAGTAGTAGTAGCAGTAGTAGTAGTAGTAGTAGTAGTTATAGTAGTAGTAGTAGTAGTAGTAGTAGTAGTAGTAGTAGTAGTAGTAGTAGTAGTAGTAGTAGTAGTAGTAGTAGTAGTAGTAGTAGTAGTAGTAGTAGTAGTAGTAGTAGTAGTAGTAGTAGTAGTAGTAGTAGTAGTAGTAGTAGTAGTAGTAGTAGTAGTAGTAGTAGTAGTAGTAGTAGTAGTAGTAGTAGTAGTAGTAGTAGTAGTAGTAGTAGCAGTAGCAGTAGCAGTAGCAGTAGCAGTAGCAGTAGCAGTAGCAGCAGCAGCAGTAGCAGTAGTAGCAGTAGCAGTAGCAGTAGCAGTAGCAGCAGCAGCAGCAGCAGTAGCAGTAGCAGTAACACCAACAGTGACAATAGTAGTAGCAGCAGTAGCAGAAGTAGTAGTAGTAGCACTATTATTATTATTATTATTGTGTCATTGTAAGCAGCCGGACCAAGAACCTTGTTGGCTGGTGCAATAATTCGGAATCGCGGCCAAGATTGTCCCCATTATCGTGCTAACATAACAATACTCTATTTAACTAACCAAAACGCAGTTGCAAATTAAGCATATAGATAATGTGTTCTTTTATGGGTCTAAACTTGATCGCATTTATGCGTGCTGAAGCTTTGAAATAAAACTACAAAGTAATGTTGGTGAAAGAGGAATTTCTGAAAGAATAAAAGAACGCCCACATAAAACGGATACCATCATTCGGATTTTCCTCAGTATAATTGATAAGGATTAAGCTCATGATTCACGGTCGTATCTTTGACAAATATAGACATACACTAAGCTGTGTTATGTCCACTTCACAGTAGATCGACTGCAGTCTATTCAGCGAGAGACAGCGTCTCAAAGAAGCCACCTTTACGTACGCGCCTTTCCGGATGACCGCGTTTTCACGCTTGTCGGGAGTTTTGCGTGGGCGTGTTCGGCGTACGAAATCCACGCGCGCGCGTGGTTCAGTGCGTGTGACGAATGCGTCTCGTAATTAGGTCAAATCCAATCACCTGTTTAATATAAGGTAAACGACGTTGACGTTGTCGGTTTATGAATTACCGTATCGCGTTGCCGATCGACCTTTGTAGCGTACTCTGTCGGGGCTAGAACAAAGGCTGTCGTTGTCAGCTGCTACGAGAACAGGTGCAATTAGTTACGGCGGCTGGTTTTATACCTGCCTCGCGAATACCCCGTACGCAGTGCATTTGCAGCCTAAATAAAGGACACTTCTGCAATAATTGTTTAAATATGGGCAGTCCCAGGCCTAGGCTACGTGAGCCACACCATCAGCAACCATGCCTGCACATTAATCAGCAGAACCACTTCGACAGGCATTTAAATAAAGCTAATTAATCAGATGCAACGTACCTTTGCCCTACGGAACGGTCCCATCGTTAACATCCGACGTACGAAATTGATTTACTAGTCCAATCACTTTGCCGAAAATAGTGTAGTTCCAGTTATAATGAGCCGAATGAATGTCACTGTTACAAATAATGGTAGTTCCCTTGTAATCAATGACTATTTTAGCGTCGTGATGTCTAGGCTATAGGCAGAAATAGGAAATTGAACGAACAAACGGTTGCTTCAGCAGTAACCGAAGACATGCGGAACCGCTGATTTGGCTAACAATTTGATTAATCGAAACGTTATTCGCAACGTCGAACTAACAATAAAAACAAGACTATTGCTCATATGATATTGCTTGAAGTTATTTATATCTTCTATTGTGGTGCGTCTTAGCAACAGTGTTTCTGAGACCGATTTCAGACGTGGGTGTGTCAGTGGTCCGGACATATGCGTTATTAATATACTATGTAACAGAACTGCTTTTGACATGGATAACGTGGTTATTGATCTATCGAGAGGTCCGCATCCTATCATTTATACGGCAGCCGGTGTCTGGATTCTTCTGATCTGTCTCTTGTCTTCGTTTTGCCCGTTTCATCTGTTCCTGTTCCATCGTGCAAACATGTAATTTCACACCTGCCTTATCGCAAGTATGTTTTGCACACGATTTAAAAAAATGAGATTTGGGATTAAATAGCTGGTTAATGGATTTGTCTCAAATTGAGAAATCCATACGAAGCGTGTCTTAGGTTCATCAAGCATGTAGTAAATCGACTGACAAACTTATGGTTATCGAAGAGCAGTTCCGCGTTATCATACATAGATTTCTCTCTCGTCCACCAATCCTCCTGTCTTCTCTCAATCTTTCTTTAAGCAATCCTCTCGATGCATTCTACGTCATCGTCGTCAGCTCCCACTTTACTTGTTATATATTTAATAAAACAAATATCATATATACGGATTACAACTGGAGAGACATTGTAGCGCTTATACAACACCGGCTTCTATTCTGACTGTCTCTAATCTGGATCGGCAACGACGTGATCCCACGACGTCCGTGGGTAATAAACCCGCTGTGCTGGACCTCTCTCCCTCGCTCTGTCGCCACTTGTCAGCGGTCTGGTCTGGCATGGCCGTGGTAACCCGGATTCTGTCCGTTATCGCGTAGTTAGACCTGTAAATTTACTGTAATCTCGGGCGTTTCAGCGCCGGCCGCTTATAGAACAACACCTAACGGCTCTAGCGTTCACTGCGCCTGTCCGTGAACTGGGGCCAAGGCAAGGTGAACGACCACAACGGTAGAACCGACACACACGGCCCTGACTTCTGGCTAAACGCCTTCCGTTCGTTCACGCAGAACCGGCGGCGCGTTAGCGCACGTGAAGACTCAAGTGAAGCATATTGTGTTTCACCGGGGAGCATAATGGGGGAGCAGCGACGATCCCACGAATCCTTCAAAGGCTGGGACGCATTGTGTACGACCGTCTGGCAGTCACGGGCACTTGTACAATCTATAGTTAATTATATGTTCGGTTCAGAAAGTTCAAATACTCCGCCACGTTGAAATATCGAGTGAATTGTGAACCGTTCGTTTTTGCTATAACTATTACTATTATCGTTATTTCATTTTGTCTCTCCCATCTAAGGTTATACATGGTTTTTTATTTTATGAAATTGCCTTTTCCTTCTTTGCTGTAATATTTAAAGTGCTTTGCAGGGATTTGCTAAGACAGCATTCCCAAATTCAGCAAGAATAATAATTTTATGTATGGTCAAAGTTGAGGTCGTTACTATATATAAACACCCTATTAGTTTTCCACAAATCCGACCGCAATTGCCAATGAGGCGTCTACAATAATAGTCCAAAAGCGTGAAGCGTTGTATAGCCACCTTATTTAATATTTGTTCCAAGTTTAGGTCAATATTCTGTATTTATTTACATATTATGAAGCATTCAATGGCGGAAGTGTTGCCCAAGCAGTAACCACAAGGTTGTTGAGTAACCTCGTCCAAATACACGTTCGTCTGACTGGTATATCAAAATAAATTATTTATAGAACATCATTCGCAGCTCGTTCTTATAGTAGCACCGGCTGTTCTTCGGCCTGCGATTAGAGACTGGCGTTTATTACACTATAACTAATCACGTTGCGATATTGAAATGCATGCGTATCGGGTTAAGCCAATAAACAAACACCATGCATGCAATTTAGCTGATTAATATACGCGCATGTTTGCCGATGAGATCGAACGTAAATATACGATGCGTTGGTCCGTTAAGTGCTAAGTTATTGCATATTCGTCCTGTATTTAGACTGTTATGGCATACTGAGTTGACAGAAACAATAGACGTTGTTAATATACATCGGTTGACGACTTAATTAGATTTACGACGTTAAATATACTGAACGGGCCATAATTCTTAAAATACTGGCTCGATGGGTCGGCGGTTTGAGCAAAACAAGGGTTCAGTCACTTTTAAACATTCAAGTGTTAAATTAGTCAGTCAGTCAGTCAGTCAGTCAGTCAGTCAGTCAGTCAGTCAGTCAGTCAGTCAGTCAGTCAGTCAGTCAGTCAGTCAGTCAGTCAGTCAGTCAGTCAGTCAGTCAGTCAGTCAGTCAGTCAGTCAGTCAGTCAGTCAGTCAGTCAGTCAGTCAGTCAGTCAGTCAGTCAGTCAGTCAGTCAGTCAGTCAGTCAGTCAGTCAGTCAGTCAGTCAGTCAGTCAGTCAGTCAGTCAGTCAGTCAGTCAGTCAGTCAGTCAGTCAGTCAGTCAGTCAGTCAGTCAGTCAGTCAGTCAGTCAGTCAGTCAGTCAGTCAGTCAGTCAGTCAGTCAGTCAGTCAGTCAGTCAGTCAGTCAGTCAGTCAGTCAGTCAGTCAGTCAGTCAGTCAGTCAGTCAGTCAGTCAGTCAGTCAGTCAGTCAGTCAGTCAGTCAGTCAGTCAGTCAGTCAGTCAGTCAGTCAGTCAGTCAGTCAGTCAGTCAGTCAGTCAGTCAGTCAGTCAGTCAGTCAGTCAGTCAGTCAGTCAGTCAGTCAGTCAGTCAGTCAGTCAGTCAGTCAGTCAGTCAGTCAGTCAGTCAGTCAGTAACAACAACAACATAATAATAATAAGTGATAATAATACATTTATTTAAGTTGCATAGATGCATAATGCAGTTTGAAAAAAAACTAATGTATGTAGAACAACTAAGGATATTGCTAAAACCCGTAGTGGGTTATAGCGGAACTAGCTAAGACAAAACAACACTAATTAAACAGTAACTGTTCATTTGAACGTGTTATGGACAACGAGGTCTGGTGGGGGACTGTGGTGCATGTCGTCTTGTTGAGTATCGCTCAAAACGCACCGGAAACGAGAATCACTCGCGTGCCATGCCCTGTTGAGTATTTTCTCAGTTTTGGTCTTTTTGACACACGTATTAAGGGTCTGAACTGATTCCACGTGCAGACAGATTAGCGGATATGCTCCTGCATTAAGACATCTCACGGCGCAGCGATCGAGAACGGGCGAGGTACAAAGGTCATACATAAGTCGGCGTTCACACTGGTCTAGTTATGAACCCGTAATATGAAATAACACGCATTGTGTGAACGTGGAACAGGCGCGCTGGTTTAATGGAATGGGGCGGTGTTTGGTTCGTGATTTAGAACACGCGTAATTCGTTCACGTTGGTCGAGTTAGCGGTGCGGTGTAGTTATCGACCTATAAGTGATTTTGCACGTATGCTGTGTATATTTACGACGGCGGGTTGTCTAGATCGCGTCGCATCACCGGAACATTCTAGGGTCGAACTCAATGGGTCCTTTAAAGGGACATTGCTGTTCTCGTAACTTGTTTATGATTATTAATGTGTGTGTGTGTGTGTGTGTGTGTGTGTGTGTGTGTGCGTGCGTGCGTGCGTGCGCATGCATGCATGCGTGCGCGCGTGCGTGCGTGCGTGCGTGTGTGTGTGTGTGTGTGTGTGTGTGTGTGTGTGTGTGTGTGTGTGTGTGTGTGTGTGTGTGTGTGTTTGAGAGTGATTGTGTGTGCGTGCGTGCGTGCGTACATGCGTGCGTGCGTGTGTGTATCTATGTGTGTGTTTGTGTGCGTGTCAGTGCATATACAGTTAGATACATTTATTATGTGGCAACTTTGCAGTTGGATTGTACATGTACATTCATACTAAAATCAACAATTCCACACAATATCATATCAATGTACAATGTTAGCATATCTTGTTAAGAATCAAAATCATCATTAGAAACCTAGGTAATAAATGTAAAAACATATACACTGTACATTAAAATATACATTACACAAACATTGTTATAAAATAAATAAATACATTAATTAATTAAATCAAATTAAAATACTTGTCCATTACTAACCGATCTGGAAATGCTCCAAACACCACGGAATTAGGGAATTTTTGTAGCGATTAGTTTTTGCCCTTGGTATTGGTAACTTGTTACACAACCTCAAGGAATATGGCACACTTCGACCATTTGGTAATAACGCATTCAGTTTGTGATCATTACTCTTCATTTTAGCGAAATACACTTTACACAATTCATCGCGTCTGCGGTGCAACGTCGGCAGGTTTACCATCTGCAGGATATTTTCGTATTGATAACCTGGAAATATACATGTTTGCGTGCATTTGCGCTTGTGTTTAATGGATCATGCACATGTGTTTTGGGTGGTTATTAAAATGAGGTGAATACCCTTGTATGCCAAATATATATTTCGACTTACCAGGTGGTCGACATCGAACCCACGTAACACAAGGAAAATCGTCGATGTCAGCTACAGTACTTGGTATATCACAAAGAGGTGCCTATTTTCGCCACGTTTCTGTGTACTGTCACAGTACGTTACGCACGGAAATAGCGCAACAACGCATTAAATAGATTTGAGCCCTTAATCAAATCGGTCCGTGTATATGCCGTCTGGTATCCATATTTTCCATCTGGTAAAATCACGCCACCGAGTATTTCGAACACGCCAAAACAATTAACGAGAAAAGAAATACGGCCGACGCGATCGAGACGATTATGTTTCACTGGGCTCGTCGGTGAGACGCGACTCGCTGAATCGGCGCATGATAAGCATCTGTCTGTTTGGAGTTATGCGTTTTGGCAACTACTCAGCACAACGGATTATTTATGTGCTTACACTTCGATAATATATTGACGCGTCTGCGAGACAGACTGAAGGTCACGCTAGGAGTAGATGTAAGCCAAAAACATGTTTACCATTTACATAAGAGCTGTTTTTATTATTAGTGTCAGGAGGCCGTAAACACCACAAGGAAAACACACAAGAGTGTGGCGAGAGGCGTGTTATTGGCGTGTACACGCGGTGTAGTAGACACAGTCAGTGGTGGCAGTAAATTTGTTAGTGGTACTGACGTATTTAGTAGAGTAAAATCGAGTACATTGATCGGTGTCGACTGACTGAACTTAGTTCAGCACAGTTAGTGATTTCGGCTGACAACTAGAGCACATGTGAACTAGACCTCGACAGAGACGTGTAGACTGATATACGTTAGTACGATAGGTAGCTAGTGATGTCGATTGATAGAATAGGATGTCTTGCGGTTAGTGGTGTTGGCAGGGGAACCATGCGGCACAGCATGTGGTGTAGATGAACAAATCAAAATAAGATACATTTATTGGTATCGACAGGCAAACCAGACGCAATTTCCGTGTCTTCCAGTAATGCCTCCGTTTTGAATCGGATATTGCGTCGTGCTTCCGTGAATTGGTTTACCAGGCAATTCTCGTCTCTGTGTCACCAGATTGTGGTCGGGAAGTTGGTGTTTTGTACTCGGTGCACACGAAGACGGTTAGACCAGAAAGGTGCAGAATATGCTGGTTGTCCCTCATGTTTCTGGTTGTCCCGTTCTCAGCCAGTTGTCAGTTCTCATCTTTTGAGCGTCTACAGCGATCTCTGACTCTCTCTCTCTCTCTCTCTCTCTCTCTCTCTCTCTCTCAGTAAGTATATATATATATATATATATATATATATATATATATATATATATATATATATATATATATATATATATATATATATATATATATATATAATATATATATATATATATATATATAATATATATATATATATATAGATAATTATATATGTAATTATATATATATGGATAAAATATAATATACACATATAAATATCATATAAATACATAATTGTATAATTTTATATTATAACATATATATATATATATATATATATATATATATATACATGAATAATATATGATAAATTATAATATACACTGCATGTAATATAAATACATAAGTTTATAATTTTAGATTATAATATATATATATATATATATATATATATATACATATATATATATATATATATATATATATATATATATATATGTATATATATATATATATATATATATATATAATATTGTTCATGTATCATGTATATCTATCTAAAGACTTTTCCGTAGGCAATGTGCAAGTCAAATGACAAGTCGGTTAAGTTTCTAATAGTTACACCCCTCCCCCCCCCCCCCCCCCGACCGACTAACCCAGTTGTGAGTCGGCCTACAACGGCGGAATGTGAATGGTTCTGCGCCACGAGGCCGTCGTCGACTTGAATGCGCCGACCGAATTACGACCGAATTACGACTCGACGGCCAATTTATTAAACTGACAGAGTAATGAGTCTCATTTGCCCGGCCGAGTGGAGTGACATTGACAGGATGCAGTCCCTTTCTATCTTTAGTTCCCTGGTTTACTGCCCTGCCCCCGTCGACGGGACGGGATTAAGAGAAGGGGTTCAGGGTCGACGGCTGTGGCGGTGTTCCGCGTGCGAGGATGCCCTAGCTCGTCTGGCACAGGCAAACGAAACGGTCACGTTGTCTGACAGCGAGGTGAACGAACGAGTTCTTGTGCGCGCCTTCAGTGGTTGCCTGCGTGCATCGCTACGTTGGCGCGATTAAATACAAAAAATCTTCGCGACGCCGTCTAATGGAATCTCACTGATGCCGTATCGGGTTTGTCTAAAACGGAACTTTTAGCGATCCCGTTGAAAACCAAAACGTTAAATTATTACCTGTTGCGAGGAAAAAAGCACTACAGGCGCGACTTGAACGACGTACACACGACGCAGACATTGTGAAGACGATGTTACATCGTTTCCAATTAGGGATGTCGTCAATCGCACGATGTTACAATAAATCGTGAATTGGTTAACATTAATACTATAGCAATAAACTCTAATATTCAATCAAGCGCATAGAAGTCAGCGCTAGATTTAGGTTTACTATCCGGAAGCTGCATGTATTTTCAGCGAAACGTGAAAACAAGTAGCATCTGAAAATAACAAGGACAATTAAATAGGTTAATTCGTCATGCATAATGGTCTACACTGTGTGTGTCGTTTATAAGAAATAATAACGTTATTATGTACAATTCTCATCGGAAGAAAACTACTAAGTAAGCAAAATGAACTGGCCGCATTTTGTAGATACATTTTTCTCACGCGGTAATTGAAACAGTTACACATCACCCATATATAGTTTACGTTATAACACAACCGCTATGATATAAATTCCGCAAACCAAATCAGTCGAAACGTTAATTCCAAGTTATATGGTCCGCCCTAGTGTCCCTTGTGAGCTGTGTTTAGAGATCAATGTCTTAAATAAGTCGAAAATAAAAGTATTTATCGGAACGTTTGGAATTCCCCGTTATTTATCCCTGGCAAAAACTGTTTGACTTAACAGGTGGTCGATTTCGAACCCACGAGACACCAGGAAAATCGTCGATGTCAGCTACAGTACTTGGGATTACAGAAAGTGGTGCCTATTTTCGCCACGTTTCTGTGTACTCTCATAGTACGTTAAGCACGGAAATAGCGCAACAACGCATTAAATAGATTTGAGCTCTTAATCAAATCGGCCCGTGTATATGCCGTCTGGTATCCATATTTTCCATCTGAGTATATCGAACACGCCAAAACAATCTATCAATTTACAATGTTTGCACGCTTAATTTATTACGAGAGCTATACTGAGCCAGAGTCGAATAGTAACGACAATTTCAAATATATATCGTAGATGCAGTTTTTGTCAGGGATAAATAACGGTGAATTCCAAACGTTTCGATAAATATTTTTATTTTACAGGACGCAAGAAAACGCGCAGGTCCTGTAGGTCCTGTGATAATTGAGACCGAACAAACATATTATCTTGCTTACTGGAGTTGATAGGTCTAGGGACAGGGCGACGCTAACTGCGATAAAAAAGGAGATTTCTTCCGGGTGCGAAACAGCCGGTTGACACCACGTTGTCTATTACACCCGATATTGGTGTAGTGTTACCGACATTTTATTGTTAACCGACAGATATGGCCCGCGTTATCTCTTTCGTCCTTCATGAAAACAACGCATTATTGATATGACCAAGTAGTGCTGTTTAAGGCGCCGCAATTGCTTTGTTTCCGGGAAATGTTCACTGGTTTCGCGCGCATTCTTCGGGTGTCACGGACGTGTTATTTCGGCCAACCTGGCTAGACACCATTCAGTATTTTTTTCTACCCGTCTAATGACTTCGCCGCAAAACACGATCGCTTTATGTCTGTGGTGTCGACGGGACGTCTGCGTTGCCACTTGGCACGAACTCCGAGCTGCTAGTGAGATCTCTCGGCATGTAGCCAAACGGTTTCTTTGAGGCTTTGTGTTCACCTTTGAATACGACCCGGGCTCACGGAATATAATACAATATACGTTATTTTCCCAAGACGGCTTTCCTCGCCAACTGGGAAACACCGGATACATTTCGTATGCTCATTCGGTCTTTAAATTATCGTGTTGTGCCTTTTTGTTATTACACGTGCTCTTAACATATATTACGACATAAAATGGAGTAATGGTAATGTACATTTGCAAAAATTAATATAACAATTCTCCTGGTTAAGAAACGCGAGAACCACAGAATTCAAGCACGTCATAATTTGACTGCAATCATCGACGCATATCTAGAGCATCGGTAGGTGAAATGTCCCGCGCCACTTCGTGTGAAGTTTCTCTGGAATTATAGTGATTTTTGTCTCTGCTGTTGTTTCGTCAATCAACAATTATTTTATAAACGATCGTTCGCCTTCACACGACAGACACCGTTCTGTACTAAACTGAACTGTGGTCTAGCTGCCACTCCTACCCGCGATGATGTCGGAAACAGTCGGTTGACATGCCGAATTCTCCGCCTACGATGTTCATAAACAGGAGCCGGCGTTGACCAGTGACAATATAATGACACTATAATAAGACACTTCGCCGCCGCTTTCATTGCACATACACGGTGAACTTGTCGTCTGCGTCAGCCCCGACATTCCACGCAAATATTTGTTATTGTTCCACATCGCACGTTACAATTTTCACTGATGCGATGTAATTTACCGGAACTGGCATCTGCCAACCTACGAATAACTATACGTGTCATCGCAAACTCTCCGCGTTTGACGGGGCCAAAAATCACGTCGTCATGACGTCTCGCGAAAGCGCGTTCACGACGCATTTCACACGAGAGGCGCCGGTTTTTACGGTGCCGACAGCCGCCCCTGTTGCGTCGGGTGTTCTTTATCTGGGCACGTTCAGCCGTACACAAGCACTCTCATTCAGTAATCCCGTCTATACACCGTACCCATTTGTCAGTGCCACGATTTCCCGCGATCAAACTCGTCGTAATAACACGCGACGCCGCGCAAATATGCACGCTTGATTGTACGCGCAAACACAAGCTACCCGCGGAGTAAAAACGCCGTCAGCAATTACAGACGCTCTCGTACCGAAATAGGCAACCGCGCTCACTTGACGTCCATTATACGCGGCTAGCCGTGCCTATTTGTGTCGCTTGTTTTCGTTGATCGATCTAACGGTTGTTTCGTTGGCGAAGCGGTCGACGATTGTGAGAAAAAAAGCAATTAGTCTGTGCTGCGACGCCGCCGTGAACGCCGAGACACATTCGAGTAATACTTATGTGAAAAGAAAACAGAAGAGCTCAGAGTCGCGCAAGCAAAAATAAATCAACGGGTCGAGGCAATCATGTTTGTTTCACTGTGGTATTTGTCAGTCTTCATCAACAACGATGATGGCATGTTAAAGGGGAAGTGAAACACAGCTGTAACATTCCATATACCTAAATGTACACTATATAAGTATACATTAATGGTGGCAGAAGCACATTCACTTATCAGACAAACTGGAAAAAAAATATTTTTCAATGCCTAAATCGTCGTCATAGAACACTGCGTAGCGCCATCTTTATTCCAAGCCGAGTGGTTTGATTACCTCCTATCTAGCCCATGTAAAATTTTGGTTTTTTCCGGTTTTCTTCATAATTAGACATTTCTACGCAAAAACAAAAATATGGTGCCTTATTGTACACGATAGGTGTCCTATGTATCCACAAATAATATTTATTTGCATTCGAAATAAAAAGGTGAAATTAAATACCGACGATTTTGAACCAATGAAACATTTTCATTTTTACGCTCTCTGTGTTGACAGCCTTCAAGGGGCGGGGCTTACGACCGGAAGGTCTATCGGGACTATTTCTTATTTTGTTTACACAGATATCGGAAGTGTTTTGCGTTAGACTTAGCCTTAGAAGAGTCAAGAGGCGCTAGTTGTTAGTGGTTTTGGATAAATCACAATAGAAAATGGATCCGACAGAGGAATAATTTGTAGCACAAGTGAGAGAAGCATCTGTTGCACAAGTGACACACGTAAAGCCATTTTTGCTTCACCCAGCGTGCGAGCCGAGGTGTGAGATGGCGAGAGAAGATCGCCATGTGATGTGGCATGTTTATGGTCATCTTTGATTTTGGGATCAACGTGCTATAAAACAATGTGAATGTTGCATGGTGTTTGTGTGGATACTGCGTCCCGATGTCGACGCACATCGTTGTATGTTGTCTGGAGATAGCTGACGACCGAGCCAGACCGGGCTGACAGATGCCTGCATGAACCATGACTGACCACGATCGAGTGGCACGACAGCTGTCAGTGACAATGTTGGGAGTATCGGTCTGTTGTCTAAGTGCGATTTGCGTGCAGACTCGTTCGTTCGACCAATAGCTACCCTCGGGGTAGTAGGTAAGTAATACGTAGTTCAACAGGTATCGAAAAGTAATTTAGCACTTCAAACCTAAACAAAACAATTATACTTGTATGGCCACACAATGTCAATGACATATGTATAATTTAAATAATAAAGTCATTCTATCTTCGAATTCGTAACGTAAATCTATTACAAACTTACTTTTTATTTCTGACAAGATGTTATATGATGTGTGCATCCTTTTAATATAATTAATTAATTTAAAATGCTAATACAATTTGTTTAATTTATGTAAATAATGTTATTTACATATGCATGCTGCCATGCAATTTATAATAGTCTGAATAATAAATATATGTGTAATAAGGACATTGTGCAATTAACATGGGAATATTGAAGTGGAGTTTTAATGTATTGTGTACTATGTATTGTATATGTGCGTGTGTGTATGTTATCAAGACCACATCATGACAATGAATCATAAATTCATGTGTTTGCAAAATGCTGTAACAATTTTACATACAAATCATTTGTTTGTAAAATACTGTGATAATTTTATTAAAGTATTTCACAAACAAATCAACCAATGCGCTGACTTTGTGATGTGATATTGATAAATTACACAGTTTTGCCAATTACTAATACATGGTGTAATTATAAGATAATGATTGTTTACTATAAATCAAATGTCAGAATGTATCGGTTAGCTGCATATCATCACTGCACATGTTCAATGGGATGCTTCCATGCAGGCAGCAGGCATGTTATAACAACCAGGGTGTTTTGCAGGTGCAGAAAAGAGAAATACATTTTTTCTCATTAGTGGCAGAACTGCTTCAGTCATCATCAGTGATATTGCTGTCATCCGCTAACACATATTCTGCATAACTCTTTTCAGTGTTTTCCATCTGTCTGTTCCAGACAGAATGATCTGAAGATGGCGACAGTGAGACTGGGACATCCAAGGTGTCATCCACATTGACATGACTGCCATGGTCAGTCGAAGAAGGCATGCAGGACTGCGACGACAACTTCGCATACCCATGGTCATGATGAATATTCAATGGAACAACAATATTATCTGTAATAATTGCTGCATCGATAAAGTATCGCATTGGCGACATGATCACTGGCTCTGTTTGAGTTTGACACTACGAGTTAATGGCGTTGCAATGTGACACCCGTACTGCCATGAGGGACAATATCATCTGGTGCACTGGATCCTTTGAAAGTTGTGTTCAGTATTTGTGAATCCTTCATCTGAAAGAATGATACATATGTATGAGAGTATGTATCTTCTGTGATATACATATAAATAACAATGTTTTGACATCTTTTGTTTTCTCATTGCAGTACCTATACATCATAAAAATTAAAACTGATTAAATCAACTTATAATTAGCATTTCGGAAAGTGTTCAGGATCTAATTTTGTGTAGATGCATAGATCTGTGGATATTGTAACTATGCATGAGAAATCTAAATTTGATTGAATTATTTTGCAGGCCCCATATGGTCCTCCATGGTCCCCCAGACTATTTTTCCACAATTGTTAAACAAATCTACTTTTGCATGGTTGTTGCATGTGGTGGTGCTGATATACACAAAAAATCTGTATTTTATTACATCATTCTATGGGCCTCAAAACACAAAGTAATGCTGGTGATTTGGTTTTTGAGAAGGTCCCTTGAAATGACCCCCAGATCAGTTTGATGTATTAGGTATCTGCTTTCTGGCTTGTCTGCTGCTGCTAGCCAAGTTCATTGGTCAGCTCTTGTCTCAATGAAACTAGTAGACAGTGGGCTGAGCAAGGTGTTGTGTTTCAATCAGGGAACATTCATGCAATAAATAGAACATTACCTTTTCAATGGTGCATTCTGTGTAGATTCCATTATATTATGACTAACCTTCCTGGCATATTTTAATATGTGTGTATCCCGAGTCATTCAGACATCATTACAAACAAGCAAACCCACTCCTACATAAGCAACACATAAATTACATGGTAAGCCAATTATACAAGCCTACTTGCACATATAAGAAAATAAAATGTTTAAGTTAGTTACGTGCAATCAGTGTCCTCCTTGGTCCAATCAGAGACAACTACTTGGCCATAGTCAAAGTCATACTTGTATTTTCAAAAAGTACAAATGTCAATTTAAGACTAAATTTGTTTACATTGGGTTTTATACGTAAGTTTCATTTGTGGGTGGGGTTTTGTCCAACCGAGTCTTTTTCGAGATATGTAAGTTTTTTTTATTGCAATGTATAAGGTTTTCTAAATAGACTTCTTAGCCATTTTCCTAATAAATAATTTTGGGAAGTGATTATGGACACCTTACAGTTATCAAACAGTAACTGCACAAACTGCAACTAACTGAACAATGCTGATGTCTGCGGTACTATTGAAAGCAAAATACATGCCTTATCAAAATATAATTTTCGTACTTTATATTCTTATTTTAGTCTTATTTTGTTATACGCAATAATACTATTCATTTCAGATTCAATATACTAGTCGTGTTAGTCGATAATCATTCTACAACAGCCATGAACCCCAAACATTTTGAAGTTTTATTTAAACACTCAATTTAAAGCTGACCTCTGTTGCACTGGTTTGTCTTTTCATCATGCTCTAGCACATGACTGTGAACTGGTAAGAAATGCAAGTGCACTAGAGAGATAGTGGGGCTTTGTCCAGGCAGTGATGTTTGTATTGGGTATGGGTAGTCTTTTCACTCTTGCTGGGAAACACAGGACACTGGTAAGATTGTGATTTTATTGCCTAATTTGCACTAGGCTATTAATGGCAATTAGTAACAGCAGTCCTCTGTTGTACTTTGATCATGATGTTTGCAACCCTTTCCAGTAACAATGGAGGCTATGGGCTAATGTAAGGTTCCAAATGTTTTTTCACCCATGTAACTATTAATTTTAGTCATGGGATCAGTGATCTTACTACCTGCTGTCAGGAGACTATTCAGATCCCCACCTAAAAAATGTGTGCTTGTTTATCACTTGGAAAGCAAAACTGCAGATTCTTAAAGGTGAGATCCACATTTGGGTGCATAATGTTTTGGGCGATAAACAAAACTGTTGTCTTAGATTATTTAGAAATGTATTAATCTGTCAGTGTTTAAATATCGGATACTACCCCTGGAGGGTAGTGACTTATTATGTATGTCAAAACAGTTGCTTAAAAAAAATTGAAATAAGTTCCATGTGTTTTGTGTATTTTGACCACAGTCATGCATCCTACAGCAATAACAGAATGTGCATACATGAAATTATAAAATATTCTACGGATATTTTATGAATTAAAATATTAAATGTGTTCCCAGGTAATATTGCCAACTGACTTGGGTTATGATGGGTAGTGTCATTGGATAGACACATTAACATACTTAATAGTGACACTATGTTAAGTGTGATTGATTCTGTAGCATGTTTTATTGTTGTTATACTAATTATTTTATAGAAAGTTGTGCGATGCACACATGTACATATGTTACCAGAAACAAATACAATGATACCATAATCATAATGATAATAATATTTTACTGACCTGCATGGCTGCCGCTCACCGTTTCCTACTTGTCGTTCTGGTATCTTGCTTTGATGATATAATGCATATAAACAGTACATCCTCAGCTTGCATAATGTCAAAAACAGTGTCCTCGTGTAATGGCCAAGATTAAATTGTACGCAAACTAGTGATCAACAGACAGTATTCATAAGTCAACAGCTATGTCTGCAATTCTTTGCTGTGATGTTAAAAGCTTGAGGATTTTTTTTCACTCTACATTTTTCCAGTTCACTCAGCTGTATAAATGAGTACCTGCATGGCTATAGACAGTGGTGGATATGTGTATGAGTAGCTTTTGCGAATTAATTGTAGCATATTGCTGGATGCTTCCCAGAGAAGTTGAGATGGTATATGATTGAACAGGTCTGTCAGAGAAATAAAGTGTAAAGCGCTTTCAGCAATCCTGAGGATTGGTTACTACGCTCTTTAAGATCTTACCTTTATAAATCAGCAATTAATAAAAAAAAATTCTTTAGTGATTTTAATCAGTTGATTTATGGGGTCAAATATTTTTTATACACACTAGTGTTTTATTGAATGCAGTTAACAGTCTAATTTAAATAATAACATAAATTAGTATTTTGCTGTTTCTGTTAATTCATTATAAATAATGCCTGTTATATATCTGTGTCTGTGATTCGTGACTGTTCAACAGTTGTTGACTAATTAGCGAGTCACCCTAATTTAAGTAATTAGCATATGACGACGCTAACAAACACGTCATACGCCTGATACGGTCGTAGCTGGCATTTCTTTTTATGTCACTATCTTGAAGAAAATTATTCCACCACTGTCTATGTCAAAAACATTTTTTTACTTGTACCTAGAAACTCGAGCTGGTTCTAGCAACCAACGCACCGCTAGATCTGGCGATCTGTTGACCTAAACAAATTCAGTGGATTTTAAACATTTTTATTTCAAATTAAATACTTGTATCTACACATAGATTTATTTTATTACATTCACATTTCTTACTACATTTAAACTTTTCTGAGGTCACATTCGTGTATTATGCAGACAGTGAAATACAACTGTGGGATTAAATTGTAGTCGTAACGATACATGACGGAACTCGTGAGTGCCGAGTCGCCGGCTTGTCACTTCCTACGCGCCGAATCACATTCCAAATAAGGAAATCATGTCCGGTTTTCCTGTCGAGTTCGACGAACTTTACTTCGTCGCTGCGTACTTATATGCAAGCCAATCAATCAAACACGGACCTGTAGCTCTGGTCGAAGCTTATGTTTTGAGGTTCAGCGCCTCGTTGTGCTCGTCACATTCGAAATTAGGCTTACAATCGGCGTTCGAAAGTGACCACCGCCGACTCCGCTGAACTCGCCGCAGGCGGACACGCAAACTTCATCATCTCAAACCTGCTTTTTCTACAGGAATCCTTTGTGGAAGTATGTTAAATAATGCTTACTAACAATTATGATATATCTATTAGGCATACAGTGCATTAATGTGTTTAATTATATTTGGTTTGAGTGCGTTTCGTCCGTTTTTGCGAGAGCTATGCTGCGCCGCCTGTCGACACGTGCTTCCGGTGATTGTAAACAAACCCGAGTACAACCAGCAATATGGCCAGGCGGAATGGCGGCGCCCTGTGTCGAAAGTAGCTCACTTTGAAAATTTATTAAAAATATACCGTGACACTGGGCTTGTCAAATTATGGTCACTAGTGCTGTAAATTATATGTTCTTATGTTTGGGCTGTGGTTGTTCGGCCGCTTCAGTCCCCCTTTAACA
>OZ024857.1:51914748-51917248 GCA_964017155.1 Oasisia sp. SBJ-2009
GTGTGTGTGTGTGTGTGTGTGTGTGTGTGTGTGTGTGTGTGTGTGTGTGTGAACGTGCGTGCGTTGGTGCGTGCGTGCGTGCGTGCGTGCGTGCGTGCGTGTGTTTGGCTAGGCTATTTCGTAGCATGGTAGATGACAATACTCTTACATAGGTTTAGGAATTATCTCAACGGATAACCATTGCAAAATAATACTCTGTAGACACTACAAAATATTATAAAATATTACACTGATTTATACGTATAATATATATTCAATTGCAAACAGAAAATGTGGATTCCAGCCACAAAAACGCAGCTTGTTTCGTAACTACACGGCCTATCCACAAAGAACACGCTGTGTGATTAAATTGCCAACACGCCACGGCACCGTCTATATGAATCTTAATACGTTTCCACACAAGACATTATTGTCGTAACCAAGTTTTGTCGACACCCTATGTTGGAGATGTAATTCACCGGCGATGTCAATGTCTACGACTGTTTGTTAGTTAGTGAGTCACGCGTCCGTTTTTATCCACGGTCTCAGAAAATAGTTCTCAGAAATTCTTTACGACCGATCTTAATACATTTCACGTCACTACTCGTCACCTGCCGCAGATATTCAGCGAAAAATCAACACAACTTTCAGCGAAAACCATTTAAATAGACTGCGATCAATGCGGGACAGTCGTTCGCTGGTACACACTACACACTACACACAAGCTAATGTGTGTCACCGTTAACACAGCTGAATGGGTTAGCGCAATGGGAAACGAATTAAAAATAACACAGCTTTGAACATAATTATTCGAATTCTGGTTTGCAAAGTTGAGAATGTGACTCTCCCACGCCACTACCACGCCTTAAAGATGACACCTGTCGCGAGGGACAATTCGAGAAAAAAACCCGCGGAATGTGGCACTCCTGTTCTGTGGATAAACGTAGCAGCACACCAGCACATGCAGACATATGTGATCAAAGGAAGTGTAGTCTAGGCCCAGTCCTAACTCTTATTGGTATATCAAGATATACGGCACAATGGCGTGTTTTTTGTTTTTGTGTGTGTATGTGTGTGTGTGTGTGTGTGTGTGTGTGTGTGTGTGTGTGTGTGTGTGTGTGTGTGTGTGTGTGTGTGTCCGTGCGTGCGTGCGTGCGTGCGTGCGTGCATGCGTGTGTATCCCTGTGTGTGCGCGTGTGCGTATGTTATATATATATGGAAATTGTGTTATATAAAAACATTGCGAATAGTTTTCAATATATACCTTTAAATCTGTTCTCTCAGCTAACAGAATGTCTCTTCCTCTTTCCGTAATTGGCAGGGCAACCATTTGTAACAGGACGTATGCTGTCTAAAACGTTGTGAAAGTTAAACACCAAAGAGTATTGTGATTACCTCTGCTCGCCTCGGCATTACTGCAAATCATTTTTATAAAATTTGATATTTTGTTTGCCGTTTGAACAACTTTCAAATTGCGAATATTCTTCCTAGCGTTATAAAGTAACTGAAATGTGGTACCCGCACATTAAAGCTTCTTGTTTTATGTTTTTTTTTATCTCGAAAACACATTTACGAGGTCAACCTGTTGAAAACTATAATAGCCGAGTTAATTTTACACAACATGATGTCACGATAAGATAATCCCTTTTGTGCGGCGGTTATTCTGAAACGATAGCGAGCAAATCCAAGTCCTTTGTTACCGTCGAACTGTTGTAAACTCACACACGGCATGACCCATAGAACCAGACCCGGATGTTACCATGTCTGCGAAATAGGCTGGTGGTTGTTGATAAAAATCGTTGCGTTCTCGACTTGCACGTGCGTTATCTTGGAAAATGATGTAAGCGAACCAGGCGCGCCCTTCTGATTCGTGGCTGCCGTAGCTGGGACGCGCGGGTCAAGTGTTTGTATAATCAACTGGTCATAGGTCAAGAAAATGATTTGATCGCGGAAGCACGCCTTGACAGATTGCGCTGAATCGACGACAACTAATCGATTAGCTAACAATTGGTTCACAACCCGAGTGTACAAGCGCTGCTGTTGTTGCTGTACTTTGGTCTATTGTACGGAGCAAATCAGAATGTTAATGTACAGACGCATACATATAGCGTGACAAAATATATACATGCAAATACAAGCCGAGCGCAAGGGTATAGGCCTACCTGCACGCGGCGACACGGAAATGCGATTAGAGATTTCGCACAAAGGTATGATGTCGCTAAGCTTTACCTAACGACATAACGAAGTACGTCGTGAAAATCACGCCGTTAGCGAACCGATGAAAATCCGAACATTAAACATTGCTTTTTGCCACTAATTGATGACATGCCAAGCAACCGTGACGACATCGCGTGTTCGCGGACATTTCGGCAAACCCATAATTAGTGACGCTTTTAGAAATATCTCTCTCCATTCATCGTCTCACCACCACCGACCACTACGAAGCGTTGATCCTCCGTGCCGATTGTCACATGCGCGCTCATTGCATAATGGCGTTTCTGTCACGACTAACAGTGCAGAT
>OZ024857.1:51922248-51959748 GCA_964017155.1 Oasisia sp. SBJ-2009
CCCATACAAATGATACCGCCCGCCTGATTGGGTTCAGTAAGCCCGTAGGAACGCCTGAAATTTTGAAAAACTCCACCCGACTGGGTTCAAAAGGTAAATAAAACCTTCCATTTCTAAAGAAGTTGTAATATTTTATAGCGAATACTTATATATTACCATAAAATAATAATAGTAATTATTATTATTGAACGCTTGTAGGCATACTGGTTACATAAATCTAGTTTTTTCTCTGGTGAAGTTAACCCCGGAAGTATAAAAAAATCGAGTGGCTACTAATAAGACGTCCGTGTTTAGAGACGTCACTTCTTTTTATCCGTTGACCACGTCACTTGAGTCAGGTAGGAGTGCCACGTTTCTTCTGCGCCAACTTGGTTTCCCCGGTACATAGCGGGATGTCTAGATGTTGCCAAGTGGACCTTAAATTCCGGTCTGTCCCGAAAGAGGAGCACACGCGCCCAATTGTATCCCGTATACCGTTGGACCGGTATTTTGTATACGGGTTTAAAGCCGGTTTAAAAAGGTATACCATAGTGATACGGTATATTAATCGCCAACTGGCAAGAGGCCCCTTTCAATAGCTGTGTATACCTCTTATAAGGTGAACGAAGAGACGACATTTAACACACATTGGCCCTCCCTTCCGTTCGAAAAACGCACGTCCAGAAGAGCAATTGTTCTATATATCACAGAAGAGCGGTTGTACCATCTGTGCTTGAAGAGCAATTGTACAGTCTGTCATAGAAGAGCAGTTGTACCGTCTGTTTTAGAAGTGGAGTTGTACCGTTTGTCTTAGAAGAGCAATTATACCGTATGCCTTAGAAGAACAGTTTTACCGTCTGCTCTTAGAAGAGCAGTTGTACCGTCTGCCTTAGAAGAGCAGTTGTACCGTTTGCTCCTCTGGCCGACCATTGGTGTTGTTCCACCAAGCCGCAGTGTGGCGCTACTGTTAAAGATAATATTACCATACGCTTCATTTACGTTTCGAGAATTATATTTTTTTCTACCACACACATAGCAGCACCTTTAGTTACATACACAAATACATTTCTATTAAAACAAATCTTGTATCACTTAGTTAAACACGTCAATATAAGGAAGCGCGTTCGTCCGTCAGTTCTGGCTCTCGCAGTCGTCCCGACGTACGAGGACACTTTGTGGTTCGCCGCCATTGGTCGTGTTCTGCTCCAGCGGAGGTTTTGTGTCTGCACTTAGGCAAGCAAAACTAGTACAAAAGTATACACAGAGCGACTATTTCAGGAACCTATCCACTCGATTTTATCAATTTTGAGAGCCCATGTAAAGAATCCGCAGACGTTACATGTTCTATTCGACGGCTCCTCTCACAACAGCGACATGAGCCCGACCTCCCGTGGTTTAGATGGGTTCTCGACGGCCGAGAACAAGGGCCCTGTAAGGATACACGACCGCTTTGTACGGCAGACTTTGCCCCGCATTGTCAGGTGGCCCGCCCGCCGATGTTCTCGTAATCTATCCCGTGTTATGTGGGAAGACGTAGAGCGACGAACGGGAAACGTCGACACTTGTGGATCGACTCCACGTCTGTGGATCGGCTCCACGTCTGTCCGGGATTGCTACGTCCTACAGAAGCGTTTTCTTCCGGCGCGGTGTTATGACGTCACGCCAATGTCAGTCGTTTTATGCCCTGGGTGGCAATCTTGTTATATCTTGCTAAATAATTCATTACTCCGGTGTCGGAATAGTTATGTCCTCTCTCTTGCAAAGTGTATTGCTCCAGACCCATTATGTCTTCGTGCAAAGTGTATTATTCCGAACCTATTATGTTCTCTTGCAAAGCGCATTACTGCAAGGCCGGTATTAATGTCGTGCGAGCGTTTCATGTGAAGCATTACCAAGATATTTATTTCCCTAGGCGGCAGTGTCTGTGTCGCCGTTACTGATATCAACAAATGACACTTTTTAGTTGTCCGAATAAGAGGCGAAGAGACGATATTAAGGGAAACGTCCGTAAGCATCTATTTTTGCGCACTTAATATCCGAAAATGGACAGTCACTAAAAACGAAACGCACTGTGTGTATTGTCTGTGGCATTCAAACATTTCCACTGACAAACGCAATAAAGTTCATATTTCTTTTTTTGAACAGAAACTCTAGATATGTGGTTGCGCTCTTCTTCGTTGTGGGCAGTGTTATGAATAACATATGTTGATATTCGATGACAATATTGTGTGCCGCTGTAGATATCACGCTAACACATGGTGTTTTAATGTCGTATCATGCCCGTGTTCGGTCGTTATGTATAGGAAACGGTTCAACGACCGAACGCGCCAAGACCTGCACTTGTGGATACGACCACAAAAGGTTGTTCCGTGACATATACGTCAAACGCACGGCGAATTTGATATGTCTCTATACAGCTGGAACAAGTTTGGCTACAGCAACTGTAGGATGTAGTTCCTGACCTGTTCTTTTGGCAATGGCCCGCCGTGGCATGCTTAGAACCGGTGGACCGCAGGACCACGGTGGTGCCAAGCTCAGTCACGTGATGTACTGGGAGTGTCATCCTGACACTATTTGTTTAAACGACAACCACGTCCAGTTGACACCGTCACCTTTACACGCACCACTGGGTGCTACCATGATCGACGATTCCGTTACAACTACTATCGCGATGACTGTCAAAACCATCGGAACCACCATGTTATCGGTACCATTATCACGTTAACTAACATAACCACTACCTCAGCCAATATTGCAAGCAGTTGCAACCACTATCGCAACCATTACTGTAGTCTATATCAGAATTACTATATTATCGGCACCAATATTGCGATCACTATTGCAATCGCTGTCTCAATTATCATAATACTGTTATTGCTGCTGCTCCTGCTGCTGTTGTTGCTGCTGCTGTTGCTGGTGTTGCTGCTGCTGCTGCTGCTGCTGCTGCTGCTGAGCAGCTGCTGTTTCCGCTATCTTTAATCAGTTGACTATTACCTGCCGTGCTCCAGTTCCTATTTCTACACAAAAAGACCACACGAGTAGAAGCTGCTGTTTCGCAACACATGTCGCGCTGACGGCAGTGAATGCCGCGGCACTGTTTGTGGCAACAAGAATAGAATTGTCGACGTTTCCAGGGTCTTAACGTGTCTGATGGGAAACCACCCAGAATCGAGTTGTACCTGACGGGAGACCGCCGTGGACCTCGTTGTGTCTGGGAGAAAAACAACCAACTCCTGTTGTGTCTGGTAGAAAAACGGCCAATATCCTGTTGTGTCTAGTAGAAACACTACCATTTCCTGTTGTGTCTGGTAAAATGCGACCAATGTCCTGTTGTGTCTGGTAAAATGAGACCAATGTCCTGTTGTGTCTGGTAGAAAAGCGACCAATGTCCTGTTGTGTCTGGTAAAATGCGACCAATGTCCTGTTGTGTCTGGTAAAATGCGACCAATGTCCTGTTGTGTCTGGTAAAATGCGACCAATGTCCTCCTGTGTCTGGTAAAATGCGACCAATGTCCTGTTGTGTCTGGTAATATGCGACCAATGTCCTGTTGTGTCTGGTAAAATGCGACCAATGTCCTGTTGTGTCTGGTCAAATGCGACCAATGTCCTGTTGTGTCTGGTAAAATGCAACCATTGTTCTGTTGTGTCTGGTAAAATGCGACCATTGTTCTGTTGTGTCTGGTAAAATGCGACCAATGTCATGTTGTGTCTGGTAGAAAAGCGACCAATGTCCTGTTGTGTCTGGTAATATGCGACCAATGTCCTGTTGTGTCTGGTCAAATGCGACCAATGTCCTGTTGTGTCTGGTAAAATGCGACCATTGTTCTGTTGTGTCTGGTAAAATGCGACCATTGTTCTGTTGTGTCTGGTAATATGCGACCAATGTCCTGTTGTGTCTGGTCAAATGCGACCAATGTCCTGTTGTGTCTGGTAAAATGCGACCATTGTCCTGTTGTGTCTGGTAGAAAAACAAAAAATTCCTGCTGTGTCTGGTAGAAACACGAGCGATGTCCTTTTGTGTCTGGTAGAAAGCAACCAATGTACTGTTGCGTATGACAGAAAACAGCCGAAATGTCCTGTTGTGTCTGAAAGAAAACAAGTAAAGTGTCTGTGCTGTGTTGAACTGAAACTGCCCACGCAGACTCGTGCATAGTAACACAGCAACAGGTGAGCACAGGACGAACGTTCGCACCGCGCAGCTACTTTGTGTTGTTAGTTATTATCTACCTGCGATAATGGGGAGAACACAATGTATGAACATTACTGCACGGAGCAATCTTTTAAAAAGAACGTTTATTTATAACCACACAGCGGTGATGTAATCTCGTAAGCTTATATAATAAACGACCTTGATTGTTGTCGCACTTCCCAAAACTTGCGAAGGTTCAATGAACTATACAGAGATCCAATAGTATGACATTAAGGGGTAAAAAAACTAATTACTCTTGGATCGCTTTATAGATCAAATGAACCTTCCAAAAATTTGCTCGAGGAAATTTTGCTGTTTATCTACATGACGCCAGCCAGTTAGATGCTTAGATACTAGAAACACCGGTTGTCTCTTAAAATCTATTCTAGAAAGTATCCCACCCACCGCGAAGTCCAAATACTGGCTCTGTCTGTCCTTGATACGATATCGTTCATCTGCAAGAAAAGATATGTACTTGATAGGCATGATCATTTTATAGTTTCCTAATTCCTATCAATATTAGTTAATAGCAGTTAGCTAAAGTCTGGTTCACTAAAGTATATTGTAGCTAATGTTGAGTTTGCGTGTTCCCTGGTCATGGTTCATTCGTTCCAACTCATTTAAACATGCTACTTTTGTACCGTTTTAGTTTAAATAACATGAGGGCATTTGTCTATTACGCGGAGCACGATAACAGCACACATTGTTGGTGCTTTGTGTCGTAAGTTATTTTCTACCAGCGATAACTTGGAGAATACAATGTATGAAAATTACCATAGCAGTCTTTTAAAAAGAACGTTTATTTATAACCACAGCGCTGATGTAATCTCGTAAGCTTATAAACATAACAAATGAATTTAATTGTTATCGCACGTCGTCGTTGTGCGTTTGCTGTTGACAGAGGTAGTGTATTTTTGCGACTGGAGATTGTGATGTTCATTGAATACTATTTCGGTATAGGAGGCGATCGCACGAGATATCGAATCAAGACATAGGAACGACACGTGTTCATAATCGTAACTCCTGATTGTATCAAAAGAAATCGTCTGAAATGTCCAGCAACGCGTAGAGCTTCTTCTGTATGTTGCATTAGCATGAGGAGTGAAGATCGGAACATTTAAGTGGCTGCGCGGGACACAGCGATAAGAACATTACGGCAAGCGTCCCACGGTCCCACGTACGGAGCAGAACAAACACCGTGAATTCCGTGTTCACATGCGCGAGACGGGTTCGTTTTCCCCCTTTTTGCATATAATTACTTCACATCTGTCAGACATGTGCCCGCTATATAATTTCCCCAATATTTATGACAGCATGGTCATTCGTCTCTCTTTCAGGCAAAGGACCACATACCGCATTACATTTTTTTATTCTGTCATAATAACACGATCATTCCAACACGCCCTCTGACATTACTCACGCGAAATACACACCGCGGGTCAAGGAGACGGTTTCGTGTAGATCACAACCAGAAGAATTCCATCCCGCAATAAAACTGTCGCGTCGCTGGACCGTAGGTTCACCGCAGAATTGGACTTTGTGTTTACTCTCATCACGGCTCGCGGTAACAGTCGCTATCTCAGTCGAGTCATTAGCGCGTAATCGCGTGTATCTCGCTCGCATTCACCTGTCCCCGCGCGGTGACAATGACGGACCATACCGGGTGAAACACAATCCGCCGTCTGCGACTAAACCGGGGTGTGTGATTGACATCGATCGCCCCGATACTCTATCGCCTGTGTAGCTGTCGACAGTCGCTCTCTGGTGGTCGGCGACAACCGCCAGCGAGGTCGGGGGACGGGGATGTTAATTATGACGTCGACACGTGCGTTCTGTTGCTCACTTTACCAGATATCTAGGGTTTTCCATCGTTGAATATATCTCAGACATTTTATCAAGTTTGTTTTGGAATTTGGTTGGCATTATGTCTTTTTCGTGATATAGCGTCAACGCTGGAATTATGTGTTCTGTGTTCTGTTCTCGTGTCGTCCACACGTACCAAGAATATTAGTAAATGCAAATCTAGATGTTTGTTGTTAAAATGAAAAGTCGGAGGTGACGACACATTTACGCCGTTATTCTTACACACAGCAACATTCCGCAATTGTCCGATAGGTTTAAGAGAAAACGATTTTATAATTCTAAATGGTAACTACTATGCTCTGGTACTGTTTTGTTTGGTGATAAAAAATATGCTGTAATGTAATGGCGGTTGTGTTATCTAAGCCTGACATGACACCATTCTTTGACCGTCTGTCGTGGGTGCGCTGTCGTTGCAAATGTTAAATGAGACCGTAAGAGCTGTTCCCTACTTGTGTTCCCGCGTGTGACTTGTTTTACAGGACGCCCCTGTTTTACAGGGTCTAAGCATAGCCTGGAACTAGATATGTTACTGCGTCGAAAGTTAAACAATTGAAAGCCATCGCTATTTACAGTCGCAAGACGAGAAAAACGTAACGTCGTTGCAATGTTTTACCACACACTTGAAGGCCAGGAGAAAAATATTTTCTTTGTCGAACTTCTTCGTAACATATCACTGCGAATGTGTTTCTGCGAAGATGCCATTGCTAACGCCCTGTTGCGCAGTTTTGAGAGTAGACGTTTTTGTATTTGATTTTGTTGACGTATGACATTGGAGATCCCATACACACAGACGAACGTTCGAGCGCGTTTTAAGGATGAAGTAATTGGTCGTGTGAACTGTATTGGTGTCTATCCCATTCTGTCGTTCTAGCGTTAAATCGCTTATTTCGACCCGCCCTTTTCTATGTGTAAAAAACGACCCATACGACGCGAAAGTTTGAAAGCGGGAACCCGTAGGAAATCGTCGGCTCCTTTCTCTCGGCGATGTGGGTGAGATAGAATCGCAGGTTTGTTCACCCCGAGTCTTTGTCGTGTTGTTCCGCTGTTTCATCTAGCGCTTGCGAGTTTTTTCGCTTCGTCGGCTGCCAAGGGTGGGTATAGTCGTGAACTGTAACCAACACCACTTCAAATACCGCCAAGCAAATTGGCTGCGCTCTTGTATAATGCATATAAAAAGTCGTCTGTTATACAGCACTGCAATTAGCGGAGATACAGTAACCGCGGGGTTTTATATATTGGTTATTAGGGGGGTGCTCATTACATTTCAATATACCCGTAATCAGCACGAAATCAGTCTAACCCAGCAGAGGCCGTGTTTTTAGATGTTTGCAATCGTGATCAGGTGGTGTATTTAACGTTCAGCTATACTCAAGTGGTTGTGCAAAATTGTTACAACGACAAAAGCTGTGTTTTCGTTTGAGCTTTTCTTTGCGAATGTTACTCACACGCATGCAGGCACGCCCACAGACGCACACGCACACACATATACACACGCACCTACACACACGCACATGTCATCGTTGTTGCCGCCGACCACCTCTCGCCACAGTTGTTGATGACCGTCTGTATATTCAGCTGTTGAACGTTTCATTCATTTCCAGTTGTTCCCATGGCAACGCATGTGTTGGTAAACACGTAACATTCTTCATATATCACTTTGTTTCACCAGGCATTACCAACAGGCAACCCGTGTGCCGACACCTCTATCAATACCTCCACTTACGCACCGCCGCCACCACCACCGCCACCACCACATCCGCCAGCGCCAGCGCCAGCGCCACCGCCGCCGCCATGCCCGCTGTTGTTCCCGCGGCTTCAGTCGTTTTCCGTTCCTATTTTTGCACCATCAACGACGTTATTTTTGGCAAATAATGTGCCGAAATTACGCACAGCCGCGGGCCCCGTATCATTAAGTCCGAAATACTCCCGCCGCACAAAGGCCTGAATATGCACACAGTAATGTGTTCTCTAAGAAGGGTCGTTTCGATTTCCGACGTAGCGTAACCAGTGTGGACGTGATCGCTGGCACCGTTGCTACTCTCGCTTAAAATAACCGGAATGCAATCAATCTGACCCCCTCTCTATCTCACGCACGCGTCATCACTGGGACCCCCTCTCAATCTCACGCACGGGTCATCACTGGGCGCTAAATGTGCCTCGTCGTGTGTGACCGAATTCTTGCGCCATGCGCCTACACATTGACTTCTCACTTGAGTTATTCACCAACGCGTCATAGACATACGTCTTGCTGCCAGCGCAGTTAATCGAATCCCTCGTCGCGATATCAAAATCTACCTACAAAGTCGTGAGTGTAGTGTTTAAAAGTAGACATCCGCCTACAAGCGGAGTGTTGTCTTGTCACGTCAAGGCGACCAATATGCCGTTTTAACCACTTAAAACCTGGATATTGTTGTTGTACACTGTTTTGACCAAGGTGCTCGTCACCTTTTTAGTTTGTTGCTGTTCCGATTCGTCGCCGTTTGGTTATCGCTGCTTCGAATCTCTTGCCGTTTAGGTTTTCGTCATTATAACCCGAGACCTGCCTCCGACGTAACCGTACCTACGACGGGGCGGGTTTTTCCTTAACGACCGCGCACAGACCTTGGATATTTCGGTCGAGTGAACAACCACCTTACACGCCGAAGTCGTTAGACGGGCACTAAGCGCGCGGCGCCACACCAGAAATAACAGAACGCCTTTCAACATTTTATCGGCTTTCGTGTTTCCGTCCGGGCTTTTCGATCCACGTGATGACGGACGGGCGGACGGGCGGATGTCACAACCCATCATGGCCGCCCATAAGTACGCGCGCGCCCGGGGCGAGCAGCTGAGCAACTCTTATCAAAGCGGCAGGTGACATTTGCTCAGCCCCAAATTAGACACGTCTCACGGATTTAAAGTCTGCCGATGCTGTGTCCCAGCTCGGAGCTTTCAACGGGCGACTTCCCGACGTCAGCTTTAAAATGGCTTTGTAGAAAGCCGCCCTGAGGCTGGAGACAGTGACGTCAGAGTGGAGTCGTGTTAAATCTGACGAGTGGTGAAAAACACGACTTTTAGAGTTAAGCGCATCCGAGCGCGACACCGTTAAAATAATAATCATTATTATTGCTGTCATTAAGAGTATGCAAACTATACTAATAATCCGTAGACACACCATTGATCTATTTCGAAATCGTTTACTAAACAAAGTAGCAATGTCACCACCATTACGCCGCCGTTGCGACAAGGTAATAGTCATTCAACCTTGCTTAGTGTGTATTTTACGGCGTAATCGCTAATCTCCATCACCATGAATCACGTCCAGGGTTTGCTTAATAAATCTCATTAGTCGCTCTCGCCGCCGTTAGCTGTCAAAAGGGCCCTGGACGACGACAATATTCATGTGTCTATGGTGAACAATTGCGACTGATATAGACGCCTGTGACGAATTTCGACCTTTCCGTGAAAAGACCAATTCTGATTGACGTCATCCAGCAAATTTGAGCCTTGATTATGATAAATCAGTCAGTATTTAGGTACACGAACGCGGCTAATACGTATCAGTGAACATATAAGGTGATCATAAAATACTGTACAGAGTCTACTTGTTACATAGCGTGTGCGTGTGCGTGTGCGTGTGCGTGTGCGTGTGCGTGTGCGTGTGCGTGTGCGTGTGCGTGTGCGTGTGCGTGTGCGTGTGCGTGTGCGTGTGCGTGTGCGTGTGCGTGTGCGTGTGCGTGTGCGTGTGCGTGTGCGTGTGCGTGTGCGTGTGCGTGTGCGTGTGCGTGTGCGTGTGCGTGTGCGTGTGCGTGTGCGTGTGCGTGTGCGTGTGCGTGTGCGTGTGCGTGTGCGTGTGCGTGTGCGTGTGCGTGTGCGTGTGCGTGTGCGTGTGCGTGTGCGTGTGCGTGTGCGTGTGCGTGTGCGTGTGCGTGTGCGTGTGCGTGTGCGTGTGCGTGTGCGTGTGCGTGTGCGTGTGCGTGTGCGTGTGCGTGTGCGTGTGCGTGTGCGTGTGCGTGTGCGTGTGCGTGTGCGTGTGCGTGTGCGTGTGCGTGTGCGTGTGCGTGTGCGTGTGCGTGTGCGTGTGCGTGTGCGTGTGCGTGTGCGTGTGCGTGTGCGTGTGCGTGTGCGTGTGCGTGTGCGTGTGCGTGTGCGTGTGCGTGTGCGTGTGCGTGTGCGTGTGCGTGTGCGTGTGCGTGTGCGTGTGCGTGTGCGAGAGCGAGAGCGAGAGCGTGTGCGAGAGCGTGTGTATACTTGTGTGTGTACTTGAAAATGTACGTGTGTGTATGTGAGTATATTTGCATATGTACGTGTGCATGCGTGCGTGCGTGCGCTTGTGTGTGCTGGTGTGCGCGCGTGCATGCGTGCGTGTAAGTCCGTGTGCGTGCGCGCGTGCCTGTGCAGAAGTCTCTACGATGATGCCGTGAACCTTCCACCCTTCTTCTTATCGTTCTCGTCGTAATACGCACCCTGCGGAGGTATCCGTGTGCATCGGTGCGATCTTAACACTGGCATGTACAAGCTGATGCAATCGCACGCCCTCTGACGGTCCGCGAAGATGTCGCGATAAGACGATCGAAGATGTTGTTACCCTAACAAACGCGACGGTTACCCAAGCTAACGCCAGAAAATCCGCCAAATTAATAGGCATGGCTCGCAAGAGTCATGCCAATTAATTTGGCGACCCTGTCAACGACTTCCGTTCGTCATCAGCCCCGACACACCCTTGTGATGGCCGCACACGAAGACAATTTCCTCGCGTTGAGACAACTGTCGGCTAATGACAGCGTACGTCGTTGACAGCCCGTCTATCGGGGCGTGTGATCGCGGCGGAGATAAACAATTACTCAAAACGTGTTGTTGCGACGTGTTTGGCGGCAGATCGTCCGCGGTAGACGACGGAATGACGACGATAGTTTGTTACGTCTTACGCTTCGAGGTGAAATGATCATCTACGTAGAAACTAGAAACTGTCATCATTGTCCAGAATAAAAAATAATTGTATACGAGTATAAGTAAGATAACTAAATAAGTGTAAATGAAAATAAATAAAATGTTTATTGGAGTGGCCAATTTGTGATGAATGCACTCATGGTTGTATTTAGTAAACTATAGAAATCCCTGAAAAACGGTGGAATTGAACTATGTGCGACGTGTTATTTAGCGCAAGCACGGGACATGGTTTATTCGTAGCAAAGCTAAAATCCAGGTGCGTGGCCCTACCCCGGTTGCGTCAACGATTACGAACGCACTGATCCCAACGACAGATTGTGTTGGCGACTCGGCCGGGGCTGGGAGACATGGAAGCGATGGTGAGAGATAAGGGGAAATTCCTATTCACATCTTATATGCGTCGTGGGAAAACACATGGAAAACCCACACAATACCTTTGTGCGCACTGATGCGACAAACAACGCATCTATTTAGATAGGGCATGCACCTATTATAGTCCTGAACACGTGCCCGTTTTGTCTCGCGCGCCACGTGCACGTTCCGCCACGTCCGACGCGCGCGTTTTCCGAAATTCCACAACCCGGCAGTTGCTTTGTAGCGCTTACATTTTTCCGGCGTTATAAACGTTCCGATTGACGTTTCTATGCATGCGCGTTAAGCGTGAAATCATCAATGTGCAGCGAAAGAACAAAGCATTTATGGTACAAATACTACCGGTTGTTCGTTAGGATGTATATAACTTCTCAGCAAAGTTATTTGTCGCAAATTAACACGAGGCAAACAAATGTTGAGGCATGTTTTGATATCAAGCGTAAATCACTGCGCCATAATCCGGGACAGTGATTTAAACAAAGGTAAGATGTTATTGTATTGAACGACATTTAAGCAACTTTTCACAATTATCATCACAGGAGAGTTAACGAACAGCCCGTGGCATTCATACCAAAAATGCTTTGTCGTTTCGCTGCACATTGCTGATTTACATTTATCGCGCATGCGCAGAAACGTCAATCGGAAAGTTTACAACGGTCGGAAAAATGTAAGCGCGAAAGCGTTTTAACCAACAGTCGCCGAAAGCGCTGTGTAGCAACACTATCTTCGCGGAGTGAGGGGATAACGCAAAATGGGCGTCTTCACTCGCGTAGGCGATAACGTGATCGTTTACCCCCGGCACGTCGGCGACTTTCCGTATGATATTCAACACCGCTGCGCAGTGTTCGCGCACATGCGATCCTGTTATTTCTGCGCGAAACACAATTACACTACAAACCGGAAACGTGTTAAGAGTGCGCGCGGCTAAATTTAGCGGCGTTCAATGAAGCCGGGTGGGACAGATACATCATCGTTGGTGGTGGCGTAGTTAAGGACTGCCGCAAATGTCGACGTCGTTTTATTTAAACAACGGCTTTTGTTGGCCGTCGACGGAATCGCGTGCCCGCTGACCAGTCCGGCGGGACAGCCGAAAAGTGGACCATGGACACGGTGGTCACACGTCTAGTTACGGACAAACTCCCGTCTAAATGACCCATCAACAACAATGCAACTACTTCGTCGTCGAATCGCAACGGCGCATTTCAATAGAGTTTAGCGGTAGTCGATGTTGGTATAGCAAACGATCAATCGATCGATCTATTGATTGATCGATTTCCGTCGTAACAGAACGCACCGAATAAAACCAACCACAATGTGTTTATGATGACATTTGACAATATAAAAACGTGTGTTATTAGGAAACATAGTGACAGCTCCGCGAAATCAGCGGTGTGGGCTTTTTGGCCCTGTGTTGTGAGGAACATTTCGGTAAAACAGTTTATCCTTACCGTAATCCGTCCATTCCTCCTTTCGTCCGTTCTTCCGTTCGTCCCTTCCTTCGTCCGTCCTTTTCTCTGACAAACAAATCGTCCGACTATCCGTTAATCAATCCCTCCTTCCGTCTGTCATTCCACCATATCACTGGTTTTGATTCTGATACAACCGATCAGCTAACGAATGGTTCATGTTTCGTTCCAGTGCTGCGAACGAAGCGAGTGCCGAAGAAGAAGAAGCGGCCCCGTCGTCCTGGCTCCATCTTCCAGGGCATCCCAGGTAGACTACACACGCTGTGCTCTCTTAACTCAATCTAACGTCATAACAGTTTCTTGCGCTTATCGATTCGCGTTTGTTTGTTTACACATAATGTATGGCTTTCCAAATTTATGTATATGTTGTATATTTAAAATATGGTAAAGTACGGATGCATTATATATATATATATATATATATATATATATATATATATATATATATATATATATATATATATATGTGTGTGTGTGTGTGTGTGTGTGTGTGTGTGTGTGTGTGTGTGTGCGCGTGCGTGCGTGCGTGCGTATGTGTGTATGTGTGCGTGCGTGCGTGCGTGCGTCAGTGCACGCGCGTCTGTGTGTGTCTGTGTAAATCACCATATGCCAGTGCGTTCATGTGCACTGTGTTTCTATAACCATGTATGTTCTCATGTGTGTGTGTGTTGAATACGTTTGCGGTGCCTTCCTGTCATTATACGTGCATTCGAATGACGTGCGTCGCTTCAAATTGTGCAGATTGCAAATGCAAGAAACAGCGTCAACGGATAAAACGGAAACAATACTACAAGAAGGGATTCAGTTACGGTAAGCAGCACTTGATGGACATCAGACAACACAAGTTTCTATTCTCAGTCTGTTGTAGTCGACACGACTACATGCATGATTACATTAATTCCACATCTTTATCATGTAGGAAAACAGTCACCATAAGAAATACACCTAAACGGTTTGCTCTTCATGTTCCGTCATTCACAGATATCGTGAATTTGTGACTAATCCAAGTTATTTTCCGGACAATGTAAACGAATCATGACATTTACGTCTCACAGACCTATGGATGGAGTACTGCGTGTCTTGCTCATTGGACTCGACCGTAAAGTCGTAAATTAACAGCGTTGATCAGGGCTCGCAAAAGACGAACCACCAAACTTAGATAATTAAATGTCGCCGAGTTTCTCTTTCTAAAATACATTTAAGTTATGCCGACTATAATAACGAAACTATATTCTACGAGAATATTTGTGAATCGTGTCGTAGCTGTAGCGTGAATGAATTCTTTCCAGAAAGGTTCCACGTGGTTTTCGAGTGAACGATGAAATGTAAAACGCTAATTGTTAAATTCACCACGTTGTACGAAACATTCATATTTTACTGGGCCTACTGTTGTGTTTATGTGACCCCGTGGCGTCATGTTGTACACCTGTGACCCAATGACGACCCGTTGGGTCGACACTCTTATGTGACGCCGTGACGACCCGTGTGTGTTGACCTACTGTGACGTCTGTCGACTCTATGTCATGCGCCTGTGACGCCGTGACGACCCGTTTGTGTTGCAGCGATTAAGGCGACGTTCAAGTCGGCGGAAGGGATCCAGGGCGGTCCCTTCATCCTCACCATCCACGTCGACGAGGTCCTCAGCATGGGCAAGGTCCAGATCTCGCAGACGGACCTGACGCTGTGGACGGAGCGAGCGTGCATCTGTCCGCGGCTCAAGGTCGGCCGCACCTACCTGATCCTCGGCTTCGAGGACACGGTCAACAAACGACTGCTGTTCGACACGAGGAGTGTGGCGCTGCGCTGGAGGAAGATCTGGGCGCGCAAGATCCGGGTAAGTGGGATCTCACGCGCGGTGGTCTTGTTGTGGACACCTGTACGCGATTGATTCGTTCAACGCTATGTGAAGTCTTTGTGATTCGTTCGTTCGTTCGTTCGTTCGTTCGTTCGTTCGTTCGTTCGTTCGTTCGTTCGTTCGTTCGTTCGTTCGTTCGTTCGTTCGTTCGTTCGTTCGTTCGTTCGTTCGTTCGTTCGTTCGTTCGTTCGTTCGTTCGTTCGTTCGTTCGTTCGTTCGTTCGTTCGTTCGTTCGTTCGTTCGTTCGTTCGTTCGTTCGTTCGTTCGTTCGTTCGTTCGTTCGTTCGTTCGTTCGTTCGTTCGTTCGTTCGTTCGTTCGTTCGTTCGTTCGTTCGTTCGTTCGTTCGTTCGTTCGTTCGTTCGTTCGTTCGTTCGTTCGTTCGTTCGTTCGTTCGTTCGTTCGTTCGTTCGTTCGTTCGTTCGTTCGTTCGTTCGTTCGTTCGTTCGTTCGTTCGTTCGTTCGTTCGTTCGTTCGTTCGTTCGTTCGTTCGTTCGTTCGTTCGTTCGTTCGTTCGTTCGTTCGTTCGTTCGTTCGTTCGTTCGTTCGTTCGTTCGTTCGTTCGTCCGTCCGTCCGTCCGTCCGTCCGTGCGTCCGTGCGTCCGTGCGTCCGTGCGTCCGTGCGTCCGTGCGTCCGTGCGTCCGTGCGTCCGTGCGTCCGTGCGTCCGTGCGTCCGTGCGTCCGTGCGTCCGTGCGTCCGTGCGTCCGTGCGTCCGTGCGTCCGTGCGTCCGTGCGTCCGTGCGTCCGTGCGTCCGTGCGTCCGTGCGTCCGTGCGTCCGCGCGTCCGCCCGCCCGCCCGCCCGCCCGCCCGCCCGCCCGCCCGCCCGCCCGCCCGCCCGCCCGCCCGCCCGCCCGCCCGCCCGCCCGCCCGCCCGCCCGCCCGCCCGCCCGCCCGCCCGCCCGCCCGCCCGCCCGCCCGCCCGCCCGCCCGCCCGTCCGTCCGTTCGTTCGTTCGCACTTCATTGTGTTTGGTCACACGCCTCTACATATTACAAAGGACCAAGGCACTGATCACCTGCTGGCTGTGGTACATGAATATGGACATAGGTTGGAAACGTAGTGCGTTGGTAATTGGTCGCTATACAGCGTGTGTTCGACCCGCTGCCAGCCGTCGGCTGTTGACCGGCGTGACTGGCGCCTGTGACGGGTGAACGGCCGGCGCCAGCGAGTAAAAACTGCCTTCAGTGAGAGCACACGTGCCACGGAATAACAGCCGAGCCGCTCTTGGATATTTCTTATGCAGATAGGATGACATCAAACGTTTCATTTCAGAGACCATCAGCAAGCGCACGAGCGAGGCATTCAGACTTGCGTAGGATATAAATGCAAAATATAAATGCAAACACGAACGAAAGCCCCATATCATGAAATGGTAATAAATTCTTTAAATCAGAGCATTCGAACACCCAACAAGGAAATGTTTACATTATACAGTTCAGCATTCGGATTTGCGTAGGATATAAACCCAAACTCGGAATGAAAGCCTATAGTGTCGCGAAATGCTAACAAGTTCTTTAAATCAGAGCATTCAAACGGCTAACTAGAAAAAGGTTTCATTAGTCGTGGTAAAATATTTCTGTGACGATCTAACTGAATTTAATTTGCGGTCGTCTGTCACACACTTAATTTTGTCGTTATTAGTCTGGACGTCTGTGAAACACTAACTCCTGCTATTTATGAGGCCACAATTCTAACCCCGTAAAGTAAATATGGTAGAGATCTGTCAAACAAGCTGTTCAGAATAACAGCTACTTCAAAGGATGAAATAAGGCCAATCGCTGCTAAAGTTAGATTATCCTAATGATGTACGCATCTATAAATACAATGAAAGACTCCAGAGAAATGAAGTGAATAAAATGTCTATGAATTACTAAATTTGGCTTATTTCGAATGCACCAATTTGCCAGTAATGTATTACTTGTATAATTTTATACGCAACGATGGATGTCAACATGAATGTGTCATTGACATGTTCATGTCGATCTAAATTATCTCCTAAAAGTTCACTGAATTGAGCAATAACTTAAGTTGAACTAGCATTCTGCTTGGACGCATTGCATTTAGTAAATTATGACATGATTTGTTGCCATTCACAAACAAGAACATTGGAACTCTTTGAAGTCAATCTCCCTAGTGTATAAATACAGAAATAGAACCCTCCTTACTCGTTCTTCATTCATCTTCTCTGTCTTCCCCCTCGATTCCTATAGGCTCTGCACACGTGTGTGTGTGTGTGTGTGTGTGTGTGTGTGTGCGTGCGTGCGTGCGTGCGTGTGTGTGTGTGTGTGTGTGTGTGCGTGCGTGCGTGCGTGTGTGTGTGTGTGTGTGTGCGTGCGTGTGTGCGTGTGTGTTCGTGCGGTCGTGTGTGCGTGAGTCAGGTGCGTGTGGACCGCTCAGAAAATGCAAACGAGAATAATTATTTACTGTTGACTTCCTGTAGTCGATGCTGATCATTATGAGCGATAAAGAATTATTACCGAAGAATCTAAATGCGTCTCTAAAACTTCTAATTATAGTAGACATTAACTGACGTTCAGAGTCAACTTCGGACAAATCCATCACGCTAAGTCGGAATTAGTCGGTTTTTGTGTGCCTAGCATAACAACACTATTACTGCGATAGTTATCAGTATATACAGTCATACAACGCATGTTTGGTGGTTTTACTTTTATCGTGGAAATCTATGTAGGAAGTTGTCCGGATAAAAACATTACGAGATTACACTTGTGTGAACCTGTGGCCTCTGATCCCGTGTCACGTGGACATTGCTCCACTAATTACAGGTTAAAGTTGATCAAAGCAGGTATGATACGTGCCGATTTGTTAAGCACGAAAGACAGCGATAAGCGAGACATTCCGAGCAATAGCGGGCTATCTCTGGCCGCGTCCAGAGATAGCAATGCGCCGTCCTAATGTCCTTTGTAGCGCCTGTCGTTCTGACGCAGTCGCAAAGTGTCGCCCTAAAGTCCTTCGGTCGCTATGTCCTGTCGTACCGGTGAATAGTTTGTCTCATAAACCGCTTTCACGAAGAAAAAAAGATTCGACGTCAGATAGGCATACGTCAGATGTGCGAGAGTTCTGGGGTCGAAACTCGCTCCCGTCAAGGCGTTCGACACTGCGATTGCGCGTCAGTCGTGACCTCGAAATCACGTGACTGCTGATGTTGTCTCGATCTTAATTTGGAACGGAAAAGTACCACGACAAACGACAAATTGCCGGGTCAAGCGGTTGCACCGAAAGATCGGCGTGGCGAACGGGAGCTGAAAATGGGATCTATCAGAATGACACATTTGTAAGATCATAAGATTATAGTAACCACAACACACAATATACGTAAATAATTAAAATGTTGTCGCCAGATTGAAGAAAAAACCAAAACACTTCTACGAATTCACTGGCAACGATAACACTTTTCACAGAACAATCACAAACGTAGGTATATATTTAATTTCAATAAAGGCTATTCTAAATAAGTTTAATGTCACTGATGATAACAAGGGGTTCGTTCAGAAATGTGTGTCTGCATTTCTGGTGATCAGTAATGACAGGTGTTTGTTGCGAGACGCATATCTGTCTATCTTGGTGGTCGTCCCTCGGCCACCAAGCGGCAGACACATACTTGCATGGCGGTGGCAACACCGATAAACGTGAACTCATAAAAGTCGCATTACACTCCGATTCCTAGATCTGATACGGACAAAAAACCACAAACGTACACAGAATAGTTAATTGTGTGTGTAATCAGAATTAGAACGCGCCTTTGGAGGCCGTGCGATCGCGATTGCCGCCACCAGCACAGCGCCCGAGGCGGTGTTTATTAATCTACCAACGAGTGGCGGTGTACAAAGGAGAGCTTCACGCGCGTGCAATTGGTTCGCTAACAGTTCAAGGCCTGACGATTTTCAATAATGACCACCGTATGAGGCGTCACCCTCTGGCAAATCAAGTGGATGCAACGAAGCGACGATAACTTGTCAGAAAATAAACAGATAAGCGTTACTCATTTGTGACATCTTTATTTTCTCAAAATGCAATTCGTTTGCGAAAAAGTAAGTTAAGCTGACTTAAGAAGCAAAGTTTGTGTTTTCGTGTCGTTCAGAATTCTACGAAATCTCGATGAAGCGTTATTGTTGTATCCATGCGTAAAAATTTCACCACTGTCGTAAGAACTTTGGGAGTGTTTCTAAGATCGTTTTGTAACTTGACAATGCACATTACTTTATTACCCAGTGTCGCGATAAAGGTGAACTATTATTTAGAAAGAAGAGGCCGTTTTGATGGATCTGTGGTATAACAAAAGTTTAGCTTTTTTGACTGTGAAGTGTAGCTGTTTAGTTCAAAACCCCTTAGCTAGCTCTGTCCCCCACTCTCTCTCTCTCTCTCTCTCTCTCTCTCTGTCTCTCGCTCTCTCTGTCTCTCGCTCTCTCTCTCTCTCTCTCTTTCTCTCTCTCTCTCTCTCTACTTCTATCTCGATCTCTCTCCCTCACACAAATTCCTCTATCACCTCTTCCTCTCTTCTCTCTCCTCTCTCTCTCTCTTCTCTCTCTCTCTCTCTCTCTGTTTCTCTCTGTCCTCTCTCTCTCCTCTATCTCTTTTATCTTCAATCTCTGCTCTCTTCCTCTCTCTCTCCCCCGGTCTTCGCCTTTCTCTCGCTCTCCTCTCATCCTAACTTTCTCCTCCATTCCTCTCTCTCTCCCTCTCTTTTCGCTCTCTCTCTCTCTCTTTATCTCTCTCTCTTTATCTCTCTCTGTCTCTCTCTCTCTCTTTATCTCTCTCTCTCTCTCTCCCTCCCTCTCTCCCTCCCTCCCTCCCTCCCTCCCTCCCTCCCTCCCTCCCTCCCTCCCTCCCTCCCTCCCTCCCTCCCTCTCTCTCTCTCTCTCTCTCTCTCTCTCTCTCACCCGCATCCTGTACTACGGCCCTGTGCACTGCGCTCGCTCGGAAGTCTAAAGAAACATGAACAAGATGAATAGTGCATCGAGTCGCCTTTGTGCGATGATGTTAACTACGTTTCAATCTGACAATGAGCGCGCAGAACAAAAGCCGCCTAAAAGCCCTGCCTTATCGCTGAAGTGGCGTGCCTTTATCGGCGCGGAGCAACAAGCAAGCCAACGCCCACGAGCCACCACAGGTGCACACCTCTCGCCGACCGGAGGCCTTTGTGCCACCCATAGTTATTCAATGAGTCTGGTGTGGAAAGTTTCGGCCCGGAGATTGAGCGACGATACATTACGTGTGAAAATGCCACATAAGTACGGCTTGCACTAATGACGCGCTATGCGATGAAATGTTGGTGGCGACTTAGTAATTATCGCCCTGTACAATGGCACCCATTGCATGACGATACGTCATTATTCACGTATCAAACAACTCCTTCTGCCCCAGCGGTCGTAATGCCTTCTCGTGTGACGATGATGTGATGAATGAACAGACAGCCATACATCATAGCGTAATGTGTTGTTTCTGGCCCAAAGTAGAAGGGGTTTGGGGTTTATGCACTAAGTTATTCAGACACATTTTTTTCCGTTCGTCTCTTCTATCTGGTGTTAATGACAAGAGAAGTAAACCATCACACGCATGGAAATGGAAAAAAACCGTCGTGGATTCACTGAGCTGCGATCACTTTCTATACACGCACTGTAACAATAATATGCGAACATTTCTCAGTTAATAATAAAAGAAGACGGGACATTAATGGTTTCTCGGAAAGCCTAGGGCTTCATTATCCACATATCATTGAAAGCATGAAAAGCCTTTGATGGGAATTAGGTTAAATCTCAATTTACACAACACTCTATTTCGACACGGATCTAGAACGGGGTGACATAGTAGCCGCGATAAAAGTCCAATAACAGGGGTGCATTTAACACCTCCTAGGGTAATGTGTTGCGATAAACCCCGGGCGACAGTACGGTGGGGGGGGGGGGGGTGTCCCGGGCAGCGAAATGTTGACCTTCTCCCAGACAGAACCTTTCCCGGAATCCATATCCCTATACTCGGCCGCGACTCATCGAAGGGGATAAAACCTCGGACAATACGCCAACCAAGTACACGCGCTATATCGCGGTTCCCGAGTCGCTGCAAACACCGTAAAACTTCCCTCAATAAAGTCGTGTTCGCGGGAGGCGGGAACGCGTCATAACGGGGCGAGGATTGATGGGGAGACGACAGGTTGACGGCCCCGGACCATGCAGCCAGTCGACGAGGCGGCGGGTTCCCTTCACCTATGACTAAGGCCATCTCAATCTACGATTATGCTTCCTCGCGTCGTTGGCATCCATCGACGTGTCGGTTTATCTTAGGGGCGAGAGGAGGCGAGGCGGGCAGGCCAGGCATACTCAACTCCCCGCGGGTACGCCTCGGGTGTTGGGGAAACTGCGCTAACATAACCGTGGAAACATTACACCTGGATTATTCATCTACAGTGTTGCTTGTTTTCCCACGTGTGGTGAAGCGACATACCACGCACTGTCAGCGATTCGCAGAAACTGTTGCCTATTGTGATATTATTTCAAAGATTAGATGTTCGTCAAATTGTTGAATTCCCGATGTCAAGATTATGTGAATAACACGCGTTAATTAAATGATGGAACATGTTAGTTATTGAGTACGTAGTTTTAATTATCAAATAAATAAAACCATGTGTTTTAAACATAAAGATAAACATTAGGTATACGGAACGTTTAAACACGTTTCGTGTGTTATTATGATTCTACACTAAACGTGCGTGTTTAAGCATTTACATTTCAACATCGGACGTTCATACGCTAACATCAAGTTCAAGGCATGTGTTTACTTGTTACTGTCGGTTCTATTGCCGCATTGAGGGTTTTGAAAAATCTCCAGAATGGTATACCTTTTAATATCAGTTAACAATACTTTTCTGGGTGTGCAATCTGTTCATGCAATTGAAGTATCGTCTCATTGCAGTGCAATAGGAAATAACAACAGCGTTGTATGTTGAGTATATATTTTTGTATTATAAACAAAAAGCTAAATCATGCTCTGATGTGCGGGAAGCCTGTTCTTCTTAGAAAATATATTACCCCGACAGTTTGACTCTATCAAACACATCTGAAAAGAACACAACAAACTTTTTTAACAAAAACAAACCCCCACATCTAATCACATGTTGCTGCCGCTGGCCGTGCGGGTGTAACCAGCGTGTATCAAGGGAAAAGCTGTTCAGGAAATTGGACTCTTTGCGCTGTTTATATTCCGGCGGAACTATTTCCGTCGTGAGAAGCATCTCGACGCCGGAAGAAAGACGGATATCGCTCGGTCGGTCGGTCGGTCGGTCGGACGGACGGACCGCCGGGCTGCGATCAGCCCGCCCTGCCCCGCCCTGCCCCGCCTCGCACGCCGCCGAGTCGGGGCGCCAGCCCGGGCTCATCTCGTCTCAATCCGACATGGCTATGGCGTTGCTTCGGGTCGAAATCCACACACAGCCTGTGCATCATTAGAACACGTGGCCGGGCGGAGAATCGACGTGTGTGGCACGCCGCTGGCACGATGTAGAGCCACGGAGGTGGACCTTAATTGGCGCAGCGTCAAACTGACCTCACCTGCCGCCGGACTAGGTTTAGTCCGCCGAGGTAATCACCTTGATGCGAATAAAGGTCAGCCGTATCGGTGCGACTGACCTTTATTCCGAATTCCGTGGCACATCGCATTTTGGACATAGCGCGCCGGTCAGTGTTACGTGCGCGATGTTGTCGTGGCTGATACGTTCTGCATCTCCGTGAAGCCACACCACCGACCAGTTGATGTGTGAACGCCAACTAAAAGGTTTTGTTCTGAATACAAAAACAGTCACGCTCACGAAATCAGTGGAACACACGATTTTCTGAATTAAAACATGATCTATTTATATGTTTTGCAATTTATAAAAAAAAATTTGTTGAAGAATTACGTGCAAAAGGGAGTTTAAAAAACCTGTCTGTCTAACCTCTTCACACAAATTAGTTCATGGATCGTACAACTATTAGCGGTGTGGGAATGTTTCAAAACGATGCGTTCAAAACACATCTCGGTTAGCCAGTGGCTTCCTTTTTGTCTTGCTATCCGGGTTTCACCCTGAATGGCAGTTCCTTTTCAATCTTATTAAATTATAAACTACTTTCAAACGGAGTCAAGTGCCCTCACACGCGGAGTTTTTACTACAACGACGGTGAGATTATGGTGAAATGCTTTGAGCACAAGAGTACACGTCGCACAATGGAATCTAGGCGTGTCCAAGAAGCGCGAATAAAGGCGCACTGTTGAAACCATTAGCCACGTGAGTAATGAATCAGTGTAGACATATTACGAAATCTTTGCTGATTTGATAACACGTGAACTTTAATACGACATGCTGGCGGTCGCCAATGCCTGGTTGTTAGTGTCAGTCCTGTAGGCGTCGCCACTGTGCAGCCGCTACAATCTTCACGATCCTCGTCACCTGTGGGTTGCCGAGTACATGTATAATCGCTTTGCACGGAGTTGCTTTTCAACAAAGAATTGTTGACTTTGGCGTAAACCAACTTGGCGCTTGTGTTCCTAGACCAACCACAACGGCGCGCGTGTCAATGGCAGATTGGCCGCTTCTCGTTATTTCATGCATTTATATGTTACGCAGTTTGTGTTTCACGTTTGTTTTGTGCCAACTGTGAACTTATTGTCTATGTTCATAGATCATCCGTACGTTCTCATCTATTAACACGCGTTCGTATATGTTCTTCTTAACATATACTAAAATGTTGCAAGTACGATGTGTGCCAACACATATTTAATACATAATCCCGAAGCGATGTTCTCGTTTTGAAAGTTGCGGCCTTCAACATTTACAAAATCTAAACACAGTATTAAAAGACAAAACCCCGCGATCTAATAAATCCGTGAACTATGAACATAAAACCACTAGTAGAACGAAGTATCACCGATTCAGCGATTTTTCTGCTGATATTTACCTGCCGGAACAGACTAATTTTATCTGAATGTCACCATGCTCTTACATTTACCTCTACGTGTCTTATGCTGAAGAGTCCTGCTTCCGTTTCCGGTTGGTGAATGCGTGAAACGAAATGCGCACGACCAGGTTTTGCAACTGACGCATTATACATTATTATATGTTTGTGTAACCCAGTTTGAGTTTTGCACTGTTCATGTTTATTGTCGTGTTTTGCAGAGATGGGAGGCTCGCAAATCAAGGCACGGCCGGGGCCCGAGACGAAAACCAGGACATAACAAGAAAGCTAGAAATATCAAATCCACGTAAGTGTCTTACTAGGTGCAAAACATTACAACCAGACGGGCATTACAACCAGACGGGCATTACAACTAGACAGACATTACAACCAGACGGGCAGAACATTGTTCGGGTGAATAATACGGATATCTCTACGTTGCTATAATCATTATAATGGGGCTATAAATTCTGCGAGCCATTATTCTATAAGCAGATGCTCTATGTGTCATGTGAAGATTACTAATGTCATGTGAATCGTTATTCTGATAAAGAAAAATCGTTGAGCTGGTTTCTGTGAACACATGCCGCGACTCACTAACAAAGTCTCTATGTGAACAAAATTGAAGTCATATGAACCGTTACTATGCGAACACAAAAGTCATTGTTGTGTGTACCACAATTTTAAGAATACGGGTTTATCAGCCATTATTCTATGGAAACATGTTATAGAATCAGTATTCCTTAGACACATGTTCCACGACATATGTTCCTCACAACCACTAGTAATTGACATATCGAGTACGTCGCGAGTTGCTTACGTCACAATCAAAATTACGCGCCAGACTTCCGTCAAGTCTGGCCTTGCCAACAATGTTGGTAACTGTTAAACTTGTGAGTTACATTAATACTGCGATATGACATCTGCGTAAGCAAACATTACGGCATACATTTGATAACATCACGCCCTTAATTTGTTGACATAAAGCTAATCTTCTGAAACGAGAATATCAGTAAAAAATATACAACGAAACGCTCGTGATCAGGCAGACTTTTTAATTGATTGACGGAGTTTGCTAGGCAACCCAGGTCACGTGATGGTGATGGATAGGTAAACTTTATTACATTCACGAATGTCTTACTCTATCCACAACGCACGGCTATTACGTACACACCTGCCTCGGTAAACATACGACAACAGGCAGACAGCGCATGAGGGAAGAAGCTTCGGAGCTCACAGACAAGTACCAGCGTGGCCGTATTCTCAGATTATCCTGATCAGGCGCAGCGTTGGCACCCAAGGTCGATTCTTGCCAAGCATCGCCCTGGCGGCCTGGTGGCTCCCTGTACCCTCTCCCCGTTCCCGTCCCCGTTCCCGTCCCAGTGCTATTCTCGGCCCAGCACCTGTCGGTCGGAGCAAGAGCGCCGAGAGCCAGCGACGTTCGCGTCGGTTGATTAATACCCATGATGAGTGCTTGTAGAATCGCCAGCGCTCTGTGTATCTCCTAGTGCGTGCCGACGGCTAGCTGGCTGTCCAAAAAGTAGGCCCCCCCAGAGGCACGACTGGCGGCCCCCAAAAGTATTTTACCCGAACACTACGCCATTGAGACGTCGTAGTAATAGTGGGCCACGACCGGACGGTGATTGGTGGGATACGATCACGTGATGGTGATGGGGAACATGGGTCGTGTTTTGGGACCAGTAAGAGTTGTGGTTTATTAGGAGTGTGTAGTAAATGTGGGATAATTTTGTTATAATAATTTATGTCGGTTTCCATGGTTAAGTGGCTGTAGGGTGCTAACATTATAGTTCAGGGCGTAGATTTTTGGTCAATAAGCGTCCAACAGTTCTTTGACTGCGACCCTACTTTAACGCGTTATTTTCTCGGAATTGTGCTCTTGGCAGGATTAGAGGCAATTCAGACACTTTTACGGTTAAGTGATGTGCAGGAAAAGTAATCGAAATGCTACGCTGAGCTGCACGCGGATGTGCTACAGCGCCGAAGCATTGGCGATTAACGACGGTGATATCTAATCTGCTAACAACCTGGTCTATATCGACACACTGATCGCTAACCTTATCACCAAGCTCACAACTTATACGACTAAAGTGAAACAGTCATCTGAGACTTTTAATGAAGAGCATTAGCAAACGATAAACCGTATGGCTACTGAAGCTACGCAATCTGCATCGCACGGCCCCAGTGAGGTCGATACGCGACAATGCAAATGGCGCACCACAAGAGCCAACGCCACGCTACGCTGGACGAAAGGCATCCCCGGTTTGATTAGTGGGAAAATAGAGTTGTGACGTCAGGGCGTCTACCAGAATAACGCAGTCCAAGAAACACTGATGACAAAGGTGTTTCAAATATACCACTGGCGTGTAGTTCTAGACTGTACACATTGTTGATTATAACAATTATGTTTACGTACGTAGGACAAACAACGAATATGTTGCCTTCGCTATAAAAAAAAAGCTATGTCTTGTTTCGATATTATGATACTCTCAAAACCCAATGTCAACACTGTTAATGTCCGCATTAGTGATTCGTTTCTTTTATGAAATCTATACATTTCCATCCGATGGAAGTTATTCGAAAAACTGGGACATAATTTCACCAAACTGTTCTTCTTCATAATCCCGAAATCGAAGGTCGCAGACACCACTGGTGCGTTTTGCGATAGCTCTCTCCATCCCTGGCGATGTATGGCAAGGGGCTGGGTTGAAGCCGTCGTTCCCTGTGCATTATGGGATGTCCGCCAAGTTCTTCCTCTGTCTTTCTGGTATCATCTTCTCATCTACTGTGCCAAACTAGACATGTCTACATTAACCAAGGATTCCGTTTAAAAATCCTCCAAAACCCTGTGGAGGACATGCGGACTATATTATCCCAGGCGGTATCTTACGCACTGTTTGGATGCGTAACTAAGGCAATAGAGGTTGGCGGAAATGATCAACAGCCGATGGTGGAAGACGATGTTATTAGTTCAGCGTAACCTCATCGTTTCGCAAGGCGATCAGCCAGGTCAGGGACATCCAGACTTATATAATCAGCGGCGCCCACGGCTGGCGAGGATGGATTAGGACGGTCAGTCGGATCCAGGGCACCCTGGTGATGTACTTGGGCAGACAACGACCCCCTGTGGCGTTAACATTGACAAATGGCTGCTTGCATCGGAGTCTGTGATCGGAGCACGATGTGTGCTTCTCGCCCGCAGCCGGAAGTAATGTTTGACGCCAGTAGACCAATTATACGCTGATGATGCGTAGAGAAGTCTTCGTGGACTCTTTTTGTCAATTACAACCCGATGTTGCTGTTATATATGGCGACTTTCCCCGAAGTTATTTGATCACGCGTTGGTGATGTCTTACACGTTCAGCGGCTACAAAGTAACATCAGATCTAATCCATCCGAGCTGGGATCTTCAAAACACAGAACACACAGCGCCCTCACACGTATGGGATCAAAACTTATACCAGATACTGTACTTAACGACGAGACGTCCGAGGTGAACGTGATCTGGGCGCGTTTGGTCCCATCGGGGTGGGGGAGGGGGGGGGGGGTGCCACAGCTCCTATCTAATAGCTCTGGTAACATGTTAGTCTTACACGGGATCTACACATTGCTCACGACGTCCACACAATGCTCATGGCGTCCACACAATGCTCATGGCGTCCACACAATACTCACGACGTCCACACAATGCTCATGGCGTCCACACAATGCTCATGGGATCCACACATTGCTCATGGCGTCCACACATTGCTCATGACGTCCACACATTGCTCATGGCGTCCACGCAATGCTCATGGCGTCCACACAATGCTCACGACGTCCACACAATGCTCATGGCGTCCACACAATGCTCACGACGTCCACACCAATGCTCATAGCGTCCACACATTGCTAATCGTGTTGCGTTTTTGTTGTTATGCAGAGAACGAAGAAAATTGGGACCGAGATCGAAGTCGATGCGGCAACAGAGAAAGCGGGCACACCTGAGTTAATTCCATTCGGCCTTGTGAATTAGCGGAACTCAACGTGGCCAACGCGCATGCGCAGTACGGGTGTAAAGTCTCACAGAATCTCAATGCGTCTCGTGGAGTCTCGCCGACCGACTCTCGTCGCGTCACGTGGAATCTTGTGCTGGTAGGCAAGTCGAGCTGAGCTCTCGCGAGAGCGAGACCTCACGTCGACGGTGGCGGCCGCTGGCTGCAGACTTGCAGCCTTTTGTATTAAAGACAATAGCTTGACCAGTCGCGTTGTCAAGCATGATGGATGCGACTTTGGGACGCGACTGGCCAGACCGCGGACATTGTCCGGACGATTACGTCCGCAGTGGAACGGAATTCGCGCAACGCTGTGGCGCATAATCGTAATATATAATGTGCGATATTATTTGCTATAGCCAGGATTCGTTAAGCGACGACAAATCCTACGTTTACTATGTGTATGTTTACTCTGTCACGTTTACTATGTGTACGTTTACTATGTCACTTTACTATGTGTACGTTTACTACGTGTACGATTACTGTGAGTACGTTTACTATGTGTACGTTTACTACGTGTACGTTTACTATGTGTACATTTACTATGTGGACGTATTCTATGTGTACGTTTGCTATGTGTACGTTTACGATATATACGTTTACGATGTGTACATGTCATGCACTGTAACTGTTGTACGACGAATAATTATTGATGAATGTTGACAGTCGCTATTGTAAACGCACCGCGTTTGCACAGTTTGCCGCAGCAGACGCTGCGTAATCATATTGCCACTAAAATAAACTATTTAGCGAATATTCGACGAAAACGAACAGGAAATAATGCATTTAAAGTAATTCGTGACTTCTTATTCGGCAGCAGCCGCTTGCGCACCGGACACTCGCTAGAGGCGCTGCAGTAGTCAGTGTTGTATCTTATCCAGGGGCTCGCCGACAGTTTCTCTGACATAGCAACATTTACGAAATGTCATCGCGGTACAGTGAGGTAGGTGTGCGACCAGGATATTGTGTCGAGGTCGCTGACGTCATATGTCAATATGGCTGGCGCCACACCCTGATCGGTTGAACGAGATAATTAGCCGACGCCCGGTCACCGGGCATTGCCGAGTGCGGATGGGTCATCCGTTGTCACAATTACCAGAAACTCGACTCGTTTGTCAGCAGCGACATTCTGTCGTAGTCATTGTCGTCAAAGAGCACGACGCGACAGTGACAGCGATGTTTAAAGAGCTATGCGATGTCTTCGTGTCACGCGCGATGTGGAGTCATCCGCCGGCGTAAGAGTCAGGGCGCGCGGCAGGAGCCTCGACGGTGCAAGTGTGTCTACTCTCAGCGGTCTCCAACCAGATCAGAATAACTAAGTAGGTCGTCATCACTAGAGCAGCCTTCGCAGCAGTTAAAGTAGAATAGGCCGTACTACCTTGCTTGTGTTCGGGTGAGGTTAGCGGGGCGAGAAATGTGATGAGAAAGGTGTGTATATAGTACGGATGTGTGATGGCTTCGTAATGTGACGCGACGCGATGTCACGACCAAGGTATGATGTTTCCAGTCTCCATGCATGTTTCTGTTTCGGAAGTTTACCCCGAACGCCTGGGGTGCGGAAGTCAACATTATAAGTATGACCAAATCGATTGTACTTCACCGAGCTACAACAAACATGTCGTTGATACGTATACCGTTAATAAGTCACTGTCTCTAGTTAAGCACACAAATTTGAGCGATAGGTCAATGCAAACCCCCAGGCGCCAAACTTTACATGAGTTCCAAATTACTATAATATACCAATCTAGACCCAAGGTTCTACCCAAACTCATGTCAAGATCCGTGTAGATGAAAACGACAAGAAACATCAGATTGTATTCCATTGATAGGCATTATTTAATACCGTGGTTTTGTATGTATGTGTACGTGTATATATATATATTGTGTTGAGATATGATATTATTTTTGCCGTGTCTTGACCCGACCAAAGACCTTATACTTGTCCCGGTATCGAACGGCAGATCACCCACGAATGTACGGTGAACGCTGAATGTATTTTGCGTGCGACTCTGAATGTATTATTTTGTTTAGTCACACGCCGTGATCAGTACAAGTGCCGCCAGTGACGCTGTCACATCGTTCAGCCTGTCACGCTGTCGTATCGTTTCAGCCTGTCACACTGTCACGTCGTTTCAGCCGGTCACGCTGTCAGATCGTTTCAGCCTGTCACGCAGACACGTCGTTTCAGCCTGTCATGTTGACACGTCGTTTCAGCCTGTCACGCTGTCAGATCGTTTCAGTCTGTCACGTTGAAAGGTCGTTTCGGTCTGTCACGGTCTGCACGCTGTAAGACGTACCAGTCTACGCTGTCACTCCGATGTGTAACTTTCATCCGACAAGGACATTGATAAACCTGATTGTAATCATTTCGCTTTCTGTATATATATGGTGTATCGATGAACTGGACCGTCGCTTGAGACTGTAATAAATAATCACTGCGTCAGAACAGATAATTGTTTGTTCTTTTTAAGCTGATTGTGACGTCTTGTGTCGTTCTGGAGGCGCGTACTGTGCTCCGGGGTGGTCTGGAATGATTTGATGTCCTACAGGAGGAATCGGGTTAGGGGCACTGACGGGTCCAGCGTAAAACCTGGGCGCAACAATCTCATGAGCTAAACATATTTGCCATTATGGTCAAAATAAACGCGAGACAGAGACAGACAGACAGACAGACAGACAGACAGACAGACAGACAGACAGACAGACAGACAGACAGACAGACAGACAGACAGACAGACAGACAGAGATAGCGAGAGACACACACACACACACACACACATACACACACACACACACACACACACACACACACACACACACACACACACAGCGAGAGAGAGAGAGAGAGAGAGAGAGAGAGAGAGAGAGAGAGAGAGAGAGAGAGAGAGAGAGAGAGAGAGACAGATAATGGGAGAGAGTGAGATAGTGAGAGAGAGAGGGAGGAGAGAGAGGGAGGATAGAGAGCGAGATTGAGAGAGAGAAAAAAAACGAGAGAGAGTGAGAGAGAGAGAAAGAGAGGGGAGAGAGAGATCTTGTGTAGGGATGCCCTGGCCGCGGTAAGGTTCCTCACCGCCCGTTTTCCGTGGGCATGGCGCGGTCCAGATGGTTCGCAGAACGTCGCCTAATTCAGGCTAGACCGTAACTCCAGAAAACGACCCAGAAACCCGATTTACGGCTCGGTTCTATAAATACTCCCCTCTGAACACAGACAACCCTAAAGAATCCAGCCCCGTAGCGTGGCTAATTTTTCGGTGGTTCCGTTTTTTTTATAGGGAAAGTGCCACTGGGGGCAATTTAACACCGCGTACGGCTATGCACATCCTTTAATCAATTTTCAATACGGAATAGATGATTGAGCTGGCTCAGTCGATCCATGGTTCATTGCAGCCGCAAAATGTCCGGTTATGTCCGCATTTCGCCGGAACGTTAACATGAATTACAGCCAAATTGGAGCAACCTTTGCGCCGATTGATGCTTATAATATGGCAACGCGTTCGTACTTGTATGACGTCATTGGTCGGCCAACGTCACCAAATAATAGAGTAGGCGCACCAACGCTTGTTTGATCTTAATAGTTCCTCTGAAATAACCAGAAGAAAGCCTGAATGTATACTCTACCAAGTGACCTTTAATATCGTGTATAATGTGGTCGTAAATTAGGCTGTGTTCACGTGTAGTAGGTCCGTGAACGATGTGTTAACTACGGAATTATTGAGGAAACGTGGAGCGGTGAAGCGGACCTGCTCTACCTTAGTTGGAGTTGAGACGGATTGTGTTTGGCTCGCAATAAGTTAAGTCTCAATTTGTGTCTTGGCAAGTCTCGATGGGGGAGTTTTTTCCCACTCACAACAGAAAGCCAGCCAGTAGGTCACGTGTTGGAGGGGATCACGGCAGAGCAACTGAATTTATTTTAGAGTTTCAATGCCCTGAACATTGAATACGTTCCGGCCACAATGACAATGGGAACGTTTCAATAAAATACAGAGCTTTGAATGAAAATTCATCATTACACAAAATCCGTTGTTAAATTAATACCTTTGTTTTACCGATGACGCTATTTCCGTGACACATCAGTGACAATGTCCCGCTGGCGCGTCGTGGTGTTGACAGTTTTCGTGTATTCAAGATCACAACGCGTAGCAACGTTAGTTAAATGGAAACGTGGAAACGTAATAAAGTTTTTTTGAATCTTGAATCTTGAATCTTGCTTATCTTTGATGCTCGCCAGCGACGAGGTAACGTTGGGACCAGTCACGTCCACTAGATGGCAGCACTATGTATGCCCGTTTAAACCCGCTTTCATACAGTACGCAGCATCTTCGTTGGCATCACTGCTCTTTGATGCTACCAAACCCTGCACACATGTAAGACCTCTCTATTGCTCTCTCTTCTCTCCGCCCCCCTCTCTCTCTCTGTCCGTATCTCTCCCTCTCTGCTGTCCATAATGTCCGATGATGGCATTATGGGAGATTAGTCCGATCTGAGCTACAAAGCCTCTGCCGCAGTTAATACAAAAGACGGTAGGTGCAGAAGCATATGGAAGGTCATGGCGGAGATTGTAATCATGCTGGTATTGTTGTGGTATCTTTTCTTCAACATGGCTCTCACCTTTGTGAATGGCCTGCCTCCATTGTTGTCGATTTTGTGCAAGAGTCTCACAGGCGTCTACGCCGATGGGTGTAGCCTTAAGATGTCTTTCGACTACATCTTTGTATCGCAGCCGTTGTCAATCAACCAAGAAGACGTCTCCCTTTGGCTAATTCCCCATCGAATACAGCCTTTTGGAGTCTGCTGTCATTCGTACGGGTGGTATGTCCAGCCCAATGGAGTTTGTAAGCCATTAGAGTGGCTTCTATGCTAGACATATGAGCCCGTCTCAAGACTCAAGACTTCAACAACATTGATCGTGTGGTGTTTCCATGATATCCGGATAATTTATCGGCTGAGTATGAACGCACAATTGTTGGACGCAACATTTCACTTTGATTTTTTTTGAGACTATTATACCATGTTGTGATCACATACGTTTCCAGAGTCCTCCAAAGGCTCCAGAAGCAGCATGTAAACGGTTGTATATTTCCACATCAATGATGTTTTCAGATGCAACAGTGCTGCACAGGTATGTGAAGTTCTTAACTGATTTTAGAGACGTGCCATAGATTTCGACATGTGGATCGTTCGAGGGTTGTCCGGGTGGAAGTTGGTAGAGTGTCAGTTTCCTTTGTATTGATTGTAAGTCCAAACAGAGTTGCAGCAACAATAATGGTCAAATAAAGTTGCATTATCGAAAACAACAGTACAGAAAGACATACACCAATCTGGATGGTTCTAAGCTGGGTTTAGAAAGGACGTCCGGCGTTGTATTTAGCAAACACATATAAACATAAGCACGAAATATACAACAAAACAATATTAATTTATTTATCGATTGCATCGTAAGAATCTTAATTGAAGTACAGTTGTTTTCAATAGTTCTGTCTATAATGTTCTGTCGGAATTTAGACGGAATGTACGCTGAAAACATGGCCTTACAATGAATGCTATATAATTATATGAGTCAGCTATCGTCACACCTTCACTGTGCGTAACAAAACATTACATGACCCCCACACCTTCTCTGTGCGTAACCAGATAAGATCTGTCTAGGAGAGATTGCTTGCGTAATGGCGTTGTTGAAAACGATGTCCTTATACCACACTACTAAACACGTACACGAGACCCCACCACCCCAACCCAGGGGGCGAGTGTGGTTTTCAATTCTCTTTTGATGTCTTCTTGCAGCCACCTGCTTGGACAGTCTTATTGATCTAAATTCCTTCAATTACGTCTCTTCATGTACTGGCGTATCATGACGAACATTGGTTGACGAAGTCATTTCTATGTAGTCCTTATAGCTCGCCTGTCTAATGTGCTGTCGTCATGTCGTTAACACATCAGTTTGAGCTCTGACGTAGTTTGTGACTTTGTGGGTGTGTCTGATGTGTACATGCGTGCGTGCGTGCGTGCGGGCATGGTGTGTGTACGTGTACGGGAATAGGAGTACGTAGGAGAGAGAGAGAGAGAGAGAGAGAGAGAGAGAGAGAAGAGAGAGAGAGTGTGTATGTATGTATGTATGTATGTATGTGTGTGTGTGTGTGTGTGTGTGTGTGTGTGTGTGTGTGTGTGTGTGTGTGTGTGTGTGTGTGTGTGTGAGTATGAGTGCGTGCGTGCGTGCGTGCGTGCGTGCGTGCTTGCAAGTATGTGCGTGTTTATGTGCATATAAGTGTGGTACACCCTGAACTTGCTAAATTGGTAACTGTTTCATTGTTAGACTATTTTTATATGCCGTGCCAAATCTTTCAGTTGTTAATCTATTATCATGATTACACGACTACCACCCTCTCTGAACGCGCACGTTTTCAGCCAAATACTTATCTCGCCTTTCTGACCGCGGCCATAGATAAGATCAGCTATCGCCTCGGGGTCGTACCTTACCCTACCGTAAACCGCTCGAATAGGGTAACCTGCCGTGGAGGTCGATGACTTCTCGTGACCCGGCAGGCCGCAGGGCATGGGGAAAGAGAAGCTTTAGTCTGCGAGCGGCAACATCTCACAGTTTTTTCTTCAAGCACCTCGGGGCGACCCTGGCCACGAGAAACACGCTGCAGTGAACGAACGGTGTGGACAGAACCGGGCGTAAACGAACAAAACAAGACGGCCGTGTGAACTACACCGTCGGTGCAGAACCCACAAGTAGGCCCCTACGTGGTCAACAGCCCGCGGCGAGCAATGCAGCGTGCAAGGACGAGGCGAAGGATGCCAGTTGGAGTGATATACCGGACGGACGGACGGACGGACGGACGGACGGACGGACGGACGGACGGACGGACGGACGGACGGACGGACGGACGGACGGACGGACGGACGGACGGACGGACGGACGGACGGACGGACGGACGGACGGACGGACGGACGGACGGACGGACGGACGGACGGACGGACGGACGGACGGACGGACGGACGGACGGACGGACGGACGGACGGACGGACGGACGGACGGACGGACGGACGGACGGACGGACGGACGGACGGACGGACGGACGGACGGACGGACGGACGGACGGACGGACGGACGGACGGACGGACGGACGGACGGACGGACGGACGGACGGACGGACGGACGGACGGACGGACGGACGGACGGACGGACGGACGGACGGACGGACGGACGGACGTGGATTGGGCGAGGCTAGCGCCAGACACTCGCACCAGGTGGCACCACGTCACCTTCCCTCCTTCCACGTCACCTTCCTTCCCTCCTTCCTTCCCTCCTTCCTTCCTTCCTTCCTTCCTTCCTTCCTTCCTTCCTTCCTTCCTTCCTTCCTTCCTTCCTTCCTTCCTTCCTTCCTTCCTTCCTTCCTTCCCTCTCTCCTTCCTTCCTTCTTCCTTCCTTCCTTCCTTTTCTCCTTCCTTCCTTCTTTCCTTCCTTCCTTTTTTCCTTCATTCCTTCCTTCCTGCTTCCCTTCTTCCTTCCATCATTCATTCATTCATTCATTCATTCATTCATTCATTCATTCATTCATTCATTCATTCATTCATTCATTCATTCATTCATTCATTCATTCATTCATTCATTCATTCATTCATTCATTCATTCATTCATTCATTCATTCATTCATTCATTCATCCATCCATCCATCCATCCATCCATCCATCCATCCATCCATTCATTCATTCATTCCTTTCTTCCTTCCTATAATGCGTTCAAAATTCGTATCATCAATGCACCATTAAACTGCACAATAGCATGACAATTTCCAGTGAACTGTGTGAACATATTCACACAAGGCATCTTTGTTTAACTTTAAGCAGCATAAAACAGAAACTCTGTCTAGGAGGCTTCGTCGAGTATTAGTAAGTGCACTTAGGCCTCGTTCAAAAAAACATAACATAACGCACTAAGGAGTGGATGTTGTAAGCGGGGTTTGTTGACTTGTTCGCATGTTTAGTAAGTGTTGGAACCCCGCTATTAGGCGCATCTCCGATCCGTTAATTAACGTCTAAAGTGTCATCGTGTTTCGTCAAAAAACATCAGTAATCATCGCCGCGTGTTTTTGTTACGTTGTCGCTTTCCGCCCGCCCTTGTGTCGCATGTGTACGCGCGTGACACGCGACGACAGGGAACTAACACAGAAAGGTGGAAAAGTGAAGTGGAAGTGAAAAACGGAAAGTGGAGGGAAAACACTATCGTTAGAGGAGAGGTATGCTTGGTACGTGCTTATGCGCGTGACGTATGTTTTGTGGGGCCAACGAGACATTCAGTGGAATCTATCATTTCATGCATTCAGGATGAAGGTTTGAACGCCCGGGACAGTTAATTTACATGTACCAGGGGGTCGGTTTTTACGTATCCTGCCGCTGGCTATGCCAGGTGTCGAAGGCCTACTAAGTACACATCGGTCTGGCTCGTGGCAAGACCTAGGCGCCAGTGACCACTGAAAAGTTGGAGCAGTCGATCAATCAAACACCGAACGAAAGATCTTTCGCCAGCAGCAAGCTTGTGTACCCACTTGCGTACACTGTAGAATGCTATGGCACAGTGACTGAAGCAGTCATCGTCTCGCTATCACATTCAGCAGAGAGGACTAGGTTTCGATCCATGTGTTCTAGTTTACTTAGCCGTATGAGTGGTTATCTGCCGGCTACAGACAGTCTGCTTAATTAAGATGTTCCTGCGCGGAAACGAAGCTTTGCGTTTCCTGTGATCTCTTATCGACTGCTCTATTATACACTAATCCACGTAAGCATATATATATATATATATATATATATATATATATATATATATATATATATATATATATATATATATATATATATATATATGTATGTATGCATGTATGTATGTAAATATGCATGTATGTATGTAATTTCATATTCTCGCTACCACTATATATATATATATATATATATATATATATATATATATATATATATATATATATATATATATATATATATATAATTTAAAAGTAATATAAAGTGATATTAAAGGGATACTCCAGTCAGTGAGAGATTCACAGCATTCACTTACATATGTATAATATATTGGTTGTGCTTAGTAATTGTGCACACATACTGTTAATAAACAATTAATTGTACTAGAACATTCCATGTTGGATTCAGGGCGCTGCCATCTTGAGAGTTGTGTGCCAGTGACGTAAACCGCTTACGTCACTGGCGCATGCACGTTCGAACATCCCACGTCTGTCCAATGGTATTTGATGTATACAGTACGTCGCGGATTACTTACGTCACTAGCACAATTTTCAGCGAAGTTTCCACCAATCCTTGCCTTTTACAACAATACGCCAGTGACGTAAACGATTTGGCTTACGTCACTGGCGCATAAGTCTCAAGATGGCAGCGCTCTGAATCTAAGATAGGATGTGTTTGATACAATTAAACTATAACAAATTATTCATTAACGATCTATGTGAACAATTACTAGGCACATCCAATATATTATACATATATAAGTTAATACTGCGAACCTCTCACTGACTGGAGTATCCCTTTAAGCGATACAAAGTCTATTCATATAAAGTTATATTAGCTATATGCATGTTTCGCTACAATAAAACAAATCCGAACAGCCAGGTAAGCGCCAACCTTTTAACGCACACGCATACACAATATTTATGTCCTGTGCAATTATACATGTGTGCAGATCTATGATGGTTATAATTGGGAGTATGCGATTTGGTCGAGTCTAATTGACAATATAACGCATTCACGGCGCGCAGGCGACCTTTCGAAAATGTGCCAGACGACAGTTTGATTAAGTTTCGGCCTTCCAAATTAGCACAGTTTC